>CM062813.1:344430808-345630808 GCA_031772625.1 Pinus tabuliformis | reverse complement strand
CCAATTGCTAATCCCCCCGAATGACCAAAGGCATCCATAGCGCAGAAGGACCACCCTGGAAGAAGAGCCATAAGCATAGGTTCGATCTCAGAGGCCTTCCCAAGGGTTTCTTGCAGAAGGATAACATCTACTTTAGAGTTGAGAATCCAATCTTTCAGGGCCAGTTTTTTAGGTTTGCTGGCCAAACCTCTGCAGTTCCAGGATGTAAATATCATTTGATAACTCCTTCGGGGGGATGGGCTGCTCTAAGGACCCCCTGGATGGAGAATTGTTTGCCATCTGCAATATCCATCTTTGCTTTGAGTTTTGCCTTGAATAGATCAGATTTCCGTCCTCGTTTGTTCTTGGATTTTGTCTGTGAAGGAATCAAGCCCAGCCCACCTAAAGACTCCTGAATCACTTGGATCCCACCCTGGGATCGCAGATTGTAAGGACAAGGGGTCCGAGTCACAGGAAGAGGAAGAGGGGGCCAATTTTCTTCACAGTTTATATCCAGGAGGGGCAGAGTTTCAGTTAGGGTTTCCACATTTGGCTCAGAGAAATGGTCGCCCAAATTGTCAACAATTTTTAAGTTTTTTTCAAGATAAGACAAAGAGGCAATGTTACATTTTTCATTTGAAGACACAGGAGAAATAAAAGAGGAGGGAGTCCCCGAGCACTTACCCTTCTCAGGATCGTCGGATAGGTTTGGAAGTGTTCCTTCAGCCGAGCATTTCTCTGCTTCCGGGACTTTGGCTGTTACCTCGACGGCCCCTTCCACAACGGCCTGGTCTGTACCAATTTCTGCTTCCAGATTTGTAGACTTTGCGTTTGTATTCGATGGTTCTTTCTCGGTCTCCTCTGCCTCCATATTCATTTGTTCATGTGGCTCCGGCAAGTCCTGCTCCATCCTTATGTGAGCATCGGATTGTGCATTTGCTCTATGAGCAGGAGTCCTACGAAAATGTCGCCTTCTTCTCTTATGGGGGCAATCTTTTGCTAAATGGCCGTGCTCGTGGCACCAATGGCATCTAAAAGGAAGGTATTCATAGTCTAAAAGCTGCTCATGGACATATTCGCCAAATTGAAGGTTTACCTTTTGTGCCAAACCCCCACTTGGTTTGAGCATTACAAGAAAACGCGCGGTTGCCAAATTGTTTGTTGTTAAGAAGGACATGTCTGCAGTCATGTATTCCCCCAGCCGGTTGCCGATTGTTCTGAAAACTTCCTCAGTCCATAGAAGGGAGGGTAGACCCGGAGCGCGTACCCAGACAGGAAAAGAGTCAGTACGTTCCTTGATAGCATCAAATAATGGAGACCATTTTTTGAATAGAACGGGGATGTTATCAATATGCCATAAACGCTGCAGAACCCAATCCGCCGTGTCTTTGTCTTCAAATTTGAACTTAAACCATCCTTTTGCTAGAACTTGTGCTTCGAAATTTACGGGTCTTTCTGGAGTGAAGCTTTTTTCCCCCCATTCTTGAAGAAAAACTGATGAATATGGCTTACCTCTTACTCTTCCTACCAAAGTGCAGTCAGCCACCGCAATAGCTTCTCTCATCGAAACCTCCATCCCTAGAACCAGATTCTCCGCTATTATCTGAGAACCAATAGGTCTTTTCTGTTTCCTTGTCGTGCCTCTTGGCCTTGAGCATTCCCCCCCCGGTCTTCTTCCTTCACAGTCCTCGGTATTATCGGATGTTATTTGAGCTGAGCCCAAGATGGTATCTGGTTCCCATAGGGGCGGGATCTGTCCTGAAAGAACCAGGTTGACATTTCCGGCGGACAAAGTTTCAGCCCCTTGACCATCATTTCCTGCCGGTCCGACAGCTAAGGAGGTGCCTTGGTCGCTTGGCTGAACCTCGGGGAGGCCTTGTGAATCTCGGGAGAGAGAAACCCTCGTGAGCGAACCTGGAGCGCCTGGGGGTCTAGAATGCTCGTCGTCCGCAGGAAACCCTAGCTGTGAGATTTCTTCGAGCCCTTTAGGGTTTGGAAACCGTGGTTTCAGAGAAAGACCCTTTGGCTCCGAAGGCTTTGATGCCGCAAACGCCCTTCTCAGATCTGTCTCTATCGCTTGATGAGAAGGGCCGGTCGAAAAATCTTCTGGCTGGAGCTCTCTGTCCGGCGCCTGAACTTGGGAAAGAACCTGAAGGATCTCCGGCTGTGTAGCTGACGCCAAGCTGGGGGAATCTACTGATCCAAAATAATAGTCCACATTCTGTGAGTTGATTTCTTTGCCCCACATGGAGAGAATGTCCTCGACGTCTGGGTCCAGTGCAAGAAACTCGGAGGGCTTAACCATGGTTGTTATTAACGAAGGAGAGAGACCACCGACAGACCGAAAGAAACGGAGACTGCTAACAGCTGACAGTTGACAGTGATAAAAAATTGTCTTTATCGACCCTAGGAAAGACCAAAACGCGAAATAACCTCCAACTGCCAGTTGCAAAGAGCTGATGGGAAGCTTCGAGAAGGCAGCTGTGCGTAAAACTGGCCTCTGCTGTTCACCCAAGCCCTGTTCGAGGTTCAAGGATTTGACCAGGGATCGAGTTCCTTCCCCGCTGCATCCTTCCGTCTCCACTTGCATCCAAATCTAACTTAGTCTTAACAGCTACTTGGAAATAATTAATTAATTTAGTTTAAATTAATTAGTTGGAGAAATTCAAGTTAGAAGTCTTTCTAAAGTCATGCAAGAGTTATCCCTTAAATTAAGGAGATAAGATTGAGTTATATTTGAGTTGTAATTAGTTAACTCAGTTTACTGAGTTAAGTCTAGTTAAATTAGTTTCAAACTGTTTGAGGAACTAATAGTGAGTTAATAGTTAGTTGATGCATTAATGCACTCAACTAGTGCTACTCCAGTTAACTGAAGGTTCCCTCATCAGAAACTCATGCATGTCTATTCTGAGAAAGACCCAATTGAGATTAATGTTCAAGGATAGTGTACTATTAGTTGCATGTGTTTTCTCATGGAGAAAATGCATGCATGTAGTCAAGGATTTATCCTTGAGGATTGTGCAGTTTTGAAGGATTTTTTTTTTTAAAACTCCTAACGGAGTTTTACTCCTTCTTGATCAATACTGTAGTCGCCAAATCCTCAAAATGTCAATGTTGCCAAAAGTCCTGCGAAAAGTATACCCCAGTATAGGAACCCTTCACAACAACTCCGATCTGGTGGGTCTGAGAGATCTGAATGGCAGAACAACTGCTGCGGCGGATCTGATGGATCTGATGTCTGCTGCTGCTGCACCTCTTTGCACCCATGGATCGGGAATAGATGATGTGTGAGCCCCCAATAGAAAAGGAAACTATGGTCGTGAGGAGTGTCAGGTGCTACAGATCGCAATATACATAAGGGTCTGGCAGTAGTACTCGGCCCAATGTTTCAGGGCTCTAACTAAGGAGGATCGACCGTACCCTTAGCCGTACAACCCGACTTCCCTATCATATGGGCGAGTAATCTCTCCGAGTGCTGTTCTCGGTGTACTGTAGCCACAAGACGGCCGACGGTTTATCTATGGCGAGGTTTCAAGGGAGCCTAGGGGGCTTCCGATATATCCAGAGGGTACGTGGAAGACAGTCCGTGCGCGGTTCTGTCTAATGCACTACTACTCGAAGGGGTACCCACATGGGTTACAAGGGAGTCCAACAGACGTGACCACCTCTTGTATTTCCTACGTGCATGCCTCCCCAAATCCGCAGGTTTATGCGCTCAACGACGGATCCCATGGTTTAAAGACGCTAGAACACGTCTCTAGCCGATTTTTTTTTTTTTGCTAAGAATTGGAGATCCCACCGGCCCTGGAAAGTGCTCTGATACCACTTGTTATGCTCTTAACCTGCAAAATGAGACCCAAATACAGAATATGCGAAGAAAAGATACCCAGAACACAGAATAACAATGATTTTATTATTCAGAGAGTAATGTTCACTTGCCTCTTCGAGGGGGCAACCTCCAATAGAGTAGAGCTCGAATACAAAATAAGACACAATGCTCCTTGCAGGGAGTCTCTATCCTTTATATATGACTCATACATGCAATACCACGGGCCAATACCGTGGGTTTTATTAATACCATCTATCTAATACTACGGCCCATTTGCAACTAACTATGGTCCCATCATTAATTGCGGGTTAACCACTTACAAATATTAATATGGGCTTTATTGACTCTTGACTATGACGTGATCCTATGACATAAATAAGGGGGTTAGGGTGGGACCCTAACATTATCCTCCTCAAGCTTGACAAAAATAAAGAGGTACTGGTCAGTAATGACTGGGGAAAAATTGGGAAGAAAACTTGAAGAAACTTTGTTGGTAGCAAGTCGCTCTTGAACATGACACTTTCACTCCGCATCCAAGTCGGGTTGGGTTGTTCCATTCACTGGTCACATCACCATGGTTCCATCACACCATCCACATTTGGGGTTAATGCTACCAATCCATCATGTCAGTGTCACCGATTTGTTCAAGAGAAGTCGCTCAGAGAATTCACCTGTGTCTCACCCACTATAATACATTTTCACTCCATTCTTTCATGACCACCACCCTAAACCGTATATCACCAGATCGTTTTCACCTCCATTAAAATCATTTGCTCCGTTCCGTGTCTTTGATGTGGGATTCCCTAAGGCCCTCCTATGACAGATCGCTTCTTGTCGACATCAGCTCATTATCCAAGAAGTTGATCTAGGAACAACCCTTTAAGTACTTTGAAGCTTGCATGCCTCAATGGCAAGTTTCTCACTTCCGGTGACAGGTTTACATCAATGGCCTTCGCCCAAAAGATTTTGCGTGGTGTTCGATGCCAAGTCCCTTATTCACACCATGTGAATTGTATTGCAGTACCTTGAGGGTCATCATCATTATCGGTGATTCCTCTCGCGCCTGTTAACAGCTTACATCATTGGCTGGTAATCAGGCGATGTCTTTCCATGTTCGACTCCAGAACATCTCTCACATGGATCGACTTGTACTTTGAGTGAAGATAAAACGAGATTGAAGACCCCGGATCTATTTTCATCCATCCGGGCTGCGATATATATTGAGGAAAATAAAGACATCAAATGTACATCATTGCTGCATAGATAATCATCCAATCTAAGGGATGATGGCTCTACCAGAATCATCAGTCTACACTCAGACGATTTTCTGTCCTATGTACATGAAAATGAATTTATAAAGCTGAGCATGGGAATGCCCGCCTCAGCTAGATCATGAAAATAATATGAAGATAATGTATTGTATTGTATCTTATTACAGGTCGCCTTCCAGCTCGAAAAAACTTCGGATCCTCATGATAAAGCATTTCACCCGACATCAAAAGATTAACGACCTCATGCTTTAGGGGGCAACTGTTATAGACATTTTTGGGCACTGCAACCCCAAGCATAAATGTCCATAAACCAAGGGCTCCTAAGTCCCTAAAGGTGTTGTTCCAACCCCTAAAAGAACAAGGTCAACTGATTACAGCATCTCCCAGAAGTTCTCCATGAAAAACTACTCAGAAGTGGTCAAAACTAGACCATTTCACCTGCTCCATAGGCAAAGTGCATTGCATCCCACCTAAATACACACAGTAGGTGCGATGCATGTCAAAGAACCTTTCTATGGGGTGCAATGGGCGAGAAGGGACAAATGGCAGGGTCAATCCGCAAGGTGGAGGAGCATGGAATCTTCTAGAAACCTCTCCTGTGACACTTGCCTCTCTGAATTCAACCAGGGATGAGTAAGAGATCATCAATCTCCAAGTGGAATCAAGAACTATCAGAGAGAAGACACTAATCAAATCTCAAAAGCTGACTCACCCCCCTTGCAGACATCTATATATGGATCCCTCATCCTAGAGATCCAGAGGCTGGAATTTTGTATCTTGTAAGGAAGTGCTGTTGGTTTCTTGGTGTAATATCATAGTGTTGGGTGATCTAATCTTTTCATGAGGTGAAGAAGGGCTTTCTTGCTGAGAGGATGATGCTAGGTCAGAACAATTGGTTGTAATCCTGTTTTCTCTTTCTTGATTATCAATAAAGCTATTCAAGTTTTCCTCCACATTCTTGTATGATTGATGATTTATGCATTTGTGTGGCCAATGTACATCTGATCCTATATTGTTTATGATAATAGATCTATGTTCTTGGATAGTGTTATGCTGCTTTGACTCTATAGGTACTCTTTGAAGCTGGGTAGACAAGGAAGCAAGTGGAAAAGACCTACCAGAGGAGAGAGGAATCGAGCAAGGAACCAAGCGCAAGACAGAGGTTGGTCTCCTTATTCTTCTCTTATCTATTTCTCATAAAGGAAAACAAAAGTAGTTTTTAGTGTGTTTGTTTCTAAGGTAGCTACCAGCCTTAGTGGGACTAGCAGCTCTGTATAGACACTAGTTTTCCCCATAACAGATGGCTAGCTGTGAGAGCTAAGGCTTTGTATAATTCCTATGTATTTCCACCATGTATGATAATACAATAGTGTGGGGTTTTTAGTTAAGTCTTTCCCCAAAGTATTTTCATGTGTATTGTGCCATTGATTCTTATTCTTCTAGTTATATTGTTCAGCTCGATCTTTAAGCTTTCACAAATTGATAGTAGAAGTAGGTTATAGTATTCTTCTTTGATTTATATTGCATTATCGGGTTAACCTATCACATATTTTATACATGGTATCAGAGTTGTGAACGATATACTGAGATGAGAATCTGAAGTTTGAAGTTTTGGGTTGCAGGTGAAAATCGAATTCATATCATACTTCAAGGTTGGCCAATGGTGTTCTATGGCTTAAGACTCGAGTATGCCTTGGAAGGTAGCTCGAATTACATAGCATAGAAAGTTAGATTGGAGGCTGTATTAGAAGACAATGGCTTGAAGGAATTCATTGATCAAGAGATCCCAAAGGCATCTTCAACTAATGCACAAGAGTTGGCTGAGTGGAAGAAGTGTGTGGCGAAGGCGAGACGGATCATCCTTGAGGGAGTTCGAGACCATATTGTCTTGAGTCTCCATGGGTAGGATACTCCATTTTCAATGTCGAATACATTGAAGGACCTCTATCAGAATAGTAGCAACCAGAGGAAATTGGCGCTCAAGGATAAGCTTCGAAGAATCAAGATGGAGAAGGGCGATACTATTTCCACATATCTAAACAAGCTCACCACCTACAGAGATGAGATTGGCAGTGTGGGAATAACTACTGCCAATGATGATATGGTAAGCCTCGCTTTCCTCGGCTTTCCAAAGAGTTGGAATAGCTGCCAGGACTCTGTGAATGGAAGGGAGAAATTTCCGGATTGGGAACGACTGTGGTCAGATCTTATGCAGGAGGAGATTAGGTGGAGCACACGAGATGGTTCTTCATCCAAGAATGATGATGAAGAAAATCTGGCCTTAGCAAGTAAGGAAAGGGAAGGGAAGGGGAAGGCTTCCCATTTCAAATCGAATTCTTCTCATGGAGGGAAGAAGAGTCACATATCTAAAGTAAGATTCTTTAATTGTCACAAGATAGGACATTATGCGACAAATTTCCCATAAAAGAAGTCCAAGAAGGGATCCTTGGAAGGATCAGAAGGTGAGGCATTAGCCTCTCAGTTCGAAATGGACTTTACCCTCATCGCATGCATGGTGTCATCAATGATGGGTTGTGTCTGGTATCTTGACAGTGGAGCCTCATTCCACATGACCGGTGATAAAACTTTATTCAGTGCCTTGGAGGAGAAAGACCTAAAGATGCGCATAGAGATGGGTGATGACGGAAGGTATAGTGTTTTAGGAGTGGGCACAATTTCTTTTGAGAGGGAGCATGGAGCTCCTCTCACCTTGACAGATGTTATGTATGTGCCTGGACTGAAGAATAACTTGGTATTAGTCACGATGTTGGAGGACAAAGGCTACGATGTTGTCTTCAGTAAAGGAAAGGCGTTCCTAAGACACATAGCCATGGGTCAGACAAAGAGAATAGGGATTTGGGTGAAGAATCTCTATAAACTAGAGGTAGATGATTGTGAAGCATTGAGTACGGAAGAAGAATTTGTGCAAAGCCAAGACATTAGCGAGTTGTGGCACAGGAAGTTGGGCCATTTGCATCATGGGGCTTTGAAGATAATGCAACAGATATCTACAGGACTTCTCAAAGATAAACTTGAGCAATTTGACACATGAAAAGGTTGTACCTTTGGAAAGTACACCAAGTCTTCCTTTCATGATCGAGATAGCTGACTAGAGGCTATCTTAGATCGAGTTCATACTGATTTGTGTGGACCATTCTCGAAGGAATCCACAATGAAGGAAAGGTATTATGTGATTTTCATTGATGACTATTCTCGTAAATGCTGGATTTATTTCATGCAGAAGAAGGACCAAACTTTCACAAAGTTTTGTGATTTCAATGCTTTGGTCAAGAAAGAGTCAAGGAAGAAGATCAAGGCCTTGAGAAGCAACAACAGTGGAGAATATGTCTCTCAAGAGTTTAAGGACTTTTGTGCAGAGGAAGGAATAAAACGAGAGTTGACAGCACCTGATAACCCACAACAGTGTAGAAATCCCCACTATAGATCAATAGATTATGCAATATACTAAAGCAAAATACAAGATCTACTTCTACAACAAACTTGCAGAAGCTTAATCGAATATGAGAAAGATCAAATAGAACACATATAACAGATGAAGAGAAATCAATCACACATGAACACAAAAGAATACTCTGGGGAAAGCCTCAGCTAAAAGCCCCGATCTCTATATTATCATACAAGTGGAAATATGTTCAGATTACACAAAGAATCAACTCAAAAGCTATGTTGCTCTCTGCACAATCCAACTACTGCTCAAAGACAGTCAAATTCTTCTCAAAAACCTTCTCCTATGGCCTCCAAGCCTCCTATTTCCTTGTGCAGTTTCTCCTAGGGTCCAATGCTGCCACCTGTGTGAATTCCCATCTCACACTGCTCACTTGGCTCAGTAGTAACTGCACAATCCTGAAGGAGATAATTCCTTCTGCATGGATGAGTTTACTTTATAGGAAAAATGCTCCAACTGATAGTACATTATCCCTTCCTCTGATCTCAACTAGGTATCTAACTGAACTGACATGCATTAGTTATTTATGAGAGAATATTTAGTTATCTAAAGTGGAACAGTTACATGCATGCAAGCATTAACTAACTGAACTCACAATTAATTCCACAAATTGTTGGAACTAATCTAATTGGACTTAACTCAGTTAACTGAGCTAGCTAATTACAACTCAAAGTACAACTCATCCTCATCTCCTTAACTAAGGGATAAATTCCTCAATCAATGGAGAAATTGTTGCATGTCTTCACATAGACTTCATGTTTGATTTTCTCCAACTAACTAACTCAAGATGAATTAATTAATTATTAATCAAACAACTGCTAAGAACAAATTCGAATTTTACTTCTCAATTTTAGTTCAGGGACTAAATAAAACTGGACTCCATCCCGAAATACTACTTATAGCAATCTTATTTTTAGCACTTCCATTTTTCATTCCTTGTTGCTATGTCCAACACTGGTACCCGAACTTCTATTTATAGCAATGCTATTTTTAGAATTTCTATTTTTAGCATTTCTTGTTGCCATTTTCAACACTCCCTCTCAACAAGAAAGGCATTCAACTCGAACTCGATCCTGAACCTTTGGAATGTTCTGCATGCAACACTTCTTCCAAGTCTTATTGCTCCAGCAACTCTAGAAACAAAAAAATATCCCAACTGACCTCCTTGTTGGGCTAGAAACATCCTCTGATGCTGAAGCTTCCTCTGCCACTAACAAGTGCTCCCTATGTGACCTCTGAGCTACTGCAACACTCCATGTATCTCGCACCATTACACACCTCTCTGTGCCATCCTGCACTAGTGCAACACTCTTGTGCCTCTCGCATTGTTGCAGCCTGTTAGCTCTGCACTGTCTTGGTATTCCTACACTGTAGCTCTCTCCGCCACTCCATTTGCATCTGTCTCTACCCACTCAACCAGTCCTGCTACTCCTCATTGGGGCTCTCGTAGCAAGGTCTAATCAAATAGGTTGGGTACCTCAATGATCCTGCCCATTTTCCAGCCTTCTTGGGATTGTCACTCCACATCGCGCCACCTCCAACCTAGAGGTATGGATGCGTGTGATCCCTTTGCCCACTTGGCTCGAAATTCCCCCTACTGGAGGTCTCTGCATGAGTGGATTCCTCCACTCAGTCTCCTCTCAGCTTCTCTAGTTGTGGTTGCTCCATAACCTCTTGAAGCTGCTTCACTAATTGTGGCTCCTCCACAATTGTCTGAGACTTCTTCTGGCGCTGCATGTTGAGAGGTAATGTACTCTCCCTCTCAACCACCAAGTCTCCATTAGTTGCCTTGCTCCTCAAGGCTTTGCATTCATCTTGAACCTCAAGAGCATACAGGTTCTTGACTCGTGAACCGATCTTCTTCACCTATCTCATGGTCACGTGTCTAAGGAAAACCTTTCCCTTACTGAAGACTACATTATAGCCTTTGTCTTCCAGCATTGCGATCGTTACCAAGTGTTTCTTCAGTATTGGCACATACTTCACATCTGTCAAGGTAATGCGAGCTCCATGCTCCCTCTGAAAGACAATTGTGCCTACTCTTGAGACACTATACTTTTCATCATTACCCATCACTATGAGTATCTAGAGATCTTTCTCCTCCAAGGTACTGAACAAACTCTTATCGCCGATCATATGGAATGAAGCTCCATGTCAAGAAACCAACCACATCCCACCATGGATGAAACCATGCATGCGAAGAGGGTGAAATCCAACTCGAACTGTGAGGCTAGTGCCTCACCACCTGATCCTTCCTTGGATCCCTTCTTGTATTTCTTTAGTGGAAAATTTGTAGCAAAATGGCCCACCTCATGACAACGAAAGCATCGCACATTCAATTTGTCAAAATTCTTCCCACCATGGGAAGAACTGGATTTGGGATGAGAATCCTTCTCCTTCCCTTTATTTTCCTTACTCCCTAAGGTGCAATTTTCTTCATCCTCCTTGTATGAAGAAGATCCATCTCTGGTGCTTCTCCATATTTCCTCCTGCATCAGATCTGACCAAAGTCATTCCCAATCTAGTAGTTTCTCTCTTCCATTTACCGAGTCACCATGTTATCATTAGTTGTTGTGATCCCTACACTTCCAAGCTCATCCCTGCAGGTGGTGAGCTTGTTCAGATATGTAGAGATCGCGTCGGCCTTTTCACACTTGATTTTCAAAATCTTGTCTTTCAGCGCGAGCTTCCTCTAATCGCTGCTGTTCTAATATAGATCTTTCAATATTTTTCACATTGAAAACGGTGTCTCCTTCCCATGGAGGCTCGAGACAATGTGGTCTCGAACTCCCTCCAGGAGGATTCTCCTTGCTCTAGCCACACATTTCTTCCATTCCGCCAATTCTGTAACATTAGCTTCTACTGGCTTGGGGACTTCTTGATCAATGAAGTCCTTTAGACCATTGTCCTCTAATACTTCTTCCATGCGATCCTTCCAGGCTATATAATTCGAGCTACCATCAAGGGCATACTCGAGTCTTAAACCGCTGAACGCCATTGGTGAAATTGAGATGTGATAAGAACTCGATTTCTATATTCAGGAACCTCAAAATTCAAACTTCTCCCTTCTTGTATACTGTTCTCTCCTTTGATCATCTTTGCTCTGATACCATGTAGAAATTCCCACTGTAGATCAACAGATTATGCAATATACTAAAGCAAAATACAATATCTACTTCTACAACAAACTTACGAAAGCTTAATCGAATATGAGAAAGAACAAATAGAACACATATAATAGATGAGGAGAAATCAATCACACATGAACATAGAAGAATACTCTAGGGAAAGCCTCAGCTAAAAACCCTGATCTTTGTATTATCATACAAGTGGAAATATGTTCGGATTACACAAAGAATCAGCTCAAAAGCTATCCTGCTCTCTGCACAATCCAACTGCTGCTCATAGATAGTCAAAGGCTTCTCACAAACCTTCTCCTTTGCCCTCCTAGCCTCCTATTTCCTTGCACAATTTCTCCTGGGGTCCAATGCTGCCACCTGTGTGAATTCCCACCTCACACTGCTCACTTGGCTCAGTAGTAACTATGCAATCCTGAAGGAGATAATTCCTTTTGCATGGATGCATTTCCTTTATAGGAAAAATCCTTCAACTAATAGTACATTGTCCCTTCCTCTGATCTCAACTAGGTCTCTAACTGAACTAACATGCATGAGTTATTTATGAGAGAATATTCAGCTATCTGAAGTGCAGCAGTTACATGCATGCAAGCATTAACTAACTGAACTCACAATTAATTCCACAAACTATTGGAACTAATCTAACTGGACTTAACTCAGTTAACTGAGCCAACTAATTACAACTAATCCTTATCTCCTTAACTAAGGGATAAATTCCTCAATCAATGGAGAAACTGTTGCATGTCTTCACATAGACTTCATGTTTGATTTTCTCCAACTAATTAACTCAAGATGAATTAATTAATTATTAATCAAACAACTGCTAAGAACAAATTCGAATTTTACTTCTCAATTTTAGTTCAAGGACTATCTAAAACTGGAATCCATCCTGAAATACTATTTATAGCAATGTTGTTTTTAACACTTCCATTTTTCATTCCTTGTTTCTATGTCCAACACTGGTACCCAAACTGCTATTTATAGAAATGCTATTTTTAGCATTTCTTGTTGTCATTTTCAACAAGCAGAATGGGGTGGCCGAGAGGAAGAACACAACTATTTTAGGGGAAGCATGAGCAATGTTGCATGACCAAGGCCTACCACTTCACTTGTGGGCTGAGGCATGCAACACAGTGGTCTATTTGTAGAATAGAAGCCTGCATCACATACTTGGGATGAAGACACTAGAGGAAGCATTCTCCGCTAAGAGACCAGATGTGGGTCATTTCAGGATCTTTGGCTCATCTGTATATTGCCATGTGAAAAAGGATGCATGGAAGAAGCTTGATCCGATAGCAGAGTTAGGGATATTTTTGGGGTACACTAATACAAATCACAACTATCAGGTGTACTTGCCTATCAGTCGAAGGACAATGGTTCACAAAGATCTCAAGTTTGATGAGCAAAAGGCCATGCGAGTTTCCCTTGAGAGGGAGCTCCAACTACAGGCTGTGGAGGAACTATTGGTTCCTAAGGAGGAGGAGCCTCAGACTAATGTGGAGTAGCTGCATGCAGAGGTTCTAGGAGTGGAGACATCCACTCAAGCAGAGTTTTCCATAGATGGACGGAAGCACTCAAGAGAAGCTGACAGATTGTTGGAGGATGCGAGAGAGAATGTGGGAGCACCATCTTCTCCGCACAGACAGAGGAGGTCACCTGAGAGGTACACTGGATACATGGCCCTTGCTAAGGAATGTGTTGAGACCAAGCCATCTTCCTTTGAGGAAGCAATGTAGCAGCCGGTTTGGGTTGATGATATGGTGGAGGAGTATGACTCCATAGTTTGTAATAGTGTTTGGGACGTGGTTTCAAGACTAGAGAACAAGTCAGTTGTGAGTTCTCGTTGGCTTTATAAGGTAAAGCGAGTTGCTAATGGTAGTGTGGAGAAGCACAAGTAAAAATTTGTTTCCCGTGGCTTTTCACAGGTCGAGAAGATCATGTTGTTGTAGTATATTTCGACAGAGGAGCAAGATGTTGACATTTTGACAAAGACATTGTCAAAGTGTAAATTCGAGTTCCATAGAGACAGGATCAGGGTGGCAGATAATGCCTTTCTTATTGAGAGGGAGTGTTGAAATATGGCAACAAGAATATTCCAATTTAATTTGTCCTTGAATTAAATTGTGAATTAAAATCGAATTTAGTCTTAACAGCTACTTGGAAATAATTAATTATTTTATTTTAAATTAATTAGTTGGAGAAATTCAAGTTAGAATTCTTTCTGAAGTCATGCAAGAGTTATCCCTTAAAATAAGGAGATAAGAAACTCAGTTTACTGAGTTAAGTCCAGTTAAATTAGTTTCAAACTGTTTGAGGAACTAATAGTGAGTTAACAGTCAGTTGATGCATTAATGCACTCAACTAGTGCTACTCCAGCTAATTGAAGATTCCCTCATCAAAAAATTCTGAGAAAGACCAAGTTGAGATTAATGTTCAAGGATAGTGTACTATTAGTTGCATGTGTTTTCTCATGGAGAAAAATCATGCATGCAGACAAGGATTTATCCTTAAGGATTTCGCAATTTTAAAGGGTTGCTTTTCCACTTGGTAATAGGAAATAGGAGCTTGGAGGGAAGAGAGGAAGGCTAGAGAGAAGCCAAGATTTCCTATGAGCATCTGTGAGGATTGTACTGAGAGCTGGCTAGCTGTGAGAGCTAAGGCTTTGTATAATTCCTATGTATTTCCACCATGTATGATAATACAATAGTGTGGGGTTTTTAGATGAGGCTTTCCCCAAAGTATTTTCATGTGTATTGTGCCATTGATTCTTCTTCTTCTGGTTATATTGTTCAACTCGATCTTTAAGCTTCCGCAAATTGATAGTAGAAGTAGGTTATAGTATTCTGCTTTGATTTATATTACATTATTGGGTTAACCTATCACAAATTTTCTACATCTTGTATACCTAGCCAAGAAATGAATAGGTTTGAATCCATACTTGGTCATGCTATAAAGGAATATCTATTCACCTACCAAGCCACATCACAATGCCATTTCATCATGGAAATCACACTACAAATACGAGTCATGATTTTTACATCATAATATGAAGACTAGGTGGCATGTATTTAGGGCATTAAGAAACTCTGAATTAAAGACACAATTAGATGGAGCTAAATGTCTAGAAAATATTTGAGAGTTTTAAATATTTATTTATTATATTTGTAAATTATGGAAGCTAAAGAGTTGTAATTCATCTCAAAGAAGGTCAACAATTGTAGGAGGTGGTTACTAACTTAATCTATAAATGTTATAAAAATCTCAATAAGAAGGGTTGCAAACATTTTTATTTTGTTGATATTCCTGCAAACCAAAGTTAGGAGGATGGTGATTTTAAACTCATTTTATTAGTATGAAGAAGCCTTGAAGAACATTGTTGGAAATAAACTATTCCATGCATCTTGTACTTGTTTATGATTATTATTTAATAATTCATATATGTTTGTATGTTTTCAGATGTATACTGTTAGGGTACAAACTATTATGTAATTAGATGCTGTCTCTCACATGCTTGCTATTTATAGTTCTAATGATTTCACTTTATGAGCACTTATTAGATCAACATATTGACTATTTTGGATTTTTTCTAGTAAGTTAGACATTCATTGTTGTCTTGAATTATAGCTAACTATTTGTTTGACTGTGCAATTGTATGTATACTAGCTCATTTCTTCCTATAACTCTTTTATCTTTCACTGCTAGCTAACCTACTCCTTTTCATATCAATGAATTACATAGTTTTATTTTAGAATCTGTGCACCCCTCATGTGATGATTAGTGATATCTCACAACATTATTCAAAATTAAGAATGGTTACCTTGCCATAATTTGAATGGGTCTCTTATCCCATATGGTGTAAAGGTTTAATTGAGACCTCATGCCAAAGAGAACCACTCTGGTTCTTACCCTTAACAATAATTTTATTCTTTTCCCACTTTGAATTAATCACCTTTAGATGCATCAACCATGCATGTGTTAAGCAGATTAGAAAACTTCTTGTTGCACCTCTCCTTCAAAGGTGAAAATCCACTTGCATACCTCTCACTAAAGAAGGTGTTTTGGTTGAGTCTATTGAATAACTTGTTAAACTATCTCCTTAATGATATATTTGAATATTTCAAACAAATATCACTTACCCCATTTGGTTCTCCTTCCCGTATTTCTCATAGCAATTGTGTTTATACTTCTTATGATTATGAAGAAGAAGACAATCACACTTACAAAATGGAAAGCCATCCTCAACCTAGATGGTTATGACAAGGGGAACTTAATTTACAACCCTCCTTCCATCCCCTTCCTAGGTTCCTTGAAACATTCTTGTTGAAATTTGATCTTGACAAAGATGTTACTCTTGAATATCATATAAATAATTTCTATCTAACATTGTGCCTAATGGACGTAGAACATGAAGATGTAGTCTGCAAGTTATTTCCTCATACATATGAGAATTAAAAAAGAATGTGGTACTAATATCTTCTAGCCATCTCAATAGTTGGATGGGAAGATTTTGAAAGAGCCTTTCTGAGTAAATTTGGAGAACAAAATTCCTTGACCACTCTCCTAAAAGGTTTGTTTACAATCAGAATGGAAAAGAAGTAAAAGGTCAAAGACTTTAACTAGTATTTCATTACCTTATTAAACAATATTTTCATTGATTCTCAACCTGTTGATGCTATGGAAATCAATTATTACACCTCAACTCTTATTTCTTCCATACCCATGTTTGTAAAGAGAGTAAGAATGCATATGTTGGATGAAAATTTCATTGAAGCTTTGATAATGGAAAAGGAAATGTTATTCTTGGTTGGGAACACCATAAAAGAATAACAAAAGGCTAATGGGAGAAGTCATTATAATTAAAAAAATGGTAGAGAAATAGTTAAAAGCATGGAAAATGTACTCCAAATTGTTAAAAAATTGTCCAACGAAGTGGTGAATCTAAAGAAGAGTCTAGGTGGAATCTCATCAGGGCATAGGTCTTTCAAACTCTTCCAAAAGACGAAAATTAACTAGCCAAATCCTACTAAAAGATCCACCATGAACCTAAATTTAGATGAATTTGGCATCAAAAACTTTTGCTTATATCATTAAGACAATCATTCTGAAAATACATGCCTACAATGGGACAATTCCATTGACTCTAGTCATTAATCAACTTCTAGAACAACAATCTTTATTTAATGAATCAAACTAAGAACCTAAAGTTGCACCTAGTACAATAGAAGAATAAAGAACTAAAGGGTTAGCCATGTTCTCATGGGATTGGGTAGTGAATATAGATACACAAATGATTGGGGAAATATCAATGGGAAATCATTGGACACATCAAGAATTATAATATTCATAGCAAAAGTCTAGCACCTAATATTTCATCGCCTACCAAAGGAAATTTATTGCTTAAATAGTTGATACCCCTTTCTGACTACTATCAAGATTACTAATTATTATTCTATGGCATATCCCAATTCTTCACATAGAACTACGAAGACTACATTTCCTACTTAAAACACCGAGTCATCTACCTCAACACAAAACAGTGAGCTTCCAAGCTCTACTCATGGAAAATCTCTGGATTACAATGTGATTGAGGAAATGAATAGGGCTAATGTACCCATGTACGATATATACAAGTTAGCATAATAGAGAGAAAATATCATGGAAACTTTTAAGTCTTATCTATTCCAATCAAATCCATCATAAAGTTCTGAAACATCATGGAAAACTAGTACTCCAACTCAGAGCACTATACAAATTCCACCAAATATTCTATGAATGTCGCAAGTATTGGAATTCGTTCAAAGTCGTAAACTCCACCTTTCCTATTGACATTTAAAATTTTCAATCATAATTTTCATAAATGTACGTTGAATTCTAGAGCCTTGTCCGATGTAACGTTGTACTCTGTATGTCGAAAGATTAATGTTGTACTAGAAAAGACCAATATCAATATTATTCAACTGGACAAGATTGAAGTTAAGTTCATTAGTGAATTGAAGGATGTGTTAATCAAATTATCCTTTGAACCCATGGTACACCAAGTAATTGGTATAATAGTGGTTGATATACTTGAGGTATATATCTTATTACTGAGAAGATATTGGTAACATAAGCTATATGGAGGACGAATTGGAGTATAAAAGGGTTTTGTGATAGTTTTCAAGTTAATGACTATATTTGAGTAGTTGGAAGATATCCCCTCCTAGGTATTAGTAGAGCTACTTATTATGTTTTGGGACATTATTACCTTTGGATATATATTATTATTTAGGTTATAATGTTTAATATTTTAAAAATGGAAGTAAATTTGAATATGTCTAGGTTGCAAAGGTTTAGATTGATGAAATAATAAAAATGAGTTATTTTCTCATTTATATTATTCATGATTAAATAATGATGTTTCATCTTCTAAAAATTGAATGAAATTTGAATATGGCAAAGTTATAAAGGCTTATACTTAACAAGCACTGAAAGAAAATTATACATCTCATTTATAAGTACACCTAACTTCTTCTAATGCGATAAAATGACTACTTAAATTCTAAGGTTGATCACTTATGTTGTAGGATGTTATTTCTTAAGTAAACTAAAGTCACTACCTAAATTATACGTAGTTGTCTTCCTTAAACATGAAAATGCACGAAATAAATTCCTTCTTTGTGATCAACATTGGTAAGTCTTCAAGGCCCCACCCACACTTTAGATTCATAGTACAACCCTCATCAAGAGTCATTGAAATATTAATTGAAGAATTTGTTTCATTGAAATTATTACAATTGTGTGATCTATAAGATGTTTTTTGTTATTTAAGTCACGTCATATTGCTAAAGGGTTCACAGTAAGGATTTAATTTGAAGATTTCTTTCTCCACAAAACCTCATTGTAATGGTGATCGAGAAGATGTTAACCTCTGATATGCAATGGATGGAAATCCCCTCTTAAGAAAAGGTACATGTGGGAAGATGATGAGCTTTGGAGAAAAGGTTGATGATGATTGTAGAAGAGTAGATTCTTAGCAATGGTGAGGCCATGGAATCTAAGTTTTTGGTCAAATTAAGAGTATCTATTGGGATTTCATCCAACAAATTTGATTTCCAAGTTATGAACTCAACAACATAGTTATTGTTTGAATGTTAGCTAACTAAAATAATCCACCAATTTGAAATTGCTAAATTGAAACTTTAATTTGAATTTACAGATGTGAAATATTTAATTTAAAATGCTACATAAAATTCACCACTCTCAAATTCCATTCCTCTATTGTTTTTGAATTTAAGTGGTTAAATTGCTTTAAAAAATTGTATGATTTTGTTTAAACTTCCTATATATAAATTTGACATGTGAAACATCAATGTGGTACATGTAAAAATCACTTATAAACTCAATCGAAATGCATAAGCAAACTTCAACCCTAATACATAACTTTTAATTGTGGTTTTGTTACAGGTTAGATTTCCCAATTTGCTTTGAAAGGTTGGAACTTACCTTAATAGACATATGAAATTCTTTTGGTACTGTCATTCATAAATTGAATAAATAATGTTGATAATTTTACTACCTACACTAGAATATAGAATTTATGGATTATTAAGCAACATTCTCCTTAATTGCATTTTGGTGACATATGGCAACCAAAATGGATTCACTTATTGACCTACAAAAATGTTACTTTAAAATGTGAATTTTTCTCTAACTAAAATGATAGCTTCCTTAACAGCGAAATAATTGTCCCTAGCCAACTCTAAAAATTAAAATGTAAAATTGACTTCCTTATCACATACTAAATTGTCCCTAGCCAACTCCAAAATGAAAAATGTAAAAGTAATAGAGGTGAAACTAATTAAGACTCCATTGAATCCACCAATTTCATGATAAAGCTAATGTGAATGTACAACTTCTTGCAGAATACAAATGCTTATTATCTTCCTATAAATTAGGGAAGTAGATACATGATTTCGATTATCATATTCGTCGAAGAAACTGTCTCATGCAAAAAAGTAGCTAATGTCCATTGATTTACCAAGATTAGATACTTTAACGGTTAACCATTTAGAGACATTAAAAAAATAAATTGAACAAGTATATTTATTTACTTATTTTATATTATTAAATATAATTAATTTAAATTAGTAGAAATTTATTTTAGTTTTAGATTTCTCAGGAGTTTAGGGGTTAAATCTGGGAAGACGCAAATTTATTTTTAAGTACAAAACATAAAAAATAATTTCCATATCAAAATATTTATTTTTTCTTAGATTTTTAGTAAATGTAGAATTAAGATAGACCTATATTAATTTTTAATAATATTATTTATATTTATATAAATTTCACATCGACATATTAAAATATTTTTATTTTATTTTATATTTTTACTGTAATATGTATAGCATTGATTGTTTCTATAAACAAAAAGTGAGGATTAACTTTATAAAAAATTTATTGTAAACTTTAAGTTTATATATACTTATTAATAAAATTTAAATATGAAATTTTGAAATATAATAGTTGCAAAGATATATATATATATATATATATATATATATATATATATATATAATTTTTATTTTTAATTATACGTTTAGTAATTAAATTTCGTAACGTTTCATATGTTTATTAATTATATATCCTGAAATATAATGGTTGCTAATATTAATTATTATTATTTTAATTTATTTTAATATGATATGCATATTATAATTTTTTATTGAAACTAATTATTTGTAATTTTATTAGTAAAAATTAAACTATAATATAACAAATTGAATTGAATGAATCTATTATTTTTAATTTTATTTTTTATTATTTTTCTAATTGAGTTGATATTATTCTTATTCTTATTCTTATTCTTATTCTTATTACTTGATCTAACCGGTCATCAAATAATAGCACTACACCATCACCCTCATACTGCATTATGTCTTAATTTTTTTTTATTGAGGCCAAATTTAAATGTTTACACTAGTTTACAACTACTTCAACATCTCTTGATACTAGGTTGTAGAGGGTTTCCCTGAGCAATAAAATGAACTATTAAAGTTTATGTGTTCTCTTTAATAATCCTATATTTAAACTTAGAAAAACCAAAGTATATAAATTTAAATATCAAAATTTATATGTTCACAAATAAATGGTCTCATATATCAATTTAAAATTTTATTAGAATATGATCTTAAATTAAATACTAGTGGTCATATAAATTCTAATTAGACATCAAAATACTTACCTATCGATACATCTCATATTGAAAAGATTTGAAAAACTCATAAAACTTAACTAAATTATAACTTTATTTTAAATTATTAATACTATTAATTATAAAAATAAATAATATATGAGTTAAACATATGTACTTTAAAAAAACATGTAATATGATTCTTAATTGTGAAAATTCACCCCATATTACTATGGAGATTCTTAGCCTATAAATAGGTTTTGTTACAAAACCATGGGCCAATACCATGACTCACTAATATCACATGCCCCAAAAACCATAACTCATGTTCATATGGCATTTTTTAAATTAATCACTTTAATTAAAAGGGGAAAAAGACCATAACTACTTTTGAGATCATTTCAACCTTTGATTTATGACTACTACTAAAACTATCACAACTATATAAATTAAATGATTGGTAAATGTCAATAGGCATCAATCCATAATAATCATCAAAACATTTACCTTAACATACACATCCATTTGTTAAAAAAGAAGAAGAAGATAAAAATTAGCTAAATTAAAACTTTATTTAAAATAATAATAATAACTATTAACGATAAAATAATTAATATATAAGTTAACTATTCATATATTTTAAAAAAACATGTAAAATGATTCTTAACCATGCAAATTCACCACTACTTTATCATGGAGATTTAATTTGTAAATAGATTTGGTTACAATACCATGGTTTATTGATACCACATGCCCAAAAACTCATAACTCATTTCATATGATTTTTTTTAATTAACGAACTTAATTAAAATGGTAAAAAAGGAATAACGAATTTGGAAATAAATCTCAACATTTGATTTCTATATACTACTATGAATATTCTAGAATATTAATTTAAAATTCTAGAGGCTTTATTCTTGGCATAAATATTTTAGAATATTTCATGGAGGTTGTTGGCACATGGGGAAAATGGCCCAGGGTTCAAGAATTTTCCAACAAAAGCCCCGCAGATACCAACTTTATCAATGTCTACAAGCAAATGAGGTCTCACCCAAGGTAAGTTGATGAGTTTGGAGAACCTTTGAAAATTAGGTAAGGAAAAAGGGGAATGGGAGATGGTTCTTGCTCAAAGGAACCTACCCAAACTAGCGTAGTTGACATATGTTGCATAATCCCATTAAAAAAACATACATTTAGAAAACCTTATTGCACACATTAAAGTATTCCCAACAATTATAACAAACATTGATCATGCATAACGATATAGTTTATACAAGAATATCATTGTCCGACAAGCCTTCATGGAATATGCACAAAACTAACTTCGACATAAAAATATCAAAGGAACAAAGTTGATTCATTATATAGTGACATAGTTATTTACATCATCTAATTTATTTTCATGGATGATAGCTAAAAATCTCATGTAGACCCCATAGTCCATTCATAGAATTCACCATAGACATAAAGCATTACAAATAAAAACCATAAATATGTAACAAAGTTCTTAGATAGCTTATATTTTTATCAAAGCACAAAAGTAAATTGTACATTAACTCCATGTTTCTGGTAGCAAAGACTCAGAAAGCAGTCATTTATATTATGCTACTAGACAACACCATATAATACAAAGTAAACAATATCCATAGAGTAACACCATGTCCAAGCCTCAATGCACTTAACTCCATAATATATGTCAATAAACAAAAAAAGTATTATATATCAGTGAAAATACAAGAACATAACAAAACATAATGGAATAGAGTGATACTAAAATGATATCATCATTTTCAACCAAATTAACAATAATTAACCAAGTAGAAAGAAATCCCTGATCATCTGTAGCATTCCATTATGTAGTGGAATTATTCCATATTTGGCTTCAGAGAATCTCCTACCCACTCACCCTACCATCTCACCTAGTCAAGTTGTCCACATATGTGCAAAGCCTCAACCATCTAACAAACCATACTAAGTTGATTCACCACCTTAGCCCATATCTAACCAACATGCACATTTGGTGGATACCCTATCGGCTAGGGAATATTTTAGTTACTATGTGGTCATTTTTTCCCCCATCACACTTTTTCATGGTCTTTTGAGCATCTACACAGTATTATGTGCGTGATATCAACTAGCCTTTGTGCATATTCCCATACTTAGGAAAATTTTCAAAATCACCCCTCATCTCTTCTTTACCCCACAGTCCCCCAAAATTATTTGTGGCTCATCCCCGAGCCACTCTATTGTTTTTGTGCACTAAAGGAATGGATCACTTCAACAACCTTTGCCACAAATTAATTTTTCAAATGATTCCTTGGCTTTGTGCATGGTGGATGTGATTCCTTTGGTAGTTTGGGGGAAGTTTGCAACAATCTATGCATACATTGTGTTAACTTGGAGTAGGGGTTCAATCTTAACAATAATATTATGTGTTTTACTCTGAGGTGCAACAAGAACATCTGTGAGTTGCTTAGATTCATCTTGTTGGTCCTCAACCTTTTGTGACACCTATTGATACTATGCTCTCCACTAGTTAAGTTGCCTTCCTAAGGTCGCACTCTTGAGCATCACAACTCAAGATTCTAGAGCAAGAAAAGATATAACCTTGTTGCATATGGTTTCACTTTGCTGCTCAGTAGTCTAAATCTTGGAATTAATCTCCTCGAGTTTGGCGCTATGTGGTAGCTTGTTCTATAGCTCTATGCTAGCTTCACATAGTTTGGAACGCTCTCATTCCAACACCCACACACTCTCAAAATATTTGGAAGTTGTGTGTGTTTCCTCCCTTCCATGAATTTCTTCTGGCATGGTATTAGGCTTGATATATAATTGGAGTTCTTCCACCTTTGCTTCTAGGTTGTGAACAAACTATTTTATCTTCGACAACTTTTCTTCAATAGGAACATTAACCTCCATGGGAAAGCTGGGAATTTTATTGTATACTTCCTTAACAACACATCGAAGTTCCCCCTCTCTTCCCACTACTTGTTGTCTCACCTATTCCAACTACATTTTATGCTTCTTATAAAGCCTGTTGCTCAAGAGTGAGATAGACTAAGTCTAGTGAGATTGCTTGCACTAGAAATTGGACCTCATGGGATATGTAATATTGCAAAGAATGTAAAATATACATTGGTAATTATGAAATAATCAAGTCTACTAACGTAATACTTGGGCTATTGCTGCATATCAGTGTCTACACAATGCATCACTACTAAGGGAAAGGATAATGTACAAGACTTCAATGAAGTCACTAAGGGCCATGATGGTTCTGGGTAGGTTTTTGATGCAAGATGCGTGTTGGTTTCCTTTATTTTTTTGGTTGGATCTAGCATGCTCAGTGCAGGATTTTCTTCCATGGAAGCCTATATCACGAGACACATATAATCTAGTCATTGTTGTGCTCAGTCCTACAACTTCCTCTATTCTTTGACGACCTTCTCTATAGTTGTGACAAGGGAATAGACCCATGTTCTATCACTTTCTTCAGTGATGTTGCTATCTTCTCCAAGTCTTCTTTTCATTTACTAGGTTCAATTCCTATCGCCCTACTAGATTTCATCTTCTTCCTTGTGCCCTTTTGTTGGCCTAGAAGTGGCATTTTATTTTTTTCTAGTGCAATTTCCTCTTCCTTTGGGTCTTGCAGTGGTGTGCTAGCATCCTCTTGATTTTTTTCCCATGGTGGAGGATTCGAATGCATCTCAATCTAGTTCATAGCATACCCTCCCCGATGACCATTCCATTGTTCTATTTATGGGCCTATGTCTATCTTAGATTCATTTTCCTTGACATTTGGTTGTGTGTTGGGCACTGATACATAAGCCACTACTTCCATCCATTCTTCTAGATATTCATTGATATTCTTGTAATATCATTCAAGCTTATACCGACATTTTAGCCATCATTCATCTAAGTCAACTTTGGCTTGAATATACATAAATTCTTTGGTGGTATAGAATTTTGCCACTAGCCCATAAGCAATCACAATTTGTACCTTTATGCATGATACTTTATTAATTTCAAGGCTAATTTCATCCTTCCAAATATAAAAAACAAAATTTTTATATTGTTTCCATTTATTTTCCATAGTAAACCATAAATAACCAAACCTAGGTGGGAGAAAGTCAATATTATTTAGGGAAGTAAAGTTGACATCCTTAAGGATTGGCCATGCAGTAAGGGAAATCATGATAAAAAACCACGACTAGTGAAATTTAGTGTTTTTTCCTATGCTTCGTGACAGCCTTGTGTGAATAGGTTCAACAATAACATGGACTACTTCATTTGTACCCCTTCCACACACTTCGTAGTAGCTGCAATTATGCCTATAGGGCATTGGTATTTTCAACATTTTCTTAGTCGTTTGCATGCCATAAACATGGTAGAAAACCACAATCCATCCTGTACTATGCTAGAAATATTCACTTTTCATTTTGCATGCTTTATATAAAACCTTTCCTTAACTTCCCTTTCCACTTTCTTCTTATGCTTATTACCAAACAAGAGCTCTTGATCCTCACCATCTATGGGGAGTCCTCTCATTTAAGTAATCAGATTAGTATCAATCTTTATTGGCTTATAAAACCATAGAAAACCTTGATGCACACAACTGTAACTTATTAGGAGATTGACATAGATATTTCCTTTCATGCTTCGACCAAAATGTGGGATATCTAACAAGTTCAATCTACCTGACTTTTCTAACCTTATGACCCACTGTTGCACTTCGACAACCACTAGATAACTTGGTTGTTTGGTCCTTTAGTTATATTGTTGCTGGGAAAATTTCAGGAACTTCTTTAGATCTTGTACGTCATGGTAATTATATTTTATTTTTTCTACCATGCCCAACATATCCCCCTCTGCATGACTCTATATGGAATCAAGGTTGTAATTAGTTGTTATTTGGTCTTCTTGAATAGATTCATTTTTGGTTTAGTAGTATTTTTTGGAGCTAGCACACCACTAGTGCCCTTAGCTCTTGATATTTTTGGAACTGACGAGGATGCCATGGTTAAAGTAATCCAAAATAAATAATCTAGCTTTACAACTCAAGCTCTAATATCTGAAACTCACTCTATGAAATGTTATATCTTGACTCTACACTTTGCAAAATATGTGAAAATGAATGGAAAATAGGAGAAATATTGATGACTTACGTTCATGGCACGCATTTCTAGCTGCATTAACTATCGAGCGATCATGGCCTTATCCTATTATTACTTTTTTGATCTCCACATAGCGTTGATTTCAGGCAAAATGTTGTTTGTTGTTATGGATAGGTTGGAAGTCATGTTAGTAGCCTTTTTAAGATAGACATTGATCTAGATCATATTTTACTTGTATTAACTTTATTTCCTTCACCTTTGTTCCTACATTATAAAAGTTTTGTTTCTATTACGCATGACAGAAACCACCTAAGTCTAGGAAACTTGGAGTTTCCATGTCTTGCCTTGATCAAAATCATGGCCCCAATGCAAATAATGTGGAAGACACTTGTATGAGATAAAAACTTAAACACTCACTCTTAGCAACAAAATTTATTGTTTGATGTTACAAACATCAACACTCCCTCTTACTGAAGAAGGAAATTCTTGAAGAGCCACCTGGGATTGGACCATAACTTGAAGGTCATATTGCAACATTTGCACAATAGAATGCCATGAGAAATAAGGAGAGAGGGGGAGGGAGAGGGAGAGGGAGAGGTAGAGTGGGAAGTAGAGGGAGGAGGGAGGGGAAGCTGCATGAGTTACCTTCTCTTGACTTTGTTTTTCTAAGACCCCATACTTTCCTTTTTCTTCATTTAATTTAGCTTGTTTAACAAATTGGACATTGGATTGAAAATTCATGATTATGGTTGTACAATTAAATATTTGCTCTCAGAAATCATGGAAGTGCAGAGAGATATGATTTTTATGTCTTTAAAGGCATTTTGTAAGGTCAAAATACTTAGCCACCAAGACCCCTCCCATCAATAGTTTTGACAATTTTCCCTTTCTTACTCTAGTTCCATGGTGTCTAATCCAAGTGGGTGGCATGTGTTTTTCCCAGCACCATTATCTACACGTTTCCAATTCTTGTGACCGTCACGGACTCTAGGCTACCTGCTATCATCCACTATTCAAGTCATTGTCAATACCACACACTTCTTCAATTGTCAGCTCCTCTAACTGCATGGTGCTCTAATTTCATGGTGTGCAAACCTTTTTCTATGACATAAATGTTTTCCTCTACCAGTTCTATTCCACTAATACCCACAGTGTCTTACTTCATGATTCCTACCTACAAAAACAAATAATGTTCTAAAACAAAGCTCTCTCTCTCTTTGTCTCTCTCTCTCACACACACACACACACATACAAAATCATCCTTGGGTCAGGGAGTGGCTGTCTCTGTACGACTTCAACCTACTACCATTAACAAGCCCATTTTGGGGCTTTCCATCTAACTTATCCAATTGAAATTCTCTCGCATTTTTGACATAGTAAATGACATATTGATCAAATCAATGCATCTGGAACTTTCCAGGGTTCTTCAAAAATTTGTTGTCATACATCATCAGAATATTTTAGCCTAGAACTAACTTTTCTTGATATGGTGATCATGTCATGCCGTTTCCCTAGATTTTTGAATTTTTTCTAGAATTCTTCCATAATTCAATCCTCTTCTAGCTACAATAGCTCTACAAGGCTTTACTCGACTACATCAGAATTTACCAATCCTGTCACTACAACAATGCAAAGACTAGGGACTATGAAATCCATTGGATTTACCACTTCCTATCCATAGATTAACCAAAATGGTGTCTAACATGTTAGCTTCTTTAACATGGTCTATGAGGCCCATAATAGTTATGGAATCCTCAAGTCCCAATCATCCTTTTTCATGTTACAGACCTATACCATGTGGTTTCCAAAATTTTGTTGAAGGGCTCAAAATTTTCATTTACTTGTGGATGATATGGTGTGCTCTTTTGACGGTGTACTTTGAACTCCTATGTCATTTCTTTGATGGTCTAATTTAAGAAACAATTTCCTTGATCACTCATCAAGATTTTAAGGCATCCAAAGTGAGTGATGATGTTTCGTTCTACTTCTTCCCATTTGGTCAGGTAATATTTCGCAATGATAATGTACCACACTTCACTCCTCTTCAAAGGTAGATTGATTGGCCCAATGAAGTTGATATCCCACTTATCCAATGATTGTAATGTTATTTGTGGATGGATCAATATCTCATATTATTGTGAAATTTTACCCACCCTTTGACACACATTGTAGCTACGACAAAACTCCTTGTGTAGTTTATCTCATGGCATAATATCCTCCAATCACTCCTTTGTCTTCCTTCATGAGTATGGTAGGTCTCTTGTGCTCCAAAATACATGGCTAGAGTATGTAATTTTCACCCAATTTTTATAGACATCCTATGATGAGATGATATTCCATGGCCTTTACTAACCAACTACTTTTTTGACACCACTACATACTCCTGTGGGGTCATCCCTATAGTAAGAAAATGGATGATTTCTGCAAAGTGATCATCCACCACCTCCACCTAGAATAACTATGTGTTTGGTAAAACATCATTCAAAGTTCTTTATTCTTCACCAGAATTAATCCTCGACAAATTATTAGGCCCTAAGTTTAGCTTATCAAGCTTAACAATTATTTCAGAATCATATTATTGAAAAAGCCATATACATACCCTCCCCCCCTCAACAATGTCTTATTGATGAGGTAACATAGCACATAGTGGTTTGTATGGAGCTTGAAATGTGAACCCAGTAGATAATGTATAAAATTTTGCAATGCTTAGACAATTTCCAAACCTTCATGCTCCATGGTGGAATAATTTCCCTCTATTAAAAATAATTTCCTTCTACAAAAGGAAATCATATGATCTATTTCATCTTCTCTCAAATGTGATAGTACTATTGCTAGTGTTATCACCAATGCATCCACGTGGACATGAAAATACTTACTCCAATCAAGAAACAATAGGGTCAAAAAATAAACTAAGTTTTCCTTCTCCAACACCCATTAACACTCCTCAATCCATTTAGACACAACATTCTTCTTTAATAGCCTCTTTAACAATGTGATGATTTGTGCATATCCACACATAAATTTTCTATAATACCCAGTATGTTCCATTGTTGCATGCAATTGTTGCACTAATATTAGAGGAGGGATTTTCACTATTACAGTGACCTTCATTGGATCTAATAGGAATCCATTGTTGTAAACCACATGCCCAAGTATATTTCCCACCGATGAGTAGAAATTTACAATTGCCTGTATCTATCCAACACAAGTCAGAAAACTCCATTATTCTTCTAAAGAAGGCTAAAAATAGCCCAATCATCTAAGTAAACTTTTAGAAACTTATGAATAAATTCTTTGAAAGCTATGATCACCACTCAAGAAAACATTTTCAATGCATTAATCAACCCAAAGGGCATGACAATGTACTGAAACAATCCCCATTATGTTAAAAATGTTGTCTTATGACGATCCTCCTTAGAAATATTAGTTTGGTCATATCTTGAGAATCCATCCGTGGATGAATAAGCTTCTTACCACAAAAACGTCTCCAAGACTTCATTTGTAAAAGGGGCGGGGAATAGATCATGGACACAAGTGTCATTCAGTCTCCTCAAATATACACAAATTCAAATTTATGTTGTATTTTTCAACTCCATAACCATTGGACTATTCCACTCTAATTGCTTGGAAAACTCTATAATACCCACTTTCACCATCCTATAGAGCTCCTCCCTAAATTGTTTCCTATAAATGGGATTAAGGTAGTAGTGCCTTTGTCACACTAGCTTCAAACCTAGTTTCAAAGTGATTTTCATCTCCCCTAGCTCACCCATTATGTGATTCATTTCTACGAAAATTTTGGTTAATAAGGCTTGGTATTCACATAGTAGGAAGGAAATATTTTTAACAGTTTCTTCATTCCAATAATATCTTACCACCATGAACATAGGAATATCATCAATACCAATACTCACCTTATGCATTTTGATAATATTTGTATAGTCTAGTGCAACAGATTCCAGTGTGGTCTAGTCACCTATTGTTCCCCCTCAAACTGTGATATATTTAGATCCCTAATATCTTCGTCATCGTAAGCCTCTTCTTTCACACCATAACACTCTGCCAATTCTTGGTATTATAGTAGTTTTGGTTAAATGCATAGAGTGGCACATCCTTTAATCATTAGTTCTGGTGTGAATATTTTATCCTTAATGATGCATGTAGCATCATCAATCATTTGATCATCCAACTCAAATTGAAAATTCAATACAAATATTTCTTCCATTTCTTCCCAGTCTACAAAGCCTCATCGCAACTCCATCTTCATTTACCAATTTCTAGGTACAATGTCTAATGTGTGCAAAATGTGGTGCACCCATTCAACTTATGGAATGTCTTCCTCTCTCCATCCTACTACACACTTCTCTTGGTGAGTAGATGGAAACTCCACATCAGTATATCATTCTTCATACTCCCCAATGTCCAAAAGAAACCTAAATTACAACATGTTCCTACAATGTTTCCATGTCACTGTATGCACCTTATGTGTTTCCCACCAACATGCAGGACTAGCTTTGAGAGAATCGTCTAGCATGGGAAACCTAAGATTGTATGGCACATGCACTTTGGATTCTTTGATAAAAGTAACAACATCAGTCAACCCATCGAAATGTGGAGGTTTCCAGACTTATGTGCACATCCATCATACAAATCTAATAATATGAGCATATCTTCTCATGGAAGCCATATGGATGTGTTTCTTCCAATTATCCAACACCTTATCTGAGTCTCACGAACATGAAGTAATGCTTTGCTAACATAATGTATTTTCTACCATCGAGTTAACATAGTCATCACACTAGGTTTTTATAAATTTTGTCAAGGTCTATGGAGGTCCTCTCTCATAGGTTGGATGTATTGACCCCCCTCCTTAGGGTCCAATGGCACGACTACTTGTAGGTCTCCAACCTAAAAAATCATCTACCACTTCTTGAAGTTAATAATGATTGATTAATGACTGAACAATCAATACCAAGTAACGTCAAGTAAAGGTTTGTATCATCCAAAATTTTGATAACTTCAAAGTCCACCAAAATATTTACTCCATCAATATTAACATCAAACTGCCCAATGGGAAAGATCTGATACTTATTGGAAAGATGCAACTAGATCGATGACCATACAAGCTTGGGCTAGCCCATCAAATAAAATGTCTTCCTCGATAAGATGTTGACATCATAACCCAAATCTAAAATAGTAATTTCCATATCATAATATACTATCTAGGCGCTTAACCTAAATTTTGTATTTGTGCACCTTCTACATAATTCCTACTTCACCATCCTCAAAGGTACTTTCCCACACTCATATTCCTTGTCTTGTTCACGGTGATCTATGTCTTCCTCTATGTAGTGAGAAATTATCTTGTGCAATCTCTCCATAACCTATTGATTTTTCATCAAATTTAATCAACTCCTCAAAAACATTTGTATGGGTCTTACCTCCCTTAGAGCGACTTCATGTAGAGGATCATCATAGATCAATAAAGTATCATAAGATGGTGTCCCCTATGGTTCTCTCATCGAGCTCGTTGGATCACATTATGTTGCTAAGAAATATTTGCTCTAATCCCTATAGGTTTTCTTTTCATTTGTAGGGTCAAACGTCAAAGGAGGTTTTGCAGCCTTCTAGACCCACTAGTGAGGATGTTCTGGTGGATTTACCTTGTCCATAACCATTTTCGTTCCACATATGGTCATTGCACACTAGTCTCGTTATACTTTTGCATAATCATTTGTACATTTGGTTTGTGCTTATCCTATCATTTTTCCAATAACTCTGGAAAATATTCTATGGCATGTTTGAGCCACCTGCAATATGTACAAGTTGTGTAGGAATTCAGATAGTCCCTTGCCAAATGTCCTAGTTGGCCAAAATTATAGTAGATCATCTGCCCTCTTCCTCATCCAGAGCCTCCTCGATCTCTTGTTGGCCGGCCTTATCCTATCCCTTGGGATCCTTGCCCTTAAGAAAGTGTAAGATAATCATGGGCTTGATATTGTTATGCAACTCCATAACCTCCCTCTACCTACCACATCCAGTAAGCTTTGGAGGTCCTCTCACGCATAAAATAAAATATAGAGAATGGATTAATGTTATGTCTAATAGATTTGTAGAAATCACAAAATGGAGTTTGTTACATAGTATTTTGTCAGACATCTTACACTTCCATGTGACATACCCCTAAGTGCCCAAAACATGACCATAATGTAGTGTACTCATTCATATATGCAATTCATAGCCTTCCTAAGACATCTATTGGAAAATTCCTTGAGCTTCCGATGAAGGAAATAGCTCTTTAACCCTAATTTGAGAATCATTACTCTTTTGAGGCTAAACATCATGATGGTCGCATGTTGCACTATACGCGAACAATGATGGAATCACTCTATTTTCTCATATACTCGCGATGATCCTAGAAAGGAAATTTTCCCAAAGAGGATCAGAAGCTTCATGATCTAGAAGCTTCCAGAGCGATGAGATGGAAGTTATTCGACATAGATGAGGTCAAATCCTCCCAACTTGGCCTCATTATCTTTTCCATATGAGATACCTCCTTGAGATGAGGGCCTAATCCTATCTTTGGAGAAGTCCTAACTCCCTTTCCCAGTCTATAAATTCATCCTCTCCCATTCCCAAATGGTTGTTTAGGTTGGAGGTTGGGTTGATCTATGTCTATTTCCACCCCTATGCTGAGCTTGTGCTTAGAGGTTATTCATTAGACTTGGAGAAGGAGTGTTGGAGAGTTTCTTCGCTTGGAATTGGATTACCACTCAAAGAGAGCCTTTCAACATCAAGGCTATGGTTGTAAGCTTCCCTTTATTCTTTAAATAATAATAAAACTGTTGGTTCATCTTCCTGTTACAGGGAAAAGTGTCTACTCAGAACTTCTTATCCCACTAAGGTGTGATAGCTGCCTTAGAAACAAACAGAGTAAAGCTACTTTCATTTTTCCTTTATGAATTATAGATAGAGAGGAACAAAAAGACCAACCTCTGTCTTGCGCTAATCTCCTGATTTGATTCCTCTCTTCCTTGATAGTCTTTCGCTACTTGTTCCCTTGCACGCCCAGCTTCACAAAGTACCTGTAAGATCACAGTAGCATAGCACTATACAAAGACATGGATCTATAATCATAAACAATCTAGGATCAAATGTAAATTGACCATACAAATGCAGCAAACATCAATGACACAAGAGTATGGAGGAAAACTTGAATAGCTTTTATTGATAAACAAGAAAGAGCCAAGAGGAGTTACAACCAGTTGTTCTAACCCAGCATCAACCTCTCAGCAAGGAAGCCCCTCTTCACCTCATACAAAGCTTAGATCACCCAACAATTTGATGTTTGTCTCAAGAAACCAACAACAATTCCTTACAATATGCTAAATTCCAGCCTTCGGATCTCTGGGATGAGGGATCCATATATAAATATCTGTAATGGAGTTGAGTCAGCTTATGATTTGATTAGTGTCTTCCCTCTAATAGTTCTTGCTTCCACTTGGAGATTGATGATCTCTTACTCATCCTTGGTCGAATTCAGAGAGGCAAGTGTCACAGGAGAAGTTTCTTGAAGCTTCCATTGCCTCTCCACCTCGCGGAATGACACTGCCATTTGTCATTTCTCGCCCATCGCACCCCATAGAAGGGCTTTTTGAAATGCAACGCACCCACATAGTGTACTTAGGTGAGATGCAACGCACTTGGCCAGTGGAGCAGCTGAAATGATCCTGTTTTGACTAATTCTGAGCAGTTTTTCATGGAGAACTTCTGGGAGAAGCTGTAATCTATTGACCTTGTTCCTTTAGGGGTTAGAACAACACTTTTAGGGACTTAGGAGCCCTTGGCGTATGGACATTTCATGCTTGGGGTTGTAGTGCCCAAAAATGTCTATAACAGTTGCCCCCTAAAGCATGAGGTCGTTAACCTTTTGATGTCGGGTGAAATGCTTTATTATGAGGATCCGAAGTTCTTTCAAGCTGGGAGGAGACCTGTAATAAGATACAATACAATACATTATCTTCATAATATTTTCATGATCTAGCTGAGGCGGGCATTCCCATGCTCAACTTTATAAATTCATTTTCATGTACATAGGACAGACAATCGTCTGAGTGTAGACTGATGATTCTGATAGAGCCATCATCCCTTTGATTGGATGATTATCTGTGCAGTAATGATGTACATTTGATGTTTTTATTTTCCTGAATGTATATCGCAGCCCAGATGGATGAAACTAGATCTGGGGTCTTCAATCTCGTTCGATCTTCACTCAAAGTACATGTCTACCCATGTGAGAAATGTTCTGAAGTCGAACATGGAAAGACATCGCTTGATTACCAGCTAATGATATAAGCTGTTAACAAGCGCAAGAGGAATCACCGATAATGATAATGACCCTCAAGGTACTGCAGTACAATTCACGTGGTGTGAATAAAGGACTTGGCGTCAAACACCATGCAAAATCTTTTGGTCGAAGGTCATTGATGTAAACCTGTCGCCGGAAGTGAGAAACTTGCCATTGAGGCATGCAAGCTTCAAAGTACTGAATGGGGTGTTCCTAGATCAACTTCTTGGATAATGAGCTGATGTCGACAAGAAGTGATCCGTTATAGGAGGGCCTTAATGAATCCCACATCAATGACATGGAACAGAGCAAATGTTTTTAATGGAGGTGAAAATGATCTGGTGATATAAGGTTCAGGGTGGCGGTCATGAAAGAATGGAGTATAAATGTATTGTAGTGGGTGAGACACAGGTGAATTCTCTGAATGAATTCTCTTGAACATATCGGTGACACTGACGTGATGGATTGGTAGCATTAACCCCAAATGTGGATGGTATGATGGGACCATGGTGATGTGACCGGTGAATGAAACAACCCAACCCGACTTGGATGCGGAGTGAAAGTGTCATGTTCAAGAGCGACTTGCTACCAACAAAGTTCCTTCAAGTTTTCTTCCCAATTTTTCCCCAGTCATTGCTGACCAGTACCTCTTTATTTTTATCAAGCTTGAGGAGGATAACATATGCTTGTTCTATAATTTTCCCTTCGGGCAAACCCATCACTATGTTTTAATGAGCCTAGCGATAGTGAAACTCGTTCTCGTCTATAGACAAGTTTGTCGCTATTAAAATTTTAACGAGTTTAACGACAAAGATAACACGGTCCTTTTCAATTTTAGAGAGTCTGAAAAGGAACGTAAAGGAAACTCCAAAATTCCTTTTTCGTCATCTAATCCCTTAAGTCCGAAAAAGTATAAAACAATACAGAAGGGATGAATTTTCAATACTTTTAACGAGCCAAACAAAACAAGCGCTCGATCTTTTTGTGTAATAATCCCTCAGGTCCAAAAAGATTAAAATTTAGAGGAGGGATAGCACTTCCGGTCCCTTTAACGAGCTGGAGAGGCCAATAGCTCAGAAATCTTTTCATATTTTATGAGTCAGTTGAAAAGAGCTTAAAGGAGACTCGTCTTTTGAGGAACGAGTGATAAAATGGGTAGCAGCTGATTCCAGGCAAGGTTTGGAATTTTCCAATACGGCAGTGTTACAAGGATGGCTAGTGAGATCACTCTTCGCAGCTATTCCTCAAAATGGGTAAACAATCAAATGGAGGTGAATGATTGGCCAATGCAAAAGTGGAGGTGACGGTGCAAACACGACCAAGGCTTTAACGGTTGAAGTACTACATTCACGATGGTTATTTACCGGGGAATAGTTCATTTTTTAATGAGCTTAAACGCGGGGGGAAACATTTGCTCATGGCTTATGTTTATTTTTTAACGATCTTGAACTATGCACTAAAATTGCTCGATTAATCCAGTCGTGTGATAAGAATGTCTCATATATAAAACGACAAATTTTAGAGTTTTGCCCCACATACTTTCTTTATGCAAGTTAGGAAATGACCAATCCTACGAGTTTAAAGGGTTAGAGGACCTACAAATTTAAAAAATAAATAGTCGCTCTTCGCTTGCATGCCCCTAGGTATAGAACAGAGTTTCAAGGTTACCTCTTCTTCTTTCCTTTAAAACATTTGTTTTACTGGGAGAGGTCTACCTCTTACAGGTTACCAAAGATTGTTCTATTCACAACGCAAACAAAACACTTCTTTGGCGATGTCTACCGAAATAAACAAAGGTGAGTGGAGGAGGCTACTCCGCTCATGTAACTTTGACAAGAGAATCTTGTTCCAGAATAACTCCCTCTTCCAATCATGGACGTGAGTACAGACCAGTCATATATTTATCGCGGAAACCTACCATATACCCGAAGTTTTCCTGCCGAAGCAGACCAGGGTGCATGCCCCCTGGGTTTCAGTCATGTCCCCCGAATCACTCTCGCTCATCGGGTGGGCGGATTGGGGATTGATGAGACATTCCTTGTGTGAAAAGACCATTTAGTGATGGTATATGACTATTTGCTATGCCTGATCCAGGAAATGAAAGCTGGTCCATGAGCTTGACCACTCTTCCTTCGTGCGGAAAACACATTACTCTAAAGAGTGAGGAGACAATTGCTCCCATGCAATAAATATAGTCTCGTCGAAGGAGTAGATTATAATCCAGGGGTCCTTGAACTACCATTACGTTCATTTGAACGGTTTTCCCTTTCAATGTTATGGGCACATTGGGAAGGATCCCTAATGGTCGACTGGTTCCTTTGTTAAAGCCTGTTAGATTTCTTATCTCAGGCAAAAGCGATGGTGAACCAAGCGCTTTCCAAGCAGTTGAGGAAAGGATACTCACAGAAGCCCCTTCATCTATGATGGTACCGGCCATAACCATTCTATATATTTGAAGAATGATTTGGAATGGTATACTAGCTGGTAAACGGGGTCTGCCTAGTTGATTCCAATCAAAGGAGACAAGTAGGTTGCTTGGAGGTGGGACCGAATAGATGGCCGGGTATGACTCTGACGAACTTCCTTCCTGCGGTAAAGGAACGGGTAAATTTCCCCCATGTTCATTGGAGTCTGTGCTTATGAAAAGAATTTGGACAGTGTCATCCTTGTTCTCTTCGGTGACTATATCATCTGAAGATGGAACCTCTGAAGGCAAGACCGGGTCAACTGCCACCTCGACCTTTTGACTTTCGTCTGGTATGGGTTCAGATGGTTTGTCTTCAATGATAGATGCTTCAGCCGACCACCTGAGCGGGTCAGCCGGATTTTCAACTAGTGACAGACTCGGCAAGAGTTTTTTATATCCAGGAGGAAGTCGTAACGGTGAAACCGGACGATCATCCAAAACTCTTTTAGCCTCGTCTAAGAAGGGACAACGGTGGACGGCATGATCGCCTTCGCACAGTTTACAAGGAAATCTATATTTTCCTTTTTGTCCTGGGGCTTCACTTTCACTAGTCGACGGTGTGTTTTCAACATGATCACCAGAGGTTGACGACACCGGGTTGTGCAAACGAGGAGACCAGTCCCTTAAGATCCGAGGGATGCAAGGACAATCTCTATGATAGTGGTCTCCTTTGCAAATGACACATGGCGATTTAGGCCTAGTCGGTGCAGTGTGTGGATTTTCGCTAGACGATGCTCGTTTGCCCCCATTCGCTTTTGGCTCCTTCTTCTTCTTCTCTTTCTTCTTCTTTTCCTTCTTCTTCTCAGGTACTTGAATTTTGGCTTTACCAGCCCCATCAAGCGAAGAGGAAGGAGGAGAGGACGAATTAGAGGAAGTAGAAGGTTGGTGGGTAACTCTGGACTCGTCTAGTTGCTGACTCGATTGTTCAGGAATTGCGGTGTTCTGAACGACAGAGGTTGAGAAGAGCCATACAGGCAAGCTGATTGTCAGTCCTGGAAGTGACAATGTGGCCATATGGGGTGCACCAACATCTCCCCAAGAGGAGAAGGGACTAGGATTTCCTCCAAGGGGAATTCCTTGGTTGGTGGATTCCATCTTCTCAACCCAAGATCAACGTAGGAAAGGGTAATGAATATTCCGTTTAAAATAAATTTTAGACGCTTTGACACAACTTGTTTTTTCAATTTTTAAGAGTCGAGAGAAAACAAAAGATGACTCTAGTCTCCTTCGATTTTTAATGAGACTGAAGTGACAAGTGCTCAGATGGACCTTTTCTGTTAAAGAGTCTGAAAAGGAACGAAAGGGACTGCTCTGGAAATCTAGGTAGAGGGATTACCAAACCAATCGCAAAACTGCAGAATACTTTTTACGGTACGACAGTCAATCTTCCCGAATGCTGTGTTCAGTGCATTGCGATCGATAGGGTGGTAGACACGACTTCCTATGGATAAAGGATTAAGCCTATTGGGGTCTCCCAAAATATACTCGACGGTACGTGGGAGCACAAGTCCATACTTGCACTTATCGTCTCAAAGTGGAGGAATCACCCAACCATCAGTGAGAACAATAGTTACCAGGCTTTACGACGCTGGAATACGTCTCTAGCCTAGACTTCTAAATGTTGTGCGTTAAGTTCCAAAGCATTGTTAGATTCATTGAATTTATTTTATAGTTGATCTTGTTTATGAAGTTTGCCTTTCAGGTTCACCGCGAGATGTAGATGTAATTCCTAAAATGCAATCTAAGATGATAAACAATCTTTTTATCTTCTTTGTGCAATGAAAATCCTAGCTACTAAGGAAAGAAAGACAGAATCTTTTCACAAAGAGCAAAGAGCACACTCTAAATGCACTTTCCTAAATCAAACCAATCAAACTGTCTATATGCAAATGCACATGCATGTATTTGTTTTCAACTTTCTTAGTATATGAATGATAAAAAGAAAGTTGATGCAAAAATCTGAATTTCTTTTCAAGCGACAAATATCAACAAGTTTCTTTTCAAAATAAAAAATGGAGACGATCACAACACCTTACGATTTTGAAATGAATACTTGTTTTCGACACTAGAAAAATCACAAATTCAGACCAAAAAAAATAGTAACAGGATAATCGACCATCAACAAAAATCAAACTCTTTCCTATGATTGAAATAGACACTTGCAACAGTTTCAAATCAAAGGACGACAATACGATTACGCTACTTTTGCAAAGGAGAACTGAAAATGACTCAACAAACACACAAAAACATTTACAGTTCTTTTGTACAAAGGAGGCGGAATAACAGCAAGGAAAAGGGGTTTCAAATAGACATATACTGATCAGAGGCATCAAAATTTAGGAATAGAACTAGAAAGAATGAATCACAGAAACCAACACTGCACAAAGCCTAGTCTGATCAGCGCACCTGTAACACAGGGAATTTGAAATGCAGCGCACCTTCTCCACTCGGGAAGTGCGCTGAAGTTCAAATTCTCAAAACAGTACCTGCGCTAGGCCAGAAACGAGACTTTGCTTGGGTTCCGAGTCACAGTTTGTAGTTCAGTTCATGGGTTTTGGCCGAGCGAAAGGTAATCAGTAATGCAACAATCAGGGGTAGATCTAAGGAGGATCTAAGAGCTATCACAAGGGCAATCCGAGAGTTTGTGAATCAGTTGTTTAAATCATAAACAGATCCCGTAGATGGACTAAAGTAGCATTTATCTACTTTTCATTTGCTATGGCAAATGCAGTTCGAATGCTACTTGTAAGTTTATGAAATAGACAACAAGGAAGATAAACAAACAAACTAATTCGTCCCCAGCGGAGTCGCCATTTTGTTACAGGGAAAAGTGTCTACTCAGAACTGCTTATCCCACTAAGGTGTGACAACTGCCTTAGAAACAAACAGAGTAAAGTTACTTTCGTTTTTCCTTTATGAATCATAGATAGAGAGGAACAAAAAGACCAACCTCTGTCTTGCGCTAATCTCCTGATTTGATTCCTCTCTTCCTTGATAGTCTTTCGCTACTTGTTCCCTTGCACGCCCAGCTTCACAAAGTACCTATAAGATCACAGTAGCATAGCACTATACAAAGACATGGATCTATAATCATAAACTATCTAGGATCAGATGTAAATTGACCATACAAATGCAGCAAACATCAATGACACAAGAGTATGGAGGAAAACTTGAATAACTTTTATTGATAAACAAGAAAGAGCCAAGAGGAGTTACAACCAGTTGTTCTGACCCAGCATCAAACTCTCAGCAAGGAAGCCCCTCTTCACCTCATACAAAGCTTAGATCACCCAACAATCTGATGTTTGTCTCAAGAAACCAACAACAATTCCTTACAATATGCAAAATTCCAGCCTCCGGATCTCTGGGATGAGGGATCCATATATAGATATCTATAATGGAGATGAGCCAGCTTATGATTTGATTAGTGTCTTCCCTCTAATAGTTCTTGCTTCCACTTGGAGATTGATGATCTCTTACTCATCCTCGGTCGAATTCAGAGAGGCAAGTGTCACAGGAGAAGTTTCTGGAAGCTTCCATTGCCTCTCCACCTCGCGGAATGACACTGCCATTTGTCATTTCTCACCCATCGCACCCCATAGAAGGGCTTTTTGAAATGCAACGCACCCACATAGTGTACTTAGGTGAGATGCAACGCACTTGGCCAGTGGAGCAGCTGAAATGATCCTGTTTTGACTAATTCTGAGCAGTTTTTCATGGAGAACTTCTGGGAGAAGCTGTAATCTGTTGACCTTGTTCCTTTAGGGGTTAGAACAACACTTTTAGGGACTTAGGAGCCCTTGGTTTATGGACATTTCATGCTTGGGTTTGTAGTGCCCAAAAATGTCTATAACACTTCCCAAAATATATATGTTCATGTATGTATTGGCTTGGATTTACTTGATCAGCTAAGTAGGTTATTATTGGATTTGCTATTGGTTTTGGCATGCTTTGTTGTCTCTTAGTCACTTGTGCCAGTACATAAGTGTTGGAAGAAGCAGGAAAAAGTACGTGACACAAGCAGTTGGAGGATCTCAATAAAGGAAATCGGATTAGAATTAGAGCAACGTAGGCCACCTCTTTTGTTCTACTTTTCAATTATAATCTAGGAAGATGTCTAGTTGATTGTCCCTTTAGTTGCTAGACCCACTCATTGGGCTAGAGGGATCGTCTCTGTTCACAGAGACAAATAACCTTGTCAACAAAATGGCGACTCCACTAGGGAGCCTATGACCCTTTCCATCCAATCCTTCACCCTGATCTTTTGACTAGTTTGACCAATTGTCAATTTTTCGGCTTGTCTGCATCAGTCTAGGTTTATACCATCATTGATTACTGCCTTAGAGTGCTAAGTCTGGATTTTTTCTTGGAATATTTTTAGTTTTTCCCATATTCCTTGCCCATCATGGGTTTACCCTTTACAGTCACGATGGCATCATGGTTTTTACCTTTACAATCGTGATGATTGTGGTTCTTACCTTTACAGTCACGATAGAAAAAAAATTCTTCATTTTTTGGATGTGCTAAAATCATCACTACTTTTGCTATACAAAGTAGTGATGCCATTGTGGGTTTTCCTATGTAGAGTAGAGATAATCGCGGGTTTGGGTATGTAAAGTAGTGATGATCCTTGAATATGAGAATTTTTAGGGTTTCTTCCTAAGAATCCAGTGTGTCTTGGCCCCTAAGGTCTTTTCGCATCCTGTATGGTTGGATTTGTCAATGTTTTGATTGATTTCCTTGATTAATTTTCAAACTTTGTCTCATTGGTTTTGAAGTGAAATCTGACTGAATTCTAGGGCTTCTAGTCATTGGTAATTTCTTGCTTCTTGTTGGTGTCATTGAGATGTTTTTTTTACTGATTGATTGAGTGTTGTTTTATGTAGAAATCATTGAAAACATTGTTTTAATTTGCATATGTTTTAGCTTGTATTTCAAAATTTACTTTTCGTGAAAATGCATTAGATTAGTTGCATTGAAAAGTTATGTTTTGAGATTCATCATTGAAAATAGATCACATTTTTCGATGATTGAAAGCTAAAGACTGTATTAGGTGCATTAGATCGTTCAAAACGAAAAGAAAAGCATAATTCATATAAATGCATCTTAGTAACGTCAAAATGAATTTTGTTTTGAAGAGTTGCATTTAGGATAGTGAAAAGTGGAAATCATTTTTTCTTTTGCCATTGTATTTAGTGAAATAAAAGATTAGATTTTGTTTTCACATTTTTCATTTGGAAGACGAAAGTGAAACTTAGTGGAAGGAATTTTGCATGATGCATTATTGATTGAAATTTCTTCCCTTGATTAGTCTAGCTTTCATTGAAGTGAAACTTTTCCTTTTCTCATATAGTTGCATCTTAAGTGTTTAGGTGACATCATTTTGAGCCTCAAAACCAAAACATAATTCCAAGATAAACTTTAAAATCTATCAATTACCCTAAGGAGTATTTGAAACATTAACATTCATATTTAGTGGTCTAGGCTAGAGACGTGTTTCAACGTCTTTAAAACTTAGCAGTTGTCATTCGCTTTGGAATTAGATAGCACTAGCATGGACTTGTGCTCCCCATGCCATCGCGTATATAAAGGGAGACCCCCATAGGTTGCAAACCTTTATCCGTAGGAAGCCAAGTCTTCTGCCCTGTAAACGTGATACACCAAACACAACATTCAGGGAGATTTCCTGCACGTATGTCAAGTCCTTGGTAAATTCATTTGCTGAGGTGTATATTGCAGTTGATGGTTACTTGGTACTCCTTTTACCTAGATTCACTTGAGAACTCATTTCGATCTTTTTTGACTCTTTAAAATTGAAAATATCATCGAGCAACTAGTCCTTCCAAGCCTGCTGAAGCAACGTAAGGACTAGAGTCACCTTTTCGTCCTTTTCTCGACTGTTAAAACATGAAAAGGAAATTTTTTTTTTTCAAATTCTAAAATAAATTAATTGACCGTGGAACAAAATCCTTCCTATGGAAATGATCCTTAGTAGATCTTAGGTTAATACCAATGGAAACATTTCCCAAGTCTACCAGTCAAGGAAACCCATCTGACAGGAATCCTAGTCTTTTTCCTTCTTTTGGAAATACGGGTGCTCCTTATATGGAAATGTTGTCCCTTCCTAGATTGACCATTGGTCTTCCAGTTTGGTTTTTTTCAACCTCGGTGGTTCAGAGTATCCAAACTACTTTTCAACCAAGTTCTCCACCTGAACAATATCAACCTCATGTTAATCCTAAATTTGACCCCTCACCTTCTTCACCCCATTCTTCCTCTTTGCCTGGTGAAAGTCTGGATTCTAGTAACTAGGAAGCTAAGAAGAAGAAGAAGAACAAAAATAAGCAAAGGGGCAACCAAGCAGCTATTTCTACAGATGCAACTGAGGTAGAAAAATCTTCCAACTTGCCTCGGAAAGTAAAATTCCCCTGCATGTTATGTAAGGGTGATCACCTTCTTCAAAATTTTCCTGGTATTCCCAAGGTCTTAGAATTGTGGTCCACAGGTTCACATCGACCTTTGTCATCAGCCTCTAGTGATCATGCTAGTGACAAACCTTCAACTAGTAACAGTAAAGCTCATGGGAAAAAGGAAAAAGTCAAATTTCCCTGTAAGTTGTAGGAAGTTAATCATCCCATTCACCTTTGTTCACTTATGGATGAAGGTTCCAAAGAATTGGAAAACCTTACAACTTATCCACCTCGTCTCCCGACTGGGTATCGAAATCTTTCCCCTAATCCTTCATTAGTTGATCCAGTGATTGATCAAAAGTCATATTTGGTCAACCCCATTCTCTCTGAAAGTGAGTCTCATGAGTCCATTCTCGACCAACCATTGGTTGAGAAAATGGTAGACTTGGCTCCACCTTCAGTTAACCGTACCTTTTCGATAGAGAGTGAACCTCGTACTACTTAGGTTCTTCTGGTTTCTTCAGTTTTGAATGAACTGGAGGGAAATCCTCCTGTTCCTGAGGTGCATGAGAGTAGTTCTCCTATTTGCATCGAGAAAGAGTGTAGCTCTCAAGTTCCTATGACACCCCCTCTAAGTAGTTTAGTTACTTATTTTAATTGGATTCAACTGGTAGTATATCATATTCCGTCTTATGTTCCTTTCCAGATTACAATACAGGCTTACCATATGGAAGCACTTAGCATAGTCATAGACGAGGGTGCATCTGTTAGTATCATATCCTCAACTGCTTGGCAAGATTTAGGTTCTCCTCAACTTGTCCCCGTCACCTAGGATCTGTTAGCTTTTAACAGAGGAACTAGTAAACCGTTAGGGATCCTTCCTAAGTTGCCTATTACTTTGGGAGGAAATATTGTCTGTATAGACATGATGGTTGTCCAAGGCTTGTTAGATTTTAATCTACTCCTTGGCTATGACTATGTTTATGTCATGGGAGCTCTTGTTTCTTCCCTCTTTCAAGTGATGAGTTTCCCACATGAAGGAAGTATTGTGATCATTGATCAACTTACATTCATTGGTCCTGAATCAACTCCCAATAAACCACCATCCATAAATGGTTCTCATGTGCAAGCAGTATCACCTCTACCACAGGTTAATTACATGGCTACCTATTCCATGCCCGCATCTACTGATGATATAGTAAGTGATGTAGTACACCATGTATTGGGGGCATTGGAGCCCAATTTTTCATTTGGATCCTTGGACATGTATCCCTTATAGAGTTTTGTTCTCCCATCTAATGAGAACCTCTTGGAAGCCATGGCCTATTTTGGTTTATGATCAAAGGGATTGGAGCAAAGTTCCTTGTCTTGTGTCAATCACCTTAAAAAATGAAACAAGGGATTGGAGCAGAGTTCCTTGTCTTGTGTCAAGCTCCTTAAAAAATAAACAAGGGATTGGAGCAGAGTTCCTTGTCTTGTGTCAAGCTCCTTAAACAATGAAACATGGGATATGAGGATAGTTCTTTTACTATGTCAAATTCGTTAAAAAATGAAATAGGTTATGAGCATGGTTCCTTTTCCTGTGTCAAGCTTGTTAAAAAATGAAACAAATCCCCTTCCCTTTTGAGTCTTTGATTAGATCTCATAAACTCCTAGTCGAGTCTTTCACTTGATCTCATAAGTGAACCTTCATTCCATCCACTTGTTAATAACAATAGTCTACTTAGGTGAATGAAATGAAGCTTGGGGGGCATGTACCTCGAATTGAGTCATTAGGCTGGGGGAATGAAAACTTATCTCAAGCACAGTTTGCTTCTGTTTCAAGCTTGTAAAAAATGAAACTAAATCTAAGGATAGCTTGTTTCCATTTCAATCTTGTGAAAAAATGAAACCGTCCTCAAGTATATTCAAGCATAGTTTATGATGTTTCAAGCTTGTGTAAAAAGGAAACCATTCCCTCTTTAAATATCGTGATTGACATTTTTCTCAGCCCATTTTACCAGACGAGCCTTGGTTTTTTCATTCCATTGTCACCATCTCTTTGGCCGATCATATGCTTTCACTTGGTTGTTTTACCCTTGCTTGAGGAACATCTATAATGAGTGGTCTTATTAGCCAACCTCTTGACTATTACATGTTTTGAGTAGTTCCATCATTACCGGAACTAGTTGTTATCCTTTTTACCACTCGTTCCTTCAAGAGGAGTCGTCTTTCAGCTCTTTTCAGACTCTAAAAATATGAAAAGATTACTGAGTACTTGTCATTTTGAACTCTTAAAAGTAAATGAATCGACATCGTCTCAGTATACGTTTAAGGATTTTTCGGGCTGAGATTGACTATTTACGAAAAAGGTACACCTTAGTCAAACATGGCTAGGAGGTTCTCTCGAATATTATTTTCTACCTTTTTGGATTCGAGAGAAAAATTACCAAAAGGGACCAGATGTACTTTTCTTTTTCATCTCTTTTTCAAACTCTCTAAATGTGAGAAAGATACCGCGTTATTATTACGTCGGACTCGCTAAAATTTTATGACGAAAGACTCATCACCATGATGAGACCGAGCTTATCCTTCCTAGGACTCGTAAACTTACTAGGATGGATTCATCCAAAGGGTGAACTAATATGGAAAGCATATGGTATCCTCTTCAAGCTTGTGTGAAAATAAAGAGGTACTCGCTAGAAATAAAGGGGGAAAAGTGAATATGAAACATCCTTTGTATAGGCAACATGTCTTTCTTGAACATGACACTCTTCTGCTCTCGTGTTAGGTTTGGGATATCCTCACTTAGGTTTAGGTGATCCATTTTGCCTCTGATTTGACTATTCCACCTCATCATTATGACCCTTGGTCTTATGTTGAGTCTAATGCTGCCACACTCCAAATTTGTGTTGCCAATATGTTTAAGAGAAGTCCAATCTATAGTTATTTACCTATACGCCGTTTGAGTCATTGTTATAGTCTTGAAACTTATTCCACTTTATTCCTTGTTTCGTGTCAATGATGAGGAATCATTATGACCCTCCTTTGACAAGTCACTTCCTGTCGACTCAGCTCATTATCCAGGAAGATGACTTAGAAACTCCCTTTTAGTACCTTAAAACTTGCATGCCTTAATGGTAAGCTCTTCGCATCCGACAACAGGTTTTCACTATTGGCCTTCGATCAGGTGATTCCACAAGTGTTCGACTTTAGCTTCATTATCACATTCATGAATTGTGATGTCATACCTTGAGATCCATTTTCATTATGGCTGGTTCCTCTCGTACCTATTAATAGTCTACATCAATGACCAGTAATCAGGTGGTTTTCTAGCATGTTCGACTGCAACACGTTCATTCACATGTTATAATTTGTTCTTTGATCGGGTCATGATGGAGCACAAGACCATGTTTCTTGTCTGATATGACTCAAGTTGCGTGGAGTTATATGTTGTTCATGATTGTACACATGTTTCTACTATACAGATGGTTGTGACCACACCGTGGGATTTTATATTTATGATGATGATCCTTATATATCAGATGGCTACATCCATGCCTTGGATCTTAGATTATAGATGATCCTTCTGTATTGGATGGCTGTGCCCATGCCATGGATCTTTTCATATAGCCTTCATCATCCAGATGGCTACACCCATTCCATGGATTCATGTTTTGATCTCAAATATGTATATGTATATGTGTCCTTAATTTGCAGGTCTCCTAACAGTGTGTGTCCTTGTCCTTGCCAAAAGCTTATAAAGAATCTCAGCCATCACTCCTCATTCTGCCTTCATGCCTTAAGGGGCATCTATTACACAGTATTTTGTCACACCTCCTGCACTTCCCTATGACATACCCCGAAGTGCCCAAAACATGATCATAATGCAGTGTACTCATTTATATATGCAGTTTAGAGTCTTCTTAAGACATTGATTGGAAAGTTCCTTGAGCTTCCCCTAAACTAAATAGCTCTTTAACCATAATTTGAGCATCATCACTCTTATGAGGCTAAAAACTGTGATGGTCACATGTTTCACTATACTCGACCTATGATGGCATCTCTCTGTTTGATCATATACCCGCGATGATCCCAAAAATGCAATTTTCCCAAAGAGGATGAGAAGCTTCATGATCTAGAAGCTTCCACAGCAGCGAGATGGAGTTTGTTTGGTGTAGATGAGGTCGAATCCTCCTAACTTGACCTCTTTATCTTATCCATATGAGCTACCTCCTTGAGATGAGGGCCTAATACTATCTTTGGATAAGTCCTAACTCCCTTTCCTAGTCTATAAATTCATCCTCTCCCATTCCCAAATGGTTGGTTGGGTTAGAGGCTGGGTTTATCTATGTCCATTTGCACCCATATGTTGAGCTTGTGCTTAGAGGCTATTCATTAGACTTGGAGAAGGAGTGTTGTAGAGTTTCTTGGCTTGGACTTGGATTACCACTCAAGGAGAGCCTTTCAACATCAAGGCTATGGTTGTAAGCTTCCCTTTATTCTTTAAATAATAATACAGCTCCTGGTTCATCTTCCCAAAATATATATGTTCATGTATGTATTGGCTTGGCATTCCTTGATCAGCTAAGTAGATTATTATTGGATTTTCTATTGGTTTTGGCATCCTTTTTTGTCTCTTGGTCACTTGTGCAGGTACATAAGTGTTGTAAGAAGCAGGACCAAGTTCGTGACACCAAAACTACAATATACACCTTGGTGATAAATTAAAGAGAAATTACCAAGGACTTATGTATGGCAGTCAATCTTCTCGAATGTTGTGTTCAGTGCATTGCGATCGATAGGGTAGTAGACTCGGCTTCCCTTGGATAAAGGATATAAGCCTGTTGTGGTCTCCCAATATATACGTGACGGTACAGGGAGCACAAGTCCGTGCTAGCACTTGTCGTATAAAGGAGGAGGAATCACCCAACCTTAGATGAAAATGATAGTTACTAGTTTTTACGATGCCGGAACATGTCTCTAGCCTAGACCTTTAGATATGTTGCGTTAAGTTCCAAAGCGTTGTTAGGTTCATTGAGATTTATTTTAGAGTTGATCTTGTTTAAAGTTTTCCTTTCAATGGTTCACTACGTGATGTTGATTTGAAATTCCTAAAAATGCAATCTACAATGATAAACAATCGTTGTTTATTTTGATCAATGAAAATCCTAGCTACTAGGGAAAGAAGATTACAATTCTTTCAAACAAAGAGCAAAGAGCACACACTAGTGCATTTTCCTAAATCATATTTCGCACACAAACTAAATGCAAATGCAAATGCATGTATTTGTTTTTCGTTCTCCTTAATGTAAAAATGCCAAAAAGGAAAACCAAATGTAGCAAAGATATGAAATATTTCTTTCAAAATAACATTTCGACAGTTTCTTCTTCAAAAGAGAAAGGAAGAATAAATGACACTTTTCAATTTTGAATGAAAAAAGATGCTTTCGATACTTTGAATATCAACAAATCAAACCAAAACGACACTTATCTTTTTGACACAAAACGACAGTTACGACACTTTTTGTACCAAAGCAACAAATTGATTTAAGCAACTTTTCGACAAAGGATTGTAAATGATGAACAAATAAATAAAAACATTTACTAATCCTAATCAATGGACGCTAATCTATGTGATGCAAATAGGCTTCAGTAAGGAGGCACTGTTCATAAGCAGCAAAACAACTAAATGAAACTGAAAACAAGGACAAAACCCCCCAATTTCTATAATGGAAATAGGTTCAGTCGGTCATCACACCTGGGCTTCACAAAAACATGGATGCATCGCACATACTACACTCGGGAAGTGTGATGCATACTGGTTTATAGTGACAGCCAGTGCGATGGGCTAGGGAGCACAACTGAAGTGGGTTTTGGCTTAGGTGAGCAGCGGTTTTCAGTGAGTTAAGCTGAGCTATGATGGACAATAAAGAGAAAATTACAGAGAAATTTCTTGAGAGGTTACTGAGCTACCAAAAGGGCATCTAGAATGCTTGTAATTCAAATATTTAATTCATAAACTAAACCAAAGATTGACTGAAGCAACATTCATCTACTATGCAATTGCAGAGCAAGAGCAGTTCGAAGGCCCCCTGGCTGACTTCAGGCTCTGTCTATAGTTTATAAAACAAATAATAACAACAAGCAAACATCTATTCAATCCCTAGCGGAGTCGCCATTTTGCTTCTGGGGAAGCTAGTGTCTTTTCGAACGACTAGCCCTCTAGGTTTTGCAGCTACCCTAGAGACAACAGTTAAATCAATTCACGATTTCTTCTATGTATAATAGATAATAGAAAGACAAAGGAACCAACTTGGATCTTCTGCTTAATCCCTTTCTTGATCTCTCTCCCCCTTGATAGAGCTTGCAACTCCTCCCCATACTTATCCCGCTTGGAGAGTACCTGTAGAAACACAGGAACAAAGAACCATCAAAGCATCTTTATCTATTATATCATAAACATTACAAAATCAGATATATAATGAACATACAATAACATTCACAAATGATAACATTCACGATTGCACAATCATATGGAAGAAAACTTGAAGAACTTTATTAAATAGAAGGGAGAATTACGACCCAGTTGTCTGATCCAGCATCATCCTCCCAACATCAATCCCTCTTCACCTCATGAAATAGCAAGATCACACCAACAATACAATTCTATTTCCTCAAATACAAACTATCAGCACTTCCTTGCAATTCACAAAATTCTAGCCTCCAGATCTCTTAGATGAGCGATCCATTTATAAATGTGTGCAAGGGGGTGAGTCATCTCTGAGGTTTTGATTAGCGTCATTCCACTTGTTGCATTTGGTTCCACTTGGAGATTTCTTGGATCTCTTACTCATCCCTGGGCGAATTCAGAGAGGCAAGTGTCATAGGAGAAGCTTCTAGAAGATCCCATGAGTATCCACTTAGCAAACTGTCTCGGACATTTGTCCATCCTCACCCATCGCACCCTACAGAAGGCCTAATCAGTATGCATCACACTTAAGCAGTGTACCACTTAGTATGCATCGCACCTGGCCAGTGTAGCAGTCAGTATGGTTCAGTTTAGGCCATTTCTGGATGGTTTTTCAGGTGGAACTTTTGGGGAATGATGTAATTAGATGACCATGTTCTTTAAGGGTATGAAACAACTCTTTTAGGGGTTGATGAGCCCTAGTTTATTGACATATAATATTGGGGTTGAAGTGCCCAAGTATGTCTATAACGGTTTCCCCATAAAGCATGAAGTCATAAATCTTGATGTCGGGTGAAATGCTTTATCATGAGGATTCGAGGTTTCGAACTAGAAGGTGACCTGTATAAGATACAATAAAATAAATAATCATAATATAATTTTTCATGATCTAGCTGAGGTGGGCATTCCCATGCTCAGATTTATAAATTCATTTCATGTACATAGATCAGATAGTCATATGTAGATGCAGACTGATGATTCTTCAGGTGTAGAGTCATCATCCTTGGTTCAGATGATCATCTGTGTAGTGTCTCTGTACATTTGATGTTTTTATATCCCTGAATGTATCGCAGCCTGGATGGATGAAACTAGATCCAGGGTCTTCAAGCTCATTCAATCTTCGCTCAATGCACAAGTCAATCCATGTGAAGAGATGTTCTGAAGTCAAAAATGGAAAGACATCGCCTGATTCCCAACCAATAATGTCAGCTGTTAATAGACGTGAGAGGAATCACCGATAATGATAATGACCCTCAAGGTACTACAGTACAATTCACGTGGTGTGAATATATGATCCGATGCCGAACACCACGCAAAATCTTTTGGTTGAAGGCCATTGATGTCAACCTATCGCTGGAAGTGAGAAACTTGCCATTGAGGCATGCAAGCTTCAAATTACTGAAAGGGGTGTTTCTAAGTCAACTTCTTAGATAATGACCTGACGTCAACAAGAAGTGACTCGTCGTAGGAGGGCCTTAATGTATCCCACATCTACGACATGAAACAAAGCCAAGGAAGTGCTTTGTCTATTCTACAGATGAAACCATCCTACCTAACCTTGGTAATTTCCATATGGCTACTAGACACTCTCCTTTTTATCATGCTAGGGGCATGAAATTTTTTTTTTCTTTCATTTTAAATTTTTAGCTTTGTCATTTCCCCTTGTCTATTCTGCGGACAAACCCAGCTGAAAAGATAAGTTTCCCTATAGGTTATGTGATTGGTCTGACACACCATTCACCTTTGTCTATTCTACGGACAAAGAAAAGGAAGTTTTTTGTCTATTCTACGGATGAAACCATCCTACCTAACCTTAGTTATTTCCATATGGCTATTGGAGACTCTCCTTTTCATCATGCTAGGGGCATGCAAGCTTTTTTTTTCTTTCATTTTCAATTTTTAGTTTTGTCATTTCTAGATTTTTAGTTTTGTCATTTCTAGCTTATGTAAAAAAATGAAACTAAAAAACTGAACATATTTCCCCCATGGTTCAAGCTCATTAAAAAATTAATTGTTATGAAACCAGCTCAAGAAAAGATAGAAAAGATAGATCAACACCTTAGAATTCAGCCTCTTCGAGGGGGCAACCTCCTTTACATTACATAAATGAACAATTCTTGGATGATACAAATGAAAAGACCTCCTTTCTATATATAGGAGTCTAAGGGTTCATAACATAATCAGAGCCGACATAACAATAATAATGTAAGGGCACAATAATAAAAATAGTGGGCTTCTATGTGGCACAATAGTAACAATATGGGCACTACATGGGTACATCAATATAATAAGTGGGTTGTATTAATAACAATAAGGGGTTACACTAGTAGTATAGGGGCCTAACTTGCCCCTCTCCTTCAAAAAGCGTTGTCCTCAACACATGAGTAGTTCTTGATGCTTCTGTATAAAATTCTTGTCCTCCCATGTGGAATCTTCAGCGGGTAAGTTCTTCCACTTGATGAGATACTCTGAAATTGATCGATTTCGTAGCTATTGGGTTCTTGTTTCTGTGACTACTCTAGGTTCCAATATGATTTTTCCTTCCTCTTCAATTTCTGGAAATATTGTTTGAATTGGGATCTTTTGCAACTTTTGAATAAGTGGCCATACTTCTTCGTCCTTATTCCATTCATCCCTTGCTTCGTTTATCCAATCTGGTTGGATAATATAAATAGCACAAAACAATGCTTCCACATCCTCATCCTTGAAGAGTCTTCCCATTCGGTAAGGTCGCCATTTTTTAAGTGCGTGTAGTATTGCCAACATTTCCTTCTCATAAATAGCTTGCTTGAGATGTAGCAGTAAAGATACCCAATCACCTACATCAAAACATTTTTCACTACGATGTTGATCTACCTGTTGTTTCGTTCGATTTTGCACCGAAGTGGCGTTATCCTTTAAAAGTTGGAGAACTTGTTGTTGATGATCGATGTGATCTTTCTCTGCTTGAACCTTTCTCTTCTTGATATTTCCTTCTATCTCTAGAGTTTGAGGAGTGGTAATTTCTTCCAATCCTTTACAAGATATGGTCGAATTCATTTCTTGATGCTCGATGTGATCTTTCACTTCTTGAACATTTTTATTCTTGATATGTCCTTCTATCTTGATAGTTTGAGGAGTGGTAATTTTGACCAATGAATTACATGATATGGTTGGATTCATTTCTTCTTTCTCTATGTGATCTTTCACTTCTTGCACCTTTTTCTTCTTGATATGTCCTTCTATCTTGAGAGTTTCAGGAGTGGTAATTCTTGCTAATGATTTACAAGATATGGTCTGATTCATTTCTTCTTTCTCTAGGGTGGGGTCCTGGCGTATATCCTCTTCTTTTGATGTTTCTTGAACCTTTTCTTCCTCCTATTCATATTCTATGTAAAATAATGTCTTCTCAGCACACTTATGACCTTTAGTGCATTTGCTATCACAATTGTAACAAAGCCCTTTTTCTCTTTTTTCTTCTAATTGTTGTGGTGTAACCCTTGTAGGTTGTGGAAGGTTGGGAGAAACAACATTTCCATCTTTATAGTTGTGAGGAGTATGCTTCCTGGTTTCCATAATTTTTCTTTCCACTATGTCACAAAGCCCTTTTACTCTTTCCAATTGTTATGGTGTTGCTCTAAAGAAGGTGTTGCTCTTTGTATCCTCATAATGTCCTATCATTTCCTCCGTGAAAATTGACCACATAACAAGTTGTTTACGAGAACAAAGCCCTTCATACCATAAAAATTGATCCGGTTCTAAATATGAAGATGTAATACATACCTTTTGTAATAGTGGTACACCATGTAGATCAAAATATTGCTCCATCTAAAGTATCCAATTTACCGGATCCTTGCCATCAAACTTCCACATCTTGCTTTTTCTTGATTTTAGGAGCTCGATATTGAAATGACTGTAACTCTATACTTTCAGATCTTTAAGTTCTGAAATGGTGACCTGTAGTAGCCCTCTGCGTCCTCTTTCCAATACCACCAGTTTGATCCAAATTGGATTCTCCAAGAAAGAGTTATGGATAATCTCCCAAGATGACCTGATTATAGACCTTTCCAGAAGAGCAAACTTTTATGAAGTGCCACATGTCACTGTTTCAACCTTTGGCTCTGAAAAATATATACAAGAAACTACAGTCTGTCCTCTTTCTGTACCTTCTTATGAAATTTCAGTCCAATGCTTAGAGAGAAAGTTATGACAATTTTCCCCAGGTCACCTGTTTGGAATGTAATCCAGGAGCCTACAAAAATACCAACTTCCGCAGATCATATCTCCGCAAATATAGTGTGAAAAGCTTTGAAATTTGGACCCGAGATTCAACACGATTTCTTCTCAAATGGGTTTTTTTAAGCTCCTGAAACGTCGCAGAAAAAAAGTTATAGCGAAAATGCCACGATGACCTGTTTGGAGCAGCAAAACCCTAGAATCCAAAGCTCTGATACCAAATGTTATGAAACCAGCTCAAGAAAAGATAGAAAATATGGATCAATGCCTTAGAATTCAGCCTCTTTGAGGGGGCAACCTCCTTTACATTACATAAATGAAAAATTCTTGGATGATACAAATGAAAAGACCTCCTTTCTATATATAGGAGTCTAAGGGGTCATAACATAATCAGAGCCTACATAATAATAATAATGTAAGGGCACAATAATAACAATAGTGGGCTTCTATGTGGCACAATAGTAACAATATGGGAACAACATGGGTACATCAATATAATAAGTGGGTTGTACTAATAACAATAAGGGGTTACACTAGTAGTATAAGGGCCTAACATTAACCCACTGGAGTAATTAATCTTTGTTATTGCCGTTCTATCAGCCTTTTGAACCTTGGTTTTGTACCTCTCATCACCTCCATTCTTTTGGCTGATCATACGCTTCCACTTGGTTGTCTACCCTTTTTGAGGAACTGCTGTGACGAGTGGTCTTATTAGCCAACCTCTTCATAGAAAACACCATGTTTTGAGAAGTTCCAAGCTTACCCAAAACTAGTTGCTACCCTAGACACCACTCGTTCCTCAAAAATCAAGTCTCCTTTAAACCCTTTTCAGACTCGTTAAATATGAAAAGATTGTTGAGCACCGGCCTTCCTAGCTCGTTAAAGTGATTGGAAATGTCACCCCTCCTATATATTTTAATCTTTTTTAGACCTGAGGGATTATCTCACGAAAATGATCGAGCACTTGTCTTTTTCGGCTCGTTAAAGTGATCGGAAAAGTCATCCCTTTTGTATTATTTTATCCTTTTTAAAACATAAGGAATTAATTGAAGAAAAAGACTTCTGGAGTTTTCTTTTCATCCCTTTTCAAACTCTCTAAACATGAAAAGGACCGTGTTATCCTTGTCGTTAAACTCTTTAAAACAATAGCGACAAACTTGTCCATTTTAGACAAGACCTAGTTTCACTATCGCTAGACTCGTTAAAACATAGCGACAGGATTGCCCAAAGGGAAAATTATAGAACAAGCATATGTTATCCTCCTCAGGCTTGAAAAAAATAAATGGGTACTGGTTAGAAATGACTGGGGAAAAGGGGAAAAAGCTTGAAAAAATTTATGGTAGCAGGTCGCTCTTGAACATGACACTTTCACTCCATCACCATTATTGAGTCGGGTTGGGTTATTCCATTCATCGGTCATCTAACCATTGGTCTTCCACACCATCCAACTTTTGGGGTTAACACTACCAATCCATCTCAGTGTCATTGACATGTTCAAGAGAATTCATTCAGTTGAGAAACCACAATCCAGTTAATGCCTCATCCAGTGCAATACCTTCAACCTTCATCTTTCATGACCGCCATTCCTGAACCTTGTGTTGTCAGATCATTTTCACCTCCAAAAATCATTTGCTTCATTTTGTGTCGTAGATGTGGGATACATTAAGGCCCTCCTATGATGACGATGAGTCACTTCTTATCGACGTCAGCTAATTATCCAATAAGTTGACTTAGAAACACCCCTTTCAGTACTTTGAAGCTTGCATGCCTCAATGGCAAGTTTCTCACTTCCGGTGATAGGTTGACATCAATGGCATTTGACCAAAAGATTTTGAGTGGTGTTCGACATCGAATCATATATTCACACCACATGAATTGTAGTGTAGTACCTTGAGGGTCATTATCATTATCAGTGATTCCTCTCACGTATGTTAACAACTCACATTATTGGCTAGTAATCAGGTGATATCTTTCCATTCTCGACTTTAGAACATCTCTTCACATGGATTGACTTGTGCATTGGGTGAAGATTGAACAAGTTTGAAGACCCCGAATCTAGTTTCATCCATTCGGGCTGTGATATATTCAAGGATATAAAAACATCAAATGTATAGAGACACTACACAGATGGTCATCCGAGCCAAGGATGATGACTCTACACTTGAAGAATCATCAGTCTGCATATATAGACGAGTATCTGATCTATGTACATGAAATTAATTTCTAAAGTTGAGCATGGGAATGCCCACCTCAGCTAGATCATGAAAAATTATATTATGATGATGTATTGTATTGTATCTTATACAGGTCACCTTCCAGTTCAAAACCTCGAATCCTCATGATAAAGCATTTCACCTGACATCAAGATTTATGACTTCATGCTTTATAGGGAAACTGTTATAGACATATTTAGGCACTTCAACCCCAATCTTATATGTCAATAAACTAGGGCTCATCAACCCCTAAAAGAGTTGTTTCATACCCTAAAAGAACATGGTCATCTAATTACATCATTCCCCAAAAGTTCCACCTCGAAAACCACCCAGAAATGGCCTAAACTGAACCATACTGACTGCTACACTGGCCAAGTGCGATGCATACTGAGTGGTACACTGGTCAGGTGTGATGCATACTAATTAGGCCTTCTATAGAGTGTGATGGGCGAGGACGGACAAATGTCTGAGACAATTTTCTAAGTGGATACTCATGGGATCTTCTAAAAACTTCTCCTATGACACTTGCCTCTCTGAATTCGCCCAGGGATGAGTAAGAGATCCAAGAAATATCCAATTGGAAATAAATGCAACAAGTGGAATGACACTAATCAAAACCCCAGAGATGACTCACACCATTGCACACATCTATAAATGGATCCCTCATCTAAGAGATCTAGAGGTTGGAATTCTGTGAATTGCAAGGAAGTGCTGATAGTTTGTATTTGAGGAAAGAGCATTATATTGTTGGTGTGATCTTGCTATTTCATGAGGTGAAGAGGGATTGATGCTGGATTAGATAACTGGGTTGTAATTCTCCCTTCTATTTAATAAAGTTCTTCAAGTTTTCTTCCATATAATTGTGCAATCGTGAATGTTATCATTTGTGAATGCTACTGTATGTTCATTATATATCTGATTCTGTAATGTCTATGATATAATATATCAAGATGCTTTGATGGTTCTTTGTTACTATGTTTCTACAGGTACTCTCCAAGCGGGATAAGTATGGGGAGGAGTTGCAAGCTCTGTCAAGGGGGAGAGAGATCAAGCAAGGGATTAAGTGGAAGATCTAGGTTGGTTCCTTTGTCTTTGTCTTATCTATTATACATAGAAGAAATCGTGAATTGCTTTAAACTGTTGTTTCTAGGGTAGTTTCTAAACATAGAGGGCTAGTTGTTCAAAATGACACTAGTTTTCCCAAAAACAAAACCATGTTCTCACCGAAAGTGAGAAACAACAGACACAATCTTTGCCTAATGCACAAGTCAATCCATGTGAAGAGATGTTTTGAAGTCGAACATGGAAAGACATCGCTTGATTACTAGCCAATAATGTGAGCTGTTAACAGACACGAGAGGAATCACCGATAATGATAATGACCATCAAGGTACTACAGTACAATTCACGTGGTGTGACTATATGATCCGATGTCGAACACCACGCAAAATATTTCGGTCGAAGGCCATTGATGTCAACCTATTGCTGGAAGTGAGAAACTAGTGTCTTTATGGCTGGAATTTTGTGAATTGCAAGGAAGTGCTGATAGTTTGTATTTGAGGAAAGAGCATTGTATTGTTGGTGTGATCTTGCTATTTCATGAGGTGAAGAGGGATTGATGCTGGATTAGAAAACTGGGTTGTAATTCTCCCTTATATTTAATGGGGCACATTCGCATATCGATAATTACCTTTCGGTTTGAAGAACGCAGGGGAAACTTTTCAAAGGGAAATGAATTACGCCTTCCATGACATCAAACACATCATTCATCTGTATCTCGATGATCTACCGGCTCATTCATGAAAGTGGACCGATCATCCGCAACATTTGAGAGCCATATTTCTACGTTTCTGACACTACAAGATACGACTCAATCCGCACAAGTGTTTTTTATGTGTTGGTTCTGGTCGATTACTTGGTTTTGCAGTTTCTAAGGATGGAATACGACTCAACCCATTTAAGGTTCAGGCAATCCTTGACATGGCTCCACCTTCAAATTTGCTTCAGATTCAGAGACTCCAAGGGTAACCTAACTTTCTAAGGAGGTTCATTCCACATTATGCTGAACTCACTAAAGGTTATACACATCTTTTGAAAAAGGGGTACCCTTCCACTAGGATCAAGTTGCGCAAGCTTCCTTTGATGCTTTAAAACATTCTCTGATAAAAGAATAATTAATGTACACTCCTGACTATCAAAAATACTTTAACCTGTATCTCGTCGCCGCAGATACAACCATCGCCATGGTTTTAGTGCAAGAAAATAATGGAATTGAACATCCTATATATTATTTAAGTCGCAATCTTAATGATTCAAAAAGTAAGTACTCTTATGTTGAAAAGTTGGCTTTAGCAGTTGTTCAAGCAGTACAGATATTTTGACACTATGTTCTCTTTCGCAAAACTACCATTGTGTCATATTGCAACCCTATGACCTACATTCTGTCACGTCAATTACTGGGGGGAAAATATTCCAAATGGATAGCTATTCTGCAGGAGTTTGATATGGAATTCACCAAATCCAAATCAAAGAAGTCTCTCGTCTTTGCAGAGTTACTTTGTGACCTTCCCTCATCATCCAACGATTTAACATCCAAAGCATCAATCGTGGATGAGACTCTGTTTCTAATATCGTCAAGCGATCCGTGGTATGGAGATATATTGTTTTATCTCCAAACCGAAACTTTTAGGCCTAACACCTCTCACTCTGAACAACGGCGTACTAGATATGAAGCCAAGGAATATCTGATCGTGGTGATACGCTTTACCGTCGTGGTGTCGATACAGTTCTGTGAAGGTGCCTCACGCATGAGGAGGCTGAAAAAGTTTTGAATGATTGTCATTTAGGTGCTTGTGCGGGGCATCTATCTGGTTACACTACTGCACAAAAGATATTACAAGTTGGTTACTTCTAGCCCACCATATTCAAAGATTGCATAACTACAGTCAAAAGTTGCAATTCTTGTCAGATTTTTGATCGCAAAACCAAATTACCACCTGCACCACTGCATCAAGTAGTTGCTGTTGAGCCATTCGCCAAATGGGGCATTGATTTCATGACATGTAACCCCACCTCGGTTGGGGGGCATGGGTATATTATAGTTGTTGTCGACTATTTTACAAAATGGGCTGAGGCGATGCCTACATTAAACAACAGTGGCGAAACGACTGCTCTTTTCTTTTTTAATCATGTAGTTTCTAGATTTGGTGTACCACAAGCTATAGTCATAGATCATGGGTCGCATTTTCACAATCACATGATGATCGAATTGACTGCCAAATTAGGACTGTCCCATGATAGTTCTACTCCATATTATCCATAGGCTAATGGACAGGTTGAGGCGATCAACAAAGTCCTTAAGCACATGATGCAGAGAATGATTGGAGTCCACAAACGGAATTGGCATTTAATCCTGTACTCAACCCTGTGGGCATATAGGACTTCAGTGAGAAATGCGACCAGATTTATGCCCTTTCAATTGGTGTATGGTCTGGAAGCTGTCTTACCAATTCAGTGCGAAATCTCATCCCTCAAGCTTACGATTGATCTGCTTCCAAAAACTTCTAAAGAAGAGGCTCATTTCTTGGAACTAATCCATCTAGATGAAACTCATCGTGATGCTGCATTGGCTAACGAAGCACATAAGAAATGTGTTAAGGTGCAATATGACAAAAATGTCAAGCCTCGTGTCTTCTCAGAAAGTGACCTGGTTTTGCTTTACAATCAAGACTCTAACAAATTAGGAGCAGGTAAATTTGAACCATTATGGATGGGCCCATACATTTTTAAATGGGTATTGACAAAAGGAGCCTATGAGCTGGTCGATTATGATGGGATTCCACTGTTGCAGCCCCCAAACAGGTTGCATCTTAAATGTTGCTATGCTTGATTAAGTATAGTAAACTTATTATATATATGCTTTTATTGCATTTTTCATTTTTCTTTTAGAGTTGTCATTTTGGTCAAGTAATCCACTTTGCATTTGTTGCAGATGTCAGACTTTTCAAAACGATTTGTTGGGTATGCTGAGGAGCTAGTCGTAGTATGCAAAACCTATCTTCTGCACCCTGGGCCATTTTCTCTCCAAGCGGCGAGTTAGTGAGTTATGCCATTTCACATGGCATACGCCGACTCGTTATCAGGCTAGATTCGTAACTCGTCATTCTACAGCTTACTGGCGTTTATTTTGTTCGGAACCCGGCTATTTATCACATGTTCCTAAGACTCAGGATTTTGGAAAGACATTTTGATTCCATTCAATATCAACACATTTTTAGAAACTTAAACACATTAATTGATTCATTTGAAAATTATGTGTTAAACAAACATTTATAACATTTGTAAAGAAAGCATTTCACATCAACATTTGCATCAGGATTGCATAACTTAACCAAAATAAAACTTCAAAAATCAAAAATAGATAATTGTTTATAGTTTTACAGAATGTTTTTGTGTCCAAGACAAAATCGGTCATCTGACCAAGAGACTCAAAAATGAATGCAGAAAAGCATCCTAGATTAATGATGCTGGTGATAACATGTCACCGCCTGTGCTATCTTGTGCAAGAGTCTAGTCCAACGACTCAGTATGCCAGTAGTATGGTGCTGTAACCTCAAAGGTAACTCATCGGTCATGACATCCTGAATACCGAGAGTGAGGCCCTCGATCTGATCCCGCAGCACTGCCAGGGTCTCCGATATGTCCAGATACCAAAGGACGGCCCACCTTATAGCCTCCTACTGGAGCGTCATCTGCCACCGGTGGGCATGCCACTGGTTGCACTGGTCCAATATATGCACACACATATAAGTTTTATTAGTCTTGGTAACATTAAAAAACACAAAAACATTATAAAACTGATAATCAAAGATGTGGTCGAATCATTTTACCTATAGCACTCGACTGCTCGCCAACTGGTAACGCCAAATCCGGGTCACCACGGAAATCCATCCCAACGTATGGATAATTTGCAAATACCATCTCCTGACGATGGAAAAACTCAAAAAAGGCATTAGAGAAGGAAATCTGTGACTGGCCGGCATGTCTGGCCATAAGATCAACCCATCTTTGCATCCGTGGTTCCCTCGGTGCTGGAAATCCCAGTGAAATGTTTTGAGGCTGCATCAATGGAATTCTCTCCAAAGAAAAAGCAGTCAATATGGATCCGTAGCCAAAATTCTTGGTCCTTCCATTCTTCACTTTGGAAATTTGTTCTTCTATGACAGGAAATATCGCCTCACACCAGTTGAACACCTTCGGTTCCAAGCATTCCAACGCATATTGCATGTAAGATATGTTTGCCAAATGTTAGGCCACGCTACCAGCCAATCTAGAAAAGGTAAATAAAATGGTCCTCAAGGGCCGATCAGTGACATCCCAGATATTTATCTTGCCATCTCTACTAGGCTAAGAACCATTCGTGCAGAACTGACGAATATAATATTTCACGGATTCACCTCCACGAGGGAATCCTGATAGTGAAAGAGGGGCACCACACCTTGACAATGACATCAGAAAGTAAATGTCCTTGACTGTCAATGGAATAGATTTACCTTTGATCTGGAAGATCTAGTCAATCAGATCCCAAGCATTGAGAAAATACTGCAACAAACTAATCTGTTGCCTCATGTTGGATGTGCGGAAGAATTTTAGCAAGCCACAGTTCCTCAATGCATCAACTGTACCATGGTCATGCAAAGCAATAATGTCCTCCTCTTCATGTTCTCGCTCACGCCATGTGATGACCATCTTGATCCAACAAATATCTAAAATGTAGACAAAGGATGAGTTAGGATCCAAATTTGAGCAAAAATAGGCAGAAATTTGATGAAAAATCATTGTGTAAAGTTTCCTTTTTGTGCCCATCATACCCTGCCTTTGAGCAAGGTGAGATGCATACTGACTGGCCAATGTACAACTCAGTATGCATCGTACCTTTCGATATAGGCTAGGTGTGATGGTTGGGGAATGAATTCTTCAAACCCCGGGGGCACAGAAAAATGGAAAAGCTAGCTCAGAATCAAGAAAATATGGAATGAAAATGAAGAGCTCAGGGTTAGCTCCTACTTGGTCCTGATGGTGCGAAGAATAGTCCACCGGATCTCCCGAAATCGACTGGTGAAATTTGAGGGGGAAATCCACTCTAGAGCTTCAAAATCCCAAATTTGAAATGAAATGATGAAAGTGAAAGGTAAAACTACTTTTTATATTTACTATTCGTGTACTTCAAGTAAAATGTTAGTTTCATTTTTTGTACATATATATGTATTTCTAATCAATTTGATGGAGTGATTGAGTAGGTTAAATGACCGACGAAAGAATCTAATGTGCTAAACAATGAATTGAACATCTTTGACCACCGATTCAAGCATAATTTTGTCATTTCAAGCTTGTATAAAAATGAAACTAACACCAAGCATAGTTCCCCCACAGTTCAAGCTCATTAAAAAATGAACCCACCTTCAGTAAATAACCTTTGTGATTGCCATTCTATCAGCCTTTTGAGCCTTGGTTGTGTACCCCCCATCACCTCCATTCTTTTGGCCGATCATACGCTTCCACTTGGTTGTTTACCCTTTTGAGGAACAGCTGTGATTAGTGGACTTATTAGCCAACCAACCACCATGTTTTGAGAAGTTTCAAGCTTACCTAGAACCAATTGCTACCCTAGACACCACTCGTTCCTCAAAAATCGAGTCTCCTTTAAACCCTTTTCAGACTCGTTAAATATGAAAAGATTGTCGAGCACCGGCCTTTCCAGCTCGTCAAAGTGATTGGAAATGTCATCCCTCTGTATATTTTAATATTTTTTGGACCTAAGGGATTATCTCATGAAAAAGATCGCGCTTGTCTTTTTTGGCTAATTAAAGTGATTGGAAAATTCACCACTTTTGTATTATTTTATCCTTTTTCAGACTTAAGGGATTAATCTACGAAAAAGAACTTCTAGAGTTTTCTTTTCGTCCCTTTTCAAACTCTCTAGACATGAAAAGGACTGAGTTATCCTTGTCGTTAAAATCGTTAAAACAATAGCAACAAACTTGTCCATTATAGACAAGACCGAGTTTCACTGTCGCTAGACTTGTTAAAACATAGCAACAGGTTTGCCCGAAGGGAAAATTATAGAACAAGCATATGTTATCCTCCTCAAGCTTGAAAAAAATAAAGAGGTATTGGTCAACAATGACTAGGGAAAAAGGTAAAAAACTTTAATAAATTCATGGTAGCAGGTTGCTCTTGAACATGACACTTTCACTCCATCACCACTATTGAGTCAGGTTGGGTTATTCCGTTCACCGGTCATCTCACCATTGGTCTTCCACAACATCCATCTTTTGGGGTTAATGCTACCAATCCATCTCAGTTCCACTGACATGTTCAAGAGAAGTCATTCAGTTGAGAAACCATAATCCAGTTAATGCCTAATCCACTGCAATACCTTCAACCTTCATCTTTCATGACCGCCATTCCTGAACCCTATGTCGTCAGATCGTTTTCACCTCCGAAAATCATTTGCTTCGTTTCGTGTCATAGATGTGGGATACATTAAGGCCCTCCTATGATGAGTCACTTCTTGTCGACATCAGCTCATTATCCAAGAATTTGACTTAGAAACACCCCTTTCAGTACTTTGAAGCTTGCATGCCTCAATGGAAAGTTTCTCACTTCCCGCGACAGGTTGACATCAATGGCCTTCGACTGAAAGATTTTGTGTGGTGTTTGACATCGGATCATATATTCACACCATGTGAATTATACTGTAGTACCTTAAGGGTCATTATCATTATCTGTGATTCCTCTCATGTCTGTTAACAACTCACATTATTGGTTGGTAATCAGGTGATGTCTTTCCACGTTCGACTTTAGAACATATCTTCACATGGATTGAATTGTGCATCAGGTGAAGATTGAACGAGTTTGAAGACCCCGGATCTAGTTTCATCCATCTGGGCTGTGATATATTCAAGGATATAAACAATATCAAATGTAGAGAGACACTACACAGATGGTCATTCGAACCAAGGATGATGACTCTACACCTGAAGAATCATCAATCTGCATCTACAGACGACTATCTGATCTATGTACATGAAATGAATTTATAAAGATGAGCATGGGAATGCCCACCTCAGCTAGATAATGAAAAATTATATTATGATGATGTAGTGTATTGTATCTTATACAGGTCACCTTCGAGTTCGAAACCTCAGATCCTCATGATAAAGCATTTCACCCGACATCAATATTTACAACTTCATGCTATAGGGGGAAACTGTTATAGATATATCTGGGCACTTCAACCCCAATCTTATATGTCAATAAAATAGGGCTCATCAACCCCTAAAAGAGTTGTTTCATATCCAAAAAGAACATGATCATTTGATTACATCATTCCCCAAAAGTTCCACTTGAAAAACCATCCAGAAATGGCCTAAACTAAACCATACTGACTGCTACACTGGCTAGGTGCGATGCATAGTGAGTGGTACACTGCTCAGGTGTGATGCATACTGATTAGGCCCTCTGTAGGGTGTGATGGGAGAGGATGGAAAAATGTCTGAGACAGTTTGCTAAGTGGATACTCATGGCATTTTCTAGAAACTTCTCCTATGACACTTGCCTCTCTAAATTCACCCAGGGATGAGTAAGAGATCCAAGAAATCTCCAAGTGGAACCAAATGCAACAAGTGGAATGCCACTAATCAAAATCTTAGAGATGACTCACACCCTTGCACACATCTATAAATGGATCCCTCATCTAAGAGATCTAGAGGCTGGAATTTTGTGAATTGCAAGGAAGTGTTGATAGTTTGTATTTGAGGAAAGAGCATTATATTGTTGGTGTGATCTTGCTATTTCATGAGGTGAAGAGGGATTGATGTTGGGAGGATGATGCTGAATCAGACAACTAGGTTGTAATTCTCCCTTCTATTTAATAAAGTTCTTCAAGTTTTCTTCCATATAATTGTGCAATCGTGAATGTTATCATTTGTGAATGCCATGGTATGTTCGTTATATCTCTGATTGTATAATGTTTATGAAATAATAGATCAAGATGTTTTTGAATTCTGGGTTGTTTTTCCAGAAGTTATTTTTTGTAGATTAATCCCTTAAGTCTGAAAAAGGATAAAATAATACAAAAGGAATGACCTTTCCGATCACTTTAACGAGCCGAAAAAGACAAGCGCTCAATTTTTTTCATGAGATAATCCCTCAAGTCTGAAAAAGATTAAAATATATAGGAGGGATGACTTTTCCAATCACTTTAACGAGCTAGAAAGGCCGGTGCTCGACGATCGTTTCATATATAACGATTCTGAAAATGGTTTAAAGGAGACTCTTTTACTGGGAAAACTAGTGTCTATTCAGAACTGCTAGTCCCACTAAGACGGGTAGCTATCTTAGAAACAAACAAACTAAAGTTACTTGTATTTTCCTTTATGAGAGATAGATGATAAAGAAGCAGAGAGTACCAACCTCAGTATTTCACTTGGCTCCTTGCTTATTTCCTTTCTCCTTTGACAGAATCTCGCCACTGCTTCCTTACTTGTCCCGCTTCAAAGAGCACCTGTAGAATCACATCAACATAATACCATCAAAGCATAGAGATCTATCACTGTAAACAATATAGGATCAGATATATATTGACCATACAAATGAATATATCAACACAATATTCAGAGATACACAAGAATATGGAGGAAAAATCAAATAGCTTTATTGATAAAAGTAGTAGAAGAGAGGATTACAACTACTTGGTCTGACCCAATGCCATCCTCCCAGCTTGAAAGCCCTCTTCATCTCATACAAAGCAAGATCACCCAACAATGCCTTCAAAGAGAAACCAACAGAGCTTCTTTGCAAATTACCAAATTCCAACCTCTAGATCTCTGGGATGAGGGATCCATATATAGATATTTGCAGGGGGGTGAGTCAGCTTCTGGGATTTTGATTAGTGTCATCTCTTTGATAGTTCTTGGTTCCACTTGGAGATTTCATGATCTCTTACTCATCCTTGGCAAAATTCACAGAGGCAAGTGTCAAATGAGCAGCTTCTAGAAGATTCTCGAGGTCTCCACCTAGAAAACTACTTGTGCCATTTGTCTACTCTTGCTCATTGCACCCTACAGAAGGGATTTCCAGTATGCATCACACGTTTTGCATGTGGTAGGTGAGATGCATCACACCCTTAGCACTGGGCAGTCTGTCTGGTCCTACTTTGACAAGTTCTGAGTACATTTTCATGGAGAACTTCTGGGAGATGATGTAATCAGCTGACCTTGCTCCTTTAGGGTATGAAACAACACTTTTAGGGATTTAGAAGACCTTGGTTTATGGACATATGTGATTGGGTTGCAGTGCCCAAATATGTCTATAACAGTTGCCCCTAAAGCATGAGGTCGTAAATCTTTTGATGTCGGGTGAAATGCTTTATAATGAGGATTTGAGGTTTTTCGAACTGGAAGGTGACCTATAATAAGATACAATACAATACACTATCTTCATAATATTTTTCATGATCTAGCTGAGGCGGGCATTCCCATGCTCAGCTTCATAAATTCATTGTCATGTACATAGGACAAAAAACCGTCTTTGTGTAGACTAATGATTCTGGTAGAGCCATCACCCCTTAGTTTGGATGATTATCTGTGCAGTAATGATGTACATTTGATGTCTTTATTTTCCTGAATATATCGTAGCCCAGATGGATGAAACTAGATTCGGGGTCTTCAAAACTTGTTTAATCTTTGCCCGAAAGTATAAGTCGATCCATGTGAAAAGATGTTCTGATGTCGAACATGGAAGGACATCGCCTGATTACCAGCCAATGATGTAAGCTGTTAACAGGCGTGAGAGGAATCACCGATGATGATGATGACCCTCAAGGTATTGTAGTACAATTCATGTGGTGTGAATACATGAGTCAATGTCGAACACCACGCAAAATCTTTCGGTCCAAGGCCATTAATGTAAACTTGTCGCCGGAAGTGAGAAACTTGCCATTGAGGCATGCAAGCTTCAAAGTACTGAAAGGGTTGTTCCTAGGTCGGATTCTTGGATAATGAGCTGATGTCGACAAGAAGTGACCTGTCGTAGGAGGGCTTTGATGGATCCCACATCTATGACACGGAATGGAGCAAATAATTTTGTAGAGGTGAAAACGATCTGATGATACAAGGTTCAGGGTGGCAGTCATGAAAGAATGACGCGTGAAGGTATTGCAACGAATGAGACACAAGCTAGGTAGGTGAATTCTCTGAGTGACTTCTCTTGAACATATCGGCGACACTGAAATGGATTGGTAGCATTAACCCCAAAAGTGGATGGTACGATGGACCAATGGTGATGTGACCAGTGAACGGAACAACCCAACCCGACTCAATCATGGTGATGGAGTGAAAGTGTCATGTTCAAGAGCGACCTGCTACCAATAAATTTTCTTCAAGTTTTCTTCCCAATTTTCCCCAATCATTTCTGACCAGTACCTCTTTACTTTTGTCAAGCTTGAGGAGGATAACATATGCTTGTTCTATAATTTTCCCTTCGGGCAAACCTGTCGCTATGTTTTAACAAGCCTAGCGACAATGAAACTCGCTCTTGTTTGAATGGACAAGTTTGTCACTATTGTTTTAACGAGTTTAACGACAAGGATAACTCAGTCCTTTTCAATTTTAGAGAGTCTAAAAAGAGACAGAAAGGAAACTCCAATATTCCTTTTTCGTAGTATAATCCCTTAAGTCTGAAAAAGTATAAAACAATGCGAAAGGGATGACTTTTTGATTGTTTTAACGAGCTGAACAAGACAATTGCTCGATCTTTTTGTGTAATGATCCCTCAGGTCCAAAAAGATTAAAATCTAGAGGAGGGATAGCACTTCCGATTACTTTAATGAGTTGGAGAGGCCAATTGCTCGGAAATCTTTTCATATTTTACAAGTCAGATGAAAAGAGCTTAAAGAAGACTCGTTTTTTGAGGAACGGGTGATGATTTTGGATAGCAGCTGGTTCCAGGTAAAGTTTGTAACTTTTCAATCACGACAGTGTAAAGAACATGGCTAACAAAATCACTCATCGTAGTTGTGCCTCAAAAGGGGTAAACAATCAAATGGAGGTGTATGATTGGCTAAAAAAGAGTGGAGGTGATGGTAAGAACATGACCAAGGCTCAAAAGCTGATGATAATGTGATCACAATGGTTATTTACTGAATGTGGGTTCATTTTTTAATGAGCTTAAATTCTGGTGGAACATATGCTCATTGCTAGGTTTATTTTTTAACGAGCTTGAACTTCGCGTAAAATTTCTCATTGCTAGGTTTATTTTTTAACGAGCTTGAACTTCGCGTAAAACTGCTCATGGCGAGTTTATTTTTTTAACAATCTTGAATCCTGCGGTAACACTGCTCGTGGCCTAGTTCATTTTTTAATGAGCTTGAACCATGCGACAACATATGCTCAGATTCAGTTTCATGTTTACACAAGCTTGAAACGAGAAACTATGCTTGTTATAAGTTCTCATGCCCCCAACATAGTAACGCAAATCGAGATGCATGCCCCCCAAGCTTCATTGCATTCAACAAGGTGGTTGGAATGAAGGTTTACCTTCGAAATATTTGAAAGACTCGACTTGGATTTTATGAGATCGTAATCAAAGACTCGATTTGGAAAGGGAGTTGTTTCATTTTTTAATGAGGTTGACACAGTAAAAGAACTATCCTCATAATCCACCATATTTATAGTATTTGATAGAAAATAAAAAACTGATGGATGATTAAGGTCGCTGGAGCAATATTCGTTGTGATCCAGATGATGGGAACAATGGTGGTAATCTTCCCATGGTGCCTCTCCTATCATCATTGACTGAATGATTCCTTCGTCTGTAGAATGTACATGCAACCAAGGATCTGAAGAGGTGCCATATCCCTTAGACCTATCTATCCAAACACTCGATGAGTGTTCATTTGGGTTTGCCTCCCATGCCGAGAACATTGATTGCTACAATACTTCTATTGGGCTTGGAGACAATACCTAGTGATGATCCATGCTAATATCATGTTCAGACATCTTCTGAATGGAAGATACCATATTGCAGGTTCCCACCGTGGCCACTTCTGCCAGGTTGTTTGGAGGTGGTAGGGAAAAAGTACCCATCAATGTAGGATCGTTTAGCAGGCCTACTCTGATATTTTGAAGCAACTAAGAGCTTCCGTGGATCATCGGGATGCTTCCCGTAACTTGTGAACTATTTGGGAGAAAGGTTTGTTGGTCAACGATTGTAATTCCTCCTTGAAAAGGAAATGCAATCTTCCTGAAGTACGTTGACACAATAGAGACCATAGCATAAATCCAAGGCCTTCCTAGTAGGATGTTATAATCGAGATATCCATTGATAACTTCCACATCAATTTCTACTGTTTTTCCCCCCAATTCAACTTGTAAGTTACTCAAAATACTGTATGGAGTGTATGTTCGTCCATCGAATGCTTTTAACGTCATTGACGATCCTGACAAGGGTGGTGATCCTAAAGTTTTCCAGCAACTCATTGACATAATACATGTAGATGCCCCCTCATCAATAATTGTTCGATGAATAGTTTTGTTGAGGGCTTTCACTTGAATGAGGAAAGCAAGTTGAGTTGGTAACTGAGGTTCATATCCTTTATGATTAAAGGCCACAATATTGGAATCCACTGGGTCAATCCCACTTATTGCTGATAATAGGGCCTGCTTTTGGGAGGGGCAATTTTGCAGTACTTCAAGTGTCAACATAGTGGATGGCGATTGGGCCAGGTCCTCCACTATATTATAATTTTGTGCCACTCTAGCACGAGGATTAAATTTTGATTTGTGTACTAATCCCTTTGGCGGCTTTATCGTTAGCTCAGGAATGATGGGTGGCACAACTTCGGTTGAAGTTGTTGTCGAACTACTAGGTTGATCAGTAGCCTTGTTGTTCAATAGCTATGGATTCCCGTAATCTTTATTCCTTGTTGATATCAAAGCATCATTTTGCTGTTTTGAAATGGACAACATAAGTACTTGGGATGGGGAAGCATTGTCGCTAGCAACCAGATTGGTTCCTAGGTTTGGAAATGGGTCAATCAATACTGTTGAAGTTCTGGAATTCTTAAAGATTTTCTTAACTTCAGCTTTATATGGACAATCTCTCGTCCAATGACCCTCATCGCATATAAGGCATGGCTGACTAGGTTTCCTTTGCCTAGAAGGGTTTGCAGAAGATTTTTTAGGAGACAAATCGTCCTGTTTCTTCTTTTTGCTCTTCCCTTTCTTCTTGCCCCCTGGTTGCTTTAGTTCTTTTCCTTTGTTGGTCGACACAAAATTAACCTCTGAGGCAAGAAGTTCTTCATCTGCATTTTGACCAGAAACCTTACGGGCTTTCTTAGATGCAGCCTTTGTCGATTTCGTGCTTGTCGTACCTATCACGCCATCGCCGACATGAGAGTCCTTGTTTGATTTAGGACGAGGAGGAATGGAAAACTATGGCCTTGGAGCATCAGGGATTTTGTCATAGAATGTGCCAGACTGAGTATAGATCAAGTCTAGATATTGCGCACGAGCAATGACCTACTCTTCAGTGACGAGTCCTCCCTTTGCCACATCTTCTGTAATAGAAGGTAACAAAGACTTAATAAACCATTCAGCTAGTAGCTAATCAGGGACATATGTTCTTACCATTCTACGATGACGTCGCCATTCATGAATATGATCAGATATGTGAGTGGCTGTCGTCTGTTTGAAATTGGTAAGAAGCTCTGTTCCTATTTCGTACCTTATTGGTAACTGAAAATGGGTTAAAATGGTGGTGGCAAGGACGCCAAAATAATCAAATGAGGCTCTAGGCAATTCGATGTACCATTTTGCTGCCGGACCAGTTAATGTTTGCTGAAAAGGGCGAAGCCTAATCGAATCATTATTTGGAGTGTTGGAGGAACACCATAGATGAAAGGTCATCACATGATTCGATGGATCTTCACCCGGATTTCCAGTGAATTTAGGAATATCTGACGGAAGTTTATGAGGAATTTCCAGCCACCAAGGGGCATAAGCAATTGGATCATTCATTAGCTGATTTAGATCTGGTAACTCTAAAGTTGCCATGAAGGGAAATTGTTGATTCAGGTTTGGCGAAGCGTACCCAAGATAAGATGGGATCGCCTGAGCAGTGAGTCTTTGCATACCAGCATAATGCATTTGATGCTGATAACTTTGATAAGGTTGCTGGGCAACAAATTTGGGATGATTGATGATAACCATTTTGAATATAGGACTGCCCATTACCTGCAAAGCTTTGTTGCTCAAGTCCTTGGTAAGCTTGTTGAAATTGCGGTTGTTGATGTTGCACCAGCCATGGTTCTGAAACCATTTTCTGTTTCCCAATACTGGATGTTTGACCAAGATGAGGGGTAATAGTACCCGTTTGAGCCTGATTCACTCCAGTTAAGGAGCCACTAATTGGCAATTGCGGTTGCATTGTGGAGACAAGAGGTTGTTTTACTACAACCTGAGAAACTTGAGGCTGGCATACAACAGGCAACGCTTGTATTTGCGACACTGTCACAATAGTTGGTGTAGTGGGGATATTCGACACAGGTAGACTCGGTTGCATTGAGTATACAAATCTTGGTTGTTGAGGTAGTATTGGCACCCAACCGCTAGATGTGATTCCAATTTGACTCGAATTCGGTTGTGAACTCTCATATGGTTGTTCTCCCAGAGGGAACAATGAAAGGGTATAGTGACCCCCTTACGGCAGCAATCCAGCGCTCAAAGGAATGATTGGTATTTGGAGACCAGACTGCCAAAATTGATATTGTTGTGAAGGATCAATTTGCTGAGATTCAACATAAGAAATTCCAGATACTATTCTGGATGAACAAACAGGAACAAACCATACTGTCGAAACGGTCCCTGGGTGGAATCCCTCTAGCGGTTGAGAGCTAATTGGGATAGATGGTATACCGACGAACATTGTCAGAGTGGTGGCAGGAGGTTCTGCTACCGCTGTATCGGATGACACAGTCCTAGATGTCGATGGTTGTCCAAACATATTGAGTTTATCCAAAAGACTTCCTAGTGATTCTATAGGAACTTGCGATGAAGGAGTTTCAACTTCTGAAGTAGAAAGATATAGGTGGATCCTAGTTCCAAAATCCGATGGAGTACTCGATGGAAGATCCTCCACAATCTCTTCTATAACAATCAATCCGGGTGGAATAGGCAGACCGCCAGGTCCGTAAAATATTCTGGTGCTGAAGAAGGTATAGATTCTGCAGTGACAGATGTTGGAGGGGTAACACCTTCCGAATCAACCCTAGATGGAACTGGTTCAGGAATAGAAGTGTTTACTGTTACACGAGGATCAGTTCTAATGTCCTCTTGTAACTGCATAACTTCTTCTGTAGAGGCAGGGATACCAGAAATGATTGAAGTAACTGGAGTCTCAGAGGATGTTGAAACACAAGTTTCAAACAAACCAGGAGACTTTGACCCAGTTAAATGAGTTCGCTTGGACCGGAATGGTTGCGTTTCTGGAGTCAAAGATTGCTGACTCGTCAGTCTCCACAAACGACGGGGTTTTGATTGACTTTCTTCGATGATTGCAAATTATTTGATCAACTCAAAATAAGAGGGGAAAATGTTATTCCGAATTAAATGAATTTTAGACGCTTTGACACAACTTGCTTTTTCAATTTTTAAGAGTTGAGAAAAAGATAAAGATGACTCTAGTCGCCTTCGATTTTTAATGAGCCTGAAGTGAAAAGTGCTCAGATGGACCTTTTCCTTTAAGGAGTCTAAAAAGGAACGAAAGAGACTACTCTGGAAATCTAGATAGAGGGATTACCAAACCAATCGCAAAAATGCAGAATACTTTTTACGGTACGATAGCCAATCTTTCCAAATGTTGTGTTCAGTGCATTGCGATCGATAGGGTGGCAGACATGGCTTCCTAAGGATAAAGGATGTAGCCTATTGTGGTCTCCCAATATATACTCGACGGTAGTGGGAGCACAAGTCCGTACTAGCACTTTTCATCTCAAAGAGGAGGAATCACCCAACCTATGATGAAAGCGACAGTTACCAGGCTTTACGACGCCGGAATACGTCTCTAGCTTAGACTTCTAAATGTTGTGCATTAGGTTCCAAAGCATTTTTATGTTCATTGAATTTATTTTACAGTTGATCTTTCTTAATAAGTTTTCCTTTAAGGTTCACCATGTGATGTAGATATACAACTCCTAAATATGCAATCTAAGATGATAAACAGTCATTTACTCTTCTTTTTGCAATGAAAATCCTAGCTACTACGGAAAGAGAAACGAAATCCTTTCAACAAAGAGCAGAGAGCACATACTAGATGAACTGTCCTAAATCAAAATCAACAACTAGTCTAAATGCAAATGCACATGCATGTATTTGTTTTCCGCTTTCTTAATGTGTGAATGACAAAAAGAATGCTAGGTACAAATCTGAATTATATCTTCTTTCAAAGCGACAGTACTAACGATTTTCTTTTCAAAAAACGAAAGCGAGACAAGATGAAACTTTGCAATTTTGAATTGAAAACTGCTTTCAACACTTGAAATACTATTAATTCAGATCAAATACAAGAGTAACAGTGTAATCGACTATCAAAAAGAGAAGGATTCTTTTCTTTGACTGAAAACGACACTTGCGACACTTTCAAATCAAAAGACGACAGTTCGATTAAGCTACTATTTTGTAAATGAGAACTGTGAATGGCGAAAAATACATAAAAAATTCACAAGTCTTTGTACAATGGAGGTTGGATGATGCAAAGGAAGGGGGTTTCAACAGTGGTCTACTGATCACAGACAACAAAACTCCTGAATAAAGCTGAAGAGAGTGAAGAAAAAACCAAAATCTGGAGGCAGAAACAGTCTTATCTGATCATCGCACCTGTAACACAGGGAAACAGGGATGCATCTCATCTACTGCACATGGGAGGTGCGATGTATCCAGGTTTCCAAGAGGAGAAGGTGCGGTGGTCTAGGGACAAGACTTCAACTTGGTTTTTGGTCACAGTTTGCAGCTTAGTTCAGGGATTTAGGCCGAGCTAATGATAGTCAGTAAACACAAAGTATAGGGGCTAATCTAATGAGGTTACTTGAGCTACCTCTAGGGCACTTAGGATGTTTGCAAGTCAATTTTTCAGTTCATAAACAAACTTGGAGATTGACTGAAGCGGCATCGATCTACTTTTCACTTGCATAGAAAATGCAGTTCGAAGGCTAGTTGGCTTAACTTTAGGCTCCATCTATGGTTTATGAATCAATCAAATAGAGACAAGCAATCAAACTAATCGCTCCCCAGTGGAGTTGCAATTTTTTTACCTGGAAAACTAGTGTCTGTTCAGAATTTCTAGTCCCACTAAGACGGGTAGCTATCTTAGAAACAAACAAACTAAAGTTACTTGTATTTTCCTTTACGAGAGATAGATGAGAAAGAAGCAGAGAGTACCAACCTCAATCTTTCGCTTGGCTCCTTGCTTGTTTCCCTTCTCCTTTGACAGAATCTCGCCACTGCTTCCTTACTTGTCCCTCTTCAAAGAGCACCTATAGAATCACAGAAACATAATACCATCAAATCGTAGAGATCTATCACTGTAAACAATATAGGATCAGATATATATTGACCATACAAATGCATATATCAACACAATATTCAGAGATACACAAGAATATGGAGGAAAAATCAAATAGCTTTATTGATAAAAGTAGTAGAAGAGAGGATTACAACCACTTGGTCTGACCCAGTGCCATCCTCCCAGCTTGAAAGCCCTCTTCACCTCATACAAAGCAAGATCACCCAACAATGTCTTCAAAGAGAAACCAACAGAGCTTCTTTGCAAATTACCAAATTCCAACCTCTAGATCTCTGGGATGAGGGATCCATATATAGATATTTGTAGGGGGGTGAGTCAGCTTCTGGGATTTTGATTAGTGTCATCTCTCTGATACTTCTTGGTTCCACTTGGAGATTTCATGATCTCTTACTCATCCTTGGCAAAATTCACAGAGGCAAGTGTCAAATGAGCAGCTTCTAGAAGATTCTCGGGGTCTCCACCTAGCAAACTGCTTGTGCCATTTTTATACTCTCGCTCATTGCACCCTACAGAAGGGCTTTCCAATATGCATCGCACATTTTGCATGTGGTAGGTGAGATGCATCACACCCTTAGCACTGGGCAGTCTGTCTGGTCCTGCTTTGACCAGTTTTGAGTAGAATTTTATGGAGAACTTCTGGGAGATGATGTAATCAACTGACCTTGCTCCTTTAGGGTATGAAACAACACTTTTAGGGACTTAGAAGCCCTTGGTTTATGGACACATGTGATTGGGGTTGCAGTGCCCAAATATGTCTATAACAGACTCGTTTTTTGAGGAACAAGTGGTGTCTAGGGTAGAAACTGGCTCCGGGTAAGCTTGGAACTTCTCTAAACATGGTGGTTTCTATGAAGAGGTTGGCTAATAAGACCACTCGTTGCAACTGTTCCTCAGAAAGGGTAAACAACCAAGTGGAAGCGTATGATCAGCCAAAAGAATGGAGGTGATGAGACGTACACAACCAAGGTTCAAAAGGCTGATAGAACGGAAATCGCAAAGGTTAATTACTCTAGGTGGGTTAATTTTTTAACGAGCTTGAACCATGGGGGAACTATGCTTAGTTTTTTAGTTTCATTTTTTTTTACGTAAGCTAGAAACAACAAAACAAAAAAGCTAGAAAAGACAAAACTAAAAAGCTAGAAATGACAAAACTAAAAATTGAAAATGAAAGAAAAAAAATCTTGCATGCCCCCAGCTTAATGAAAATGAGAGTCTCCAGTAGCCTTATGGAAATTACTAAGGTTAGGTAGGATGATTTCGTCTACAGAATAGACAAAACACTTCCTTTGCTTCGTCCGCAGAATAGACAAAGGTGAATGGTGTGTCAAACCAATCACATAACCTACAAGGAAACTTATCTTTTCAGCTGGGTTTTTCTGCAGAATAGACAAGGGGAAATGACAAAACTAAAAATTGAAAATGAAATAAAAAAAACTTGCATGCCCCCAGCATGATGAAAAGGATAGTCTCCAGTAGACATATGGAAATTACTGAGGTTAGGTAGGATGGTTTTGTCCGCAGAATAGACAAAACACTTCCTTGGCTTTGTTCACAGAATAGACAAAGGTGAATGGTCTGTCAGACCAATCACATAACCTACAGGGAAACTTATCTTTTCAGCTGGGTTTGTCTGCAGAATAGACAAGGGGCATGCCCCCTAAGCTTCGTTACATTCACCATACTACTCATGGAAATTAGGTGGATGGAACGAAGGTTCAAGAGATACTGTTGATGTAAAAGGACCATTTAGGGATGATGATTGACTTGGAGCTATGCTTGGACCGGGAAATGAAAGTTGGTCAATAGTGACAATCTTGCCTTCATGCGGGAAACAAATTGCTCAGAAGAGTGTTGAAACAAAAGCCTCCATGTTATAAACATAGTCACGTCCAAGGAGTAAATTGTAATCTAACGATCCTGGGACTACCATCACATTCAGATGAATGGTTTTCCCTCCCAAAGTGATCAGTAACTTAGGAAGGATCCCTAACGGTTGACTGGTTCCATTGTTAAAGCCTGACAGATTTTGTGTAACAGGCATAAGCGATGGCGAACCAAATGCTTTACAAGCAATTAAGGAAAGGTTATTCATTGATGCACCCTCATCTATGATAGTGCCAGACATGATCATTTTGTAAACTTGTACTATGATCCGGAAAGGTACATAAGAAGGAAGGTGGGATCTTGCTAGTCGATTCCAATCAAAAGAAGTGACTAGACTACTTGGAGGGGGTACCGAATAAATGGGTGAATTAACCCCTTGAGTTACAAGAACTGGGCGATTTTCTTCCTGTTGCGAAGGAACGGGCAGATTTCCCCCAAGTCCATCGGACTCTAAAGTAACAAAAAGAATTTGAATGGTATCGTTCTCATTCTCTTTGGGAAGGTTATGGTCTTTTGAAGGTAAAACTGGGTCAACTATCACCTCAACCTATTGGCTTTGGTCGGGCATGGACTCATAAGATTCACTTTCAGACAGAGTGGTTTTGACCTACGGTTTATTTAAGTCAGTTGGTTTTTCAACTAGTAAAGGACTAGGGGAGAGTTTCCTGTAGCCAGATGGAAGTCGATACGGTGAAACAAGATGGTTATCTAAAACTCTTTTGGCTTCATCCAAAAAAGGACAACGATGAATGGAATGATTACCTTCACATAACCTACATGGAACTTTGACCTTTCCTTTCTGTCCATGAACTTCATTATTACTAGTTGATGGTGTGCTATCAACATGATCACCAGAGGTTGACGACACCTGATGGTGTGAACGGGGAGACCATTCTCTCAAGATCTGAGGAAAGCAAGGACAATCTCGATGAAAATGGTCTCCTCTACAAATTATGCAAGGAAATCTGGGTTTGGGAGCTTTAATGTGAGGATTTTCACCAAATGATTCATGGTTGCCCCCTTGCTGAATTGGCTTCTTCTTCTTCTCCTTCCCTTTCTTCTTCTTCTTAGCCACCTGGTTACTAGCATCACTACTTTCACTAAGCAAAAAGGAGGAAAGGGAGGGAGAAACAAACAAAGAAGAAGGCGAAGGGTCAACTTCAGTATCAGCTGGAGGCTGATTCGATTGTGGAGGAATCATGGTATTTTGAACCACAGAGGTTGAGAATAGCCATACTAGCAGGCCAATTTTGATTCCAAAAAGGGACAATATGGCCATATACGGAGCACCAATATTTCCCCAAGAAGAAAAGGGACTAGGATTCCCCTCAAAAGGGATTCCTTGATTGGTGGATCCCAGATTTGTCTCCATATATCTCAACCTAATATCAACTAAGGAATAGGGATGTTATTCCGATTTCAATTAATTTTAAAGATGCTTTGACACGACTTTGCTTTTTTAGTTTTTAAGAGTCGAGAAAAAGCTAAAGATGACTCTAGTCCCCTTCGATTTTTAATGAGCCTAAAGTGACAAGTGCTCAGATGGACCTTTTCTTTTAAAGAGTCGAAAAGGAACAAAAGTGACTACTCTGGAAAATCTAGACAGAGGGATTACCAAACCAATCGCAAAACTTCAATATACACCTTGGTGATAAATTAAAGAGAAATTACCAATGACTTATGTACGACAGCCAATCTTCCCAAATGCTGTGTTCAGTGCATTACGATCGATAGGGTGGCAGACTTGGCTTCCTATGGATAAAGGATATAAGCCTATTGTGGTCTCCCAATATATACGCGACGATATGGGGAGCAAAAGTTTGTGCTAGCACTTGTCGTATCAAGGAGGAGGAATCACCCAACCTTCGATGAAAATGATACTTACTAGTTTTTACGACGCCGGAACACATCTCTAGCCTAGACCTCTAGATGTGTTGCGTTAAGTTCCAAAGCATTATTAGGTTCATTGAGATTTATTTTAGAGTTGATATTGTTTAAAGTTCCCTTTCAATGGGTCATTGCGTGATGTTGATTTGAAATTCCTAAAAATGCAATCTACAATGATAAACAATCGTTGTTTATTTTGATCAATGAAAATCCTAGCTACTAGGGAAGGAAGATTACAATTCTTTCAAACAAAGAGCAAACAACACACATTAGTGCATTTTCATAAATCATATTTTGCACACAAACTAAGTGCAAATGAAAATGCATGTATTTGTTTTCGTTCTCCTTAATGTAAAAATGCCAAAAAGGAAAACCAAATGTAGCAAAGATCTGAAATATTTCTTTCAAAATGAAATTTCGACAATTTCTTCTTCAAAAGAGAAAGGAAGACTAAACGACACTTTTCAATTTTGAATGAAAAAAAATGCTTTCGACACTTTGAACATCAACAAATCTAACCAAATACATGACGAAAATTTCAATCGACTATTCAGGGAAGGAAGAATCAATGACACTTCTCTTTTTGACACAAAACGACAATTACGACACTTTTTGTACCAAAGCGACAGATCGATTTAAGAAACTTTTCGACAAAGGATTGTAAATGATGAAAAAATACATAAAAACATTTACTAATCCTAATCAATGGAGGCTGATCTATGTGATGCAAGTAGGCTTCAGTAAGGAGGCATTGTTCATAAGTTGCAAAACAACTAAATGAAACTGAAAACAAGGACAAAGACCCCCAATTTTTGGAATGGAAATAGGTTCAGTAGGTCATCGCACCTAGGCTTCACAAAAACAGGGATGCATCGCACCTACTACACTCTGGAAGTGTGATGCATACTGGTTTATAGTGACAGACAGTGCGATGGGCCAGGGAGCGCAACTGAAGTGGGTTTTGGCTCAGGTGAGCAGTTGTTTTGTGGAAATTTTGAACAATATAACACTTATTCATAGAGATTACCTTGATTATACACTATTTTCAGAATGCATGCATAATACATAACCTCCTCTACGTTGATCATCAATTTGCGGAATCAAAAAAAAATCGCATGCGCACATTGAAACATCAATCACACATATCAACACAGTATGTACTGGGGAAAGCATACAGCTAAAAAGCCCCAACTATCTGTATATTACAATGATAGAGAACATGTAACAATACATAGTACAATACTCCTCACAAGTACTCAGTACTATCTCCACCTGCTACACACAAACAAGCTTAGATCCGAACAAGTCACATGTTCAAATCTCCTCCACTGTTTTCCTGCCTCTAATACGCAATCCAATGTGAGAATAGGAATGATCCAAGCTCGTTTTCCTTGGCTTGTACTGTGCAATCCTCATTGGCAATCTCAATCATTGATTGTGCAAATCTCATGCACAGCTATAGTCACAACTGATAGTAGTCTCCACCTCTAACACCTGTCTCCACTGAACTATCCATGCACTGAGTTAACTGATGTATTCTTTCGTTAATTTATGAGTTAATAATTAGTGAATTAATTAATAATTAATTCACATCACTCATCACTAGTGTATTCTACAGTTAGACTAAATACAACTAGTTCAACTAAGTCAAACTGAACACAACTCCATCAACTCCTCAATCAACTCCACCAAACTCAATCACTTGAGTTCTAACTGAATTCCATCATGCAATAGCTCAACTGACCCATAAGAAAAGTGTATTTCCTTCTGGCAGTTGCATGTGCCACATCCGTAGCTTGAACTGAAGTGCTCCAAGAGGATAAGATAATGTTTATAGTCCAAATATTATTAAGAGCTAATAATATTCGACTGTTCTATTTTTAGCCTGGCAGTCTAAAAATAGACTCCGCCCATATGTCTAAAAATAGAAGTCCATCTATTTTTACCAACATGACCAATCATCCACAAATAGCATCCTACAACTCATAGACCATGATCCATATGTCTAAAAATAGACATAGTCTAAAAATAGACTTTGCGCCAAAAATAGCCTACGGGCCCACTTAGTGAAGGCGACTTCTTTTCACTAAGCTCCATCATCTTGTTGCATTTTCAACACTCCATCTCAATAAGATATGGATTATCTGCAACCCCTATCCTGCCTCGGTGGTATTCGAATTTTCTCCTAGTGAGCGCCTTCGTCAAGATATTAGCATCCTGATCCTCCGTGGGAATGTATGAAAGTAACATGATTCTCCACTGCACACAATCTCTGATATGATGGTACCTGATGTCAATGTGCTTGGATCTATCATGAAATACTGGATTAGCCGAGAGTTTAATGCAACTCTAGTTATCACAATAAATCACATTAGGTTCCAAGTGTGACCCGAACAACCTGACCAGGATCTTCCTCATCCATATAGCCTTGCATGCAGCCAAACTTACTGCCATATACTCGACCTCTGTTGAAATGAGTGCCATGGATCTCTGCTTCCTGCTGTACCAAGAAACTGCTATCGACCCGATACTGAAAATCCCTCCATATGTGCTCTTTCTGTCCGTTGGGCTACCTACCCAATCTGCATCCATGAAGCCACATAGCTTCACCTCATCCTCCTGTCTGTACCACAATCCATATCCCGATGTGCCTCTGAGATAACGCAATACATGCTTGCCTACCTTCTAGAAGAGCTTGGTTGGCTTAACCATAGCTTGTGAAAGCTGGTTAACAACATAACATATATTGGGTCGTGTATTGACCAGATACATAAGTGACCCCACCAACTGTCGATAAACAGTGGCATCCACTACCTCCGCTGAAGTAGCATCCTCCTTCCTCCAACCTCCAGGAAGAGGAGTATCAACAGGCTTGCAGCCATGCATGTTGAACTTCTCCAGTATCTCCCTGGCATACTTACCCTGAGAAACAAATAGTCCATCACTGCGCTGCCAAATTTCCAATCCCTGGAAATAATGAAGGAGGCCCAAGTCCTTCATCTCAAACTCTCTAGCAAGATCCTCCTTGCATGAAAGTATCAACAGCTCATCTCCCGTCAAAATCAAATCATCTACATAAAGTACAATGATAAGCAACTCACCCTCCACCATAATCTGGTATAGGTTAGGATCCGCCTCACTCTTTGAGAATCCAAGTCCGGTGAAATAATTGTCTATTTGTGTGTACCAATCACGAGGTGCTTGTTTCAACCCATACAACGCTCTCTTGAGCATGCACACATGCAACTCGCTGCTGAAGATCTCGAAACCTTCGGGCTGCTCTATGTACACCTCCTCCTCAATGACTCTATTGAGGAATGTAGTCTTCACATCCATCTGATGAATGTGCCACCCCATCTGTGCTGAGAGACCAAGAATCGTCCACATGGAATAATACCTTGCGACAGGTGCAAAGGTCTCCTCATAATTGATCCCCTCTATCTGTGAGAAGCCTCAGGCAACAAATCTTGCCTTGTACTTCTCCACACTCTTGTCAGCTGCTTGCTTCACTTTGTAGATCCATCTCAAACCCACCATTGATTTCCCCTGCAGTCTTGGGACAATCTCCCATGCGAGATCCTCCACAGCTTCCTCAAAAGAGGATGGCTCAGTCACGACACATTTTCTCACTAGAGCCATGTATCCAGTGTACCGATCAGGTGATTGTCTCTGTCTACGCTGTCTTGTAGGTGGTCCTACAACCTTCTCTGCATATTGAGCCAGTCGTTCAGCTTCTGTAGTGCACTTTTGCCCTCTGATGGTTGGCGCTGCATGAGTGGTCTCTTCCACTCCATGAACTTCATCTTGTGGCTGATCCACGTCTTGAAGCTCATCCTTAGGAACTAATAGCTCCTCATTTGCAAGCAAGTGTGGCTCCCTCTCAAGTGAACACTTCATGGCTTTCTCCTCCTGAAATTTGATATCTCGTCACACAACAGTCTTGCGACTGTCTGGAAAATACACACGATAGTTATGGGGCATATCAGTGTACCCCACAAATATTCGAACCTCTGCGGTCAGCTCCAGATTCTTCCTGGCATCCTTCGTCACATGCATGTAAACAAGAGAACCAAAAATCCTCAAATGGGAAATATCAAGCCTCTTAACAAAATAAGCCTCGTCGAGTGTACTCATGCCAAGTATCTTGTGAGGACAATGGTTCTGCACATATACTACAGTATTGCATACCTCCACCCACAAGTGAAGGGGTAGGCCCTCATCATGCAACATCACTTGTGTAGCACCCACGATCATTTTGTTCTTCTGCTTAGCAACCCCGTTCTGCTGTGGGTTATGGGGAGCTATGAGCTCTCTTTGAATCCCTTCTGCGCTGCAAAAGTCCTTGAACTCGCCAGAGATGAATTCACCACCATTATCGCTCCTAAGAGCCTTCACCTACTTCCCTGATTCCTTCTCGACCCAGTGCTTTGAACTCACAAAACTTTGAGTATGTCTCGCTCTTCTTCTGCATGAAGAAGATCGAATACTTTCGAGAGAAATCATCAACAAAGATCACATATTACCTATGCTTTGCTATCGAAGCTACTGAGAAAGGTCCACACATGTCTATGTGAATTCTCTCAAGGATCGTCATGGTGCGACTATCCTTCTTGTGAAAGGTGGCTTTCACAAATTTTCCTAAAGTACACCCCTTGCACTGATCTGACTGCGCAAGAGTGCCTTTAGGAAGCCCAATAGAAATATGCTGCGGTATCTTTAAGGCTCCATGGTGAAGGTCGCCCAATCTCCTTTGCCACAGCTTGCCATCATCCTGGCTCACCAATCCTTCTGCCTTGCATGCCATTCCTGCGCAATTGATAAATGTTCCTGACTCGAACCCCTATCTTCTGGGTTTCTCCAGTTGTCTTACTGCGCAGTAAATCCTTTCCCTCACTGAAAACAACATCATATCACTTGTCTTCTAACATCGCCACAGAGATAAGATTCTTCTTCAATCCTAGAACATGCATCACTTCCTTAATTACAAAGGGTTTACTGGACTCCCTCTCAAAGGAAATGGTACAGATACCGGTCACACCGTATCTACCATCATCGCCCATTGCAATGTGCACTCCAAGATCTTTCTCATCCAGATCAGGCAGCAAATCTCGATCTCCTGTCATGTGAAAAGATGCACCACTGTACAATAACCATACCAATCCCATCACACTTGATACCAAGAATGCGATCAGTGAAAAATCCAGCTCAAGCTGCGAGGCTAAGGCCTCTCCCACTGCAGATCCAACGGCTTGCTTATTTTTCTTCTTCTGTGGACAATTTGTGGCATAATGTCCGTGCTGGTGACAGTGAAAGCACTTCACCTTAGACATGTCCTACTCCTTGCCTTTCGCACCAGAATGAGAAGCTTTCTTGTTCTTCCCCTTCTTTTCTTTGGCAGCCAAAGCGTAATTTTCTTCATCAGATGCCTTTGATGAAGATCCATCCCTGGTATTCCGCCTGATCTCCTCTTGCACAAGATCTGACCAAAGTCTCTCCCATCCTGGCAATTTCTCCCGACCATTAACAAATTCCTGATAGGAATGCCAACTCTTCGAAAGACCAAGGAGAGCCAATCTCACCAAGTGCTCATCATCGACATTCACCCCCACACTTACTAGCTCATCCCGGCACTGGGTGAACTTTGTGAGATACTTGGGCATACTGTCTCCTTTCTCACACTTAATGTTTCTGAGTTTATCCTTGAGCACCAACTTCCTCTGGTCACTCTTTGTTTGGAATAAATCTATCAACGCTTTCCACATCAAGCATGGAGAAGCCTTTCCATGCAGGCTGGATACAATGTCATCCTTCACGCCCTCCAATAGAATCCTTCGACACTTTGCTGTCTTCTTTTGCCAAGCCTCAACATGAGTAGCATCAATAGGCTTTGGGACCTCAGCCTCTATGAACCTCTTCAACCCATTGTCATCTAACACCGCCTCCATCTTGTATTTCCATGCAATATAATTCGAGCTACCTTCAAGGGCATACTCCAATCGCAATCTGTTGAAAGACATTTCAACTTCGACACCAAGAAAACACTGCTGCAAATTCGAATTCCACCAGCTAAAAACTCAACCTCTTCTGATCTAAAATTCATGAGAACAAATTATTTATCATACAGAGATTGAATGTATGGGCTTTTACCGGATATCTCACCTTCCAAAAGAAGGATGAATCCAGAGGCTACCTGGCCCGATTATAGACTCTGCCTAAAGAAATAAAATGTAATCACTTTCTGAATAATAGATCTGATGATCAACTCTGCTCTTATACCATGTAGAAATTTTGAATAATATAACACTTATTCACAGATATTAGCCTGATTATACACTATTTGTGGAATGCATGCATAATACATAACCTCCTCTACGTTGATCATCAATTTGCGGAATCAAAAACAATCGCATGCGCACATTGAAACATCAATCACACATATCAACAAAGTGTGTACTGGGGAAAGCATACAGCTGAAAACCCCCAACTATCTGTATATTATAATGACAGATAACATGTAACAATACATAGTACAATACTCCTCACAAGTACTCAGTACTATCTCCACCTGCTACACACAAACAAGCTCAGATCCGAACAAGTCACAGGTTCAAATCTCCTTTGCTATTTGCCTACCTCTACTGTGCAATACAATACGAGAATAGGAATGATCCAAGCTCATTTTCCTTGGCTTTTACTGTGCAATCCTCATTGGAAATCTCAATCATTGATTGTGCAAATCTCATGCACAGCTATAGTCACAACTGATATTAGTCTCCACCTCTAACACCTGTCTCCACTGAACTATCCATGCACTGAGTTAAATGATGTATTCTTTAGTTGATTTATGAGTTAATAATTAGTGAATTAATTAATAATTAATTCACATCACTCATCACTAGTGTATTCTACAGTTAGACTAAATACAACTAGTTCAACTAAGTCAAACTGAACACAACTCCATCAACTCCTCAATCAACTCCACCAAACTCAATCACTTGAGTTCTAACTGAAGTCCATCATGCAATAGCTCAACTGACCCATAAGAAAAGCGTATTTCCTTCTGGAAGTTGCATGTTCCACATTCGTAGCTCGAACTGAAGTGCTCCAAGAGGATAAGATAATGTTTATAGTCCAAATATTATTAAGAGCTAATAATATTCGACTGTTCTATTTTTAGCCTGGTAGTCTAAAAATAGACTCCGCCCATATGTCTAAAATTAGAAGTCCATCTATTTTTACCAACATGACCAATCATCCACAAATAGCATCCTGCAACTCATAGACCATGATCCATATGTCTAAAAATAGACATAGTCTAAAAATAGACTTTGTGCCAAAAATAGCCTGCGGGCCCACTTAGTGAAGGCGACTTCTTTTCACTAAGCTCCATCATCTTGTTGCATTTTCAACATATTTTCAGTGAGTTAAGTTGAGCTATGATGGATAGTAAAGAGCAAAGTACAGAGGAATGTCCTGAGAGGTTATTGAGCTACCAAAATGGCATCTAGAATGCTTGTAAGTCAAATATTTAATTCATAAACTAAACCAGAGATTGATTGAAGCAGCATTCATCTACTATGCAATTGTAGAGCAAGAGCAGTTTGAAGGCTACCTGGCTGACTTCAGGCTCTGTCTATAGTTTATAAAACATAAAATAATAACAAACAAACATCTATTCATTCCCTAGTGGAGTCGTCATTTTGTTTCTTGGAAAACTAGTGTCTTTTCAAATGACTAGCCCTCTAGGTTTGGTAGCTACCCTAGAAACAATAGTTTAAAGCAATTCATGATTTCTTCTATGTATAATAGATAAGAGAAAGACAAAGGAACCAATCTATATTTTGCGCCTAATCCCTTTCTTGATCTCTCTCCCCCTTGACAGAGCTTGCAACTCCTCCCCGTACTTATCCCTCTTGGAGAGTACTTTAGAAACACAGTAACAAAGAACCATCAAAGCATATTGATCTATTATATCATAAACATTACAAAATCAGATATATAATGAACATACAGTAGCATTCACAAATGATAACATTCACGATTGCACAATTATATGGAAGAAAACTTGAAGAACTTTATTAAATAGAAGGGAGAATTACAACCTAGTTGTCTGATACATCACCATCCTCCCAGCATCAATCCCTCTTCACCTCAGAAATAGTAATCACACCAAAAATACAATTCCCTTTCCTCAAATACAAACTATCAGCACTTCCTTGCAATTCACAAAATTCCAGCCTCTAGATCTCTTAGATGAGGGATCCATTTATAGATGTGTGCAAGGGTGTGAGTCATCTCTGGGGTTTTGATCAGTGTCATTCCACTTGTTGCATTTGTTTCCACTTGGACATTTCTTGGATCTCTTACTCATCCCTGGGTGAATTCAGAGAGGCAAGTGTCATAGGAGAAGTTTCTAGAAGATCCCATGAGTATCCACTTAGCAAACTGTCTCGAACATTTGTCCATCCTTGCCCATCGCACCCTACAAAAGGCATAATCAGTATGCATCACACCTGAGTAGTGTATCACTCAACATGCATCGCACCTAGCCAGTGTAGCAATCATCATTGTTTAGTTTAGACCATTTTTGGATGGTTTTTCAGGTGGAACTTTTGGGGAATGATGTAATCAGATGACCATGTTCTTTTAGGGTATGAAACAACTCTTTTAGGGGTTGATGAGCCCTTTTTTATTGACATATAATATTGGGGTTAAAGTTCCCAAATATGTATATAACAGTTGCCCCCTAAAGCATGAAGTCGTAAATCTTGATGTCGGGTGAAATGCCTTATCATGAGGATCCGAGGTTTCAAACTGGAAGGTGACCTGTATAAGATACAATACAATACATCATCATAATATAATTTTTCATGATCTAGCTGAGGCGGGCATTCCCATGCTCAACTTTATAAATTCATTTCATGTACATAGATTAGATAGTCATCTGTAGATGCAGACTAATGATTCTTCAGGTGTAGAGTCATCATCCTTGGTTTGGATGACCATCTGTGTAGTGTCTTTGTACATTTGATGTTTTTATATCCCTGAATATATCACAGCCCAGATGGATGAAACTAGATCCGGGGTATTCAAACTCATTAAATCTTAACCCGATGCACAAGTCAATCCATGTGAAGAGATGTTCTGAAGTTGAACATGGAAAGACATCGCCTGATTACCAGCCAATAATGTGAGCTGTTAACAGACATGAGAGGAATCACTGATAATGTTAATGACCCTCAAGTTACTACAGTACAATTCACGTGGTGTGAATATATGATCCGATGTCGAACACCACGCAAAATCTTTCGGTCGAAGGCCATTGATGTCAACCTATTGCCGGAAGTGAGAAACTTTCCATTGAGGCATGCAAACTTCAAAGTACTGAAAGGGGTGTTTCTAAGTCAACTTCTTGGATAATGAGCTGACATTGACAAGAAGTGACTCATCGTAGGAGGGCCTTAATGTATCCCACATCTATGACATGAAATGAAGCAAATGATTTTTGGAGGTGAAAACAATCTGACGACACAAGGTTCAAGAATGGCGGTCATGAAAGATGAAGGTTGAAGGTATTGCAGTGGATGAGGCATTAACTAGATTGTGGTTTCTCAACTGAATGACTTCTCTTGAACATGTCGATGACAATGAGATGGATTGGTAGTGTTAACCCCAAAAGATGGATGGTGTGGAAGACCAATGGTTAGATGACTGGTGAATGGAATAACCCAACCCGACTCAATAATGGTGATGGAGTGGAAGTGTCATGTTCAAGAGCGACCTGCTACCATAAATTTCTTCAAGTTTTTTCCCTTTTTCCTTAGTCATTGCTAACTAGTACCTCTTTATTTTTGTCAAGCTTGAGGAGGATAACATATGCTTGTTCTATAATTTTCCCTTTGGGAAAACCTGTCACTATGTTTTAACGAGTCTAGCGATAGTGAAACTCGGTCTTGTCTAGAATGTACAAGTTTGTAGCTATTGTTTTAACGAGTTTAACGACAAGGATAACTTGGTCCTTTTCATGTTTAGAGAGATTGAAAAGGAACGAAAAGAAAACTCCAGAAGTTCTTTTTCGTAGATTAATCCCTTAAGTCCAAAAAAGGATAAAACAATACAAAAGGGATGACTTTTTCGATCACTTTAATGAGCCGAAAAAGACAAGCGCTCGATATTTTTCATGAGATAATCCCTCAGGTCCGAAGAACATTAAAATATATAGGAGGGATGACATTTCCAATCACTTTAACGAGCTGGAAAGGTTGGTGCTCGACGATCTTTTCATATTTAACAAGTCTGAAAAGGGTTTAAAGGAGACTTGATTTTGAGGAACGAGTGGTGTCTAGGGTAGCAACTGGTTCCGGGTAAGCTTGGAACTTCTCAAAACATGGTGGTTTCTGGGAAGAGGTTGGCTAACAAGACCACTCATCGCATCTATTCCTCAAAAGGGTAAACAACCAAGTGGAAGTATATGATTGGCCAAAAGAATGGAGGTGATGGGAGGTACACAACCAAGGCTCAAAAGTATGATAGAATGGCAATCACAAAGGTTATTTACTGAAGTTGGGTTCATTTTTTAACGAGATTGAACCGTGGGGGAAGTATGCTCAGTGTCAGTTTCATTTTTACACAAGCTTGAAATGACAATGAGGAGGAGTTGTCATGACACACCATGGGGACATCATGGGGACTAATGATGTGTCATTCGAATGACTTGCTCTTCAGTGACAACTCCTCCTTTATTTGCTTCAGATTCAAAGACTCCAAGGGAAAGCTAACTTTCTGAGGTTCATTCCACATTATGCTGAACTCACTAAAGGTTATACACATCTTTTGAAAAAAGGGGTACCCTTCCACTGGGATGAGATTTTGCAAGCTTCCTTTGATGCTTTAAAACATTCCCTAATAAAAGCATCATTATTGTACACTCCTGACTATCAAAAATACTTTAACCTATATCTCACCGCCGCAGATATAACCATCGCCATAGTTTTAGTGCAAGAAAATAATGGAATTGAACATTTTATATATTATTTAAGTCACAATCTTAATGATACAAAAAGCAAGTACTCCTATGTTGAAAAGTTGGCCTTAGTAGCCATTCAAGCAATACAGATATTTTGACACTATGTTCTCTTTCAAAAAACTACCATTGTGTCAGATTGTAACCCTATGACCTACATTCTGTCGCATCAATTACTGGGGGGGAAATATTCCAAATGGATAGCTATTTTGCAGGAGTTTGATATGGAATTCACCAAATCCAAATCAAAGAAGTCTTTCATCTTTACGGAGTTACTTTGTGACCTTCCCTCATCATCCAACGATTTAACATCCAAAGCATCAATCATGGATGAGACTCTGTTTCTAATATCATCAAGCGATCCGTGGTACGGAGATATACTGGTCTATCTCCAAACCCAAACTTTTAGGCCTAACACCTCTCGCTTTGAACAACGACGTACTTGATACCAAGCCAAGAACTATCTGATCATTGGCGATATGCTTCACCGTCATGGTGTCGATACAGTTTTGCGAAGGTGCCTCATGCATGAGGAGTCCAAAAAAGTTTTGAATGATTGTCATTCAGGGTCTTGTGGGGGGCATCTATCTAGTTACGCTATTACACAAAAGATCTTATGGGCTGGTTACTTCTGGCCCACCATATTCAAAGATTGCATAACTGCAGTTAGAAGTTGCCATGCTTGTCAGATTTTTTATCGTAAAAACAGATTACCACCTACATGATTGCATCCAGTAGTCACTGTTGGGCCATTCACCAAATGGGGCATTGATTTCATGACATGTAACCCCACCTCGGCCGGGGGGCATGGGTATATTATAGTCGCTTTTGACTATTTTACAAAATGGGCTGAGGAAATGCCTACATTAAACAACAGCGACGAAACGGATGCTCTTTTCTTTTTTAATCATTGTAGTTTCTAGATTTGGTGTACCACAAGCTATAGTCACAGATCATGGGTCGCATTTTCGCAATCACATGATGATCGAATTGACTGCCAAATTAAGACTGTCCCATGATGGTTCTACTCCATATTATCCATAGGCTAACAAACAGGTTGAGGCAATCAACAAATTCCTTAAGCGCATGTTGTAGAGAATGATTGGAGTCCACAAACGGAATTGGCATTTAATCTTATACTCAGCCCTGTGGGCATATAGGACTTCGGTGAGAAATGCGACCGGATGTTACAGGGAAAAGTGTCTATGCAGAACTGCTAATCCCACTAAGGTGTGGTAGCTACCTTAGAAACAAACAAAGTAAAGCTACTTTCGTTTTTCCTTTATGAAATATAGATGAGAGAAGAACAAGGGAGACCAACCTCTGTCTTGCGTTTGGTTCCTAGTTCGATTCCTCTCTCTTCTGATAGTCCTTCGCTACTTGCTTCCTTACGCCCAGCTTCATAGAGTACCTGTAGAATCAAAGTAGCATAACACTATACAAAAACATGGATCCATAATCATAAACAATATAGGATCATATGTAAATTGACCATACAAATGCATAAAACATAAATGACACAAGAGTATGGAGGAAAACTTGAATAGCTTTTATTGATAATCAAGAAAGAGCCAAGGGAGTTACAACCAGTTTTTCTGACCCAGCATCATCCTCTAAACAAGTAAGCCCTTCTTCACCTCATACAAAGCTTAGATCACCCAACACTATGATGTTGTCTCAAGAAACCAACAACAATTCCTTACAAGATGCAAAATTCCAGCCTCTGGATCTCTGGGATGAGGGATCCATATATAGATATCTGTAAGGGAGATGAGTCAGCTTGTGATTTGATTAGTGTCTTCCCTTTGATAGTTCTTTCTTCCACTTGGAGATTGATGATCTCTTACTCATCCTTGGTCGAATTCAGAGAGGCAAGTGTCACAGGAGAAGTTTCTGGAAGATTCCATGCCTCTCCACCTCGCGGATTGACACTGCCATTTGTCACTTCTCGCCCATCACACCCCATAGAAGGGATTTTTGAAATGCAACACACCCACAGAGTGTACTTAGGTGAGATGCAACGCACTTTGCCTATGGAGCAGGTGAAATGATCCTGTTTTGACCAGTTCTGAGTGGTTTTTCATGGAGAACTTCTGGGAGAAGTTGTAATCAGTTGACCTTGTTCCTTTAGGGGTTAGAACAACACTTTTAGGGACTTAGGAGCCCTTGGTCTATGGACATTTTATGCTTGGGGTTGGAGTGCCCAAAAATGTCTATAACAGTTGCCCCCTAAAGCATGAGGTCGTTAATCATTTTTGATGTTGGGTGAAATGCTTTATCATGAGGATCTGAAGTTATTTCAAGCTGGGAGGAGACCTGTAATAAGATACAATACAATACATTATCTTCATAATATTTTCATGATCTAGCTGAGGCAGGCATTCCCATGCTCAGCTTTATAAATTCATTTTCATGTACATAGGACAGACAATCGTCTGAGTGTAGACTGATGATTCTGGTAGAGCCATCATCCCTTTGATTGGATGATTATCTGTGCAGTAACGATGTACATTTGATGTCTTTATTTCCCTAAATATATATCGCAGCCCGGATGGATGAAACTAGATCCGGAGTCTTCAAACTCATTCGATCTTCACTCGAAGTACAAGTCTATCCATGTGAGAGATGTTCTGGAGTCGAACATGGAAAGACATCGCCTGATTACCAGCCAATGATGTAAGTTGTTAACAGGCGCGAGAGGAATCACCGATAATGATAATGACCCTGAAGGTACTGCAGTACAATTCACGTGGTGTGAATAAAGGACTTGGCGTTGAACACCACGCAAAATCTTTCGGTCGAAGGTCATTGATGTAAACCTGTCACCGAAAGTGAGAAACTTGCCATTGAGGCATGCAAGCTTCAAAGTACTGAACGGGGTGTTCCTAGATCAACTTCTTGGATAATGAGCTGATCTCGACAAGAAGTGATCCGTCATAGGAGGGCCTTAATGAATCCCACATCAATGACACGGAACGGAGCAAATGGTTTTAATGGAGGTGAAAATTATCTGGTGATATAAGGTTCAGGGTGGCGGCCATGAAAGAATGGACCGTAAATGTATTGTAGCGGGTGAGACACAGGTGAATTCTCTAAATGACTTCTCTTGAACATATCGGCGACACTGATGTGATGGATTAGTAGCATTAACCCCAAATGTGGATGGTGTGATGGGACCATGGTGATGTGACTGGTGAATGAAACAACCCAACCCGACTTGGATGCGGAGTGAAAGTGTCATGTTCAAGAGTCACTTGCTACCAACAAAGTTTCTTCAAGTTTTCTTCCCAGTTTTTCCCCAGTCATTTTTGACCAGTACCTCTTTATTTTTTTCAAGCTCGAGGAGGATAACATATGCTTGTTCTATAATTTTCCCTTTGGAAAAACCCATCGCTATGTTTTAACGAGCCTAGCGATAGTGAAACTCGTTCTTGTCTGCTATGGACAAGTTTGTCGCTATTAGGTTTTAACGAGTTTAATGACAAAGATAACTTGGTCCTTTTCAATTTTAGAGAGTCTGAAAAGGGACGTAAAGGAAACTCCAAAATTCCTTTTTCATCATCTAATCCCTTAAGTTCGAAAAAGTATAAAACAATACAGAAGCGATGAATTTTCGATACTTTTAACGAGCCGAACAAAACAAGCGCTCGATCTTTTTGTGTAATAATCCCTCAGGTCCAAAAATATTAAAATCTAAAGGAGGGATGGCACTTCCGGTCCCTTTAACGAGCTGGAGAGGCCAATGGCTCGGCAATCTTTTCATATTTTACGAGTCAGTTGAAAATAGCTTAAAGGAGACTCGTCTTTGAGGAACGAGTGATAAAATTGGGTAGCAGCTGATTCCAGGTAAGGTTTGGAATTTTCCAATCACGGTAGTGTTACAAGGATGGCTAGCGGGATCACTCTTCATAGCTGTTCCTCAAAAGGGGTAAACAATCAAATGGAGGTGAATGATCGGCCAATACAGAGTGGAGGTAATGATGAGAACACGACCAAGGTTTTAAAGGCTAAAGTACTACATTCACGATGGTTATTTACCTGGAAATAGTTAATTTTTTAATGAGCTTAAACGCAGGGAGAAACATTTGCTTATGACTTATGTTTATTTTTTTAACGAGCTTGAACTATGTGCTAAAACTGCTCGATACAACGGTCATTTCTTGACTTTACCATAAATAGTTTTGTTCTTTCAAAGATTGTACTGCATTTTAAATTTCTTCATCAAACTAGTTAGAAATGAACAATATATGTTTGAAAAATGAGTTAGAACACTAATATTTTACTCAAATTACGTAAAAAGTAATTTAAAAGTTCTTTTACCTCTCATTTTACCATTTCATTTGAACTTTGGCTTGTTGGATCTTTGGAGGTGCTTTTCCCCATTGATTTTCATTAGCTGATTTGGGGAGATTCTGTGGACGATTCTCGGCGCCGTCTGGACCAGGTAGGAGCTAAACCTGAGCTCTTTCATTTCATGCTTTCCATTTTGCATTTTGAGCTTGATTCCTGGTTTTTCTGAGCCTTTGGGGTTTGAAAAACTCACCCTGGCTTCAGCGCACCTCTTTTGTATCGAAAGGTGTGTTGGATGTTAGCATGTCTACTGGCCAAATGACATGCAACGCACCCGAACACTATTGTAGGTGCGATGGGCGCAAGGAAGGAAATTTATGCACAGTTTTTGATGGAAATTTTGCTCGTTTCTCACCAAATCAGGATCTAACTCTTCTCTTGTTTGTTTTCAAAGATTTTTGGAGCAAGATGACTATTACATGATGAGAACATGAGCATGAAGAAGAGGACATGCTTGCTTTACATGATCTGGTTACAGTAAACGCACTGCGGAACTGTGGCTTGCTGAAGTTTTTTTGCATTTCTAGCATGAGACAACAAATCAACTTGTTGCAGTATTTGCTCGATGCTTGGGATCCTACCAGCCAGGGGTTCCAGATTAGGGGCAAATCCATCCCCTTGACTGTAGTGGACATCTATTTCTTGACCGGCTTATCGAGGCGGGGTGCCCCCATCTCTTTATCAAGTTTGACCCGAGGAGGTGAATCTGTGAGAGATTATGTTCGCAGGTATTGCAGAGAGGGATCTCAGCCGAGAAAAGACGACAAGATCATCATCTGAGATGTCACTGACAGGTCCCTGAGGACTATTCTATTTACTTTTGGTAGGATGGCTGGTAGTGTGGCTCTTCATGTGGCGAACCGATCTTATATGCAGTACGCCTTGGAATGTCTCCAACCGAAGGTGTTCAACTAGTGCGATGCAGTACTCCTTGTGATGAAAGAACAATTGACCAAGGTGAAGAGTGGGAGGTTGAAGAACTTTGGGTATGGTTCTATCTTGACCACCTTCACCTTGGAAAAGATACCATTGATGCAGCCGCATTATATTTCACTCGATTTACCTTCACCGACTGAACCACGTATGCAGAGATGGGTCGACCATATGTCTAGGCATGCTGGTCAGTCTCAGATTTCCTTTTCTGATACCTTCTTCGGGTGGTTTGATCGTCAGGAGATGGTTTATTCTGAGTATCCATATGCTGGTATGGACTTCCGGGGTGACCCAGATTTAGTACTGCCGGCTGGCGAACAGTGGGGTGCCATTGGTAAATTTTTTGACCATATTCCTGGCTATCATTTCTCTTTTATAATGTCCTTGTTCTTTATCCTATCAAGACTAATCAAAACTCATGTGTTCATCAGATGTCGATCCTGTTCGGCCAGTAGTACGCCTGAGAGTACCAGCTGTCGCCCCAATAGGAGAGGCTATTGGAAGAGCTATTCTTCGCGACCTCGATGTGGCCGAGACTCTCACAGCATTACATGACCAGGTCGAGGGCCTCACTCTCAGTATTCCAGATGTGAGGACTGACGAGCTGCCTTTGAGGTTGCAGCGACATACTACTGGTGTGCCAAGGCGATGGACTAGGCTCTTACGCATGATCGCATAGGCTGTGACTTGTTATCACGAGCATCATTAGACTAGGGTGCCCCCTAGCGTTTTGAGTTTTGGGTCATTTGACCAATTTTGTCTTGGTTACAGAACATTATGTGTAAACCATAAACAATTATATATATATTTTTGATTTTCGGAGTTTTATTTTGGTTAAGTTACATGATCCAAATGCAAATATTGATGGGATGCTTCTTTTTATAAATGTTGCAAATGTCTATCTAACACATAATTTGCCAATGAGTCAGTTAATGTGTTTAAGCTTCTGGAAATATGATGATATTGAATAAAATCAAATTGCCTTTCCAAAATCTTAACCCTTAGGAACATGCGATAAATAGCTGGATTTCGGACAGAGTAGATACCAGTGAGTTGTAGTATGATGAGTTATGAGTCTAGCCTGACAATCAGTCGACGTATGCCATGTGCGATGGCATCGGAGAGAAGTTCTATCAACGCGCTATATTCAGTGATGTTATTCGTTGATCGACCAATACATACCCCTATGAAACTTAATAACTCGCCGCTTGGATCAAAAATGGCCCAGGCCAAGGAAGATAGGTTCCGCGAACTACGACTTGCTCCGTCGGCATATCCAACACATGACTCCAATAGGTTTGACATCTGAAATAAATGTAAAAAGTGGATTACTTGACTAAAACAAATACTTTAGCGAAAACAAAAACATAACAAAAGCATATAGGTTACTATACTGAATCACGCATAGTAACGCTTAAGGTACAACCCGTTACGAGGTTGTGCCAGTGGAATCCCATCATAATCCATTAACTCGTAGGCTCCTTTTGCTAATACTCGCTTAACAATATAGGGGCCCATCCATAAAGACTTGAATTTACCTGCCCCCAATTTATCGGATTCTTGGTCATAAAGCAAGACCAAGTCACCTTCTGAGAAGACACGGGGTTTGACATTCTTGTCGAATTGCGCCTTGAATCGTTTCTTATGGGCTTTGTTAGCCAAAGCGGCATCACGATGGGTTTCATCCAATTGGATTAGTTCCAAGAAACGAGCCTCCTCTTCTAAAGTCCCGGGGAGAGGGTCAATTGCGAGTTTGAGGGATGAGATTTCACACTGGATTGGTAAGATTGCTTCTAGGCCATATACCAGTTAGAAAGGTGTAAACCCGGTTGCATTCCTTACCGATGTTCGGTAAGCCCACAAGGCTGAGTACAAGATTAGGTGCCAACTTCTTTTGTGAACTCCAATCATCCTTTGCAGCATGCGCTTCAGGACCTTGTTGATTGCTTCAACTTATCCGTTGGCTTGCGGGTAATATGGAGTAGAGCTGTCGTGAGACAACCCTAATTTGGCAGCTAATTCGACCATCATGTGATTGCAAAAATGTGATCCATGATCTGTGACTATAGCTTGTGGGACACCAAATCTGGCGACTACATGATTAAAAAAGAAGAGGGCAGCTGTTTCACCAGTATAATCTAATGTAGGCATCGCCTCGGCCCATTTGGTAAAATAGTCAACTGCGACTGTGATATACCCATGCCCCCCGGTCGAGGTGGGGTTACATGTCATGAAATCGATGCCCCATTTGGAGAATGACCCAACAGCAACTCTTGGCTGCAGAGGTGCGGGTGCTCTTCTGGTTTTGCTATCGAAAATTTGACAGGCATGGCAACTTCTGACTGCGGTTATGCAATCTTTGAACATTGTTGGCCAGAAGTATCCTGCTCGTAAATTTTTTTGTGTTGTAGCGTAACCGGATTGATGCCCCCCACACGCGCCTGAATGACAATCATTCAGGACTTTTTCGGCCTCCTCATGGGTGAGGCACCTCCGTAGAACTGTATCGACACCACGACGGTAAAGTGTATCACCGACGATCATGTAGTCTTTTGATTGGTATCGAATACGATTTTGTTCGAAGCGAGAGGTATTAGGCCTATATTTTTGGGTTTGGAGATAAATGATTATATCCCCATACCACAGATTGCTTGAAGATATCATAAACAAATTTTCGTCCACGATCGTTTCTTTGGATGTTTCATCGTTGGACGACGATGGGAGATCACATAATAATTCTGCGAAAACCAGAGCTTTCTTTGACTTGGATTTTACAAATTCCAGATCAAACTCTTGTAGAATTGCTATCCATTTTGAATATTTGCCTCCCAGCAACTGTCGCGACAATATATAAGTCGTGGGGTTGCAATCTGACAGAATGGTAGTTTTTCGAAAGAGGACATAGTGTCGAAATCTCTGTATTGCTTGAACAGCTGTGAGCGCTAGCTTTTCAACATAAGAATATTTTCTTTCTGTATCATTTAAGTTCTTACTTAAATAATATATAGGATGTTCAATTCCGTTGTCTTCTTGAACTAAAACCATTGCGATGGTTATATCCGCTGCAGCCAGATACAGGTTAAAGTCTTTTTGATAATCAGGAGCGTACATTAATGATGTTTTCATTAGGGATTCTTTTAAAGCATCAAAGGAAGCTTGCGCAACCTGATCCCAGACAAAGGGTACTTCCTTTTTCAAAAGACGCGTATAACCTTTAGCAAGTTCAGCGTAATTTGGAATGAACCTCCTCAGAAAGTTTGCTTTCCCTTGGAGTTTCTGAATCTGAAGCAAATTCGAAGGTGGAGGCAAATTTATGATTGCCTGAACCTTACATGGGTCGAGAAGAATAGACTACAAAGCCAAGTAAACGATTAGAACTGACACAAAATACACATTTGTGTGGATTGAGTCGTATATTGTAGTGTCGACAACGTAGAAATATCGCTCTTAAATGTTGCGGATGATCAGTCCGCTTTCGCGAATGATCCGGAAGGTCATTGAGGTACGTTGAACGATGTTTTTGATGTCATGTAAGGCATAATTCATTTCCCTCTGAAATGTTGCCCCTGCGTTCTTTAAACCAAAGGATAATTTTCGATATGCGAATGTGCCCCATGGACAAATAAATGCAGTCTTTGACTGGTCCTGTGGGTGGATATTTATTTGATTATACCCAGAGAATCCATCCATAAATGAAAATATTTCACATCCGGCGCATTCATCAATTATCTGGTCAATGAAGGGTGTAGGGTAGTTGTCTTTTGGACAAGCCTGATTTACATCCCTATAATCGACGCGCACTCTAATCGTTCCTTGTTTTTTCATAACAGGGACAATATTCGATACCCAATTGGTTAGAGGAATCGGGTAAATGAAACCAGCATGGAGAAGTTTTTCAACTTCTGCCTTGATGGTAGCGGCTTTCTTGGGGTGCACCTGCCGTAGCCCTTGTCGTACTGGTTTGACATCTGGATACATCTTGATTTCGTGTTCAACGATAGTCGAGTCAATGCCTGGCATTTCATTATATGACCAAGCAAAGATATCTCTGAATTCGCGAAAAAGAGAGTTATATATTTCCAGTTCTGAAGGAGAACAACATTTGCCAACATAAATATTCTCTACAACATCTGTTTTGGTCGAGATATTTATGGCGATAGTCTCTTCAATATTGGACAAGTTTTGCTCGAAATCCACCGTGTTTACAGTATTTGATAGAAAATCAAAAACTGAAGGATGATAAAGGTCATCAGGAATATTTTCTTCGCAATCCAGAAGAAGGGAACGATGGTGGTAATCTTCCCATGGTGCCCCTTCAATTACCATTGATTGAACAATTCCTTCGTCGGTGACATGCACTCACGACCAAGGATCTGAAGGGGTGTCATATTCCTTAGAGCTATCTATCCAAATGCTTGATGAGCGTTGATTTGGGTTTGCCTCCCATGCTAGGAACATTGATTGCTACAATATTTCTATTGGGCTTGGAGGCAAAACCTGCGCATGATCCATGTCGATATCATTTTCTGAGATCTTTTTAATCGAAGATATCATATTTCAGGTTCCTACGGACTCTACTTCCACCAAATTGATTGGAGGTGGAAGGGCAAAAGTTCCGATTAATATAGGGTCTTTTAGTAGGCCTACTCCGATATTTTGAAGCGAATGGGGGCTTCCATGGATCATTGGAATGCTTCCCTTAACTTGACAGCCATTGGGGAGGAAGTTTTGTTGATCGACGATTGTAATTCCTCCTTGAAAGGGAAATGCAATATTCCTAAAATAGGTCGACAAAACAGCAGCCATAGCATATATCCATGGTCTTCCTAGTAGGATGTTATAATCGAGATTTCCGTCGATTACTTCAACATCTATTTCTACTGTTTTCCCTCCTAGTTCCACCTTCAAGTTACTTAGAATACCATATGGGGTATATGTTCGTCCATCAAATGCTTTTAATGTTGTCGAAGATCATGACAAGGTTGGAGATCCTAAAGTTTTCTAGCAACTCATCGACATAATACATGTAGATGCCCCCTCATTAATAATTGTTCGATGAACAGTTTTGTTGAGGGCTTTCACTTGAACAAGGAAAGCTAGTTGAGCTGGCAACTGAGGATTGTATCCTTTATGATCGAAGGATACAATATTGGAATCCTTTGGGTCTATCCCATCGATGGCTGATAATAAAGCCTGCTTTTGGGATGGGCAATTTTGCAGTACCTCAAGGGTCGACATAGCAGATGGCGATTGTGCCAAATCTTCCACTATATTATAATGTTGTGCTGCCCTAGCACAAGGATTAAATGTCGACTTGTGTACTACTCCCTTTGGCGGTTTTATTTTCAACTCAGGAATGATGGGCGGCGCAACTTCTATCAAAGTTGTTGTCAAACTACTAGGTTGATCTTTATCCTTGTTGTTCGACAGCTATGGATTCCCATAATCTTTGTTCCTTGTCGATATCAAAGAATCATTTTGCTGTTTGGAAACCGACAACATCAGCACCTGAGACAGGGAAGCATTTCCACTGTCAACCAGATTTGTTCCTGGATTCGGAAACGGATCAGTTAATACTACTGAGGTCTTTGTATTCTTGAAGAATTTTTTAAGCTTATCTTTATATGGACAATCTGATGTCCAATGATCCTCATCGCATATAAAGCATGGATGATTTGGTTTCCTATTTCCAGAAGGGTTTGCAGAAGATTTTTCAGGTGATGATTCTTCCTGTTTCTTCTTCTTCTCTTTGCCTTTCTTCTTGCCCCCTGGTTGCTTGGTTTCTTTGCCTTTATCTGTCAAGACGACATTTACTTCCGAGGCAAGAAGTTCCTCTTTTGCATTTTGATTGGAAATCTTACGGGCCTTTTTAGATGTAGCCTTTGTCGATTTCGTTTCGGTTGCGCCTATCACGCCATCGCCGGCATGAGAGTCATTGTTTGATTTAGGAGGAGGAGGAACTGAGAATTCCGGTCTAGGAGCGTCAGGTATTTTATCGTAGAGCGTGCCAGACTGAGTGTAAGTAAAGTCCAAATATTGTGCACGAGCAATAACCTGCTCTTCGGTGACGACTCCCCCTTTTGCCACATCTTCTTTAATAGAAGGAAATAATGACTTAATAAACCATTCAGCTAAAAGCTGATCAGGAACATACGTTTTTACCATTCTACGACGACGTCGCCACTCATGTATATGATCAGATATGTGAGTGGCCGTTGTTTGTTTGAAATTGGTAAGAAGTTCCGTTCCCATTTCGTACCTTATCGGTAACTGAAAATGGGTTAAAAAGGTTGTGGCTAGGGTACTGAAGTTGTCAAATGAAGCTCTGGGTAATTCGATATACCATTTTGCTGCCATACCAATTAACGTCCTCTAAAAAAGGCAAAGCCTAATCGAATCATCGTTTAGGGTGTTTGATGAACACCACAGATGAAAGGTCATCACATGATTCGACAGATCTTCACCCAGATTTCCATTAAATTTAGGAATATCTGATGGAAGTTTATGCGGAATCGCTGGCCACCAAGGGGCGTAAGCGATTGGATTGTTTTTTAACCATTTAAATCAGGTAACTCTAAAGTCGCCACGAAGGGTAACTGTTGATTCAGGTTAGGTGAAGCATACCCAGGATAAGATGGGATCGCCTGAGCAGTTGGTCTTTGCATACCAGCATAATGCATTTGATGTTGGTAACTTTGGTAAGGTTGGTGGGCATGACCATTGTAGAATGGTTGATTTTGACCGTTTTGAATATATGGCTGCCCACTATTTGCAAAGATTTGTTGCTCAAATCCTTGGTATACTTGTTGGAATTGCGGTTGTTGGTATTGTACAAGCCATGGTTGTGAAGCCATGTGCTGTTGTCTGATACTAACAGTTTGACCAAGATGAGGGGTAATTGTACCCGTTTGGACCTGTGTCATTCCACCAGTCGGCGATTGTGGTTGAGTCGCAGGGTCAAGAGGCTGTTGCATTACAACCTGAGAAACCTGAGGTTGGCATACAATAGGCAGCACTTGTACTTGTGACACCGTCATAATAGCTGGCGTAGTTGGAATATTTGACATAGGTAAACATTGTTGCATCGAATATACAACTCTTGGTTGTTGAGGTAGTATCGGTACCCAACCGCTAGACGTAATTCCAGCATAACTTGAATTTTGTTGTGAACTCCCGTATGGCTATCCTCCTAGAGGGGACAATGAAAGGGTATACTGGCCCCCATACAGCGGTAATCTGGTACTTAAAGGAATGGTTTGCCCTTGAGAACCGGACTGCCCAAATTGACATCCCAAAGGATCAATTTGTTGAGACTCAACATAAGAGTTTCCGGATACTATTCCAGATGAACAAACAGGAACGGACCATACTGTCAAAATGGCCCCTGAGTGGGCTCCTTCTAGCGAATGAGAGCTAGTTGGGACAGATGGTATACCGGCGAACATTGTTGGAGTGATAGCAGGAAGTTCTGCTGTTGCTGTGTCAGACGACACAGTCCTAGATGTTGATGGTTGTTCAGACATCTCTAGTCTATCCAAAAGATTACCTAGCGATTCTACAGGAGCTTCCGCTGGCGGTAGACTAATTTCCGATGAAGAAGGATACAGAGTGATCCCGACCCCAAATTGTGATGGAGTACTGGTTGGAGGATCCTCCACAATCTCTTCTATAGCAATCAGACCAGGTGGAAGAGGTAGACCGTTAGGTTTGTAGAATATTTCTGATGCCGAAGAAGGTATGGAATTTGCAGCGATAGATGTTTGGGGAACAACACTCTCCGAACCGGTTGTAGATGGAACTGGTTCAGTGATACAAGTGTTTACCCTCAGACTAGGATCAATACTACTGTCCTTCGGTGGCTGCTGAACTTCTTCTGTAAAGGCAGGGATACCAGAAATGTTTGGAGTAACCGGAGTCTCTAATGTTGTTGGAACACTTGTTCTAACTTTACCAGGAGATTTGGAACTGGTTAAACGAGTTCGCTTTGTTCGCTTTGTCCGTAATAGTTTCGATTCCGGAGACAAAGACGGTTGGCTCGTAAGCCTCCGCGAACGGCGAGGTTTCAATTGACTTTCTTCCATGATTGCGGATTACTCGATCAACTAAAAATCAAAGGGGAAGTATGTTTTCGAATTAGATGAATTTTAGACGCTTTTGACACAACTTCTTTTTTCAATTTTTAAGAGTCGAGAAAAAACAAAAGATGACTCTAGTCGCCTTCGATTTTTAATGAGCCTGAAGTGACAAGTGCTCAGATGGACCTTTTCCATTAAGGAGTCTGAAAAGGAACGAAAGGGACTGCTCTAGAAATCTAGGCAGTGGGATTACCAAACCAATCGAAAAACTGCAGAATAATTTTTACGGTACGACAGTCAATCTTCCCGAATGCTGTGTTCAGTGCATTGCGATCGATAGGGCGGCAGACACGGCTTCCTATGGATAAAGGATTAAGCCTATTGTGGTCTCCCAAAATATATTCGACGGTACGTGGTAGCACAAGTCCGTACTGGGACTTATCGTCTCAAAGTGGAGGAATCACCCAACCAACAGTGAGAACAACAGTTTCCAGGCTTTACGACGCCGGAATATGTCTCTAGCCTAGACTTCTAGATGTTTTGCGTTAGGTTCCAAAGCATTGTTAGATTCATTAAATTTATTTTACAGTTGATCTTGCTTAAGAAATTTGCTTTTCAGGTTCACCGCGTGATGTAGATGTATAATTCCTAAAATGCAATTTAAGATGATAAATAGTCTTTTATCTTCTTTGTGCAATGAAAATCCTAGCTACTAAGGAAAGAGAGACAATATCCTTTCACAAAGAGCAAAGAGCACACACTATATGCACTGTCCTAAATCAAACCAATCAAATAGTCTAAATGCAAATGCACATGCATGTATTTGTTTTCGGCTTTCTTAATATGTGAATGATAAAAAGAAAGCTAATGCGCAAATCTGAATTACTTTTCAAGCGACAATTACTAACAAGTTTCTTTTCAAAATAAAAAATGAAGATAATGACAACACTTCGCGATTTGGAAATGAATACTTGCTTTTGACACTAGAAAAACTACAAATCCAGATCAAATACAATAGTAACAGGGTAATCGACTATCAAGAGCAATCAGACTCTCTTCTATGACTGAAAACAACACTTACGACACTTTCAAATCGAGAAACGACAGTACAACTACGTTACTTTTTTGCAAAGGAGAACTGAAAATGACTCAACAAATACACAAAAACATTTACAGTTCTTTACACAATGGAGGCGGAATAACAGCAAGGAAAAGGGGTTTCAAACAGAGGTATACTAACTACAGGCAGCAAAACTCATGAATATAACTGAAAAGAATGAATCACAGAAACCAAAACTGAGGAACAATGCCTAGTTTGATCAGCGCACCTGTAACACAGTGAACTTGAAATGCAGCGCACCTACTACACTCGGGAAGTGCGTTGAATTTCAGATTCACAGAATAGAGACTGCGCTGGGCCAGAGACAAGACTTTGCTTGGGTTCCGGGTCACAGTTTGCAGTTCAGTTCAGGGATTTTGGCCGAGCAAGTGGTAATCAGTAAATCAACAACAGTGATAGATCTAAGGAGGTTACTAGAGCCACCACAAGGGCAATTAGAGTGTTTGTAAATCAATTGTTTAATTCATAAACAAAACCCAAAGATTGACTGAAGTGACATTTATTTACTTTACATTTGCATAGCAAATGCAGTTCGAAAGCTACCTGGCTCGACTTCAGGCTCCGTCTGTAAGTTTATAAAATAAACAACAAGGTAGATAAACAAACAACCTAGTCGCTCCCCAGCGGAGTCGCCATTTTGTTACAAGGAAAAGTGTTTATGCAGAACTGCTAATCCCACTAAGGTGTGGTAGCTACCTTAGAAACAAACAAAGTAAAGCTACTTTCATTTTTCCTTTATGAAATATAGATGAGAGAAGAACAAGGGAGACCAACCTCTGTCTTGCGCTTGGTTCCTAGTTCGATTCCTCTCTCTTCTGATAGCCCTTTGCTACTTGCTTCCTTGTACGCCCAACTTCACAGAGTACCTGTAGAATCAAAGTAGCATAACACTATACAAGAACATGGATCTATAATCATAAACAATCTAGGATCAGATGTAAATTGACCATACAAATTCATAGAACATAAATGACACAAGAGTATGGAGGAAAACTTGAATAGCTTTTATTGATAATTAAGAAAGAGCCAAGGGAGTTACAACCAGTTGTTCTGACCCAGCATCATCCTCTCAGGAAGTAAGCCCTTCTTCACCTCATACAAAGCTTAGATCATCCAACACTATGATGTTGTCTCAAGAAACCAACAACAATTCCTTACAAGATGCAAAATTCTAGCCTCTGGATCTCTGGGATGAGGGATCCATATATAGATATCTGTAATGGAGATGAGTCAGCTTGTGATTTGATTAGTGTCTTCCCTCTGATAGTTCTTTCTTCCACTTGGAGATTGATGATCTCTTACTCATCCTTGGTCGAATTCAAAGAGGCAAGTGTCACAGGAGAAGTTTCTGGAAGATTCCATGCCTCTCCACCTTGCGGATTGACACTGCCATTTGTCACTTCTCACCCATCGCACCCCGTAGAAGGGCTTTTCGAAATGCAACGCACCCACAGAGTGTACTTAGGTGAGATGCAACGCACTTTGCCTATGGAGCAGGTGAAATGATCCTGTTTTGACCAGTTCTGAGTGGTTTTTCATGGAGAACTTCTGGGAGAAGCTGTAATCAGTTGACCTTGTTCCTTTAGGGGTTAGAACAACACTTTTAGGGACTTAGGAGCCCTTGGTTTATGGAAATTTTATGCTTGGGGTTGGAGTGCCCAAAAATGTCTATAACACCGGATTTACGCCCTTTCAATTGGTGTATGGTCTGGAAGCTGTCTTACCAATTCAGTGCGAAATCTCATCCCTCAAGCTTGCGATTGATCTACTTCTTGAAACTTCTAATGAAGAGGCTCGTTTCTTGGAACTAATCCATCTAGATGAAACCCATCGTGATGCTACGTTGGCTGACGAAGCACAAAAGAAACATGTCAAGGTACAATATGACAAAAATGTCAAGCCTCGTGTCTTCTCAGACGGTGACCTAGTCTTGCTTTACGATCAGGGTTCTCACCAATTAGGAGCAGGTAAATTCGAACCATTATGGATGTGCCCCTACATTGTTAAATGGGTATTGAAAAAAGGAGCCTACAAGTTGGTCGCTTATGATGGGATTCCATTGTCGCAGCCCCGAAACGGGTTGTATCTTAAATGTTACTATGATTGATTAAGTTTAGTAAACTTATTATATATATCCTTTTATTGCATTTTTTATTTTTCTTTTAGAGTTGTCATTTTTGTCAAGTAATCCACTTCGCATTTGTTGCAGATGTCAGACTTTTTAGAACCATTTGTTGGGTATGCTGACGGAGCTAGTCATAGTACGCAGAATCTATCTTCTGCAGCCTAGGCCATTTTCGCTCCAAGCGGCGAGTTAGTGAGTTTCAGGGAGATATGTATTGATCGATCGATGAACAACATCTATAATTATAGGCGTTTATTGAACTTCTCTCTAATGCCATTTCACATGGCATACGCCGACTCGTTGTCAGGCTAGATTCGCAACTCGTCATTCTACAACTTATTGGAGTTTATTCTATTTAGAATCCGGCTATTTATCGCATGTTCCTAAGAGTCAGGATTTTGGAAAGACATTTAGATTCCACTCCATATCAACACATTTCTAGAAACTTAAACACATTAACTAATTCATTAGCAAATTATGTGTTAAATAGACATTTGCAGCATTTGCAAAGAAAGCATTTCACATCAACATTTGCATCAGGATTGGATAACTTAACCAAAATAAAACTCCGAAAATCAAAAGTAGATAACTGTTTGTAATTTTACAGAATGTTTTTGTTTCCAAGACAAAATCGGTCATCTGACCAAGAGACTCAAAAATGAATGCAGAAAAGCATCCTAGACTAATGATGCTGGTGATAACATGTGACTGCCTATGCTATCATGCGCAAGACTCTAGTCCAACAACTCGGTACGCCAGTAGTATGGCGTTGTAACCTCAAAGGTAACTCAACGGTCCTGACATCCTGAATGCTGAGAGTGAGGCCCTCGATCTGATACTACAACACTACCAGGGTCTCTGATATGTCTAGATCCCAAAGGACGGCCCTACCTACTGCCTCTCCTACTGGAGCGTCATCTGTTGCTTATGGGTGTGCCACTGGTCACACTGTTCCAATATCTGCGCACACATATAAGTTTGATTAGTCTTGGTAACATTAAAAAACAAAAAAAACATTATAAAACTAATAAACAAATATGTGGTCAAATCATTTTACCTATATCACTCGACTGCTCGCCACCTGGTAACGCCAAATCTGGGTCGCCTCGGAAATCCATCTCGACATATGGATACTCTACAAATACCATCTCCTGACGATGGAACCACTCAAAAAAGGCATCATAGAAGGAAATTTGTGACTGTCTAGCATGTCTGGCCATAATATCAACCCATCACTGCATCCGTGGTTCCCTCGGCGCTGGCAATCCAAGTGAAATGTTCTGAGGCTACATTAGTGGAATCCTCTCCAATGCAAAAGCAGTCAATATGGATCCATAGCCAAAATTCTTGGTCCTTCCATTCTTTACTTTGGAAAGTTGTTCTTTTATGACAAGAAGTATCGCCTCACACAAGTTGAACACCTTCGGTTCTCGGCATTCCAGCGCATACTGCATGTAAGATTTGTTCACCAAATGTAAGGCCACACTACCAGCCAATCTAGCAAAGGTAAATAAAATGGTCCTCAAGGGCTGATCAGTGACATCCCAGATATTGATCTTGTCGTCTCTACTGGGCTGAGAACCATCCCTACATAACTGACGAATATAATATTTCATGGATTCACCTCCATGAGCGAATCTTGATAGTGAAAGAGGGGCACCACGCCTTGACAATCGCGTCAGAAAGTAAATGTCCTCGACTATCAATGTAATAGACTTACCTCTGATTTGGAAGACCTGGTCGATCAGATGCCAAGCAGCGAGAAAATACTGCAACAAACTGATCTATTGCCTCATGTTGGATATGCAAAATAACTTTAGGAAGCCACAGTTCCTCAATGCATCAACTGTACCTTGGTCACGCAAATCAATCATGTCCTCCTCTTCATGTTCTCGCTCACACCATGTGATGACCATCTTGATCCAAAAAATATCTGAAATGTAGACAAAAGATGAGTTAGGATGCAAATTTGAGCAAAAAGAGGAAAAAAATTGATGAAAAATCACTGTGTAAAGTTGCTTTTCTGCGCCCATCACACCTTGCCTTTGAGAAAAGTGAGATGCATACTGACTTGCCAATTTACAACTCAGTATGCATTGCACCTTTCGATATAGGCTAGGTGCGACGGTTGGGGAACAAATTCTTCAAACCCCAGGGGCCCAGAAAAATGGAAAAGCTAGCTCAGAATTAGCTCCTACTTGGTCTTGACGGTGCGAAGAATAGTCCACCGGATCTCCTAAAATTGACTGGTGAAATTTGAGGGGGAAAACCACTCCAAAGCTCCAAAATCCCAAATTTGAAATGAAATGATGAAAGTGAAAGTTAAAACTACTTTTTATATTTACTATTCACGTAATGCAAGTTAAATGATAGTTTTAATTCATTTTTCGTACATATATATGTATTTCTAATCAATTTGATGGAGTGATTGAGCAGGTTGAATGATCGACAAAAGAATCTAATGTGCTAAACAATGAATTGAACATCTTTGACCACTGATTCAAGCATAATTTTTTCGTTTCAAGCTTGTGTAAAAATGAAACTGACACCGAGCATAGTTCCCCCACGGTTCAAGCTCATTAAAAAATGAACCCACCTTTAGTAAATAACTTTTGTGATTGCATTCTATCAGCCTTTTGAGCCTTGGTCGTGTACCTCCCATCACCTCCATTCTTTTGGCCAATCATACACTTCCACTTGGTTGCTTACCCTTTTGAGGAACAACTGCGACGAGTGGTCTTGTTAGCCAACCTCTTCCCAGAAACCACCATGTTTTGAGAAGTTCCAAGCTTACCCGAAACCAGCTGCTACCATAGACACCACTCGTTCCTCAAAATCGAGTCTCCTTTAAACTCTTTTCATACTCATTAAATATGAAAATATTGTCAAGAAATTGGCCTTTCCAGCTCATTAACGTGATTGGAAGTGCCATCTCTCTTGTATATTTTAATATTTTTTGGACCTGAGGGGTTATCTCACGAAAACGTTTGAACACTTGTCTTTTTCGGCTCGTTAAAGTGATCAAAAAAGTCATCCCTTTTGTATTATTTTATCCTTTTTTGGACTTAAGGGATTAATCTATGAAAAAGAACTTTTGGAGTTTTATTTTCATCCCTTTTAAAACTCTCTAAACATGAAAAGGGCCGAGTTATCCTTATCATTAAACTCGTTAAAACAATAGCGACAAACTTGTCCATTCTATACAAGACCGAGTTTCACTGTCACTAGACTCGTTAAAACATAGCAACAGGTTTGCCTGAAGGGAAAATTATAGAACAAGCATATGTTATCCTCCTCAAGCTTGAAAAAAATAAAGAGGTACTGGTCAGCAATGACTGGGGAAAAAGGGAAAAAACTTGAAGAAATTTATGGTAGCAGGTCGCTCTTGAACATGACACTTTCACTCCATCACCATTATTGAGTCGGGTTGGGTTATTCCGTTCACCGGTCATCTCACCATTGGTCTTCCACACCATCCATCTTTTGGGGTTAATGCTACCAATCCATCTCAGTGTCACCGACATGTTCAAGAGAAGTCATTCAATTGAGAAACCACAATCCAGTTAATGCCTCATCAGTTGCAATACCTTCAACCTTCATTTTTCATGACTGCCATTCCTGAACCTTGTGTCCTCAAATTGTTTTCACCTCCAGAAAATCATTTTCTTCGCTTCGTGTTGTAGATGTGGGATACATTAAGGCCCTCCTACGATGAGTCACTTCTTGTCGATGTCCACTCATTATCCAAGAAGTTGACTTAGAAACACCCCTTTCAGTACTTTGAAGCTTGCATGCCCTAATGGCAAGTTTCTCACTTTCGGCGATAGGTTGACATCAATGGCATTCGATCGAAAGATTTTGTGTGGTTTTCAACATCGGATCATATATTCACACCACATGAATTGTATTATAGTACCTAGAGGGCCATTATCATTATCAGTGATTCCTCTCACGTCTGTTAACAACCCACATTATTGGCTGGTAATCGGGCGATCATGGAAAATTTTAGGGGCTAATGTTCGCCTAGTGGGCTAATTTTCCATGATTTTTGCACAAAAAAGATTCGCCAATTTCCAATTTTATAAAAGACGATTCGCCCAAATTTTAGAATATAAAATTATTTTACCTTAAAAATCGCCAACATTATATAGAGACTATATATAAAATAATTATAAATTTGAATAATTTTACAAATGTATCAATAAACATTTATAATTTGCATATTAGGGATTAGTGAGATTCGCCAATGTTTTAAACTTCAAGAAAATTTTCCATCCTTAAAATTTTCCTTGCGGGCGATGTCTTTCCATGTTTGACTTCAGAACATCTCTTCACATGGATTAACTTGTACATCGAGTGAAGATTGAACGAGTTTGAAGACCCCGAATCTAGTTTCATCCATCTGGGATGCAATATATTTAGGGATATAAAAACATCAAATGTATAGAGACACTACACAAATGGTCATCCGAACCAAGCATGATGACTTTACACCTGAAGAATCATCAGTCTACATCTACAAACGACTATCTGATCTATGTACATGAAATGAATTTATAAAGCTGAGCATGGGAATGCCTGCCTCAGCTAGATCATGAAAAATTATATTATGATGATTTATTGTATTGTATCTTATACATGTAACCTTCTAGTTCGAAACCTTAGATCCTCATGATAAAGCATTTCACCCGACATCAAGATTTATGACTTCATGCTTTAGGGGTCAACTGTTATAGACATACTTGGGCATTTCAACCACAATCTTATATGTCAGTAAACTAGGCTCATAAACCCCTAAAAGAGTTGTTTCATACCCTAAAAGAACATGGTCATCTGATTACATCATTCCCCAAAAGTTCTACCTAAAAAACCATCCAGAAATGGCCTAAACTGAACCATACTGACTACTACACTGGCCAGGTGTGATTCATATTGAGTGGTACATTGCTCAGGTGCAATGCATACTGATTAGGCCTTCTGTAGGGTGCGATGGGCGAGGATGGACAAATGTCCAAGACAGTTTGCTAAGTGGATACTCATGGGATCTTCTAGAAACTTCTCCTATGACACTTGCCTCTCTGAATTCTCCCAGGGATGAGTAATAGATCCAAGAAATATCCAAGTGGAACCAATTGTAACAAGTGGAATGACACTAATCAAAACCCCAGAGATGACCCACACCCTTGCACACATCTATAAATGGATCCCTCATCTAAGAGATCTAGACGCTGGAATTTTGTGAATTGCAAGGAAGTGCTGATAGTTTGTATTTGAGGAAAGAGCATTGTATTTTTGGTGTGATCTTGCTATTTCATGAGGTGAAGAGGGATTGATGCTGGGAGGATGGTGCTGGATCAGACAACTGGGTTGTAATTCTCCCTTCTATTTAATAAAGTTCTTCAAGTTTTCTTCCATATAATTGTGAAATCGTGAATGTTATCATTTGTGAATGCTACTGTATGTTCATTATATATCTGATTCTGTAATGTTTATGATATAATAGATCAAGATGCTTTGATGGTTCATTGTTACTGTGTTTCTACAGGTACTCTCCAAGCAAGATAAGTATGGGGAGGAGTTGCAAGCTCTGTCAAGGGGGACATAGATCAAGTAAGGGATTAAGTGGAAGATCTAGGTTGGTTCCTTTGTCCTTCTCTTATCTAATATACATAGAAGAAATCATGAATTTCTTTAAACTGTTGTTTCTAGGGTAACTGCCAAACCCAGAGGGCTAGTCATTCGAAAAGACACTAGTTTTCCCAGAAACAAAATGGCGACTCCGCATCAGATCAAGGGCCTCACTCTCGACATTTAGGATGTGAGGACTAATGAGTTACCTTTAATGTTACAACGCCATACTACTGGCGTACCAAGTTTTTAGACAAGACTCTTGCAACTCGCTAGGTTAATAGGATATAGCTCAGCTTAACTCACTAAAAACAACTGCTCACCTGAGCCAAAACCCACTTCAGTTGCGCTCCCTAGCCCATTGTACTGTCTGTCACTATAAACCAGTATTCATCACACTTCTTGAGTGTAGTAGGTGTGATGCATCCTTGTTTTTGTGAAGCCCAGGTGCGATGACCGACTAAACCTATTTCCATTCTAGAAATTGGGGGTTTTTGTCCTTGTTTTCAGTTTCATTTAGTTGTTTTGCTGCCTATGAACAATGCCTCCTTACTAAAGCCTGCTTGCATCACATAGATCAGCCTCCATTGGTTAGGATTATTAAATGTTTTTATGTATTTGTTCATCATTTACAATCCTTTTTCGAAAAGTTTCTTAAATCGATCCGTCGCTTTGGTACAAAAAGTGTCGTAACTATCGTTTTGTGTCAAAAAGAGAAGTGTCGTTGATTCTTCCTTGCCTGAATAGTCAATTGAACTTTTCTTCATGTATTTGGTTTGATTTGTTGATATTCAAAGTGTTGAAAGAATTTTTTTCTCATTCAAAATTGAAAAGTTTCGTTTAGTCTTCCTTTCTCTTTTGAAGAAGAAATTGTCAAATGTCATTTTGAAAGAAATATTTCAGATCTTTCCTACATTTGGTTTTCCTTTTTGGAATTTTTAAATTAAGGAGAACGAAAAACAAATTCATGCATTTGCATTTGCATTTAGTTTGTGTGCGAAATATGATTTAGGAAAATGCACTAGTGTGTGCTCTTTTCTCTTTGTTTGAAAGAATTGTAATCTTCTTTCCCTAGTAGCTAGGATTTTCATTGATCAAAATAAACAATGATTATTTATCATTGTAGATTGCATCTTTAGGAATTTCAAATCAACATCATACGGTGAACCATTGAAAGGAAAACTTTAAACAAGATAAACTCTAAAATAAATCTCAATGAACCTAACAATGCTTTGGAACTTAACGCAACACATCTAGAGCTCTAGGCTAGAGACGTGTTCCAGCATCGTAAAAACTAGTAATTATTGTTTTCATCGAAGGTTGGGTGATTCCTCCTCCTTGATACGAAAAATGCTAGCACGGACTTGTGCTCCCCGTACCGTTGCATATATATTGGGAGACCACATTAGGCTTATATCCTTTATCCATAGGAAGTCGAGTCTGCCACCCTATCGATCACAATGCACTGAACACAACATTAAGGAAGATTGACTGTCGTACATAAGTCCTTGGTAATTTCTCTTTAATTTATCACCAAGGTGTATATTGCAGTTTTGCGATTGGTTTGGTAATCCCTCTATCTAGATTTTCCAGAGTAGTCACTTTTGTTCCTTTTCGACTCTTTAAAAGAAAAGGTCCATCTGAGCATTTTTCCCTTCAAGCTCATTAAAAATCAAAGGGGACTAGAGTCATCTTTAGCTTTTTCTAGACTCTAAAAAACTGAAAAAGCAAAGTTGTGTCAAAGCGTCTTTAAAATTAATTAAATTCGGAATAACATCATTTTTCCCCTTATTTTTGAGTTGATCAAGTAATCCGCAATCATGGAATAAAGTCAATCAGAACCCCGTCGTTCACGGAGACTAGCGAGTCAACCATATTTGACTCTGGAAATGAAGCCATTCTAGGCAAAACAGTCTCGTTTAACTGAGTCCAATTCATCTGGTTTATTTGAAATTTTTGTTTCAACATCATCAGAGACTACAGTTACTCCGATCATTTTTGGTACATCTGCCTTTAGAGAAGAATTCCGCAATTACAATTGGCCATTAGAACTGATCCTAGTGTCCCATTAGACACTTCTATACCTAAAACAACTCCATCTAGAGTTGATCCCAATACTGAAGTTCACTTACCTGAACATCTGGAATTCAAGTTTCAGAATTCAGAAGGTGCCACCCCTCCAGTATCTGTCACTGCAGAAGCTATACGTTCTTCGGCTCCAGAAATCTTTTATGGACCTGACGGTCTACCTCTTCCACCTGGTCTGATTGCTATAGAGGAGATAATAGAGCGTCCTCCATCTAGTACCCCATTACATTTTGGAACTGGGATTCATTTGTATCCTTCTACTCTTGAGTTTGGTTCTTTTAATAATCCTTCATTGCAAGTTCCTATCGAATCGCTAGGAAATCTTTTGGATAGACTAAACATGACTGAGCAACCATCAACATCTAGGATTGTGTCTTTTGATACAACTACGGTAGAACTTCCTACTGCCATTCCTACAATGTTTGCAGGTATACCATCTATTCCAGCTAGTTATCAATCACTAGCAGGAGTCCACTTAGAGGCCACTTCGGCAACATGGTCTTCTCCTATTTATTCATCCGGAGTCCCATCTGGTATTTCTTATGTTGAAACTCAACAAATTGATCCTGCATGCCAGTATCAATTTGGGCAGACCAGTATTCAAAGACCGATATATCCTTTGAACACTGGACTGCCGCCATATGGAGGGCAGTATGCTTTTTCATTGTTCCCTCCTGGAGAACAACCATATGAAAGTTTACAACAAAATTCAGGTCAAACTAGAATTATATCCAGTGGTTGGGTACCAATACTACCACAACAACCAAGGGTTGTATAGTCAATGCAACCAATCCAACCTTTGTCGAATATTCCCACTACACCTGCTATTGTGATTGTGTCACAAGTACAAGCACTGCCTGTTGTGTCTCAACCTCAAGTCTCTCAGGTTGCAAAACAACAGCCTCTTGTCCCTACGACTCAATCAAAACCTCAGGTTAGTGCTTCCTTACCTGGAACGACTTAGGCTCAAATAGGTATTATCACTCCGCATCTTGGTCAATCTTCCAATATTGGGCAACAGCAAATGGTCCAACAACCATGGCTGGTACAATACCAATAACCATAATTCCAACAAACCCAAACTCAGTTTGGGCTTGGTCAATATCAAACCTACCAAGGACCTGAGCAACAAGGCTTTGTAGGTAATGGACAACCGCAATTTCAAAACGGTTATCAACAACCACACTATACTAGTTATGTCCAACAACCTTATCAAAGTTGCCAACATCAGATACATTATGCCGGTATGCAAAGACCTACTACTCAAGCAATTCCATCTTATCCTGGGTATGCTTCACCTAATATGAATCAACAATTTCCTTTTGTAGCAACTCTAGAATTGCTAGATTTGAACCAGCTAACAAATGATCCAATTGCATACACCCCTTGGTGGCCAACGATTCCTCATAAACTTCCCTCCGATATTCCTAAATTCAATGGAAATCCAGGTGAAGATCCATCAAATCACATAATGAATTTTCATTTGTGGTGCTCATCTAACACCCTGAATGATGATTCGATTAGGCTTCACCTTTTTTAGAGAACGCTCACTGGTCCAACAACGAAATGGTATATTGAGTTGCCTAGAGCTTCATTTGATAACTTCAGCACCCTCACCACTACTTTTCTAACCCACTTTCAGTTACGCATAAGGTATGAAATGAGAATAGAACTCCTTACCAGCTTTAAACAGACCACAACCACTCACATATCTGATCATATTCATGAGTGGCAACGTCGTCGTCGAATGGTAAATATGTATGTTCCTGATCATCTTTTAGCTGAGTGGTTTATTAAGTCTTTATTTCCATCTATAATTGAGGACGTGGTGAAAGGAGGAGTTGTCACTGAAGAGCAAGTCATTGCTCGTGCCCAATATTTAGACTTGATCTATACTCAGTTTGGCACACTCTATGACAAAATTCCTGATGCTCCTAGACTAGAATTTTCCGTTCCACCCCCTCCTAAATCAAATAGGGACTCTCATGCCAGTGACGGCGTGATCGGTGCCTCAAGCACGCAAACCGCAAAGGCTCCATCTGGTAAAGCTCTTGTTGTTTCTAGTCAGAATGTGAGTGACAAACCTCTTGCCTCAGAGATTAATGTTGTGTCATATGACAAGGGCAAGAATCCAAAGCAACCAAGGGGTAAGAAGAAAGGGAAAAATAATAAGAAGAAACAGGAGAATTCAACTCTCGAAAAATCTTCTGAGAACCCTACTAGGCCAAAGAAACTTCCTCGTTTTCCATGTTACATATGTAACGAGGAGCATTATACGAGGGAGTTTCCATATCGAGCTGAGGTTGCGAAATTTTTAAAGACTTCAAATACCTCAGTGGTGTTGACTGATCTGTTTTTGAACCCAGAAACTAATCTGGTTGTTATCGATCATGCTTCCACATCCCAAGTGCTTATGCTATCCATCTCGAATAAGAAAAATGATGTGTTGATATCGACAATGAATAAAGATTATGGGAATCCATCGTCATCAAACAACCAGGCTACAGAACAGCCTATTAGTTCGACAATGACTTTGCCAGAAGTTGTTCCACCCAATATTCCTGAATTAGCTATAAAACCACCAAAGGGAGTTGTACATAAATCGACATTTAATCCTCGTGCTCGATCTGATCATAATTATAATATAGTGGAGGATCTAGCTCAATCACGATCCGCTATGTCGACACTTGAGGTATTGCAAAATTGTCCCTACCAAAAGCAGGCTTTGTTATCAGTAATAGGTGGGATTGATCTAGCAGATTCCAATCTTGTGGCCTTTAATCATAAGGGATTTACACCTCAGTTACCAGCCCAACTCGCTTTCCTTATACAGGTAAAAGCCCTCAATAAAAATGTTCATTGAACAATCATTGATGAGGGAGCATCTACCTGTATTATGTCAATGAGTTGCTGGAAAAATCTGGGTTCACCACCCTTGTCACGATCATCAATGACATTAAAAGCATTCGATGGAAGAACATACACTCCATATGGGATTTTAAGTAACTTGCAAGTTGAACTGGGGGGCAAGATAGTAGAGATTGAAGTCGAGGTCATTGATGGAAACCTTGATTACAATATATTACTGGGAAGGCCTTGGATTTATGCTATGGCTGCCGTTGTCTCTACATATTTTAGAAGGATTGCATTTCCCTTCCAAGGTGGAATCACAATCATTGACCAACTAGCCTTTTTTCCTAATAGTTCACAAGCTACTGGAAGCATTCCATTGATCCATGGAAGTTCTCAATTGCTTCAAAATGTCGGAGTAGGTCTCCTAAAAGACCCTTCCTTAATGGGTACTTTTGCCCTCCCACCTCCATCTGGTCTTACGGAAGCGGCCGCAGTGGAAACCTGTCATATGATGTCTTCCACCTCATCTGAGTTTAAGAAGAACTCCAACCATTTTGATAGTGTGGATCACCATGAGGTGTTGCTACAAAGCCCCATAGAATCTTTGTAGCAATCAATCTTCTGGGCCTGGGCGGAAAACCTGAATCAACACTCAACAAGTGTTTGGATAGTTAGGTCTTTAGAATATGGTACCTCTTCCGATCCTTGGTCTCATATACATTCTACAAACGAAGGAATAATCCATTCAATGATGATAGGAGAGACACCATGGGAAGATTACCACCATCGTTCCCACCTTCAAGATAACAATGAAGATTATTCAAGTGACCTCAATCATCCTTCAGTTTTTTATTTTTTATTAAATATAGTAAATACAGTGGATTCAAAGCGAAATCTATCCAACATTGAAGAAACTATCACCATTAAAATTTCAACCAAACCTAATGTTGTAGAGAATATTCACGTTGGCAAATCTTGTTCTCCATCAGAACTAGAAATTTACTGCGCTCTCTTTCGCGAATTTAGAGATGTCTTTGCATGGTCATATGAAGAAATGCCAGGCATTGGCTCAAGAATTATTGAACATGAAATCAATATGTATCCAGATGTCAAACCAATACGATAACGGCTTCGACCTGTCCATTCGAAGAAAGCGCTGCCATTAAAGCAGACGTTGAAAACATTTTGCATGCTGGTTTCATTTACCCTGTTCCTCTCACTGATTGGGTATCGAATATTGTTCCTGTAATGAAAAACAAGGAACGATTAGAGTGTGTGTTGATTATAGGGATGTAAATCAAGCATTTCCAAAGGACAACTATCCTACACCCTTCATCGACCAAATAATTGATTAATGTGCTAGATGCGAAATCTTTTCATTCATGTATGGATTTTCCGGATACATTCAAATCAATATTTGCCCATAGGACTAGTTGAAGACTGCATTTATATGTCCGTGGGGCACATTCGCATATCAAAAATTACCTTTTTGTTTGAAGAACACAGGGGAAAATTTTCAGAGGGCAATGAATTACACCTTCCATGACATCAAACACATCATTCAATTGTATATCGACGATCTACTGGATCATTCGCGAAGGCGGACTGATCATCCGCAACATTTGAGAGCCATATTTCTACGTTGCCGACACTACAAGATACGACTCAATCTGCACAAGTGTGTGTTTTGTGTTGGTTCCGGTCGATTACCTGGTTTTGTAGTTTCTAAGGATGGAATTCGACTCAACCCATTTAAGGTTTAGGCAATCCTTGACATGCCTCCACCTTCAAATTTGCTTCAAATTTAGAGACTCTATGGGAAAGCTAACTTTCTGAGGAGGTTCATTCCACATTATGCTGAACTCGCTAAAGGTTATACAAGTCTTTTGAAAAAATTGGTAGCCTTCCACTGGGATCAGGTTTTGCAAGCTTCCTTTGATGCTTTAAAACATTCCTTGATAAAAGCATCATTAATGTACGCTCCTGACTATCAAAAATACTTTAACCTGTATCTCACCGCCACAGATACAACTATCGCCATGGTTTTAGTGCAAGAAAATAATGTAATTGGACTTCGTATATATTATTTAAGTCACAATCTTAATGATACAGAAAGAAAGTACTCTTATGTTGAAAAGTTGGCTTTAGCAGCTGTTAAACTAGTACAGAGATTTTGACACTATGTTCTCTTTCGCAAAACTACCATTGTGTCAGATTGCAACCCTATGACCTACATTCTGTCGCGTCAATTACTGGGGGTCAAATATTCCAAATGGATAGCTATTTTGTAGGAGTTTGATCTAGAATTCACCAAATCCAAAACAAAGAAGTCTCTCGTCTTCACGGAGTTACTTTGTGACCTTCCCTCATCATCCAACGGTTTAGCATCCAAAGCATCAATCGTGGATGAGACTCTATTTTTAATATTGTCAAGCGATCCGTGGTACGGAGATATACTGGTCTATCTCCAAACCCAAAATTTTAGGCCTAACACCTCTTGCTCTGAACAGAAGCGTACTCAATACCAAGCCAAGGAATATCTGATCGTTGGTGATACGCTTTACCATCGTGGTGTAGATACAGTTCTACGAAGGTGCCTCACGCATGAGGAGGCCAAAAACGTTTTGAATGATTATCATTTAGGTGCTTGTGGGGAGAATCTATCTGGTTGCGCTACTACACAAAAGATATTATGAGCTGGTTACTTCTGGCCCACCACATTCAAAGATTGCATAATTGTAGTCAAAAGTTGTCATGATTGTCAGATTTTTTATCAGAAAACTAGATTACCACCTGCACCACTGCATCTAGAAGTCGTTGTTGGTCCATTCGCCAAATGAGGCATTGATTTCATGACATGTAACCCCACCTCGGCTGGGGGCATGGGTATATTATAGTTGTTGTCGAATATTTTACAAAATGGGGCGAGGCGATGCCTACATTAAACAACAACAGTGAAACGGTTACTCTTTTCTTTTTTAATCATGTAGTTTCTAGATTTGGTGTACCACATGCTATAGTCATAGATCATGGGTCACATTTTCGCAATCACATGATGATCAAATTGACTTCCAAATTAGGACTGTCCCATGATAGTTCTACTCCATATTATCCGTAGGCTAACGGACAGGTTGAGGCAATCAAAAAAGTCCTTAAGCACATGCTGCAGAGAATGATTGGAGTCCACAAATGGAATTGGCATTTAATCCTATACTCAGCCCTATGGACATATAGGACTTTGGTGAGAAATGCAACCGGATTTACGCCCTTTCAATTGGTGTATGGTCTAGAAGCTTTCTTACCAATTCAGTGCAAAATCTCATCCCTCAAGCTTGCAATTGATGTGCTTCCCGAAACATCTAAAGAAGAGCCTCGTTTCTTGGAACTAATCCATCTGGGTGAAACCTGTCGTGATCTTGAGTTGGATAAAAAAGCACATAAGAAACACGTCAAGGCACAATATGACAAAAATGTCAAGCCTCGTGTCTTCTTAGAAGGTGACTTGGTCTTGCTTTACGATCAGGACTCTGACAAGTTAGGAGCAGGTAAATTCGAACCATTATGGATGGGCCCCTGCATTGTTAAATGGGTATTGACAAAAGGAGCCTATGAGCTGGTCGATTATGATGGGATTCTACTGTCGCAGCCCTGAAACGAGTCGTATCTTAAATGTTACTATGCTTGATTAAGTATAGTAAACTTATTATATATATGTTTTTAATTCATTTTTTATTTTTCTTTTAGATTTGTCATTTTGGTCAAGTAATCCACTTCGCATTTGTTGCAAACATCAAAATTTTCAGAACCATTTGTTGGGTATGCCGACAAAGCTAGTCGTAGTACGCAAAACCTATCTTCTGCAACCTGGGCCATTTTCACTCCAAGCGGTGGGTTAGTGAGTTTCAGGGGGATATGTATTGGTCGATCGATGAACGACATCAATGAGTATAGCGCGTTTATTGAACTTCTCTCTAATGCCATTTCACATGGCATATGCCGATTTGTTATCAGGCTAGATTTACAACTCATCATTCTACAGCTTACTAGCGTTTATTCTATTCGGAACCCAACTATTTATCACATGTTCCTAAGACTCAAGATTTTGGAAAGACATTTTGATTCCATTCAATATCAACACATTTCCAGAAACTTAAACACATTAACTGATTCATTAGCAAACTATGTGTTAAATAGACATTTGCAGCATTTGTAAAGAAAGCATTTCACATCAACATTTGCATCAGGATTGCATAACTTAACCAAAATAAAACTTCGAAAATCAAAAATAGATAATTGTTTATAGTTTTACAGAATGTTTTTGTGTCCAAGACAAAATCGATCATCTGACCAAGAGACTCAAAAATGAATGCAGAAAAGCATCCTAGGCTAATGATGCTGGTAATAACATGTCACCGCCTGTGCTATCATGCGCAAGAGTCTAGTCCAACAACTCGGTATGCCAGTAGTATGGCGTTGTAACCTCAAAGGTAACTCATTGGTCCTGACATCCTGAATGGCAAAAGTGAGGCCCTCGATCTGATCCTACAGCACTGCCAAGGTCTCTGATATGTCCAGATCTGGAAGGACGGCCCTCCCTATAGCCTCTCCTGCCGGAGCGTCATCTGCAGCCCGTGGGCATGCCACTGGTCGCACTGGTCTAATATATGCACACACATATAAGTTTGATTAGTCTTGGTAACATTAAAGAACACAAAAACATTATAAAACTGATAAACAAAGATGTGGTCGAATCATTTTACCTATAACACTCCACTGCTCGCCAACTGGTAGAGCCAAATCTGGGTCACCTTGGAAATCCATCCCGACTTATGGATACTCCACAAATACCATCTCCTGATGATGGAAGCACTCAAAAAAGGCATCAGAGAAGGAAATCTATGACTGGAGGGCATGTCTGGCCATAAGATCAACCCATCTCTACATCTGTGGCTCCCTCGGTGCTGGTAATCCAAGTGAAATGTTCTGAGGCTGCATCAGTGGAATCCTCTCCAAAGAAAAGCAGTCAATATGGATCCATAGCCAAAATTCTTGGTCCTCCCATTCTTTACTTTGGAAAGTTGTTCTTTTATGATAGGAAGTATCACCTCACACCAGTTGAACATCTTCAGTTCCAGGCATTCCAAGGCATACTGCATATAAGATCTGTTCACCAAATGTAAGACCGCGCTACCAGCCAATCTAGAAAAGGTAAATAAAATGGTCCTCAAGGGCCAATTAGTGACATTCCAGATATTGATCTTGCCATCTATGCTAGGCTAAGAACCATCCCTGCATAACTGATGAATATAATCTTTCACGGATTCACCTCCATGGGCAAATCTTGATAGTGAAAGAGGGGCACCACTCCTCAACAATCTCGTCAGAAAGTAAATGTCTTGGACTGTAAATGGAATAGATTTACCTCTGATCTTGAAGACCTGGTCGATCGGATCCCAAGCATCAAGGAAATACTGTAACAAACAGATCTGTTGCCTCATGCTGGATATGTAGAAGAACTTCAGCAAGCCACAGTTCCTCAATGCATCCCTGGTCATGCAAAGCAATCATGTCCTCCTCTTCATGTTCTTGCTTACACCATGTGACGATCATCTTGATCCAAAAAATATATGAAATGCAGACAAAAGATGAGTTAGGATCTAAATTTGAGCAAAAATAGGAAAAAACTTGATGATAAATCATTGTGTAAAGTTTCCTTTCTGCACCCGTCACACCTTGCCTTTGTGCAAGGTGAGATGCACACTGACTGGCCAATGCACAACTCAGTATGCATCGCACCTTTCGATATAGGCTAGGTGCAATGGTTGGGGAACAAATTCTTCAAATCCCAGGGCCCAAAAAAATGGAAAAGCTAGCTCTGAATCAAGAAAAGGTGGAATGAAAATGAAGAGCTCAGGGTTAGCTCCTACCTGTTCCTAACGGCGCTAAGAATAGTCCACTGGATCTCCTAAAATCGACTACTGAAATTTGAGGGGGAAAACCACTCCAGAGCTCCAAAATCCTAAATTTGAAATGAAATGATGAAAGTGAAAGGTAAAACTACTTTTTGTATTTACTATTCACGTACTTCAAGTAAAATGTTAGTTTTAATTCATTTTTCTTACATATATATGTATTTCTAATCAATTTGATGGAGTGATTGAGAAGATTGAACGATCGACGAAAGAATCTAATGTGCTAAACAATGAATTGAACATCTTTGACCACTGATTCAAGCATAATTTCGTCATTTGAAGCTTGTGTAAAAACGAAATTGACGCCAAGCATAGTTCCCCCACGGTTCAAGCTTGTTAAAAAATGAACCCACCTTAAGTAAATAACCTTTGTGATTGCCATTCTATCAACCTTTTGAGCCTTGGTTGTGTACCTCTCATCACCTCCATTCTTTTGGCTGATCATATGCTTCCACTTGGTTGTTTACCCTTTTGAGGAACAACTGTGACGAGTGGTCTTGTTAGCCAACCTCTTCCCAGAAACCACCATGTTTTGAGAATTTCCAAGCTTACCTGGAACCAATTGCTACCGTAGACACCACTCGTTCCTCAAAATTGAGTCTCCTTTAAACTCTTTTCAGACTCATTAAATATGAAAATATTGTCGAGCAATTGGCCTTTCCAGCTCATTAAATTGATTGGAAGTGCCATCCCTCCTGTATATTTTAATCTTTTTCGTACCTGAGGGATTATCTCACAAAAATGTTTGAGCACTTGTCTTTTTCGACTCGTTAAAGTGATCAGAAAAGTCATCCCTTTTGTATTATTTAATCCTTTTTCGGACTTAAGGGATTAATCTACAAAAAAGAACTTTTGGAGTTTTATTTTCGTCCCTTTTCAAACTCTCTAAACATGAAAAGGGCCAAGTTATCCTTGTCATTAAACTCATTAAAACAATAGCGACAAACTTGTCCATTCTAGACAAGACCGAGTTTCACTGTCGCTAAACTCGTTAAAACATAGCGGCAGGTTTGCTCGAAGGGAAAATTATAGAACAAGCATATGTTATCCTCCTCAAGCTAGACAAAAATAAAGAGGTACTGGTCAGCAATGACTGGGGAAAAGGGAAAAAACTTGAAGAAATTTATGGTAGCAGGTCACTCTTGAACATGAAACTTTCACTCCATCACCATTATTGAGTCGGGTTGGGTTATTCCATTCACCGGTCATCTCACCATTGGTCTTCCACACCATCCATATTTTGGGGTTAACGCTACCAATCCATCTCAGTGTAGCCAACATGTTCAAGAGAAGTCATTTAGTTGAGAAACCACAATCTAGTTAATGCCTCATCCAATGCAATACCTTCAACCTTCATCTTTCATGACCGCCATTCCTGAACCCTGCGTCATCAGATTGTTTTCACCTCCAAAAATCATTTGCTTTGTTTTGTATCATAGATGTGGGATACATTAAGGCCCTCCTATGACAAGTCACTTCTTGTCGACGTAGCTCATTATCCAAGAAGTTGACTTAGAAACACCCCTTTTAGTACTTTGAAGCTTGCATGCCTCAATGGCAAGTTTCTCACTTCCGGCGATAGGTTGACATAAATGGCCTTCGACCAAAAGATTTTACGTGGTGTTCGACATTGGATCATATATTCACACCACGTGAATTGTATTGTAGTACCTTGAGGGTCATTATCATTATCGGTGATTCCTCTCGCGTTTGTTAACAACTCACATTATTGGCTGGTAATCAGGCGATGTCTTTCCATGTTCGACTTCAGAACATCTCTTCACATGGATTGACTTGTGCATCGGGCGAAGATTGAACGAGTTTGAAGACCCCGATCTAGGTTCATCCATCTGGTCTGCGATATATTTAGGGATATAAAAACATCGAATGTACAGAGACACTACACAGATGGTCATTCAAACCAAGGATGATGACTCTACACTTGAAGAATCATTAGTCTGCATCTATAGACAACTATCTGATCTATGTACATGAAATGAATTTATAAAGCTGAGCATGGGAATGCCTGCCTCAGCTAGATCATGAAAAATTATATTATGATGATGTATTGTATTGTATCTTATACAAGTCACCTTCCAATTCGAAACCTTGGATCCTCATGATAAAGCATTTCACCTGACATCAATATTTACGACTTCATGCTTTAGGGGGCAATTGTTATAGACATATTTGGGCACTTCAACCCCAATCTTACATGTAAATAAACTAAGTCTCATCAACCCCTAAAAGAGTTGTTTCATACCCTAAAAGAACATGGTCATCTGATTACATCATTCCCCAAAAGGTCCACCTGAAAAACCATCGAGAAATGGCCTAAACTGAACCATACTGACTGCTACACTCGCGAGGTGTGATTTATACTGAGTGGTACACTACATAGGTGCGATGCATACTGATTAGGCCTTCTGTAGGGTGCGATGGGCAAGGATGGACAAATTTCTGAGATAGTTTGCTAAGTGGATACTCATGGGATCTTCTAGAAACTTCTCCTATGACACTTGCCTCTCTAAATTTGCCCAAGGATGAGTAAGAGATCCAAGAAATATCCAAGTGGAACTAAATGCAACAAGTGGAATGACACTAATCAAAACCCCAGAGATGACTCACACCCTTGCACACATCTATAAATGGATCCCTCATCTAAGAGATCTAGAGGCTGGAATTTTGTGAATTGCAAGGAAGTGCTAATAGTTTGTATTTGAGGAAAGTGCATTGTATTGCTGGTGTGATCTTGCTATTTCATGAGGTGAAGAGGGATTGATGTTGGGAGGATGATGCTGGATCAGACAGTTGGGTTGTAATTCTCCCTTCTATTTAATAAAGTTCTTCAAGTTTTCTTCCATATAATTGTGCAATCGTGAATGCTATGATTTGTGAATGCTACTGTATGTTCATTATTATCTGATTCTGTAATGTTTATGATATAATAGATCAAGCTGCTTTGATGGTTATTTGTTACTGTGTTTCTACAGTTACTCTCCAAGCGAGATAAGTATGGGCAAGAGTTGCAAGCTTTGTCAAGGGGGAGAGAGATCAAGCAAGGGATTAAGCGGAAGATCCAGGTTCATTCCTTTGTCTTTCTCTTATCTATTATACATAGAAGAAATCGTGAATTGCTTTAAACTATTGTTTCTAGGGTATCTACCAAACCTAGAGGGCTAGTCGTTCAAAAAGACACTAGTTTTCCCAGAAACAAAATGGCGAATCCACTAGGGAATGAGTAGATGTTTGTTTGTTGTTATTGTTTGTTTTATAAGCTATAGACAAAGCCTGAAGTCAGCTAGGTAGTCTTCAAACTGCTCTTGCTCTGCAATTGCATAGTAGATGAATGCTGCTTCAGTCAATCTCTGGTTTATTTTATGAATTAAACATTTGACTTATGAGCATTCTAGATGCCATTTTGGTAGCTCAGTAACCTCTCAAGACATTCGTCTCTACTTTGCTCTTTATTGTCCATCATAGCTCAGCTTAACTCACTGAAAATAGCTGCTCACCTGAGCTAAAACCTACTTCTATTGTGCTCCCTAGCCCATCGCACTATTTGTCACTGTAAACCAGTATACATCGCACTTCCTGAGTGTAGTAGGTGCGATGCATCCCTGTTTTTGTGAAGTCCAGGTGCGATGACTCACTGAACCTATTCCCATCTTAGGAAGCTGGGGTTTTTTGTCCTTGTTTTTAGTTTTGTTTAGTTGATTCGCCGCTTAATGAATAGTGCCTCCTTACTAAAGCCTACTTGCATCACATAGATCAGCCTCCATTGATTAGGATTATTGAATGTTTTTATGTATTTGTTCATCATTTATAATCCTTTGTCGAAAAGTTGCTTAAATTGATTTGTCGCTTTGGTACAAAAAGTGTCGTAACTGTCGTTTTGTGTCAAAAAGAGAAGTGTCATTGATTCTTCCTTCCCTGAATAGTCGATTGAAATTTTCATCATGTATTTGGTTTGATTTCTTGATATTCAAACTATCAAAAGATTTTTTTTTCATTCAAAATTGAAAAGTGTTGTTTAGTCTTCCTTTCTCTTTTGAAGAAGAAATTGTCGAAATGTCATTTTGAAAGAAATATTTCAGATCTTTGCTACATTTGGTTCTCCTTTTTGGAATTTTTACATTAAGGAGAATGAAAAACAAATAAATGCATTTGCATTTGCATTTAGTTTTTGTGCGAAATATGATTTAGGAAAATGCACTAGTGTGTGCTCTTTGCTCTTTGTTTGAAAGAATTGTAGTCTTCTTTCCCTAGTAGCTAGGATTTTCATTGATCAAAATAAACAACGATTGTTTATCACAACATCATGCGATGAACCATTGAAAGGAAAACTTTAAACAAGATCAACTATAAAATAAATCTCAATGAACCTAACAACACTTTGGAACTTAATGCACATCTAGAGGTCTAGGCTAGGGACGTGTTCCGACATTGTATAAACTAGTAACTATCGTTTTCATCGAAGGTTGGGTGATTCCTCCTCCTTGATACAACAAGTGCTAGCACGGACTTGTGCTCTTCGTACCATCACGTATATATTGGGAGACCAAAATAGGCTTATATCCTTTATCCATAGGAAGCTGAGTCTGTCACCGTATCGATTGCAATGCTTTGAACACAGCGTTCGAGAAGATTGATTGTTGTACATAAGTCCTTGGTAATTTATCTTTAATTTATCACCAAGGTGTATATTGCAGTTTTTCGATTGGTTTGGTAATCACTCTGTCTATATTTTCCAGAGTAGTCACTTTTGTTCCTTTTCGACTCTTTAAAAGAAAAGGTCCATCTGAGCACTTGTCACTTCAGGCTCATTAAAATTGAAGGGGACTAGAGTCATCCTTAGCTTTTTCTCGACTCTTAAGAACTGAAAAATCAAAGTTGTGTCAAAGCATCTTTAAAATTAATTGAATTCGAAATAACATCCCTGTTCCTTAGTTGATCTTAGGTTGAGATATATGGAGACAAATCTGGGATCCACCAATCAAGGAATCCCTTTTTAGGGGAATCCTAGTCCCTTTTCTTTTTGGGGAAATATTGGTGCTCTGTTTATGGCCACATTGTCCCTTTCGAGAATTACAATTGGCCTGCCAGTATGGCTATTCTCAACCTCTATGGTTCGAAATACCGTGATTCCTCCATAATCAAATCAGCCTCCAGTTGATACTGAAGTTGACCCTTAGCCTTCTTCTTCGTTTGTTTCTCCCTCCCGTTCCTCCTCTTCGCTTGGTGAAAGTAGTGATGCTAGTAACCAGGTGGCTAAGAAGAAGAAGAAAGGGAAGGAGAAGAAGAAGAAGCCAATTCAGCAACGGGGCAACCATGAATCATCTGGTGAAAATACTCACATTAAAGCTCCCAAACCAAAATTTCCTTGCATAATTTGTAAAGGAGACCATTTTCATTGAGATTGTCCTTGCTTTCCTCGGATCTTGAGAGAATGGTCTCCCCGTTTTCACCATCAGGTGCCGTCAAACTCTGGTGATCATGTTGATAACACACCATCAACTAGTAATAGTGAAGTTCATGGACAGAAAGGAAAGGTAAAAGTTCCATGTAGGTTATGTGAAGGTAATCATTCCCTTCACCATTGTCTTTTTTTGGATGAAGCCAAAAGAGTTTTAGATAACTGTCCTATTTCACTGCAATGACTTCCATCTGGCTACAAGAAACTCTCCCCTAGTCCTTTACTAGTTGAAAAATTGACTAACTTAAATCAACCATCAGTCGAAACCACTCTCTCTGAAAGTGAATCTTATGAGTCCATGCCGGATCAAAGCCAACAAGTTGAGGTGATATTTGACCCAGTTTTACCTTCAAAAGATCATACCCTTCCCGAAGAGAGTGAGAACGATACCATTCAAATTCTTTTTGTTACTTCAGTGTCCAATGAACTTGGGGGCAATCCACCCATTCCTTTGCAACAGGAAGAAAATCCCCCAATTCTCGTAACTCAAGGGTTAATTCACCCATTTATTCGATACCCCCTCCAAGTAGTCTAGTCACTTCTTTCGATTGGAATCTACCAGCAAGATCTTGCCTTCCTTCTTATGTACCTTTCTAGATCATAGTACAAGTTTACAAAATGATCGTGTCTGGCACTATTATAGATGAGGGTGCATCAGTGGGTATCCTTTCCTCAACTACTTGGAAAGCGTTTGGTTCACCATCGCTTATGCCTGTTACGCAAAATCTGTCAGGCTTTAACAAGGGAACCAATCGATGTTAGGGATCCTTCCTAAGTTATCGATCACTTTGTGAGGGAAAACCATTCATCTGAACGTGATGGTAGTCCCAGGACCGTTAGATTACAATTTACTCCTTGGACGTGACTATGTTTATAACATGGAGGCTATTGTTTCAATGCTCTTCCAAGTAATGTGTTTCCCGCATGAAGGCAAGATTGTCACTATTGACCAGCTTTCATTTCCATGTCCAAGCATAGCTCCAAGTCAATCATCATCCCTAAATGGTCCTTTTACTTCAACGGTATCTCTTGAACCTTCGTTCCATCCACCTAATTTCCATGAGTAGTTTGGTGAAGGTAACGAAGCTTAGGGGGAATGCCCCTTGTCTATTTTGCAGACAAACCCAGCTGAAAAGATAAGTTTCCCTGTAGGTTATGTGATTGGTCTAACACACCATTCATCCTTGTCTATTCTGCGGACGAAGCCAAGGAAGTGTTTTGTCTATTCTGCAGACAAAACCATCCTACCTAACCTCAGTAATTTCCATATGGCTACTGGAAATTCATCCTTTTAATCATGTTGGGGGCATGCAAGCTTTCTTTCTTTCATTTTCAATTTTTAGTTTTGACATTTCTATATTTTTAGTTTTGTCTTTTCTAGCTTTTTAGTTTTGTCGTTTCTAGCTTACGTAAAAAAATGAAACTAAAAAACTGAGCATAGTTCCCCCATGGTTCAAGCTCGTTAAAAAATGAACATACCTGGAGTAATTAACCTTTGTGATTGTCGTTCTATCAGCCTTTTGAACCTTGGTTGTGTACCTCTCGTCACCTCCATTCTTTTTGTTGATCATACGCTTCCACTTGGTTGTTTACCCTTTTTGAGGAACATCTGCGACGAGTGGTCTTATTAGCCAATCTCTTCACATAAACTACCATGTTTTGAGAAGTTCAAAGCTTACTCGGAACTAGTTGCTACCCTAGACACCACTTGTTCCTAAAAAATCGAGTCTCTTTTAAACCCTTTTCAGACTCGTTAAATATGAAAAGATTTTCGAGCACTGGCATTTTCTCTCATTAAAGTGATTGGAAATGTCATACCTCCTGTATATTTTAATCTTTTTCAGACCTGAGGGATTATCTCATGAAAAAGATTGAGCGCTTGCCTTTTTCGACTCGTTAAAGTGATTGGAAAAGTCATCCCTTTTGTATTATGTTATCCTTTTTCCTGAGTTAAGGGATTAATCTACGATAAAGAACTTCTGGAATTTTCTTTTCATCCCTTTTCAAACTCTCTAAACATGAAAAGGACCGAGTTATCCTTTTCATTAAACTCGTTAAAATAATAGCGACAAACTTGTCCATTCTAGACAAGACCGAGTTTTACTGTTGCTAAACTAGTTAAAACATAGCAACAAGTTTTCCCAAAGGGAAAATTATAGAACAAGCATATGTTATCCTCCTCAAGCTTGACAAAAATAAAGAGGTACTGGTCAACAATGACTAAGGAAAAAGGGAAAAAACTTGAAGAAATTTATGGTAGCAGGTCGCTCTTGAACATGACACTTTCACTCCATCATCATTATTGAGTCGGGTTGGGTTATTCCATTCATTGGTCATCTCACCATTGGTCTTCCACACCATCCATATTTTGGGGTTAACGCTACCGAAACCATTGGGTAATGATTCTAATAAAAAATCCAGAGATGACTCACACCCTTGCACACATCTATAATTGGATCTGTCATCTAAGAGATCTAGAGGCTAGAATTTTGTGAATTGCAAGGACCTGTTGATAGTTTGTATTTGAGGAAAGAGCATTGTATTGTTGGTGTGATTTTTCTATTTCATGAGATGAAGAGGGATTGATGATGGGAGGATGATGCTGGATCAGACAACTGGGTTGTAATTCTCCCTTCTATTTAATAAAGTACTTCAAGTTTTCTTCCATATAATTGTGCAATTGTGAATGTTATCATTTGTGAATGCAACTGAAGTGGGTTTTGGCTCAGGTGAGCAGCTATTTTCAGTGATTTAAGCTGAGCTATAATGGACAGTAAAGAGAAAAGTATAGAGGAATGTCTTCAAAGGTTATTGAGCTACCAAAAGGGCATCTAGAATGCTTGTAAGTGAAATGTTTAATTCATAAACTAAACCAGAGATTGACTGAAGAAGCATTCATCTACTATGCAATTGCAGAGAAAGAGTAGTCCGAAGGCTACCTAGCTGACTTTAGGCTCTATCTATAGTTTATAAAACAAACAATAACAAAAAACAAACATCTATTCATTCCTTAGTGGAGTCGCCATTTTGTTTCTCGGAAAACTAATGTGTTTTCGAACGACTAGCCCTCTAGGTTTGGCAGCTACCCTAGAAACAACATTTTAAAGCAATTCACGATTTCCTCTATGTATAATAGATAAGAGAAAGACAAAGGAACCAAACTGGATCTTTCGCTTAATCCCCTTCTTGATCTCTCTCCCCCTTGATAGAGCTTGCAACTCCTCCCCGCACTTATCCCGCTTGGAGAGTACCTGTAGAAACACAGTAACAAAGAACCATCAAATCATCTTCATATATTATATCACAAACATTACAGAATTAGATATATAATGAACATATAGTAGCATTCACAAATGATAACATTCACGATTGCACAATTATATGGAAGAAAACTTGAAGAACTTTATTAAATAGAAGGGAGAATTACAACCCAGTTGTTTGATCCAGCATCATCCTCCCAGCATCAATCCCTCTTCACCTCATGAAATAGCAAGATCACACAAACAATACAATGCTCTTTCCTCAAATACAAACTATCAACACTTCCTTGCAATTCACAAAATTCTAGCCTTTAGATCTCTTAGATGAGGGATCCATTTATAGATGTGTGCAAGGGTGTGAGTCATCTCTAGGGTTTTGATTAGTGTCATTCCACTTGTTTCATTTGGTTCCACTTGGAGATTTATTGGATCTCTTACTCATCCCTTGGCGAATTCAGAGAGGCAAGTGTCATAGGAGAAGTTTCTAAAAGATCCCATGAGTATCCACTTAGCAAACTGTCTCGAACATTTGTCCATCCTCGCCCATCGTGCCCTACAGAAGGCCTAATCAGTATGCATTGCACCTAAGTAGTGTACCACTCAGTATGCATCGCATCTGGCTAGTGTAGCAGTCGGTATGGTTTAGTTTAGGCCATTTCTGGATGGTTTTTCAGGTGGAACATTTTGGGAATGATGTAATTAGATGAGCATGTTATTTTAGGGTATGAAACAACTCTTTTAAGGGTTGATGAGCCCTAGTTTATTTACATATAAGATTGGGGTTGAAGTGCCCAAATATGTCTATAGCGGTGAACCATTGAAAGCAAACTTTAAACAAGATCGACTCTAAAATAAATTTCAATGAACCTAACAATGCTTTGGAACTTAATGCAACACATCTAGAGGTCTAGGCTAGAGACGTGTTTCGACATCGTAAAAACTAGTAGCTATTGTTTTCATCGAAGGTTGGGTGATTCCTCCTCCTTGATACGACAAGTGCTAGCACGGACTTGTGCTCCCCGTATCGTCATGTATATATCAGGAGACCACAATAGGCTTATATCCTTTATCCATAGGAAGCTGAGTCTGCTGCCCTATCAATCGCAATGCACTGAACACAACATTCGGGAAGATTGATTGCCGTACATAAGTCCTTGGTAATTTCTCTTTAATTTATCACTACGGTTTATATTGCAGTTTTGCGATTGGTTTGGTAATCCCTCTGTCTAGATTTTCCATAGTAGTCACTTTCGTTCCTTTTTGACTCATTAAAAGAAAAGGTCCATCTGAGCACTTGCCACTCCAGGCTCATTAAAAATCTAAGGGGAGCAGAGTCATCTTTAGCTTTTTCTAGACTCTTAAAAACTGAAAAAGAAAAGTTGTGCAAAGCATCTTTAAAATTAATTGAATTCATAATAACATCATTTTTCCCCTTAATTTTGAGTTGATCAAGTAATCCGAAATCATGGAAGAAATTCAATCAAAACCCCATCGTTCATAGAGACTAGCGAGTCAACTGTCTTTGACTCCGGAAATGAAGCCATTCCGGGCAAAACGGTCTCGTTTAACTGAGTCCAATTCATCTGGTTTATTTGAAACTTTTGTTTCAACATCATCAGAGACTACAGTTACTCCGATCATTTCTGGTACATCTGCCTTTAGAGAATAAGTTCCACAGTTACAAGAGGACATTAGAACTGATCCTAGTGTAATGGTAGACACTTCTATACCTGAAACAACTCCATATAGAGTTGATCCAGAGACTGAAGTTCACTTACCTAAACATTTGGCAGTCTAGTTTTAGAATTCAGAAGGTGTCACCCCTCCAGTATCTGTCACTGTAGAATCTATACCTTCTTCTACTCCAGAAATATTTTATGGACCTGATGGTCTACCTCTTTCACTTGGTCTGATTGCTATAGAGGAGATAGTATAGGATCCTCCATCCAGTACCCCATTACATTTTGGAACTAGGATTCATTTGTATCCTTCTACTCCTGAGTTTGGTCTTTTTAATCATCCTTCATCATAAGTTCCTGTCGAATCGCTAGGAAATCTTTTGGATAGACTAAACATGACTGAGCAACCATCAACATCCAGGACTGTGTCATATGATACAGCTACGGTAGAACCTCCTACTGTCATTCCTACAATGTTTGCTGGTATACCATCTGTTCCAGCTAGTTATCAATCACTAGTGGGAGTCCACTTAGAGGCTGCTTCAGCAACATGGTCTGATCCTGTATATTCAATGCAACCGATCCAACCTGTGTCGAATATTCCCACTACACCTGCTATTATGAATGTGCCACAACTACAAGCACTGCCTGTTGTGTCTCAAACTCAAGTCTCTTAGGTTGCAATACAACAGCCTCTTGTCTCTACAGCTCAAATGCAACCTCAGGTTAGTGCTTCCTTACCTAGAATGACTCAGGCTCAAATGGGTATTATCACCCCACATCTTGGTCAATCTTCTAGTATTGGGCAACAACAAATGGTCCAAAAACCATGGCTGGTACAATACCAACAACCTCAATTCTAGCAAACCCAACCTCAGTTTTGGCTTGGTCAATATCAAACCTACTGAGGACCTGAGCAACAAGGCTTTGTAGGTAATGGACAACCCCATTTTCAAAACAGTTATCAACAACCACACTATATTGGTTATGTCCAACAACCTTATCAAAGATACCAACATCAGATACATTATGCTGGTATGCAAAGACCTACTGCTCAGGCGATTCCATCCTATCCTGTGTATGCTTCGCCTAATCTGAATCAGTAGTTGCCTTTTGTAGCAACTCTAGAATTACCAGATTTGAACCGGTTGACAAATGATCCAATTGCATACGCCCCTTGGTGGCCAGTGATTCCTCATAAACTTCCCTCTAATATTCCTAAATTCAATGGAAATCCAGGTGAAGATCCATCAAATCACGTAATGACTTTTCATTTATGGTGCTCATCTAACACCCTGAATGATGATTTGATTAGGCTTCACCTTTTTCAGAGAACACTCACTAGTCCAAAAGCGAAATGGTATATTGAATTGCCTAGAGCTTTGTTTGATAACTTCAGCACCCTCGCCACTACTTTTCTAACCCACTTTCAGTTATCCATAAGGTACGAAATGGGAATAGAACTCCTTACCAACTTTAAACAGACCACGGCCACTCACATATCTGATCATATTCATGAGTGGTGATGTCGTTGTCGAATGGTAAAGACGTATGTTCCTAATCAGCGTTCACTGAGTGGTTTATTAAGTCTTTATTTCCATCTATCACTAAGGATGTGGCGAAAGGAGGAGTTGTCACCAAAGAGCAAGTCATTGCTCGTGCCCAATATTTAGACTTGATCTATAATCAATCTAGCACACTCTACGACAAAATTCCTGATGCTCCTAGACCATAATTTTCCATTCCACCCGCTCCTAAATCAAATAGAGACTCTCATTCCAGTGATAGCGTGATCGGTGCTTCAAGCATGCAAAATGCAAAGGCTCCATCTGGTAAAGCTCTTGTTGTTTCTAGTCAGAATGTGAGTGAAAAATCTCTTGCCTCGGAGAATAATGTCGTGTCATTTGACAAGGGCAAGAATCAAAAGCAAAGAGGGGGGAAGAAGAAAGGGAAAAATAATAAGAAGAAATAGGAGAATTAAACTCCCAAAAAACCTTCTGAGAATCCTACTGGGCTAAAGAAACCTCCTCGTTTTCGATGTTACATATGTAACGAGGAGAATTATATGAGGGATTGTCCATATTGAGTTGAGGTTGCAAAATTTTTAAAGACTTCAAATACCTCAGTGTTGTTGATTGATCCGTTTCCAAACCTAGAAACTAATCTGGTTGCTATCGATCATGCTTCCACATCCCAAGTTCTTATGCTATCCATCTCGAATAAGAAAAATTATGCGTTGACATCGACAAGGAATAAAGATTATAGGAATCCATTGTCGTCAAACAACCAGGCTACAGAACAACCTAGTAGTTCGACAACGACTTTGCCAGAAGTTGTTCCACCCATTATTCCTGAATTAGCTATAAAGCTGCTAAAGGGAGTCGTACATAAATCGACATTTAATCCTTGTGCTCGAACTGCTCAGAATTATAATATAATGGAGGATCTGGCTCAATCACCATCCGCTATGTTGACACTTGAGGTATTGCAAAATTGTCCCTCCTAAAAGCATGCTTTGTTATTAGCAGTAGGTGGGATTGATCTAGTGAATTCCAATCTTGTGGCCTTTAATCATAAGGGATTTACACCTCAGTTACCAACCCAACTCGCTTTCCTTATACAGTTAAAAGCCCTCAATAAAAATGTTCATCCAACAATCATTGATGAGGGAGCATCTACCTATATTATGTCAATGAGTTGCTAGAAAACTCTGGGTTCACCACCCTCGTCACGATCATCAACGACATTAAAAGCATTCTATGGAAGAACATACACTCCGTATGGGATTTTAAGTAACTTACAAGTTGAACTGGGGGGTAAGATAGTAGAGATTAAAGTCGAGGTCATCGATGGAAACCTTGATTACAATATGTTATGAAACCAGCTCACAAAAATATAGAAAAGAGAGATCAACACCTTAGAATTTAGCCTGTTCGAAGGGGCAACCTCCTTTACATTAAACAAATGAACTATTCTTGGATGATTCAAATGACAAAACCTCCTTTCTATATATAGGAGTCTAAGGAGTCACAATATAACCCAGCTGACCTAACAATAATAATATAAAGCCACAAAAATAACAATAGAGGGATTCTATGGGGCAGTGTAATAACAATATGGGGACAATAGGGGGACAACAATATTAATAAGGGATACAAATACAATAGTAATGGGGTAATCACTAGTATTATAGGGACCCAACATGCCCCTCTCCTTCAAAAAAGTGTTGTCCTCAACACTTGAGTAGTTCTGGATGCTTCTGTATAAAATTCTCATCCTCCCATGTGGAACCTTTAGCAGATAAGTTCTTCCACTTGATAAGATACTCCTAAATTGATCCATTTCATAATTGTCGAGTTCTTGTTTCTGTGACTGCTTCTGGTTCCAATATAATTTTTCCTTCCTCGTCAAGTTCTGGAAATATTGTTTGAACCGCGAGCTTGTCGCCTATAACCTTTTTTAAACATGAAACATGGAAAACTTGGTGCAATCGAGAATTTGCAAGAAGCTCCAATTTGTATGCCATAGTACCAATATTTTGCAACACCTTGTACAGACCATAATATTTTGGTGATAATTTATTATCCTTCTTAGCTTGCTTGAGGGACATTTGCTTATATGGTTGTAGCCGTAGGAATACCCAATCACCTACATCAAAACTTCTTTCATTGCAATGTTGATCTGCCTGTTGTTTCATTCTATTCTGTGCTAACATGAGGTTATCCTTTAAGAGTTGGAGGACTTTTTGTTGATGTTCGATGTGATGTTCCACTGCTTGAACCTTAGAATTTTCTCTTAAATATGATGTGATGGATGGTGACTGATATCCATAAAGTGCCATAAATGGGGTCATTTTTGTTGCTGTATGGAAGGAAGTGTTATACCACCATTCAGCCAAAGGCAACCATTTGACCCATTGTGTCTGTTTATCAGATACAAAGCAACAAAGATATCCTTCCAAACATTTGTTTACTATCTCAGTTTGCCCATCAAATTGAGGATGATAAGATGAGCTATGAGCTAACTGAGTACCAAGACAAGAAAATAATTATGTCCAAAAATTTCCAGTGAAAATGGGATCTCTGTCACTTACAATAAGCTTTGGGTTTCCATGTAGCTTTTGAATTGTTTCCATAAATGCAATAGAAACTGTACTAGCTTTAAATGGATGTGATAATGCACAAAATTGTGCATACTTGGTAATTCTGTCAACTACCACCATGATGACACTCTTTCCCTCAGACTTGGGTAAACCTGTGATAAAATCCATTGAAACCTCCTCCCAACATTGGCTTGGAATGGATAAAGGTTGTAATAGACCCAGTGTCTTAATTGTTTCAACTTTATTTTGTTGGCAAACCAAACATTCCGCCACAAACTTTTTAATATCTGATTTAAGGCCCTCCCAAAAAAATTCCTTATTAACCCTGTGGTAAGTTTTTAAAAATCCTGAGTGCCCTCCTAATGGAGAAGTGTGCAATTCCATAAGAATCCTTTGTTTTAGCTGGGAATTCTTACAGAGGTATAAGCGATCTTTGTACCATAACGAATCATTTTGCTAGCTAAATGTATCAGACGTACTGGAGTCTTGTTGTAACTTTTGAATAAGTGCCCACACTTCTTCGTCTTTCTTCCATTCCTCCCTTGCTTCGTTTATCCAATCTGGTTGGATAATAGAAATGGCGCACAACAATGATTCCACATCCTCATCCTTTCTTGAGAGTGCATCTACCACCACATTTTGCTTCCCTTTTTTGTACATGATTTCAAAGTCATAACCCAACATCTTTGTGACCCACTTTTGTTGCTCTTCGAAGGATAATCTTTGTTCTAAAAAGTATTTAAGGCTATCATGATCCGTTTTTACCTTGAAGTGTCTTCCCATTAGGTAGGGTCACCATTTCTTAAGTGCATGGAGTATTGCCAACATTTCCTTCTCATAAATAGCTTTGTGTAAAAAATTTCCCTTGATTGGACGACTTTCAAAAGCAATGGGTCTTTCATCTTGCATTAAAATAGCACCAATTCCATTTCCTGAAGCATCACATTCCCCAATAAAGGTTTTTGTGAAGTCTAGTGTAGCTAAGACCGGTGCTTGGCACATTGCCTCTTTAAGATGCTCGAAGGCCTTTGTTGCTTCTAGATTCCATGAAAATGCATCTTTCTTCAATAATGTTGTTAGAGGTGCTTCTATTCTCCCATAATTCTTAAAAAACTTGCGATAATACCCTATCAACCCAAGAAATCCTCACAGATGCTTTATGGATGTGGGGATTTTCCATTCCTTAATGACTTTAATTTTGCTAGGGTCTACCTTAACTCCTTCATCAGATACAATATGACCCAAATATTCCACCTCTTGTACTCCAAAGAAACATTTGGATCTTTTTGCATATAATTGTTTCTCCTCCAATAGTTGTAGCACCCTGTCAACATGTTCAACATGATCCTTCCAAGACTTGTTGTAGATTAGTATATCATCAAAAAATAAAAACACAAATTTTCTAAGGAATGGTTTGAAAATGGAATTCATCAAACCTTGAAATTTTGAAGGTTCATTGGTAAGGCCAAAAGGCATGACCAAAAATTCATAATGACCCTCATGAGTTCTAAATGTTGTTTTTGGAATGTCTCCAGTCTTCATTCTGATTTGATGATATCCTGAATGAAGATCCAACTTGGTGAAGTAAATTGATCCATGCAGTTCATCCAGTAATTCATCAATGACAGGAATGGGAAACTTATCTTTAATAATGAGCTTGTTGAGCTCCCTATAATCCAAACACATGCACCATGATCCATCCTTCTTGTGCACCAATACTACTGGAGCATAGAAAGAACTTTGACTCAGTTGAATTATACCAACCTCTAGCATTTCTGCAACCATACGTTCAATTTCACTCTTTTGGGCATAGGGATATCTCTATGGCCTGATGTTTGGAGGAACACTTCCTGGAATCAAATGAATAGCATGATCATGATCATGAATAGGTGGGAGACATTTGGGAGTCTCAAATACCTTGGAATGATTGTCCAAGACTTTTTGGAGATCTAGAGAAATAGATGATTCCAACGTGGAAACATCTAGCGAACATAATTGTGCAATTACACCTCTTTGTTCCTTTTTTAGAAGCTTTGTCATACCGTTAGAGCTGATTATCTTTCCCGGTTTCCCTACAATACCCCTTAATTCAACTTCCTTTCCTTCCATAGAAAATTTCATGAAAAGTTCTTGAAAATTAAAAGCTATTGTACCCAAGGATTGTAGCCATTGGACTCCTAGTACAACATCAACACCTCCCATTGGAATGGAAAGCATTGGGCTAGTCAATACATATTCTCCCATGGATAGATTGATATTATGGCACTTTCCAGAGAAATTTATTGTTCCTCCATTTGCAACCATCACTTGACACTCTGGTGTTGAATATAAGAAGAAATTCAATTCTTTTGCTACCTTACAATGAATAAAATTGTGGGGACTTCCTGAATCAATCAAAACTATTACCTTTTTCTTCTTGATTTGTCCTTCTATATTGATGGTTTAAGGCGTGGTAATTCCCACCAATGCATTACAAGATATGGTAGGATTCATTTCTTCTTTATCTAGGCTTTGTTCCTAGAGTATATCCTCTTCTTTTGACCTTTCTTGCTCCTTTTCTTCTTCCTCTTCACAATCTATGTAGAATAATTTCTTCTCAGCACACTTATGAACTTTAGTGTATTTGCTATCACAATTGTAACAAAGCCCTTTTGCTCTTTTTTCTTCCAATTTTTGTGGTGTCAACCTTATAGGTTGTGGAAGACTAGGAGAAACAACACTTCCATCTTTATAGTTGTGAGTGGTATGCTTCCTGGTTGCCATAATTTTACTTTCCATTTTTCTTGCTAACCTGAATGCCTTCTCTAATGAATTAGGTTCCCAAAGGCAAACATCATGTTGGATATTATCCTCTAAAGTCCCTATGAACACATCAATCCTATGCTCCTCTGGAATATTTTTTACCCTTATGTTCAATTTTTGGAACTCCTCAATGTGCTCCATTATTGAACCCTTTTGTTTGAAACTTATCAATTGGCTAAAAAATGTGTTGCTTTTTGTATCCTCATAATATGCTGTCAATTATTCCGTAAAAATTGCCCAAGTGATAATTTGATTACAAGAGAAAAGCCATTGATACCATACAAACTAATTTGGTTCCAAATATAAAGTTGCAATACGTACCTTTTGTGTGTTTTGCACATTATTGAGATCGAAAAATTTCTCCATCTGTAATATCCATGTTGTGGGATCCTTGCCATCAAAATTCCTCATATTGATTTTTGGAATATGGTGGGTCTTTGATCCAACATTAGAGTCTATGGAATCATGATTAACATTTCTTTTGTTCTCATCATGAGTTTCCTTTACTACCCTTTCACCATTAGTGACCATTTCTTGTAGCAACTTATTCATATTTATCTTCAATTCTTCCATCTTATCATCCATGCCATCAATTTTAGCATCCACGCCATTCATCTTAGCTTCCATGCCATCCATCTTAGCTTCTACGTCTTTCTTTAAACAATCCATATTATCTTCTACACCTTTCTTTAAACCATCCATCTTAGCTTCTACATCTTTCCTTAAACCATCCATCTTAGATTCTATTGCTTTTTGGGCAAGTGACACTTGTTGCACTTGGTCTCGTTATTTTGATATATCATGTTGCATTTCTTCGTCTTCCTCATGATTCATGCTAGAGCTTTCAGGTTTCTTACTAGGTGTTTGCATTTTCTTTCCTCGGGGCATCAATTACCGATTCAAACTAATTTTTCAAACCAAGCCTATGCAAAAATTTAAAAAAAACTACACACCTTTTTTCACTTTGTAGAAGCTTGATATTGAATCTGATGTATCTCTGTACTTTCGAATCATCCAATTCTAAAATTGTGATCTGTAGTAGACCTCTGTGTCCTCTTTCCAATGCCACCAGTCTGATCCAAATTGGATTCTCCAAGGAAGAGTTATGCACAATCTCCCAAGATGACCTGATTATATACTAGTTCAGTAGAGCGAACTTGTACGACGTGCCACGAGTCACTATTTCGACCTTTGGCTCTGAAAAATATATACAAGAAAATACAGCCCGTCCTCTTTCTATAACTTCTTATGAAATTTCAATCCGATGCTCAGAGAAAAAATTATGACGCTTTTCCCCAGGTCACCTTTTTGGAATGTAATTCAGGAGTCTACAAAAAGACCAAATTCCTCAGATCATATCTCTACAAATATAGCACAAAAAGCTCTAAAATTTGGACCCAAGATTTAGCGTGATTTCTTCTTAAATGGGTTTTTTTTTATCTTTTTAAATGTCGCAGAAAACAAGTTATAGCGAAAATTCCACAATGACCTATTTGGAGTAGCAAAACCCTAGAATCCAAAGCTCTGATACCAAATGTTATGAAACCAGCTCACAAAAAGATAGAAAAGAGAGATCAACGCCTTAGAATTCAACCTCTTCGAGGGGGCAACCTCCTTTACATTACACAAATGAACAATTCTTGGATGATTCAAATGTCAAAATCTCCTTTCTATATATAGGAGTCTAAGGAGTCACAATATAACCCAGCCGACCTAAAAATAATAATATAAAGCTACAAAAATAACAATAGAGGGATTCTATGGGGCATAGTAATAACAATATGGGGACAATAGGGGAACAACAATATTAATAAGGTATACAACTACAATAGTAATGGGGTAATCACTAGTATTATAGGGACCCAACACAATATCTTACTGGGAAGGCCTTGGATTTAAGCTATGGCTGTCGTTGTGTCTACATATTTTAGAAAGATTGCATTTCCCTTCCAAGGTGGAATCACAATCATTGACCAACTAGACGTTTTTCCTAATAGTTCACAAGCTACTGGAAGCATTCCATTGATCCATGGAAGTTCTCAATCGCTTCAAAATGCCAGAGTAGGTCTCCTAAAAGACCCTTCCTTAATGGGTACTTTTTCCCTCCCACCTCCATATGGTCTTGCAGAAGAGGCCACAGTGGAAACCTGTCATATGATATCTTCCACCTCATCTGAGTTTAAGAAGAACTCTGACCATTTTGATAGTGCGGATCACCGTGAGGTGTTGCATAGAAATCAATCTTCTGGGGCTAGGCGACAAACCCGAATCAACACTCAACAAGTGTTTGGATAGATAGGTCATTAGAATATGGTACCTCTTCCAATACTTGGTCTTGTATACATTCTACAGACGAAGGAATCATCCAATCAATGATGATAGGAGAGATGTCGTGGGAAGATTACCACCATCATTCCCACCTTCAAGATAACAATGAACATTATTCAAGCGACCTCAATCATCCTTCAGTTTTTTATTTTTTATTAAATACTGTAAATACAGTGGATTCTGAGTGAAATCTATCCAACATTGAAGAAACTATTGCCATTAACATTTCAACGAAACCTAATGTTGTAGAGAATATTCACATTGGCAAATCTTGTTCTCCATCAGAACTAGAAATTTATTGCGCTCTCTTTTGCGAATTCAGAGGTGTCTTTACATTGTCATATGAAGAAATGCCAGGCATTGACTCGAGAATTGTTGAACATGAAATCAAGATGTATCCAGATGTCAAACCAGTATGACAACGACTTTGACCTATCCATCCAAAGAAAGTCGCTGCCATTAAAGCAGAATTTGAAAAAATTTTGCATGCTGGTTTCATTTACCCTGTTCCTCCCACTGATTGGGTATCAAATATTGTTCCTGTAATGAAAAAACAAGGAACGATTAGAGTGTGTGTCAATTATAGGGATGTAAATCAAGTGTGTCCAAAGGACAACTATCCTACACCCTTCATCGACCAGATAATTGATGAATGTGCTGGATGCAAAATCTTTTCATTCATAGATGGATTTTCCAGATACAATCAAATCAATATCTGCCCACAAGACAAGTCAAAGACTGCATTTATATGTTCGTGGGGCACATTCACATATTGAAAATTACCTTTCCGTTTGAAGAACGTAGGGGCAAATTTTCAGAGGGCAATGAATTATGCCTTCCATGAAATCAAACACATCATTCAACTGTATCTCGACAATCTACTGGCTCATTTGCGAAAGTGGACTGATCATCCGCAACATTTTAGAGCCATATTTCTACATTGTCGACACTACAAGATACAAATCAATCCGCACAAGTGTGTGTTTTGTGTTGGTTCTGGTCAATTACTTGGTTTTGTAGTCTCTAAGGACGAAATTCGACTGGACCCATTTAAGGTTCAGGCACCTTGACATGCCTCCACCTTCAAATTTGCTTCAGATTCAGAGACTCCAAGGGAAAGCTAACTTTCTAAGGAGTTTTATTCCATATTATGTTGAACTCGCTAAAGATTATGCACGTCTTTTGAAAAAAGGGGTACCCTTCCACTGGGATCAGGTTTCACAAGCTTCCTTTGATGCTTTAAAACATTCCTTGATAAAAGCATCATTAATGTATGCTCTTGACTATCAAAAAGGCTTTAACCTGTATCTCGTCGCCACAGATACAACCATCGCCATGGTTTTAGTGCAAGAAAATAATGGAATTGAACATCATATATATTATTTAAGTCACAATATTAATGATACAGAAAGAAAGTAATCTTATGTTGAAAAGTTGGCTTTAGCAGTCGTTCAAGTAGTATAGAGATTTCGACACTATGTTCTCTTTCGCAAAATTACCATTGTGTCATATTGCAACCCTATGACCTACATTCTGTCGCGTCAATTACTGGGGGGCAAATATTCCAAATGGATAGCTATTTTGTAGGATTTTGATATGGAATTCACCAAATCCAAATCAAGGAAGCCTCTCGTCTTCACGGAGTTACTATGTGACCTTCCCTCATCATCCAATGATTTAACATCCAAAGCATCAATCGTGGATGAGACTTTGTTTCTAATATCATGAAACGATCCATGGTACGGAGATATACTGGTCTATCTCCAAACCCAAAATTTTAGACCTAACACCTCTCGCTCTGAACAGTGATGTAATCAATACAAAGCCAAGGACTATTTGATCGTTGGCGATACGCTTTACTATCGTGGTGTTGATACAGTTCTACGAAGGTGCGTCACGCATGAGGAGGCTGAAAAAGTTTTGAATGATTGTCATTTAGGTTCTTGCGGTGGGAATATATCTGGTTACGCTACTGCATAAAAGATCTTACGAGTTGGTTACTTCTATCCCACCATATTCAAATATTGCATAACTGTAGTCAGAAGTTTCCATGCTTGTCAGATTTTCTATCGCAAAACCAGATTACCACTTGCACCACTGCATCCAGTAGTCGTTGTTGGGCCATTCACCAAATGGGGCATTTATTTCATGACATGTAACCCCACCTCAGCTGGGGGGCATGGGTATATTATAGTCGTTGTCAACTATTTTACAAAATGGGTTGAGGCGATGCCTACATTAAACAACAGCGACGAAACGACTACTCTTTTCTTTCTTAATCATCTAGCTTCTAGATTTGGTGTACCACAGGCTATAGTCACAGATCGTGGGTTGAATTTTATTAATCACATGATGATCAAATTGACTGCCAAATTAGGACTATCCCATGATAGTTCTACTCCATATTATTCGCAGGCTAACAGACAGGTTGATGCGATCAACAAAGTCCTTAAGCGCATGCAGCAGAGAATGATTGGAGTCCAAAAATGCAATTGGCATTTAATCCTGTACTCAGCCCTGTGGGCATATAGGACTTCGGTGAGAAATGCGACTGGATTTATGCCCTTTCAATTGGTGTATGGTCTGGAAGCTGTCTTACCAATTCAGTGTGAAATCTCATCACTCAAGCTTGTGATTGATCTGCTTCCTAAAACTTCTAAAGAAGAGGCTTGTTTCTTAGAACTAATCCATCTGGATGAAACCCATCTTGATGCTGCGTTGGCTAACGAAGCACATAAGAAACACGTCAAGGTGCAATATGACAAAAATGTCAAGCCTCGTGTCTTCTCAGAAGGTGACTTGGTCTTACTTTATGATCGGGACTCTGAAAAACTAGAAGCAGGTAAATTCAAACCATTATGGATGGGCCCCTACATTGTTAAATGGGTATTGACAAAAGGAGCCTACAAGCTGGTCGATTATGATGGTATTCCACTATCACAGCCCTGAAACAGGTTGTATCTTAAACATTACTATGCTTGATTAAGTATAGTAAACTTATTATATATATGCTTTTATTTCATTTTTTATTTTTCTTTTTATTTCATTTTTTATTTTTCTTTTAGAGTTGTAATTTTTGTCAAGTAATCCACTTTGCATTTGTTGCAGATGTCAGACTTTTTGGAACCATTTGTTGGGTATGTCGATGGAGCTAGTCGTAGTATGCAGAACCTATCTTCTGCAGCCTAGGCCATTTTTTCTCCAAGCGGCGAGTTAGTGAGTTTCAGGGGGATATGTATTGTTCGATTGATGAACAACATTGTTGAGTATAGCGCGTTGATTGAACTTCTCTTTGATGCCATTTCACATGGCATACACTGATTCATTGTCAGGTTAGATTCGCAACTCGTCATTCTACAGCTTACTGGCATTTATTCTGTTCGGAACCCGGCTATTTATCGCATGTTCCTAAGACTCAGGATTTTGGAAAGACATTTTGATTCCATTCAATATCAACACATTTATAGAAACTTAAACACATTAACTGATTCATTGGCAAATTATGTGTTAAATAGACATTTGTAGCATTTGTAAAGAAAGCATTTCACATCAACATTTGTATCAGGATTGCATAACTTAACCAAAATAAAACTCCGAAAATCAAAAATAGATAACTATTTATATTTTTACAGAATGTTTTTGTGTCCAAGACAAAATCGGTCATCTGACCAAGAGACTCAAAAATGAATGCAGAAAAGCATCCTAGACTAATGATGCTGGTGATAACATGTCACCACCTGTGCTATCATGCGCAAAAGTCTAGTCCAACGACTCGGTACGCCAGTAGTATGGCGTTGTAACCTCAAAGGTAACTCATCGGTCCTGACATCCTAAATTCTGAGAGTGAGGCCCTCGATCTAGTCTTGCAGCACTGTGAGGGTCTTTGATATGTCCAGATCCCAAAGGATAGCCCTCCCTATAGCCTCTCTTGCTGGAGCGTCATCTGTCGCTCGTTAGCATGCCACTGGTTGCACTAGTCCAATATCTGCACACACATATAAGTTTTATTAGTCTTGGTAACAGCAAAAAACACAAAAAAATTATAAAAGTAATAAACAAAGATGTGGTCGAATAATTTTACCTATAGCACTCCACTGCTCGCCAGCTGGTAATGCCAAATTTGGGTCGCCTTAGAAATCCATCCCGACATATGGATACTCCACAAATACCATCTCCTAACGATGGAACCACTCAAAAAAAGCATCAGAGAAGGAAATCTGTGACTGGCTGGCATGTCTGGCCATAAGATCAACTTATCTCTGCATCTGTAGTTCCCTCGGTGCTGGCAATCCTAGTGAAGTGTTCTGAGGCTGCATCAGTGGAATCCTCTCTAAAGCAAAAGCAGTCAATATGGATCCATAGCCAAAGTTCTTGGTCCTTCCATTCCTTACTTTGGAAAGTTGTTCTTTTATGACAGGAAGTATCGCCTCACACTAGTTGAACACCTTCGGTTCTAGGTATTCCAGGGCATACTGCATGTAAGATCTATTCGCCAAATGTAAGGCTACGCTACCAACCAATCTAGCAAAGGTAAATAAAATGGTCCTCAAGGGCTGATCAATGACATCCCAGATATTGATCTTTCCATCTCTACTGGGCTAAGAACCATCCTTGTAGAACTGACGAATATAATCTTTCACGGATTCACCTCCACGAGCGAATCCTGATAGTGAAATAGGGGCACCACACCTCGAAAATCCCGTCAAAAATTAAATATCCTCGAATGTCAATGGAATAGATTCAACTCTAATATAGAAGACCTGGTCGATCAGATCCCAAGCATCGAGAAAATACTACGACAAACTGATCTGTTGCCTCATGTTGGATATGCAGAAGAACTTCAACAAGCCACAGTTCCTCAATGCATCAATTGTACCCTGGTCATGCAAAGCAATCATGTCCTCCTCTTCATGTTCTCACTCACGCCATGTGATGACCATCTTGATCCAACAAATATTTGAAATGCAGAAAAAGGATGATTTAGGATCCAAATTTGAGCAAAACAGGCAAAAATTTGATGAAAAATCACTGTGTAAAGTTGCCTTTCTGCACCCATCGCACCCTGCCTTTGAGCAAGGTGAGATGCATATTGACTGGCCAATGTAAAGCTTAGTATGCATCACACCTTTCGATATAGGCTAGGTGCGATGGTTGGGGAATGAATTCTTCAAACCCCAAGGGCCCAGAAAAATGGAAAATCCCTAGTTTATCGACATATAAGATTGGGATTGAAGTGCCTAAATATGTCTATAAAACTAGATCGGGGTCTTCAAACTCATTCAATCTTCACCCGATGCACAAATCAATCCATGTGAAGAGATGTTCTGAAGTTGACATGGAACAATCATAGTAAACGTGGTGTGAATATATGATCCAATGTCGAACACCACACAAAATCTTTCAATTGAAGGCCATTGATGTCAACTTATCGCCAAAAGTGAGAAACTAGTGTCTTTTTGATGGTCTTCAAACTCGTTCAAGACCTTCCATTATAGTTGTTCGACTTAAGAATCAAACTAGTGAGAAACTAAAAAAAACTTGAAGAAATTTATGGTAGCAGGTCACTCTTGAACATGACACTTCCACTCCATCACCATTATTGAGTCAGGTTGGGTTATTTTGTTCACCGGTCATCTAACCATTGGTCTTCCACACCATCCATCTTTTGGGGTTAACGCTACCAATCCATCTCAGTGTCACCGACATGTTCAAGAGAAGTCATTCAGTTAAGAAACCACAATCCAGTTAATTCCTCATCCACTGCAATACCTTCAACCTTCATCTTTCATGGCCGCCATTCCTGAACCCTGTGTCATCAAATTGTTTTCACGTCCAAAAATCATTTGCTTCGTTTCGTGTTGTAGATGTGGGATACATTAAGGCCCTCCTACGACGAGTCACTTCTTGTCAATGTCAGCTCATTATCCAAGAAGTTGACTTAGAAACAACCCTTTCAGTACTTTGAAGCATGGAATGACACTAATCAAAACCCCAAAGATGACTCACACCCTTGCACACATCTATAAATGGATCCCTCATCTAAGAGATCTGGGGGTTGGAATTTTGTGAATTGCAAGGAAGTGCTGATAGTTTTTATTTGAGGAAATATCATTGTATTGTTGGTGTGATCTTGCTATTTCATGAGGTGAAGAGAGATTGATGTTGGGAGGATGATGCTGGATCAGACAACTGGGTTGTAATTCTCCCTTCTATTTAATAAAGTTCTTCAAGTTTTCTTCCATATAATTGTGCAATCATGAATGTTATCATTTGTGAATGCTACTATATGTTCATTATATATCTAATTCTATAATGTTTATGATGTAATAGATCAAAATGCTTTGATGGTTCTTTGTTACTGTGTTTCTACAGGTACTCTCCATGCAGGATAAGTACAAGGAGGAGTTGCAAGCTCTGTCACGGGGAAGAGAGATCAAGCAAGGGATTAAGTGGAAGATCCAGGTTGGTTACTTTGTCTTTCTCTTATCTATTATACATAAAAGAAATCATGAATTTCTTTAAACTGTTGTTTCTAGGGTAGCTGCCAAACCTAGAGGGCTAGTCGTTCGAAAAGATACTAGTTTGAAGACCCCGGATCTAGGTGAATGGTGTGTCAGACCAATTGCATAACCTACAGGGAAACTTAGGAGAATCTTTTCATTTCCCCTTGTCTATTTTGCGGAAAAACCCAGCTAAAAAGATAAGTTTCCCTATAGGTTATTTGATTGGTCTGACACACCATTCATCTTTATCTATTCTGTGGACGAAGCCAAGGAAGTGTTTTGTCTATTCTGCGGACGAAACCATCCTACCTAACCTTAGTAATTTCCATATGGCTATTGGAGACTCTCCTTTTCATCATGCTAGGGGAATGAAAGCTTTTGTTTTCTTTCATTTTCAATTTTTAGTTTTGTCATTTCTAGCTTTTTAGTTTTGTCTTTTCTGGCTTTTTAGTTTTGTCGTTTCTAGCTTACGCAAAAAAATGAAACTAAAAAACCAAGAATAGTTCCCCCATGGTTCAAGCTCATTAAAAAATCAACCCACCTGGAGTAATTAACCTTTGTGATTGCCATTATATCAGCCTTTTGAACCTTGTGTCAAACAATACTGCAACAAACTGATCTATTGCCTCATGCTGGATATGCGGAAGAACTTCAGCAAGCCACAGTTCCTCAATGCATCAACTGTACCCTGGTCATGCAAAGAAATCATGTCCTCTTCTTCATGTTTTGACTCATGCCATGTGATGACCATCTTGATCCAACAAATATCTGAAATGAAGACAAAGGACGAGTTAGGATCCAAATTTTGAGAAAAAATAGGCAAAAATTTGATGAAAAATCACTGTGTAAAGTTGCCTTTCTGCGCCCATCGCACCGTGCCTTTGAGCAAGGTGAGATGCATACTGACTGGCCAATGTACAACTTAGTATGCATCACACCTTTTGATATATGCTAGATGGTTGGGGAATGAATTCTTCAAACCCCAGGGGCCCAGAAAAATGGAAAAGCTAGCTGAGAATCAAGAAAAGATGGAATGAAAATGAAGAGCTCAGGGTTAGCTCCTACCTGGTCCTGATGGCACAAAGAATAGTCCACCAGATCTCCTAAGCAGTGTACCACTCAGTATGCATCGCACCTGGCTAGTGTAGCAGTCAGTATGGTTCAGTTTAGGCCATTTCTAGATGGTTTTTCAGGTGGAACTTTTGGGGAATGATGTAATCATATTACCATGTTCTTTCAGGGTATGAAACAACTCTTTTAGGGGTTGATAAGCTGTATTTTATTGACATATAAGATTGGGGTTGAAGTGCCCAAATATGTCTATAACAGTAATGACCATGGGTTCTATTCTATTTTTGTTTCAGAGATACAATATTTTCATCACCACCACCATCCGTATAGGAGCAGTGAAAAGCAATACTTTCTAGAGGAGTTCAAGAAAGAAAAGCCTCCTACATTTGATGGAGAATTAAAGAAGTCACAAGATGCAGAAGCTTGGTCGCTTGGGATGAATAATTTTTTTCAGATTGCATGATTATTCTGAAAATATGAAAGCCAGGATAGCTACTTTCAGTCTTAAAGGGAAAGTGTATATTTGGTGGGAAGATGTAAAGAATGTTAGAGGAATTCAAGGAGCTGACTTGGAGTGAGTTCGAGAGACTTTTAAGGAATAAATATCTATTTGAGAGATACCATGATGACATGGAAAAGGATTTCTATGATTTGAAGATGGGATTTATGACTGATGAGGAGTATACTAACATACTCTTGGAGTTTTTGAGATATGTACATTATCTTAAGGATGATAAAGTGAAGATTTAAAGATTCATCAATGGGTTTTTGATATCATTCAAAGATAGGACTGAGTTTGATGAGCCTAGATCCCTAGAGTAAGCCATCCGAAAGTTGAAGCATTGTTATGAGAAATCTAAGCGCAAGAATAAGTCTAAGCAGGATTGGAAAGGTAATGAGAAGAATAAATGAAAGTGGGCTAAGAAGAGAGGAAAACCTTGGCATACAGATGACAAGGAGAATGTAGTGCCACACAAGAGATTCAATACATTTGATAGAGGATAGGGATTTTAGTCTGAGGAACAAAACATGGGTGATGGAAAGAATACTTTGCAGTGTTGGACTTGTGGCAAGGATCATCACAAGAGATATTTTTCATACAATCAAGGTTAAAGACCACATATATATAGTGGTCAAGAGGCACAAACATTTTGGGATGTTCAATGGAGTATTTGTCGGATTTATGCAGTATTGGATAATAGGAAGGATGATCACCAGGCATATATTATCAAGATGGAAGGTAAGATGTGTGATCAATTTGTTTCTATTTTGATTGACCCTTGATATAACTATAGTTATATCATTCCTTACCTTGTGGATAAGTGTTGCTCGAATAAATAAGTGCATGTAGAATCTTGGTTGGTGTAGTTGAATATGGGTTCTAAGAAAAGAGTTCAGCATCAGGTAAGAGATTGTGCATTTGAGCTGAATGGTATGTCTACATCAGCATATCTAAATGTGCTTCTTTTGGGATCATACAATATGTTTTTGGGTATGGATTGGTTCTACATTCATAGGACTAAGCTAGATTGCTATGATAAGGCCATTGAGTGCTTGGATGATGATGGAAAGAAGAGAATATTACAGGTTAAGAAGAAGCTTACATTAGTGAAAATGATTCAAAATATGCAGGTAAAGTGCAGTAGCAGAAAGGATGTGTATTGTTTGAAGTTCATATTTCCAGTGATAAAGGGAAGGATCTTGAGGATTCAGAATTCCTAAGGAGGTATGAGGTTTTACAATAGTTTAAGGATGTATTCCCAGCAAACATTTTAGAGTTACTGCCTCATAGGGAAGTAGAATTTTCTATTGATTTGTTGCTAGGAGAAGCACCAGCATCAAAGCCACCTTATAGGATGAGCACTCCATAGTTAGTGGAATTGAAGTTGCAACTTAAGGAAGTTCTTGACAAGGGATACATTAGGCCAAGTGTGTCACCTTGGGGTCCACCAGTATGGTTTGTGAAGAAGAAGGATGGTACTCTCAATTTGTGTATCGATTAAAGGATGTTGAACAAGGTGAGGATTAAGAACATGTACCCTTTTCCTTAGATTGATGACTTGTTTGATTAGTTGAAGAGAAAAGTAGTGTTCTCAAAAATTTATTTGCGATCAGGGGTATCAAAAGTTACACATCAAAGAAGAGGACAACTACAAAACTTCTTTCTAGATGAGGCATGGCCATTATGAGTTTGTTTTGGTTACTTTCGAGTCGACTAATGCTCCATCTAATTTCATGTGTTTGATGAATAGTTTGTTTTTTCCTTATCTGGACAAGTTTTTGATAGTATTCATTGATGAAATATTGATATATTCTAAGAATGAGGAAGAGCATTTAGAACATCTACCAAAAGTGTTGAGATTGCTAAGAGAGCACCAGCTGTATGCCAAGCTTAGTAAGTGCAATTTATTTTAGACAGAAGTATATTACCTAGGGCATGTTGTTTCTAAGGAAGGTATAGTAGTGGACCTAGAAAAGATCAGAGCTATCTTCGAATGATAAAAACCTAGGAATGTGGATTAGGTCAGATAATTCCTAGGATTAGCAAGTTATTACAGGTGGTTCATAAGGAACTTCTCACGCATTTCCTATCATATTACAAAATTGCAAAGGAAAAGAAAAAAGTTTGAATGGATAGAGGAATGTATAGCTAACTTTGAGCAGTTAAAGGAGTTGCTCACAAATTCTCCAGTTCTAAATATTGCATATCCAAATAAAGAGTTTTTGGTGTGTACATATGCTTGCAAAAGAGGACTTGGTGGGGTCATAATGCAGGAAAGACAATTTGTATGTTATGAGTCAAGGAAACTTAATGAGCATGATCAAAACTATGTGACTCATGATATTGAGTTGGAAGCTATTATTCATGCATTGAAGATGTGGAGGCACTGTCTTCTTGGTAAGAGGTTCATTTTGATGAGTGATCACATTGGGCTGAGGTGCTTGTTTGACCAAACTAATCTGAACGGCAGGCAAGCTAGGTGGTTCTCTACGGTCAATGAATTTGACATCGATATCAGGGACATTAAGGGAAAAGAGAAAAGAGTTGTAGAGTCTCTTAGTAGAAGAGTACAAGTACATCACATTACAGCTATGAGTTCATATGGGACATATTTATAGGACCAAATATTATCAGCGGGATAACAGGATGACATGTACCAACAACTTAAGCATAGGTTGCAATAGTAGGGTACAGGTGATCAGGATGTGGATTATCATATTACGACAGATGGTTTGGTAAGATTTATGGATAGGATCTATGTGTCGGACAGCAATGAGCTTAAGAAGTTTATCTTGAGGGAATTTCATGTTAATACATATTCAGGTCACCTGGGATATCAGAAGGAATTGACGGTAGTTAAGAAGTTCTACCATTCACTGAACTTGAAGAAAGAAGTCTCTGAGTATGTAATGAGATGTTTGGTTTGTCAGTAGATAAAAGTAGAGTGTAAGCATCTAGGTGGTTTATCGCAACCGATTTTTATTCTAGAGTGGAAGCGGGAGGGCATTTCCATGGACTTCATTACAAGTTTCCCAAGGACATCTAGACAACATGATTATATTATGGTTGTGGTTGACAGGTTGACTAAAGTAGCTTAGGTCTTCATTAGGGAGATAGATCAGATCTTCATCAAGGAGATAGTGAGGTGTTGTAATGGCTACAACCACCCTCCAAAATTTTTCCTTAGCTTCATTTTGGAGCCTCCCTACCACCCTTTCACAATAGCATGTCTTGCTTCGTCAAGTACACAAGCTCTAGTGGTTTTCTTGTAGAAAGGCAGCCTGTCTATCAGAGCTTGATGCATTCCCCTCATAGGCTATTTCTCCAGACTTGGTCTAGCTACAAGCTGAGCAACTCATTTAAGAAATTCTGCAATTCTGGAGCGCAACCAGCCTTCCCTCCAAAAATTGTGCAATTTAGTTTGGCAGTGTGTTGGGCTCCAAAATTCCACAATTCTGCAAGTCAAGGTTCATTCAGAAAATTGTGCAATTCCTCCTAGCAGCGCTGCTCAGCCTAGGAATTGTGCAATCCTGGGCAGAAGTCAGCTGCTCTGCCCAGAAATTGTACAAATCTCCTGGGAAATCAGCCCAGATCCCTTCCAAAGATGCGCATTTTCTCCTAGTGGTGGAGCAGCCTCTTGCATGTGCAGTTGGGTTTACCAGTTCCACCCGGGACCAAGGAAACACGACTTGCCTGCATGGCTTGCTTTTTCATAGAATAGCAAAAGGAAACATGCAAAAATCATTCCTTGATTCATGGATCTATCTTTAGTAGCTGGAGGTTACATGCAAAGATCGTTTTAGAATCTTTCCTCCAAGTGTCGCCTTTTCCTAGATTTGTGACATGTGCATCATGAGCTCCAAACTTATTTATTTGACAATCAGAGCTCATTATTTGACATCTATATTGGAGCTCTGACATCCCACAACACATCTAGGGCTCTTCGACACATCCAGCTCAGATATTCACAGGTAAGTGTTCTCAACTTGTCTTTTTCAGCATTTCGATCACTTTCTGTGTTTTCGCTTGTGTGAGTGTTGTTTTCTTGATTTCTTTGAATGCTTGATATCGTTTACATGCATACTAGCTTGTACTAGAATCATTTCATTTTTCATTACTATCTCACTATCGTCGCATGCATGAAACTGTTTTGCATGAATGGTTGCCAATTCGACGACCCACTTCACCCACATGCATGTTGTTCCATTTTCTGAATCTTTCATTCACTCAATCATTTTCTTCTACTTACACTCGGTATCACCATGCATTCACTTTCACATTTGCATTCAGTTGCCTATCAGAGGGTCTAGGTAGCCTTGGCCCAAAATCTGTGCTGTCTTGAAGGGGCCTGACCCAGGTTCAACGTTAGTTAGCCAAACAAATCCCTACAATACTGTCCCTTTTGGCATCAACCCACGGAGCATGGACTGAAGTCTCACCTGAAGCAGTATGGGGGATTCTAGAACCAAGTTTCCACACCGTTTAGATGGTTGTGTTGTCGGTTTATTCTGGCTATACCTGTCTTCACACAAGTTGCCTAGCCCTCTGTTCCACTCTTCAGTGCCTTGTGAAAGGGTACAATTGGCTTTCGCACAACCCTAACCTATGGCTCAGGGACTCTCGTGTTGCTAAGGCAACGATTTGCAATATCTTCCAAACTAGGCTAAGAGTCTTACTTATCTTATTAACCAATCTTAGTTAGCTTCATGTAAATAGATTTTCTTACTTGTGTTCACTTAACCAACACATTTATATACATTCGCGCATCATATAAGCATTATAAGTGAATATCAACATAACAAGATGCATAAACAAGAAATAAAGACGCATAAAATGTCGAATACTTCTATTTATTGATAATTCTGGATGATTACAGACTCGACCCGCCTTGCGCACTCAGCAACAAGAGTCTGCGCACTCAGCTGCGGACTTCTAGGCCTCTGTGCACTCAACTGCAAAGTCTATACCTACGCTACAACCCAAACTTAGACTTTTGTTCTAAATATATGACTCAATCCTTGCATCCTTAGTCTAACTACTTAGAGCTTAACTCTATTTATGCAATCCCATGGTTCACGGACCATGGGTAGATCTCTTACAGCTGACATTACATTTCCAAAATAAGGGCAGATAAACCTATGACTCTTTAACACCTATCTGCACCGCGACCACAAAATGCGGAGTCTTTACACTTGGATTACAAAATTTGACCAAAATATGGGCTTTTAGCACAAAATCTGCCCTTAGGGGATCCCACGCCCAACAGGCCCCCAACATAAACATCGTGACTCACCCTTGAGTCACTCTGCAAGTGGGGAGAGCTTAGCGTGAAGACCTCCCAACTCCATCTAGATGACTGCAACCTCGACAACGGACTAAGTGGCCACCTACTGGACTTCTTCCACTCTCTGCTCAGTGACTACCATTGAACTGCTACCCTGAATCTTTTGCAAAGTTTCTTGTAGTGCCGCGAGCTTTCCTTCAATGGAAGTTGTGATCATATATGCCTTGTCTATACATGGTTGTAGGCGCACTTTTAGTACCGCTTCTTTGTGCCAAGCGGCATCCACCTATTCCTTAAGCACCTTTGCCTCCTACATCTATGCGAGCCTCTGTGTAAGGGCGACTGTCTGTGTGGTCCCTTTGACTTCTTCATATCTTTGTTGTAACTCGCGCGCCTTTGTCTCTAGGCACTCTACATTCAGGTCCTCCTGTAGGGTGGTGTTGTGGCCAACAACAACCCCCCTTTTTATTTAGTATTAGTAATAACACTAAATAAATGTGGACCCTTCTAAAAAATAAAAATAAAAATAGCACTTAGAATTCCCTTTTTATAAAATACACTATCATAAACTTAGGATAAACATCCACAAATGCAAAGTCTTAAGTATTATGAAAAGTCTCAAATAAAATTGTCTCTTAATGATGAACGTTGCATCACAAAAGGGTTACGCAGGGCATCATATATAAAGAAATTGTCGGAATTGCGAAAACGTGATGATGCAAGATCGCAAGCCACATAGATTCATCGCATATCGCAGATCCCATATATCGCAGCGCCACCTAAGATAAAACGTCTCGATATTGCGAAATGCGATAAAGCATCTTGCAAATTGCATCTCACAGTCGCACAATGAAAAAAATAATTGTTAATGAAGAAGGATTAGTGATATTGCGATCTGTGATATTGCAAAGAAAATCACAAAATCGCTTTATCGTAGATCAAAAGGGGTCTTAGTTCGATGAAATATTTCTCATCATCTGATACTGAGTTATGGGCATTAAGGTCAACTTAGTGGCTTATTGATGGTTATTTATGAGAAATTATTTAGATCTGAACACAAGGGTTATTTCACGCAAGGTGATATATTTGATGTGATTTTGAAATTAAGAGCTTTCCCATCACCTTATTATTTACCATCATTCGTTATATTTCTTATTGTGTCTTAGTTCTCTACTTGTGAACTCACTGGAGCGGTACATAGAACAATACACAGAGTAGTGCACAGAACATGATGGGGAAGAAAGGAAAAGCTCTAGTATCTGAAAAAACATAGATGACTCCATTATTCACAGACATCACCTGTATCAGAGAAGTAGGAATATCTACTTGGGAAGGCATGTATAGTCTACTGGAGGAAGAAAACCCAAGAATCATCGAGGTTACAGCTATGGCAGATGGACGCGGGTCATCCGAAGCATCACTTACAGAGCTTGCATGCTCATTCTTGCACCGTATCACAAAAAGGCCAAAAATACTTCCCTATACAGATATGGTCAAATGGGTGATAGAAGATGCTAATATAATGCACATGAAGTTATAGGATCATTTACCCCACAGGATTTAATATGCATGTATCATTTACCAAAAGCGCAGGCTAGCTATAACAAATAGTTCGTGGAGAAATTCACCAAGGAGAACGAAGATTTGGTGGAATGCACCAAAAGTTGGTTAGCGAAGGAAGAGCCGTTAAAAAAGGACAAATATGGTATGTATAGCACTGGTTCCCTCTCTTCTCCGTATTGTTTCGCTACTGCAATGTTATGTAGGCTATTTGGAAAACCTGATATCAATAAGTTTTCATCCGAGTGGCTACCCCTACTGGATGTGGCCACCAACGCCACTATAATGGACTGGGCCCAAATATTGTCTGATAACTTAGTCTATACTATTCAGAATTATCGGTCTAAAAGGAATCCTTCTAAGAGGATTTATCCTCCTTTCTTTCTAGCTGCCTATGTCATGGATGCTATCTATTTTGTTTCTAAATTTCCTCTCATGGGTTGGAAATGGACGGTACAGAATCCCTTACCCATTCAAGCCTACCATAAGGAACTGTGGGATTCTAAGTTCACCCCATATTTTTATAAATTCTGCCATGGAGTTATGCTACCCATTCACAAGATGTTGTATAATACAAATGCCCCAAGATTTTCTCCTGAAGCTGAAATTGATATTCTCCCTGTGGGAAGATGGTTCGAAGAAGAACTTTTCACTTATATCAGAGTATTTAGAAGCATTTCCTCTCATCATGTACTTCCCTTCTATTTTCCTGACAAATTGATGGTACGGGAAATACCCTACCAAACCTACGAGGTTGGAGGAATGGGCAGAGAACTTAAAGAAAAGAAAAAGGTAATCTGGCCACAATTCCCTGTGGTCCGTGGGGATTTTGCATTGTTTGATCTAGATCACGCTTTCAAGGAAGTAGACAACATGTTGAGTCTACGATTGCTTAAGTTCCCAGGGAGACAATTTGATCCCTTTGATGTGATAAAGAATTTTACCACAGCAGTTAAAATAAAGGTGTTCACTAAGGAATATTATCTCTTCGACGATGTTTTCCAATAGAAGAGCACACTCAGAGACATCTTACACCTGGCCCAAATCCAGTTTGGCCCAACAGAATTTCAAGAGTTTAAACTCTACAGAGAACGAAGATTGGAAAATCTCCCCTTGGACAAATTGTGCATAGAACCAATAAGGGAACCCAATCCCAGCGTCAGTATGATTGGAATCTCGGGGCAAGATAAGTCCAAATCTAAGTCTGAAATAGAATCACTAGAAAAGTCTAGACGGTCAGAGAACGATCACAACAAAAGTGAAGGATCAGTCAGGGATACTGCCCAATCCAAAGAGAATCCTAAGAAGCTATTGTTGTCACCAACACAGTTGGAAATTCCCACTTCCCTCATCTAGCCAACAAAGCCATTAAGAACAGAGCTGGAGAAAGAATGGGAGAACTTTAATGAATTGATCAAACAGGGGAGCAAAACATGGAGACACCAAGGAATATAGCACAAACAATCATAGAAATGGTGATTGAAATAGTTGTCAATGCTCTAGAAACTGAGAACATTCCTATAGCTCTATTATCTGAAATCATGCTAAAGATAGAGTAAATCCCTCCTCTAGATGTGTTTTACAGTCTGCATCACAAAGCTGTGGTCAGGAGACAGAGAAAGAAACAAAAACTAGACAGCATGCTCTCACCTAAAGCAGAGCCGCTGGATGTCCTTTGGCGAGACCCTACCACTAATCTGATAGACAACCTGACTAGATTATCCCAAATCACAAGAGCTTATGCTTCTGCCACTATTGACAAAGCATCCGAAGTTCAACTATTGCTTAAAGATAAATAGGATAAAATCCTATTTTTGTAGCAACAGTTACAGCAGGCCAGCATTAGCCGGGAAGCGGAAGAAAAACTGGTAAAGTTACAGCAGGACTTCCAGCAAATGCAACTGGGTTATCAAATCAGTCTGGCCAAAAAATAACAAAAATTATAGGCCATTTTAGAAATGCAAAAAGATGATCCTAAAGTCGCAGAATTTGTCACAGAAGCCCTTGCCTTAAATGATCAACTCTTTCAACAGCAGGAAATGCTTTGCCAAAGAATATCACAATGGAACTCTCACTGCGAAATGAGCGACAAAATCACAAGTCAAGTCGTATATTTTTGACTTGATTATGATTTAATTGATAAGAAATTTTCTGACTATTTGAATTGATAGGAATCATAGGAAGGCAAGAAAGCAGGGTTCCCCAAGATCAATGAATCCCACAAAGAAATGTTGTTTAATAAATGGGATGCACAGATTAAAAAAGTAGAACAGGCAGCCGAGGAAGCAGTGATAGCAGCGAGCAATGTCATTGACTGTGTCAATGAAAATCTGCACAGAGCCAACCTGATATCGGAAACCGCTCCAGGATTTCTCCCAAAAATGCAGCAACTGCAGACAAGTTGGAGACAGAAAGCTGAAGAAAAGGCAGAGTCAATCAAAAAATTAACTAAGTTAAAATGGAACATTTACTGACAATATTTGGTGAAACCACACAGTCAGTGTATGACTCTGAAATGCCTTACAAATTCCACCGAAAAGATAGTGCCAGCGCTTGATGATTCCATTTTCGCAGGACAATTAAAATCAGAGGTTGGCCAACCAACACTCCTGAAGCCAATGCTGGATGCTTGCGACTTAAGAGAACAGATGCATAGTTGATATTTAGATACAGTTTCAGTTTAATTTCAATTTATTTTTTCTTTAGATGAGGATGGTCATTTAAACCTCCTCCTATATTTTTGTAATAACTATTTTTAGTCTTTAGTTAGTAGTATTTAAACCCCTCTCATGCATTTAGAGAGGGGTCTAGAAATTTTTCAAAAACAGTTCTTCAGAACATGAACTTCTGCATCCTCTAGGGAGGTTTTGATAAAGGAATGGAAAGAGATTTATTTATATCTGTGTTTAATGTCTACTACTAAAATGCACTTCTGTACTCTTAGTAGATATTGAATTATGAGAAGATAAATCTATATTGCTGAAGCTCATGAGTAGAACTTATTATCAATGGTACTTTTATCTCTTAATAATTTCTGCTTATGTGTCAAGTGATATGTTATTTTCAGTTGTTTATATATGAAGGCTTGAATGTTCAGTTATCATTTGGCACTTTTGTACAGTGGTAGCTATTATTTTTATGCTGAGTGTATGAATAACTTATTATGCAATATGCTTATCATAATTGTTTCGGCTAATTTGTTATACGAAACAATTTACTTTTAATGGATTCTTTTCTCATAGCAATTGGATAATCTTTATTACCAATTGCTATTGGAAACTATTTTAGATCGCATAAGTGAAGAGTTAATCTCGGGATAGTTTTTAGAATTAGATTTTTCCATTCATTAGAATAAAATTGCATGTGTTAGATTAGATTTAGATTAAAAGCATTCTCTTTAGAAACTTTTAGGAAGGAAAACATCATCCCTTAACATCATCAAAAACAAATTGGGAAACTGGTCCCATTATCCCCAGTCGGAGCCACTATCCCAAACGGAAAAGGAGCTACTTTCAAGGTCTGGACCAAGTGGTTATCCCCCTTGTTGTAGACCTGATTTTCGGGGCTTCAATAGGTGGTCAGGACCTCAAATGATTGTTCAAAAGTCGTGTGCAGTCTACTACTGCACTGTCGACCACTACTATTGTTGTTGTAACAACAGTGGTATGTTGTTCGTTGACTTCTGGTGGAGTTGAAGGCTGAGCCCAAAACTGCAATTTTATGCTCTGTAGGTTCAACTCTAGCTGAACCATAGCCATCTCTGTCCGGGAGTTGCGCACCGCTATGGCTAACTTGCGGACGCGCACCTCAACCAGTTCTTTTTCTTGAATTTCCAACTTCGGGACGATTCAGCAGGCTTCCTCCACTACTTGCATGATCTGCTTATTCTGTTCTACTACCTCATTGCGTTGCAGGCCCAACTGCTCGATATTGATGCACTGCTCGCTCTTCACCTGCAAAGCGCGACTCTCTCGAGCCCTAAGTTCCGCGGTGACTCCATCGTACAAGAGGTGGAGTGTCTCTCAAGGGAGTGTGGCCATATTCAATCCCACCCTTTCAGGCTGCTGACCATGGGTTTGCTGGCCTCATTTTCTGTAGTAGGTGCCCCATTTGGTAACACTATCAGGTTGGTCACCCTTGTGCGCAACATCTTCGCGACAGCTGAAGTGCCGATCGCGAGGCTGGTGGACACTATGCCAGCCTATAGAGTGTGAACCTGCAACTCCTACAGCTCTATCCATAGAGTGCCTAATACCAATTGCTATTGATCTTCAAATTGTTGGAGGGCCTCCATGGTGACATCCCTCACCGTTTCTCCAATATCGTGCAAATCCCCTTCAGTGAGGGTGATTGGGTTGAAGGATGTCTTTGAAGCCTTGGTTTTCTTCCATGGCACGACCTTTTCTTGTGGTTGTTGATGTTTGAGTTGGGTGCACGTCATTTGTGGGTCCACGCCACCTTGTTCTGTCAGCTCCTCTATTTCTGCTTCAATCATGGTCAAAGGTGACTTCTGTCCTTCACGCTCTTCTCTTCCTATCTTCTGATATTCGGCCAATTTCATGGTGTCATGCACTGCCTGGGTCTTAGCCTCTGATTCCTCTTTCCTATGCTTCTTAGCTAGCTATGCCATTCTGAGCTTTGTTTCTTCCTTCTTATGCTACACGGTGGACTTGTCTGTTTCCATTGCAGAGCCTGTTACAACGCGCCAATTCGGTGGCTGTCACACGGAATAAGTCGATCTTGCGGACAAGATAGACCTTCCTAGAACCTAAAGAAGACCTAATGACAACCAAACCAACCAGACACTATATTTCTCTAAATATGCTTTTATAAACAAAGGCAAACAAGTGTTTTTAGGGCGTACCTTAGGTCCAACGCAAGTTTGTGGATGCCCTCACTCCTTCGATCCAAATGAGCTCCTTTGTCGTGGATCTGCAAACACAAACAAGCAAACAAATTAAATAGCACCTGAAAAGCCAATATCATAAAACATATTCAACATGAAAGTCAAGGAGTTCATGAAGCAAATAACATGAGATACTTGTTGAGAAAAATGAGTTTGATTGTATTAATTCAAAAGAAGAAGAACTTTACAACCTGTGCCTTGACATTGTACAAGCTCCTCCCAGGGTCCAGCAAGAAGTATCCTCTACTTTGACAAGTTTCACTCTCTTCCCAATGAAACCAAAAAGGTATTTGATCTCTCCTCTTAAGCTCAACTAGGAAGTATTAATTTCACCAGCATTTACCCTAAAAAATGTTCAGCTTCTGACCTCTCCAGCAACCAGCCCAATGCCTGAATTTATAGTGCAATGGAGGGAGGTTACTAGGTCCTCCTTCAAAGGGATAAAGCCCTCCTTCAAAGGGATAGCTCCTCTCATCAAGGGATTAGCTCCTTCTCTTTTGGGATGCATGAACCACCTAAGAGCGGCAAATCCACGTCAAAATTCCTTCTAGAATCATCTAAAATTAACCCAAAGTGAGTTTTTTAGAATAAACTTGTGCCTTTTTGACTTTCACAGGGGTCCGCACCCACACCTTTAGGGACAGAGCAGGTAGGTCCATAGTTTTTGTAAACAGAAGGTGTGGGACCGCAGGTAATAGTGAGAGAAAGTGCGGAACCATAGTTTCATTGATTTTTAATGTCTTTCTCTTATTTCCAAAGCTTGACTTGAAGAGCTGAGGTCTGAGACTTGCTTAGGAGGACAGTATAAGTGATGATAGACCCATACTGACTGCAAATAATCATGGTGACGATATTTTTGTGTAACAGATTGCCCCATAAAGTGCGAAGTCTGTAGTAGATGAGGATTTCATTTATCATTTAGGAAGAGTGAAGTACTTTATCATTTCAAGGATCATCTTGTGGAGAGCCCGGTTGGAACCTGTAAAAACATTCAATGCAAGATATATATATGAGATCATATCATCGCTGAGGTAGGCATTCCCATACTCAGATCAAAACTGACTAGAAAACTAACTACTGCTCTGATACAGGAACGATCTTGTAAAACATCACAAGTATAGACTCATGTGGACATAGTATGGGCGCAGCCATTTGTTTATGAATAGTCCATTATATAATGAATACAAAATTCCTCGCAGCCTGGATTGTGTAAACTAGATCCAGGGTCTTCATTTCTACTTCCCGAAATAGTACGATTCTATCCATGCGAATAAATGTGTTGATGTCGAACATGGTAGAAACCACTTGATTACTAGTCAATGATGTAAACTGTTAACAACTGTGAGAGAAACCACCAGTGATGTCAATGGCTCTCAAAGTACTCAGTACAATCCATGAAATGTGAATAAATGTGTTGATGTTGAACATGTCATGGAATCCTTTGATCGAAAGTCAATGATGCAACCTGTCATCAAAGGCGAGAAACCTGCCATTGAGGCATGCAGATCTCAAGGTACTGACGATTTCTAGATCATCTTTCTAGATAATGAGCTGAAGTCGATAGAAAGCGATCCGTCGCAGGCAAGCCCACAACACGAAATCATATATCAAGTTGAAGAAATTTAGTTGCAAGGACTGACTCAGGGATGGTCAAGATGGATGATAGATATTTTGCAGATGAATGGCTTATTGGCAGTGAGCTCTTGAACACATAATGACACGACAGATAGCTTCGTGACAATTGACCCAAAGTAAATACCCAGAAACCAGCTGAAGACTTTCAATGTGGTTTGATCAACTGTTAGGAAAAGGATTCCCAACCCAGGTGAATAAAAGTGTCGTGTTCAAGAGTGGTTACAAAGTATTACAAACAGGCTCATTTTTCTCTCTTTTCCCCCACCGTTTCTGGCAAGTACCTCTTTATTTTTGACAAGCTTGAGGAGGATAACATTTTCTTGATTATAAGCCCATCCTTCGGATGAGTCCAACTTAGTTTAAATCCGAACCCTAAAAAGGAGTGGTTCGTTCCTGTTTGTAATTGAACAGGTCCTTTACTGTGAAATTTTAACGAGTCCAGTATAGGAGAAACTCGGCGTTTTTCAATTTTAGAGAGTCTGAAAAAACTTAAGAAGACTCCAAGGTTGACCTTTTTCGTAAATTTGTGTCTCCCAAGCCCGAAAAAGTATAAAATAATACTTGAGAGAACCGCTTGATCTTTTACGACCAAGGAGTACTTTTCGTTATTAGTGCCCTCGACCCGAAAAAGTAAAAAAGCGATCAATGACACGTCGTTTTATAACCAATATCGAATTTGAAACGAAAAAAATCCGGCAATCTTTTCATGTTTTTATGGTCGAAAAGAGCTGTAAGTGGACCGTATCTTAATTCCATTTTAACGAGTTTAAAAGAAAAACTCGGCAATCTTTTCATGTTTCAGGAGTCAGAAAAGAGCTTAAATGTGACTCTAAACATTTTTCGTTGAAAATGGTAGATTTCGCCTGAATAATCCGTTATCCTGAACAAAACGCAAACATTACTCATACCTGTTTGAAATGGATAAAAATGTCGCAAAAATACCTTTTCAAAGTGAAACATAAACAAATTTGCAATTTATTTACTCAAAAAACTTATAAAAAGGGCCTTTGTCAATTCATTTTTACCGTTTAAGTTTTGGGTGAGAAAATAGTGCTTTTGTTCAGAAAACTTCCCGTGAAAATTGCGGAAAATCCAACCGTTAGAATCGAACGTCGTCTTCTCCAAGTAATCCACATCATCCTACTCTTCATTTTTAACCGTTTCATTTTTTTCTTTAGTCATTCATTTCATTTTTGGGAGGGTTTTTAGGCTTAAAACCCGCGCGCGGGGGCTTGCAGGTTTACCACTGCTGGCCTGCGGACCCCGACTTTTTCTCCATTGGGAAAAAGTCAGGGGTCCGCACCTTCCATGTAGACAAAGTGCGGTCCCACGCACTGTGTCTAACCTGGAGGGTGCGATCCCCGTCGCAAGGGTTTTTAACCCAAAAATTCTCAAAATTGGACCAAACAAAATAATTTCTAGCATTTTAACTCATCTTTATACTTGATGCAGAGAGTACATCATGCTAGATTGGCGTGAACGAGAGCATGAGGACGTGGATGCTGCCGCATGGAATCATCAGCCTTCACTTGATGCTTTGAGGGCGTGCGGCTTGTACAAATTCTGGGCCATTCCTGGCATGAGGGCTCAGGTGGATTTCTTACAGTGGTTGGTTGACAGATGGAGCATACAGGACCAGTGCTTCTTCATTGGTGGCCACCAGCTCGAAATCGAGCCGGCGGACATATATTTCTTGACTAGTTTGCCTAAGAGAGGTGAAGACTTGACTCTGTTTGGGGCTAGGCCAGGTGGCTAGTCTATCGATAGCCTCCGGCTAGAGTTCTGCAATAGCCAGGCTAGAGACAAAGGGATAGATATAAAGACCATATCCCGTCCTGAACTCATGGTGATTGCGTTTACTGTCACCAGACATTGCGGGGCTGCCGCATTACATATTGCCACCAGATCCCAGATGCGTATGGCAGTTGATTGCTTTCGAGGCACCATCTTCAACTGGTGTGATGCTGTGTTGGCTAATCTGAAAGGCCAACTGACCAGGGCCAAAAACGGACAACTAAAGACCTTTGGTTATGGGGCTTTGGTTGTGAGTTTTGTTCTGGAGAGGGTTCCCATGTTGATCCCGCAGCACCTTACTGTTGGAGCTGGGCTTCCTCGAGAGCCCAAACTGATGCGATGGGTCGCAGTTATGGCTCGTCACCCGGACGAGAGGACAGAGGTTGCTCGATTCAAACCTGAGTATTTCAAATGGTTGGAAAACCAGGTCTTTTCTATTCAGGACTTCCCTTACGCTGGGGTAGATTTTCGTGGTGAACCAGATATGGCTCTTCCACCAGGAGAGCAGTGGGATGACTCAAGTAAAATCATTTTCAACATTTTTCCTATTTTAATTTTTTTATTATTTTCCATCGTCCCAAAACTGATAGCAAAAGTTTCAAATGTAGATGTGGGTCCACAATGACCAGCCACTCTCCGGCCTTACGAGAGGAAAGAACCAGTTGCGGCCGCACTAGCCCCACAGGACGAATCAATAGAGGTTTTGGCTGAGTTGGAGGGTCATCTCGAGTGCTTGACAGGAGATATTCCAGAGACCACTATAGATGACATTCCTTGTCGACTTCAGTGCTATGTGATTGGGGTCCCAACACCTTTTAGGAGGTTCCTTTGCAAGGTGGCTCATGCAGTGGTTTCTTATCGAGATCATCACCAATGATAGGATGATCGCCTATTGTGGGCACAAATGACATTTTTGTTTTTTGTACTTATCATTTTTGCCGATCATAAGGTGTTTTTCAACCTATGATCGAGGACGATGTATTTTTTGAAATGCTCCTATATATATATATATATATATATATATATATATATATATATATATATATATATATATATATATATATATATATATATATCACTATTACCGGCTTATCTTGTAAATCATGTTATGGAATGGTTTTAAATCTACATGTATGATTACTGCAAATGTCTATTTAATATTCGAGAAGCAATTGCATCTGCTAATGTATTTAAAGATCTTGGAATATGCTGATATTCAATATAATCAAATTCACGTTCCAAGAGACGCACTCTCAAAAATAATCTTAATAACACTGGATTTCTAATGGCATACACTCCATAAGCTGTAATACAACGAGTTCAGAATCTAACCTCACTATCAAACTCCGAATCCCAAATGAAATAGATTTAGATAATAACTCAATCACTACACTATACTCGGCAATGTTGTTTGTTGTTTGACCGAGGCTTACCCCATGCATAGGTACTAACTCGTCAGAGGGTGAATAGATAACCCAAGCTGCGGAAGAAATGTTCCGTGTATTACGACAAGCACCATCAGCGAAACCAATGTATGTTTGTAGAGGCATCGACATCTGCAATATCAAGAGTAAAACCAAGATAAGCAAGAATAATGACAAAAAAACACTCTCTAAGCTAAGCACACTGTTTAAACTAAAACACACCAGCTAGAAAGAAAAACTATTCTAACTAAAAATCTCCATACCCATTCTTTAAGCATAATACCTCTTTAAGTAAAGACCATTTCTAGGTTTACCCAAAGAGTCCCCGTCAAGGTCTACCAATTCATAGGCCCCTTTTGCTAGCTTTCGCTTGACAACATAGGGACCATGCCGCATAGGAATGAATTTTCCAGCGCCTAATTTATCATTAGCTTGATCGTAAACTAAGACTAGATCTCCTTCTGAAAAATTTCGAGGGGTCACATTTCGATCATACTGAGCTTTCATGTGTTTTGCGTGAGTCTCGATCACCAATGCAGCATCACGTCGATTCTCATCTAACTGAGCCAAGTATAACAAACACTTATCCTCTTCGGAAGTGGCTGGAAGTAACTCGATGGCCATTTGCAGTGACGGGATTTCGCATTCAATGGGTAACACAACTTCCAAACCATAGACTAGTTGGAAAGGAGTGGACCCTGTTGATGTTTTTACTGAAGTTCAGTACGCCCAAAGCACTGAAAATAACATGTTATGCCAATTCAACTGATGGATCCCAATGATTCGTCGGATCATGATAACTAAAACTTTGTTGATGGATTCAACCAGACCATTAGCTTGTGGATAATAAGGGGTTGAACTATCATGACGTAAACCAAGCTGGCCTGTAAGTTCGGTCATCATAACGTTTCGAAAATGACGCCCATGATCAGTGATTATCGCTTGCGGGACACCAAACCTAGTAATTATATGATTGAACACGAAAATTGCAGTTGTCTTGCCGTCTGCCTCAAATGTAGGCATTGCCTCGGCCCACTTGGTAAAATAATCTACCGCAAGGATGATATACGCATGCCCCCTGGCCGAGTGAGGGTTACATGTAATAAAATAATACCCCATTTGGCAAAAGGACCAATGACAATTATAGGGTGGAGAGGAGCAGGTGGAGCGCACATCTTTCAATAAAAAATCTGGCAGTTGTGGCATTTTCGGACCGCCGTAATACAATCTTTAAATAAAGACGGCCAGAAGTAGCCAGCGTGCAATATCTTTTGGGTTGTGGCATACCCAGACATATGACCGTCACACGCTCTAGAGTGACAGTCATTTAGAACCCTTTCAGCTTCCTCGTGAGTTAAGCAACGTCGAAAAACAGAGTCTTCCCCACGGCGATAAAGATTATCTCCAATAATCCTGAATTGTTGGGACTGGAATCGAATTTTTCGACGTTCTGACCTTGAAATTTTTGTTCGAAAGGATTGGATCTGGAGATAAACGATGATGTTATAGACATTTTTGTGCCTTACAGCTCTAAGCATGAAATGTCCATAAACCAAGGGATCCTAAGTCCCTAAAAGTGTTGTTCCGACCCCTAAAAGAACAAGGTCAACAAATTACAGCTTCTCCCAGAAGTTCTCCACCAGAAACTGCTCAGAATCAGTCAAATCAGGATCATTTCAGCTGCTCCACTAGCTAGCTGCGTTGCATAGCACCCAAGTACACTAGCTAGGTGCATTGCAACGCACCTAAATGCACTACCAGGGTGCGTTGAGTGGGAAATGACAAATGGCAGTACCATTCCGCGAGGTGGAAAGACAATGGAAGCTTCCAGAATCTTCTCCAATGACACTTGCCTCACTGAGTTCGACCAAGGATGAGTAAGAGGCTCTCAGTCTCCAAGTGGAAGCAAGAACTGACAGAGAGAAGCCACTAGTAAAATCATAAGCTGACTCATATTCCTTGCATACATCTATATATGGATCCCTCATCCCAGAGATCCAGAGGCTGGAATTTTGTACATTGCAGAGAATTGCTGTTGGTTTAGAGATAGATATCAGAGTATTGGGTGATTTATGCTTTGTTGGAGGTGAAGAGGGGATTCTATGCTGGGAGGTTGATGCTGGATCAGGAATCATCGGTTGTAACTCCTCCTGGATCTTCTTGTTATATCAATAAAACTATTTGAGTTTCTCCTACATGCTTGTGTATCATTGATGTTTATTACATTTGTATGTTTAGCTTAAATTTGATCCTAAGCTATTTATGAATATAAATCCATGTCTTTGTGTAGTTTTCTTCTTCTGTGATCTTACAGGAACTTGGTGAAGCTGGGAAAGTAAGGGAGCAGGTAGCTGGAAGCTGTCAAAGAGGAGAGAGATTGGATCAAAGGACTAGCACAAGACACAGGTTGGTTCATCCTATTCCTCTTCGTTTATAGTTCATAAAGAAGAATACGAAAGTAGTTTTCTCTGTTTGTTTCTAAGGTCACTGTCACACCTTAGTGGGATAAGGTCATTCTGAATAGACACTTTTCCCGTTAACAAAATGGCAACTCCGCTGGGGATCGTGTCTAATTAGTTTGTTTGTGTTTCTCTTGTTGTTTGTTTCATAAACTTAGGAGTAGCAATCGAACTGCATTTGCCATTAACAAATGCAAAGTAGACATCTGCTACTTCAATCCATTCATTGGATCTGTTTATGATTTGAACAGCTGATTCACAAATGATCTGATTGCCCTTTGTGATAGCTCTTACACCTCCTTTAAATCTACCCTCTGATTGTGCATTACTGATTGCTTTTACTCGGCCAAAAACCATATATTAAACTGCAAACCGTGACCCAGAACCTGGATAGAATTCTCGTTTCTGCCCCAGCGCAGGCTCTGTGAAGAGGTTCTGCATTTCAACGTAGTTCCCGAGAGGGCTACCTGCGCTGCAATCCAGTTTCTCTGTGTAACAGGTGCGCTGATCAGCCTAGCCTTGTGCAGCTGAGGTTCTTTGCTTCATTTTTTTTTAGTTTTGTCTCTGATTTTTGCAGCCTGTGATCAGTGTATGTGTCTGTTTAAAAACCCCTTTTCTTTGCCGTAATTCCGCCTCCTTTGTACAAAAATACTGTAGATGTTTTTGTGTGTTTGTGGCATCATTTACAGTTTTCCATTGAAAAAGTAGAATAGTCATACTGTCGTCCTTTGATTTAGATCTGTCGTAACTGTCGATTTTGATCTTAGGAGAAAGTTTATTTGCTGTTGACAGTCAATTATGCTTTTACTTTTGCCTTTGGTTTGAATTTGTGACTTTCTAGTGTTGAAACGAGTGTTTATTTCAAAATCATAAAGTGTCGTAATCATCTCTACCTTTTGATTTCGAAAAGTAGCTTGCTTGTGTTTGTCACTTGAAAGAAAATTCAGATTTGTACATCAACTTTCTTTTTAGGCATCAATATTAAGAAAGTGAAAAACAAATACATGCACATGTGCATTTGCATATTGACAGTCTGTTTGGCTTGATTTAGGAAAGTGCATTTATAGTGTGCTCTTTGCTCTTTGTGAAAAGATTGTGTCTTTCGTTTCCCCTTGTAGCTAGGATTTTCATTGCTGAAAAGAGATAAAAGTTTGCTTATCATCTTTAGATTGCATTTTGGGAATTACATCTACATCTCGTGGTGAACCCAAAAGGCAAACTTCATAAGAAGATCAACTTAAAATAAATTGAATGAATCTAACAATGCTTTGGAACTTAACGCACAACATTTAGAGGTCTAGGCTAGAGACGTATTCCGGCGTCGTAAAGCCTGGTAACTGTTGTCCTCACTGATGGTTGGGTGATTCCTCCACTTTGAGACGATAAGTGCTAGTACGGACTTGTGCTCCCACGTACCGTCGAGTATATATTGGGAGACCCCTATAGGCTTAAAACCTTTTATCCATAGGAAGCCGTGTCGGCCGCCCTACTGATCGCAATGCACCGAACACAGCATTCGGGAAGATTGACTGTCGTACCGTAAAAAGTATTCTGCAGTTTTGCGATTGGTTTGGTACTCCCTCTACCTAGATCTCTAGAGCGGTCCCTTTCGTTCCTTTTCAGACTCCTTAACGGAAAAGGTCCATCTGAGCACTTGTCACTTCAGGCTCATTAAAAATCGAAGGAGACTAGAGTCATCTTTTGTTTTTTCTCGACTCTTAAAAACTGAAAAAACAAGTTGTGTCAAAGCGTCTGAAAATTTATTTTAAACAGAATATTCATTACGCTTTTCCTACGTTGATCTTAGGTTGAGAAAATGGAGTCTACCAACCAAGGAATTCCCCTTGGTGGAAATCCTAGTCCCTTCTCCTCTTGGGGAGATGTTGGTGCACCCCATATGGCCACATTCTCGCTTCCAGGACTGACAATTGGCTTGCCAGTATGGCTCTTCTCAACCAATGTCGTTCAGAACACCACTATTCCTGAACAATCGAATCAACAATTAGATGAGTCCAGAGTTGCCCACCAACCTTCTACTTCCTCTAATTCTTCCTCTCCTCCTTCCTCTTCGCTTTATGGGGCTGGCAAAGCCAAAAGTCAAGTTCCTAAGGAGAAGAAGGAAAAGAAGAAGAAAGAGAAGAAGAAGAAGGAGCCAAAGGCGAATGGAGGAAAACGAGTTTCGTCTAACGAAAATCCACACACTGCACCGACCAGGCCTAAATTGCCATGCGTCATTTGCAAAGGAGACCACTTTCACAGAGATTTTCCTTGCATCCCTCGGATACTAAGGGACTGGTCTCCTCATTTGCACAATCCGGTGTCATCAACCTCTGGTGATCATGTTGAAAGCACACCGTCAACTAGTGAAAGTGAAGCCCCAGGACAAAAAGGGAAAGCTAGATTTCCTTGTAAACTGTGCGAAGGCAATCATGCTGTCCACCGTTGTCCCTTTTTAGATGAAGCTAAAAGAGTTTTGGATGATCGTCTGGTTTCACCGTTACGACTTCCTCCTGGATATAAAAAACTCTTGCCGAGTCCATCGCTAGTTGAGAATTCAGCTGGCCCGCTCAAGTGGTCGGCTGAAGCGCCTATCATCGAAGATAAACTAGCTGAATCCATACCAGACGAAAGTCAAAAGGTCGAGGCGGCAGTTGACCCGGTCTTGCCTTCAGGGGTTTTATCTTCAGATGATACAGTCACTGAAGAGAACAAAGATGACACCGTCCAAATTATCTTCATCAACACAGACTCCGACGAACATGGGGGCAATCTACCCATTCCCTTACCGCAGGAGGGAAGTTCGTCAGAGCCATACCCAGCCGTCTACTCGGTCCCACCTCCAAGCAACCTAGTTGTCTCCTTTGACTGGAATCAACTAGGCATACCCCGTTTACCAGCAATCATACCATTCCGAATTATCGTTCAAATATATAGAATGGTCATGGCTGGTACCATCATAGATGAGGGGGCTTCTGTGAGTATCCTTTCCTCTATTTCTTGGAAAGCGCTTGGTTCACCATCGCTGTTGCCTGAGATGAGAAATCTGACAGGCTTTGATAAAGGAACTAGTCGACCTTTAGGGATCCTTCCCGATGTGCCCATAACATTGAGAAGGAAGACAGTTCGCATGAATGTAATGGTAGTTCAAGGACCTTGGATTATAATCTACTCCTTGGACGAGACTATATTTATTGCATGGGAGCCATCGCCCCCTCACTCTTTAGAGTAATGTGTTTTCCGCACGAAGGAAGAGTGGTCAAGCTCATGGACCAACTTTCATTTCCTGGATCACGCATAGCAAATAGTCATATACCATCCCTAAATGGTCTCTTCACGCAAGAAATGTCTCAATCCCCAGTCCGTCCTCCCGATGAGCGCGAGTAATTCGGAGGGATATGACTGAAACCCAGGGGGCATGCGTCCTGGTCTGATTCGGCAGGAAAACTTCGGGTATAGGGTAGGTTTCCGCAGGAGAATATGACTAGTCTGTACCCCGTCCGTCGGTGGAAGAGGGGTTATTCTAGAATAAGATTCTCTTGTCAAAGTTATGTGAGTTGGTGAACGTCGTCGCTCACCTTTGTTTATCTCGGTAGACATCGCCGAAGAAGTGTTTTGTTTGCACCGCAAATAGAACAATCTTTGGGTAACCTGTAAGAGTTAGGCCTTTCCTGATAGAACAAATGTTTTGTCTGCAAATTGAGGGGTAACCTTGAAACCATATTTTATACCTGGGGGCATGCAAACCTTTTGGAGTGCAAGCGAGGGGCGGCTATTTATTTTTAAAATTTTTAGGACCTCTAACCCTTTAAACTCGTAGGATTAGTCGTCACCTAACTTGCATAAAGAAAGGATGTGGGGTAAAAATCTAAAAATTGCCATTTTTACTGGATTAATCGAGCAGTTTTAGCACATAGTTCAAGCTCATTAAAAAATAAACATAAGACATGAGCAAATGTTTCCACCCGCGTTTAAGCTCGTTAAAAAATGAATTATTCCCCGGTAAATAACCACCGTGAATGTAACATTTCAGCCATTAAAGCCTTGGTCGTGTTTGCACCGTCACCTCCACTTTTCCATTGGCCGATCATTCACCTCCATTTGATTGTTTACCCATTTTGAGGAACAGCTGCGAAGAGTGATTTCACTAGCCATCCTTGTGACACTACCATGATTGGAAAATTCCAAACCTTACATGGAATCAGCTGCTACCCATTTTATCACTCGTTCCTCAAAAGACGAGTCTTCTTTAAGCTCTTTTCAACTGACTCGTAAAATATGAAAAGATTGCCGAGTTTTGGCCTTCCAGCTCGTTAAAGCGACAGGAAGTGCTATCCCTCCTCTAGATTTTAATCTTTTTGGACCTGAGGGATTATTGCACAAAAAGATCGAGCGCTTGTTTTGTTCGGCTCGTTAAAACTATCGAAAATTCATCCCTTCTGTATTGTTTTATACTTTTTCGGACTTAAGGGATTAGATGACGAAAAAGGAATTTCGTAGTTACCTTTACATACCTTTTTAGACTCTCTAAAAATGAAAAGGACCGAGTTATTTTTGTCGTTAAACTCGTTAAAAAGATTAATAACGACAAACTTGTCTTTAGACGAGAACGAGTTTCACTATCGCTAGGCTCGTTAAAACATAGCGATGGGTTTTCCCGAAGGGCAAATTATAGAACAAGCATATGTTATCCTCCTCAAGCTTGACAAAAATAAAGAGGTACTGGTCAGCAATGACTGGGGAAAAATTGGGAAGAAAACTCAAAGAATCTTTATTGGTAGCAAGTCGCTCTTGAACATGACACTTCCACTCCGTGCCTGAGTCAGGTTGGGTTGTTTCATTCACCGGTCACATCACCATGGTCACGCCATACCATCCACATTTGGGGTAAATGCTACCAATCCATCACATAAGTGTCGCCGACATGTTCAAGAGAAGTCATCCAGAGAAGTCACCTGTGTCCCATCCACTACCATACATTATACTTCATTCTTTCATGACCGCCATCCTGAACCATATATCATCAGATCGTTTTCACTTCCATCAAAATCATTTGCTCTGTTCCGTGTCATTGATGTGGGATTCATTAAGGCCCTCCTTTGATGGATCGCTTCTTGTTGACATCAGCTCATTATCCAAGAAGTTGATCTAGGAACACCCCATTCAGTACTTTGAAGCTTGCATGCCTCAATGGCAAGTTTCTCACTTCCAGCAACAGGTATACATCAATGACCTTCGACCGAAAGATTTTGCGTGGTGTTCGACGCCAAGTCCTTTATTCACACCACGTGAATTGTACTGCAGTACCTTGAGGGTCATCATCATTATCGGTGATTCCTCTCGCGCTTGTTAACAGTTTACATCATTAACTGGTAATCAAGCGATGTCTTTCCATGTTCAACTTCAAAACATTTCTCACATGGATCGACTTGTACCTCGAGTGAAGATCGGACGAGATTGAAGACCCCAGATCTAGTTTCATCCATCTGGGCTGCGATATATATTCAGGAAAATAAAGACATTGAAATGTACAGCATTGCAACACAGATGATCATCCTACCAAAAGGATGATGGCTCTATCAGAATCATCAGTCTACCATCAGACGATTGTCTGTCCTATGTACATGAAAATGAATTTATAAATCTGAGCATGGGAATGCCCGCCTCAGCTAGATCATGAAAATAGTATGAAGATAATGTATTGTATTGTATCTTATTACAGGTCTCCTCCTAGCATTGAAAGAACTTCGGATCCTCCTAATAAAGCATTTCACCCGATAAACGGCCTCATACTTTAGGGGGCAACTGTTATAGACATTTTTGTGCCTTACATCTCTAAGCATGAAATGTCCATAAACCAAGGGATCCTAAGTCCCTAAAAGTGTTGTTCCGACCCCTAAAAGAACAAGGTCAACAAATTACAGCTTCTCCCAGAAGTTCTCCACCAGAAACTACTCAGAACCAGTCAAATCAGGATCATTTCAGCTGCTCCACTAGCTAGCTGTGTTGCATAGCACCCAAGTACACTAGCTAGGTGCGTTGCAACACACCTAAATGCACTACCAGGGTGCGTTGAGCGGGAAATGACAAATGGCAGTGCCATTCCGCGAGGTGTAAAGACAATGGAAGCTTCCAGAATCTTCTCCAATGACACTTGCCTCACTGAGTTCGACCAAGGATGAGTAAGAGGCTCTCAGTCTCCAAGTGGAAGCAAGAACTGAAAAAGAGAAGCCACTGGTCAAATCATAAGCTGACTCATATTCCTTGCATATGTCTATATATGGATCCCTCATCCCAGAGATCTAGAGGCTGGAATTTTGTACATTGCAGAGAATTGTTGTTGGTTTAGAGATAGATATCAGAGTATTGGGTGATTTATGCTTTGTTGGAGGTGAAGAGGGGATTCTATGCTGGGAGGTTGATGCTGGATCAGGAATCATCGGTTGTAACTCCTCCTGGATCTTCTTTTTATATCAATAAAACTATTTGAGTTTCTCCTACATGCTTGTGTATCATTGATGTTTGTTACATTTGTATGTTTAGCTTAAATCTGATCCTAAGCTATTTATGAATATAAATCCATGTCTTTGTGTAGTTTTCTTCTTCTGTGATCTTACAGGAACTTGGTGAAGCTGGGCAAGTAAGGGAGCAGGTAGCTGGAAGCTGTCAAAGAGGAGAGAGATTGGATCAAAGGACTAGCGCAAGACACAGGTTGGTTCATCCTATTCCTCTTCGTTTATAGTTCATAAAGAAGAATACGAAAGTAGTTTTCTCTGTTTGTTTCTAAGGTCACTGTCACACCTTAGTGGGATAGGGTCATTCTGAATAGACACTTTTCCCGTTAATAGATGATATCCCCATACCACGGATCTAAATTGCTGATTAGAAACAAGGATTCGTCTGCAATGGGCTCCTCCGCCACAGTTTCCGTGTCAGCACGCGGGAAGTCACACATTAACTCCGCAAAAACTAAAGATTTCTTAGACTTGGATTTCTCAAATTCCAAGTCGAACTCCTGCAGGATAACAATCCATTTAGAGTACTTGCCCCCTAGCAATTGCTTGGTCAAAATGTAGATCATAGGGTTGCAATCTGAAATTACTGTAGTTTTACGTAGTAAAATGTAGTGACGAAAACGCTGGACAGCTTGAACAGCTGCCAATGCCAATTTCTCCACATGTGAGTATTTTAGCTCAGTTGGATTTAACGTTCGACTAAGGTAATATATCACATGTTCAGTTCCGAGTTCATTTTCCTGAACTAAAACCATTCCAATGGTGGAATGAGAGGCGGCGAGATACAAGAAGTAATCCTAGTTCTAGTTGGGAGGATGCAATAACGGTGCATGGGTCAACGTGTGTTTAAGTGCATCAACAGATTTCTGAGCTATCTCATCCCAATAGAATGGAGTATTCTGTTTCAATAACCGGGTAAAACCCTTTGTAACCTCCGCATAGTTAGGAATAAATCGTCGTAAAAAGTTTGCTTTCCCTTGCAAACTTTGGAGTTGGCGAAGACTCGAAGGAGGAGGCAATTTGACAATAGCTTCGACCTTCGAGGGATCGACGCGAATGTCGGCTTTCGATACTACAAACCTTAGTAATCGACCCGTTTCTATACAGAAAACACATTTGTGTGGGTTCAACCGAATCCGATAATGCCTACACCTCATAAAGATTGCTCGTAAATGGACGAGGTGATCAGCTCGATGTAATGAATGAGCAGGCAAGTCATCGAGATACGGTTGCACAATGTGCTTGATGTCATGAAACGCATAAGACATGGCCCTTTGAAAAGTTTCTCCAACATTCTTAAGCCCAAAAGGTAACTTGCAATAAGCAAATGTCCCCCATGGACAAATGAAAGCCATTTTTGGTTGATCGGCAGGTAGAATATTGATTTGATTGTATCCGGAAAAACCATCCATGAAGGAGAATATTTCGCTGCCGGCACAATCATCAATAATTTGATCGATATAGGGAGTTGGGTAATTGTCCTTTGGACAGGCTCGATTAATGTCCCTATAATCGATACATATTCTTATTGTTCCCTGCTTTTTGTTAACCGGGACAATATTTGATACCCAATCCGTTAACGGGATTAGATAAATGAAACCTGCTTTGAGTAATTTTTCAACTTCTGCTTTAATTGAAGCAGCTTTTCTTGGGTGAATCTGACGCAAATGTTGCCAGACAGGTTTAGTATCCGGGTAAGTCTTGATCGCATGAACAACAACCGCGGGATCAATTCCTAGCATTTCCTCATAGGACCAGGCAAACACGTCATGGAATTCTTGAAATAGGGCCTTATATATCTGAATTTCGTCATCTGTACACGAGGCACCTATATGAATGTTCTCAACAATTCCGGTCTTAACCGAAATGTCAATAGGAATAGTTCGAGAGATGTTTCCCAAACTTAACTCTGAATCACGATGTTTCATTGGATTCTGAGGTTCCTTGACATATTTAGTTGTAAAAATTGATGAGAAATCATTTTCAAAATGATCATTCTCGGGTAAAACGAAGATCTGTGATGGAGATCTTCCCATGGTAAATCATCTACACATAGGATTTCACGAATTTGCTCATCAGAGTGAACAAGTTCAGAAAACATGATTAAATCCGAGCTTGATGTGAAAAGTGATTCCTCACAGACCACATTCATGAAGTCAATTTCGGTTGAAGATGGGTCGGTGCACAGCCTCATACGCAATTTCATATGGACTCAAAGGCATGACATCACCAAATAAGTCTATTTCAGATGCAGAAGGAATGATCCAAGGATCATCATAAACAATGGTGTCTGATGTAATCATATGAATGGTTGCAAATGAAGACGATGTGTTGATCAGAGGAAAAGGAAAAGTTCCCAGTAAACCGACATCTTTAACTAGTCCTACTCCAACATCCTTATATGGGATAGTCGTTTTACCGACATGCTGAATACTTTCAGAAGAGGCTGGGTCGGAAGAAAATTAAGCCAGCTGGTCTATTGTTACGATCTTTCCATTATGTGGAAACTTTATTACTCGAAAGACCGATGAAACGACCGCTGTCATAGCGTAAGACCAACTTCGACCCAAGAGAAGGTTGTAATCTAGAGGGGCATCAACCACCTCCACATCTAGATTAACAGTTTTTCCTTCAACCCCTATAGACAAATCCTGTAGAATGCCAAAAGGATGAAACCCACGGCCATCATAGGCCTTTAGAATCGTCGGGGATTGATTTAGCGAAGGAGAACCAAGCGATCTCCAACACTGTATCGACATAATACACATTGAGGCTCCTCATCAATTACATTCCGATGAATAGGCCTGTTTTTTACTATCACTGGGATCTAGAAAGCCATTTGATGAGGCAAACGCAGTGTACTATTTTCTAGATCGAAAATTATTAGGTTCGAGTCCTGAACGTCAATAGCTCCTATAGCCGACATAAGTAATTTACGTTGTGCTGGACATGATTGCATCACTTCCAAAGCCGACATTGCTGAGGGTGAAACAGCTAAATCCTCAACAATGTTATAGTTCTGAGCTGCTCTCACATGTGGATTGAAAGCTGACTTTCGAAGTATACCCTTGGCAGGCGGTTTGATTACCAAGTCTGGATTAGGTTTCTCGATCTGTAGTGGATCAGAACCGGGAGCTGAGGTTGATGGATTAGAATGAGAAGATTCTGCTTCTTTACCATCAACATGACTTTTACTACCATAATCTTGTGATCGAGTCGCAATCCTAACATGGAACATCATCAGTATGGGTTCTTCATTGGAACTCGAGGACGAACCTATCATCTTATTGTCTTGAGTTGGAAAAGGATCCTTCAAAAGAGCAAGAGTTTGGGAACCTTTGACAATTTTCGCAACCTCTGCATGATGAGGGCAGTCTCTTGTAAAATGTTCATCGTCACAAATGAGACAAGGATAACAAGGTTTGCACTTTTCATCATTGGATTCCGACTTTTCAAGTTTCTCCTTTGAACTTTTGTCCATTTTATTCTTCTTCTTTCCTTTCTTCTTTCCACCGGATTTTGATTTGGTTGTAGATGACTCTACAACGTGAATATCGGCAGAAATCTCTGCAGAAGAATCTCCTGTTGGGGAATCAAGCAAGGTTATGATAGGAGAAGAATTCTTGGAAGACGTCTTCTTACTTTTAGTGTTAACCATGCCAATCATACCATCGGCGGCATGAGATCCCGAAGGAGCTGCAGCAATTTGATTTTGCTTGGGAAGATCGTGGATTTTCTCGTGTAACGTACCTGACTGAGTATAGACCAAGTCAAGGTACTGTGCTTGAGCAATTACCTACTCCTCAGTAACAACTCTGGCTTTAGCTACATCTTCAGTGATCTTTGGCAACAAAAATTTTACAAACCACTCAGCCAAAATCTGATCCGGAATAAAAACCTTCACTAAACGCCGACGACGTCTCCACTCATGAATATGATCTGAAATGTAAGTGGATGTCGATTGCTTTAACGAAGTTAACAATTCCGTGCCATTGTCATATCAGACTGGAAACTGAAAATGAGTTAAAAACGAGGTAGCTAACTGACTAAAATTATAAAAAGTGCCTCGTGGTAACTCAATGTACCACTTGGCCGCGAGACCAATTAGAGTGCACTGGAAAAGTCTAAGACGGATTGAATCATCTAAAATGGAGTTAGACGCACACCAGAGGTGGTAAGTCATCACATGGTTCGACGGGTCCTCTCCTGATTTACCTTCGAACTTAGGAATGTCACTAGGCAACTTATTTGGCATTGGTGGCCAAAACGGAAGATAATTAATGGGATCGTTCGTTAGGCGCAACAAATCAGGTAAGTCCAAAGTTGCGATAAACGGTAACTGACGATTAGGGTCCCTAAAACTCTGGCTCATGAGACCAGCCCCAAGAGGAGGATATCCAGGATAACTAGGAATAGGAATTACATTTGGGATATTGTATCCTCCCGGAAAACCAGGATTAACCGAACCATACTGGGGTTGTTGAGGTTGTTGATAAGTGTACCCAGGGTACGGTTGATACTGATAGACTGGCTGCTGCGCAGCAGGACCGAATTGGTACTGTCCCTGGTACGGTTGATAAGTAAATTGTGGCTGACTTGTGACAACCGTACTTGAACCAGGTTGTCCTACAGGCATCTGAACTGAAGTTTGAATCGTGGATCCAAATGGTGGTAAAGATGTTTGAGGAGTAGATACAGGAACTGTAGAAACTAGAGTTGTCGATACTCCAGAAGTAGGTGGGGTAGATTGAACAGATGTTGCGGTAGTTGTAGCAGTCGTTTGAGGCGGAGTACGAGGCGTACTAGGCCCAGGCTGAGAAACTACCGAAGGTACAGAAGTTTGTATGTTAGACTGGACAGGTTGCTGGGGTGTACCAGAAACTAAGGGTTGTCCAGTTTGAGATGACAACTGTACATTTGGCTGCAACAGCTGTTGAGTTTGCGATGGATCCCACACTATGTTCATTCCGGGGTACGGACCCATAACAGGTTGAGAATATTGAGGACCATAACCGGGTTGAGGGTAGGATTGATAATTTAAGGGTACATTTCTCGTTCCTTGAACATACATTTGACCGGAGGGTGGTTGGAAACCTTGGTTCGAGTACTAACCTTGGGGTTGATACCCTTGAGGCACATACTGATACTGGGGTTGACCTTGAGGTATAAATTGATACTGGGGTTGACCTTGGGGTACATATTGAGTCTGGGGTTGACCTTGAGGAACGTACTATCCCGTAGGTATGTATTGTCCTTGAGGTTTCCCCCCAGATGCAAATTGGGTACCTTGAGGTTGCCCCCCAGGCGATAATTGAGGCTGCCCCCCAGGCGGTAACTGGCCACCTTGAGGTTGAGGATTGGGAATAGAACCTGACATCATGAGAATGTCTTCTACGCTCAACGGCTTAGTACCATTGCTTCCAGTTAATAACCCTTGCTCAATGGGTTGAGGAGATGCTCCCGAAAAAGTACCAGAAAGTGACTGATACCCAGAGGGAACAGAAGGACCGCCGTACAATAAAGATTCGGGTGATTGAGGAAACATGGACAACTACCTTGACATATTTAACCGAGGATAATAACCTCTAGGTGTTGGGTGATAAGGAACGCGAGGTGGTGAAAAACTTAACCCTAGGTTTTCTAAAAAATTAGTCAAAGAAAGATACCAAGTACTGCTCTGAGGCGGACTATAAAAAATTGATTCACGCTCCCTTAGTTCAATAACAGGTTAATTTTCAGGGATAGGGATGCCTACTTCTTCTTCCAGAGTAGCAAGTTCTTCAATAGCAATAAGTCCAGAAGGAAGATCTTGGGTGATTACTCTTTCTACCCTAGGTGAACCAGGACCACTAGAAGCTAGAGAAGCAAACCCCGATGTCGGAGTAGCAGCAAATTCACTTTCAGGCTCGGATATTTCAGGTTCCTCACCTATATCACTAGTAGATGAAAAGCTACCAGTAACTTCAGAAACAGACACTGACTGTGGATTATAATATGCTACTAACGCTTGAAAATCAGGATGTACTATCAAAGAAGATTCTCCTTCTTCAGGTGACCCAACTCTACTGTCTCTAGGAGTTACGAGGACTTTCAAGCTTTCAAGCTGGCTCGGTGAAAACTCAGGAGGTTGGCCCCGAAGTCTACGGGACTTCCTTGGTAATTCAACCACGGTTAAAAACTTTTAACTACTTCACACTCAAACAAAGTAAAATATCAATGAAAACCACCTAAAGCCTCTAAAGAACCAAACAAATTTGAATCACACGCCTAAAGAATCTAGGAGATAAAACACACATAAACGGTAACTTTCCATACTGAAAACACTAGTTGGTGATGAAATCCAACGTCGCAGAGTTCAATACAGAAATGGCGGTTGGAACAGTTACCCCGGCAACCTGCTTAATGAATAGACTGGCATAAGTTCCTCCACTTAACCGTCTCGAGTGAAGAGAACCCCCCAGAAAATCCAAGTGAGTCTAGCCGACGTCTGCTCTAGGTACAGTGGGATCTTCCCACCACTGTCACCTTAGGAAGAATCCTAAAGAATATGGCCACTAAGGTTACCAACCGAAACAAATATACCTGGGGGAACAGTCTACGATCCGATACGCACGCAAGGGCAGAGTAGCAAGCTCAATTTTCTTGAAGGCTCCTTGACATAATCCAAGGTTTACCAACAAGTGACCCCAGGCTCCTCGACAATGTTTAATCCGAGGTTTACCATTTTTAATACGTGAATATCTAGCGTCGTTCCCAATGAGGAAGGATTGATTCCCACACTGGTTCGGACACGATCTCGTGCTTCTCCTTTAAGAGGAGCTTTCCCAGAGCATAAATGCAACAATTGGATTTCTGCCCTACCACAAGATACAGCTACTTGTTTGTTTTTACTGTCTTGGAGAGTTAATTACTCTCCTACTCCAAGACACTAGCCTAAGCTAAGTTAGTGTATCAGAGCCCTAGAAATAAAAATGTTACTAGATGAATTTTACTTTAAGCGTTGTTTTTTATTGGTTTTTGTTTAAGTCAAAAGGTGCGGAGATGAAACTCGTGGTATGAAGACTCGGCTCAAAATCACTAAAAATGCACCTAAGATGATTTAAACAATCTTTTTCTCTTCGAATGAACTTCTAAACTAAGAAAGAGTTTGAGAATGCAAATACTTTGTAAACACAAATCCTTCTTAAGAAACAAATTAAAAGAAGAGATTTTGTCCTTTCCAATGCACTCAAAATGAGACAACTAGTTATTTCACAAAAATTTCCCTTTTTCGTTTCAAAGCACTCAACCACTACAAAAACAAACTTTTTTCCAAAAGAGATTTTTTTTATTTTTTATAAAACACTCAAAACTATGAAAATGACTAACTTTGAGATCTATAAATTATAAAAACCTATTTGATGTCAAAGCCTACAAGATGTATTTTTTAAGGATGCTATACTTAGCTAGATGTAAGCTAAGGACCAATTTATGCAGAATCACAAATCAGTCAAGAACAACCAATTTTGTTTTCTTTTTGAAAATGAAAATCCAAACTTTTAAACACAAGCTTTTCGAAGTTTTGTAAAGAGAAAACTCAAAGCGGATTCCTCAACAAGGGGAGATTTCATAAATGGTCAGACTCATAAGAAGGCTAGTAGACACCAAGGTGATCTGAGGTCCCTACAGCTTCTAAGCTTAGAGCCACTACACAACCAAAATGAAAAACAAGCCCAAGAAGTAAAACTCCTAGGAATTTCACCTAAAACCCTAACACTAATGAAATCAACCTAAGGAAAGCTTCTGACAAGTTATATGCAGGTCTGGGTAGTGGATAACAATTTCTAAACAAAAAGTAAGCTGACTGACAGAGGAAATCTTAGGTTTTTAAAAATTTTGACAGGGTCCGCAGGCCCATAGTTAACACAGGTGCAGTCCTGCTCTATGCTAAAAGCAAAGGTGTGGATAGGTACACACTATGTCAAAAGGCTAGGGTGCAATCCTCTCCCAAAGCTATGAAAAACGAAAAAAACCCTGGATCTACAAACTCTACCCAATTTTACACACAACAAGCCAGAAACAGAAACAAAAACACAGTTTCTCAGGTCAAAGTAAAAACAAGGAAAACAATCAAGTCCCCAGCGGAGTCGCCATTTTGTCACATGGAATAAGTCGATCTTGCGGACAAGATAGACCTTCCTAGAACCTAAAGAAGACCTAATGACAAGCAAACCAACCAGACATTATCTTTCTCTAAATATGCTTTTATAAACAAAGGAAAACAAGTGTTTTTAGGGCCTACCTTATGTCCAACGCAATTTTCTGGATGCCCTCGCTCCTTCGATCCAAATGAGCTCCTTTGTCACGGATCTGCAAACACAAACAAGCAAACAAATTAAATAGCACCTGAAAAGCCAATATCATAAAACATATTCAACATGAAAGTCAAGGAGTTCATGAAACAAATAACATGAGATACTTGTTGAGAAAAATGAGTTTGATTGTATTAATTCAAAAGAAGAAGAACTTTACAACTTGTGCCTTGATGTTGTACAAGCTCCTCCCAGGGTCCAGCAAGAAGTCTCCTCTACTTTGACAAGTTTCACTCTCTTCCCAATGAAGCCAAAAAGGTATGTGATCTCTCCTCTTAAGATCAACTAGGAAGTATTAATTTCACCAGCATTTACCCTAAAAAATGTTCATCTTCTAACCTCTCCAGCAACCAGCCCAATGCCTGAATTTATAGTGCAATGGAGGGAGGTTACTAGGTCCTCCTTCAAAGGGATAGCTCCTCTCATCAAGGGATTAGCTCCTTCTCTTTTGGGATGCATGAACCACCTAAGAGCGGAAAATCCACGTCAAAATTCCTTCTAGAATCATCTAGAATTAACCCAAAGTGAGTTTTTTAGAATAAACTTGCGCCTTTTTGACTTTCACAGGGGTCTGCACCCACACCTTTAGGGACAGAGCAGGCAGGTCCGCAGTTTTTGTAAACAGAAGGTGCGGGACCGTAGGTAATAGTGAGAGAAAGTGCGAAACCAGAGTTTGATTGATTTTTAATGTCTTTCTCTTATTTCCAAAGCTTGACTTGAAGAGCTGAGGTCTGAGACTTGCTTAGGAGGACAGTACAAGTGATGATAGACCCATACTGACTGCAAATAATCATGGTGATGATATTTTTGTGTAACAGTGGCCAAGACTCGAGGACTACAAAGATAACATCATCAGTTGCCAGATATGGTAATTTATGCCATGTCTTCATGGGTTCCTTCCGCATCTTGATAAATACATGGTGGAAATCTGCTTTGAACTCTGCAAAGCTCTGTAAACTAGCATATACTATGGGTGACAACTGTGACTTGCAATTGATCCACATCTGGATACTCATTTCCATCAAGATCCAAAAGATCTTTCTTTCTTTTATATGTTGTGTGTCCTCGGTCACCCACATTGAAGCATACTTCGCTACCTCTGGAAGGTCCAGTGCGACCGAAGGGAATTGGTTGTGTTCTGGCAGCTCCCATGCCACCAACACAATCGAGATCAAGATCCATGAGTAGTGGAACATCTTGACCTGCTCCTATGCCTCACACCATTTCACAAGGAACTCTCCACATAGATAATTCGACCAGTTGAACTAGACTTGTTCAGCGCATTAGGCTACTAGTGCAATCATAGGTGCGGGCACCTCATCCATGCGGCACTTCCGCATCACCTTCCCTGCTAATATTTGCACTTCTACCTTGACTGTAGGGTTGTTAATGCTGGAGATGGCATATCCCCTTTTCTTCTTCCCCAACTTGAATTTCTTCTTCATAGCTTCCATGAGGGCCAACTCACCACCTTTTCCTTTTGATACATTGGCTAGATCCTCTCCTGACTAAGGCAGTCATGTGATCCGATGGATCAAGTGGTCTGTGATGGGAATGGGTTCCTCCAGCCACAAACACCCATCATGCACCAAGCAGAGCAGCTACCTGATGATGAAGATGGTCACTAGGGCATGGTGGTAATGCGGCACCCAAAGCAGGTTGAGCAACCCAACTTTCTCTACACCCTTGAACCATGTCCGTGGATCCAATTCAATATTCCAGCAGTCACGTCAATCCGTCGTTGCATTAGTTGCTAAGTCACTAAATGTGAGAATTTCTCATGATCTGCGAGGTCCCAATCTTCAAATTTTAGTACATGAACTCACCCTAAGTGCAGCCCCTCAAAAAAATGTCATCTGAAAGCAGCAGAGTTTGCAGGGAGCTCTTTCTCTCATCTATGTCCTTCAGTACCTTGGCTTTGCCCTTGCCCGGAGGAACATATTCGAGTAACCTAGTAATAGGGTCTGCACCTTGGGTTTCAACTTCCATTTCCAAATCCTCCTCATCTGCCAGGATTTCTTCATATTCTTCCTCACCTACTTCTCGATTAATGTCCTTCCCCTTTTCCTACAAAGTGAGCTTGGTCCTTGTTGTGGAGGTAAATCCTCTCTGCGGATAGAGACAATCCCTACTAGCCCAGACCGGGTCTAGCAACAATCAAACAATGCTACCACGCAAGTTCCTAATTGCAAATAAAAAGTGGATGATGAGAACCTACTTGGATTCCAATGCTAATATTTGTAGAAGAGACGTCGCCCTCGTTCCTTTGCCTCGACCGGTCACAATCCCCACGATCTCCGTGATTGGACACCTGCACATGCAGAGAACAACACAAATACAATCATAAAATCCAATAGATGCAACTATATATCAGTCAGAAAAGATATAACTCAACATCAATCATAAGACAATGAGAGTGGAACCATAATGATAGTCATCTATTATTGATAAATAACAAAGAAGAATACAACCATTGTTCTGACGTCAAATCCTCCTTTGGCTGGGTAGTCAGCTACACAAGTCTTGCAAAGCTTGTTGGGATGGGAAACAAGCCTCTCTCTCTTAGGTGACAAGAATCTCCTCACTTAGATTTGGCCTTATGGGTGCAAAGAAGGCTCTTGCAGCTTCAAACTCTTGAATTCCTGGTATTCTCTATCACTATGCTGGAACTGGAACTAGCTTGCTCAAGGCATAGAGACAAGCTTTTATAGATAGAGAGGAAAGAGATAGGAACAACCACATTATTCATGGGATTGGCTTCATCACTTAGAAACTTCCATGAAAGGTGGCAAACCACTTCCCTTCTATGGAGATTCAAAGCCAAACCATCCTAGCTCAACATAGGTTCAGTTGGTGAATGGGTTAAGGAGAACCTTCAGAAGCTTGTTGGTTGAAAACATTACTCAATTCAGTTGGCGTGAGTGCGACTCTGAGACAGAGCGCCAATAGCGCGCTCTTTTTAGAGGATTTCCCCCATTGGCGCGGGCAGTAAACTGTGGACCCACGCTAATGTAAAAAGAGTTGTTTTGATGGGTATTCTACAGTTGGTGTCTTCAGGGCACATGAAGCTCATACTTAGAGGAATATGATACAAGTGGTTTCAGGTCATGTCACTTCTCACAGGTCCTGGAATGAGTCCTCCAGTGTGTGGGAGAGGGGTAACAGGGACGGTGACAAACGGTGAAAAATTGCTGTGTAACAGATGCCCCCTAAAGCATGAGGCCCAATGGAGAGAGAGGGGTGAAATGATTTTACAAGAACATGCGTAACTGAAAACACTGCCGCCAGAGAACCTGCGTAAAGAATTACAACTGATATCTCAAGTACATGATATATGTGGTATGGGCACAGCCATCCATAATAGAGCACACAAGAATCTAGATCCAAGGTATGGGCACAGCCATCCAGTGAGGATCGATAAATAGACTCAGGCATGGTCGCAGCCATCGAGTGAATGAGTCATGTAATGATCATAATAAGCCACAAATTGCAACCTGGATCCCAATAAACAAAATCCAAGGTCTTGCGCTCCATCTCGACCCGAACAGAGTACAAGTTCAGGCATGCGAATACATGAGTTGGAGTCGAACATGCATGAACATCATCTGATTACCAACCAATAGTGAAAACTGTTAGTAGACGTGAGAGGTACCACCAATAATGCCAATGGCCCTCAAGGTACTATAGGTACAATCTACGGCGTGCGAATTAGTGAGATGGCGTCGCACACCTGTAGAATCATTCGATCGGAGGCCAATGATGAAAACCTCTCGTTGAATACGAAGAACCTGCCATTGAGGCATGCAGGCTCCAAGGCACCGGAAGGGAGTCTCTAGATCAGCTTCCTGGATAATGCGCTGAAGTCGACAGGAAGTGACCTTGATCAAAGGTGGGCCATAGTATTTCCCACATCATTGACACGAGACAGAGGAAGAATGTTGTGGTGAATCAGAATTATGTGAGGTATCAGAGGGAGGTTGTAATTCTGCAGAGGTCAGCTTCTCTTGAACATATCGGCGGCACGACAGTGGACTTGGCAGTATTTGACATCAACGGATCAAAGGTCATGGTGACGAGGCAATGAGTAAATGAGAGGTCAAACAGGATCACCCAAAACCCACGGAGGCAAGTGAAAAGCGAGATGATATGTCCCCACCTAGACACGAAAGCAGACAAGTGCCATGTTCAAGAGTGACATACTGCCGACACGACAATAATTATGGGTCCATTTTCCCCACCATTTCTGGCGAGTACGCCAGTTATTTTTAACAAGCTTGACGGGGATATCATATGCTTGTGAGGAGTCATTCCGACGAGATCCGATGTCATTAGGTTTTAACGAGCCTGACAAAGGAAGAACTCGGCGTCTTTTCATGTTTAGAGAGTTTGAAAAGAAAACAGAAAATTGAACTCCAGGGGGGTCCTTTTTCGTAAAGTTGTGTCTCGCGAGCCCGAAAAAGTATAAAACAATGCTCGAAAGAATCGCCCGATCATTACGATCGAGGAGTACTTTTCATGATTAGTGATTTCGACCTGAAAAAGTAAAAAAAGCGATTGAAATCATGTCGCTTCGTAACCGTTAACGAGCCTGAAATGACAAGGGCCTGATGATCTTTTCATCTTTACATGGTCGTAAAATATTTTAAAGACGACCACCTCTCATTTACATTTAACGAGTCGAGAGGAATAACTTGGCGATCTTTTCATCTTTAAACGGTCAGAAAAGAGCTGAAAGAAGACCTCCATTTTTATTTTCTTTAACGAGTCAAAAAGGGAAAAAAAATACTCGGCAATCTTTTCATATTTTACGAGTCAGAAAAGAGCTTAAAGGTGACTCGTCCTAGAGGAACGAGTGGTATAATGGGTAGCAACTGGTTCCAGCAATGGTGGAACTGCTCAAAACATATAATGGTCAAGAGGCTGGCCAATAAAACCACTCATCGCTGCGGTTCCTCAGGAAAGGAAAAACAACCAAGTGAAAGCATATGATCGGCCAAAGAGATGGTGGCAATGGAATGAAACAACCAAGGCTCATCTAGTAGAATTCAGCGGATAAAAATGGCAATCACGAGATGTAAATCGAGTATGGGTTCATTTTTACACAAGCTTGAACCATGGAGAACTTTGCTTGGATTCTGTTTCATGTCTACACAAGCTTGAAACGAAAAACTATGCTTGTTATAAGTTCGCATGCCCCCAACATAATGACGCAAAATGAGGTACATGCCCCCCAAGCTTCATTGCATTCAACACAGTGGATGGAATGAAGGTTCACTTTCGAGATCTTGGAAAGACTCGACTTGGATTTTACGAGATCTTAATCAAAGACTCGATCGGGAAATGGGGTTGTTTCATTTTTTAACGAGGTTGACACAGTAAAACAATTATCCTCATAACCCTTGTTTCATTTTTTAATGAGCTTGACACAAGATCAGGAACTATGCTCGACTCCTTGTTTCGTTTTTTAACAAGGTCGACACAAGATTAGAACTATCCCCGGGACACATTGTTTCATTTTTTAACGAGGTCGCCACAAGATCAAAACTATCCTCGAGACACAAGCTTGAACCAGGAAGGACTCTGCTTGTTGGAAATGCGCATGCCCCCAGTGGAATGGCATAGGATGAGGTACATGCCCCCCAAGTTGCATTGCATTCAACAAAGTGGATGGAATGAAGCTTCACGAGATCTTAATTGAAAGACGCGATTGGAAAGGGGGAATTGTTTCATTTTTTAATGAGCTTGACACAAGATCAAGAACGATTCTCGAGACTCTTTGTTTCATTTTTTAACGAGCTTGACACAAGACAAGGAACTGTGCTCCGACAAACCTAGTTTCATTTTTTAAGGAGCTTGACACCGGAAAGGAACTATGCTCCACCCGAACTTCATCATAATGAATAGAAAGTCAGGGCTTCCAAGATTGCCACTCCCGGTGGAAGGGAAACATCTTGGAAGTCAGGGCCTAATGCCCCCAGGACACTATGCACGACGACAGCATCACTGGATCTAGGCACGGGATAGGTGGCCACGTAGTTGATCTGTGATGGGGCAGATGCAACTGGTGGATGAAAACCAGGAGGGGATGACAACTGTGCAGGAGGAACCCGGGGACGGACGAACAATAATTGATCTATTGTCACCATTCTTCCATCGTGTGGAAAGCAAACCACCCGGAAAAGTGAAGAGACCAGGGCCCCCATGGAATAAACATAGTCACGGCCAAGGAGAAGACTGAAGTATAAAGCATCTTTGGTAACCGATGCGTCTATATATACGGTCTTGCCTCCCAAAGTAACAGGGAACTGTGGAAGGATCCCTAATGGTTGACTAGTTCCTCCGTCAAAAGCCGTCAGATTCAGTGTGACTGGCACAAGCTGTGGGGAACCCAAGGCTTGCCAAGTAGTGGCAGGCATAAGACTAACCGATGCTCCCTCATCCAACACAGTGCCAGGTAGCGCCTTATTATAGGCATGTACCGCGACCCAGAAAGGCACATGGGAGGGAAGGGGGGAGGTAGTCAAACGACTCCAGTCAAAGGAAATGACGAAACTACTTGGTGGGGGAATCATATGATTGCCCCCCTGCTCTAAAGGAATCGAAACAGGACTCTCTGGAGCAGCTGGGATAGGAGATTCATTTTTGGACTCAGGAGAATCTGAGGAGATGAGAAGAACATGGGAGTGATGCTCTTTCGAAACAGAGTGATCGACGAGTGGTGAACTTGAGTCGACACTCTTTCCGACCAATGGTTGGTCAGGAACAAGCTGGGCATAGCCAGGTTCGGGAAGAGGAGGCTGGACAAGAGAAGAATATGAATCAATCTCTTTGTCAGTAGGGGAACGATATGCGGCTACAGAGAGACGTTGATAACCAACGGGAAGTTGGGGTGAAGGAGCTGTAAGACTTTCCAAGACAACGGAGGCTTTATCCATGAGTGGACAAAGGTGAAGGGGATGATTGCCTTCAAAAAGTCTACAGGGGATTCGAATATTCCCTTTTCCCTTACCATTCCCTACTGATAAGGTAGCATCGCGAACTTCAGAGGATGATGAGGGGCAGGCCGGATTGCGAGACCATACTTCTAGTACCCTGGGAATTCCAGGACAATCGCGAAGAAGATGGTCCTCCTTGCATAATCGACAAGGAAACTTGACCTTCCGCGGAGGAGCAGAAGGGGGCCCGACTTTAGGTGTACTCAAGGGGGTAGCTGCACTTGTAACCTCTCCCTTAGGAGCCTTCTTCTTCTTCGTATTCGTCTTCTTCTTCTTAGCCACCTGGTTACTCGAATCTAGACTTTCACCAGGTGAAGTAGAAGATGAGGACGTAGAAGTGGGCATAGAAGGGGAGAGATCCACCTTAGAATCAACATGATTTTGTTTAGGTGGAGGGACAGATTGACTAGACGGTGAGACGGCAGGGACCAAAGAGGTTGAGAACAACCAAACCGGCAACCCAACAGTTAACCCTGGGAGGGACAACGTTGCCATATAAGGCGCACCAACATTTCCAAAAGGAGCGAAATGACTAGGGTTCCCGTCAGAGGGGATCCCTGGGTTGGTGAACCCCGGAAAAGTTACCATCGAGAATGAAAAGAAGCCTACTCAAGCTAACGCAAACAAGATCTAACTGGGTAAATGTGAACGGGGCTGAATAAATTTTAAGACAAAGGAACTGAACTTGACCTTTTCATGTTTTAAGGGTCGAGAAAAGGACAAAAAGGTGACTCTAGTCGCCTTCGAATGTTTTGTGAGCCCGAAGTTACAAGTGCTCAAGTGAGCCTTTTCTTTTAAGGAGTCCGAAAAGGATCAAAAGTGATTACTCTGGAGAAACTAGGCAAGGGTTTACCAAACAAATCCATAAAACTGCATATACACCTTGGCAGTCATATGAAAACCAAGGACTTCCCGTATGGCAGTCAATCTTCCCGAATGTTGTGTTCGGTGCGTTACGGCTTGTAAGGCGGCAGACATGGCTTCCTATGGATAAAGGATGATAACCTAGTGGGGTCTCCCCTATATACTCGACGGTACATGGGAGCTCAAGTCTGTGCTAGACCACTATCGAGTCACAAAAGGAGGAATCACCCAACCATAATGTGAAACAACAGTGACTATGTTTAACGACGTCGGAGCACGTCTCTAGCCTAGACCTCTAAACAGTGAGCGTTATGTTCCAATGCGTTTTTAAGTTCATTCAATTCATTTTACGGTTGATCTTTGATTAGGTTTCAATTTCCAAGTCCTACCGTACGTAATCTCTCACAATTCCATAAATGCATGCTATATGCCAAAGAATATCATTTCGTTCGATGAACACTAACTATGAGAAAGTTGGGAATTTTTCAATCAAACAAAATGACCATAAATAATCAAGAACCACTCTAATGCAGCTAATGGCAATAAATGGAACCTTTTTTTTTTTTTTAAGATCACTAATCAATGAAAAGCTCTAATTTTCATTAACTAATTCAACGCAAAAGAGACTGTTCATTTTCTTTTCAATGGAAAAGTGCACTAAACAAATTTTGAGAGATAATAACACCGAGTAAAAGAGACAAATTTCACTCAATGAGAACGCAATCAAGTCCCCAAAACACCAAGACAGTCCTTCAAACCAAGAAGAAAACACAAAGACCTCTATGAGCTATGTGATCTAAGCCCAAACGAAGCCAAGCAAAATCCAAGCGGAAAAGGAGCAAACCGCTTGAATAACAATAAAACGCTTTGAGAACCACTGAGCAAGTGCAAAAGAGTAATCACAAAGTTGACTGGACCAACAGAAGACCAAAACTCCTAAGGAAGGCTCGATGCACAAAGCCACTAGATGCCCTAGGGCTAAAATGTGAAATCGGTGGAAAATGGCAAACACCCAAAGTATGCAAATGTAATCTATGCACACTTTTCATTCATATCCTGAAAATGAGAATTCTAATTATGCAAGTGTGATCTATGCAAGAGAATTCTCAAACACACAATGATTCTAATGTAATCTAAGAACCAATCAAGTGCAAATCAAGAAAAACGGGTGTGAGTTCCAAAGATCATAAACTAAAAACACTCAAAGGCAATTAACACTCATACACAATTTAGCCCCCCCCCCCCCCCCCCGGCGAATGAGGGGGAAATCTTTTTGCAAAAACAAAAGCAAAAAGATGCAAAATTTTGAAAAGACTAAGACAAACCTCCAAGTAATGATCAAAGGAAATCAAATTAATAATTTGCCAAAAAAACTCAAAACCAGTCAAACAAGACTCTGACACACTCAAGTGATTGAAAAAGGTGTAGCTAGACACAAAACCCAAGCTTGGAAGGCTGCAAACAAGCAAACTGGAAAAGTTTGCAGGCCTGGCACGACTGTCAGGTGGAAAACTAGCGCCAATTGAGGATTGGCGTGGGTTGTACACTGGCAAGTGGCGCCAAGGCTTGGTCGACAGTATCCAGGCAAACCAGGAAGCAAGAGACAGCAAGAAATCCAACCCAGAAAGCTATCTAAGCAATCAAACGAGAGAACCAAAGAGACAAGACTCCCCAGCGGAGTCGGCAAATTATTGTGGAGGTAAATCCTCTCTGCGGATAGAGACGATCCCTACTAGCCCAGACCGGGTCTAGCAGCAATCAAACAATGCTACCATGCAAGTTCCTAATTGCAAATAAAAAGTGGATGATGAGAACCTACTTGGATTCCAACGCTAATATTCGTAGAAGAGACGTCGCCCTCGTTCCTTTGCCTCAGCCGGTCACGATCCCCACGATCTCCATGATTGGACACCTGCACATGCAGAGAACAACACAAATACAAGCATAAAATCCAATAGATACAACTATATATCAATCAGAAAAGATATAACTCAACATCAATCATAAGACAATGAGAGTGGAACCATAATGATAGTCATCTATTATTGATAAATAACAAAGAAGAATACAACCATTGTTCTGACGTCAAATCCTCCTTTGGCTGGGTAGTCAGCTACACAAGTCTTGCAAAGCTTGTTGGGATGGGAAACAAGCCTCTCTCTCTTAGGTGACAAGAATCTCCTCACTTAGATTTGGCCTTATGGGTGCAAAGAAGGCTCTTGTAGCTTCAAACTCTTGAATTCCTGGTATTCTCTATCACTATGCTGGAACTAGAACTAGCTTGCTGAAGGCATAGAGACAAGCTGTTGTAGATAGAGAGGAAAGAGATAGGATCAACCACATTATTCATGGGATTAGCTTTATCACTTAGAAACTTCCATGAAAGGTGGAAAACCACTTCCCTTCTATGGAGAGTCGAAGCCAAACCATCCTAGCTCAACATAGGTTCAGTTGGTGAATGGGTTAAGGAGAACCTTCGGAAGCTTGTTGGTTGAAAAATTTACTCAATTCGGTTGGCGCGAGTGCGACTCTGAGACAGAGCGCCAATAGCGCACTCTTTTTAGAGGATTTCCCCCATTGGCATGGGCAGTAAACTGTGGACCCGCGCTAATGCAAAAGGAGTTGTTTTCATGGGTATTCCGCAGTAGGTGTCTTCAGGGCATATGAAGCTCATACTTAGAGGAATATGATGCAAGTGGTTTCAGGTCATGTCACTTCTCACAGGTCCCGGAATGAGTCCTCCAGTGTGTGGGAGAGGGGTAACAGGGATGGTGACAAATGGTGACAAATTGCTGTGTAACAGTCCTTTGTGGGTTTCTTGGTGAGATGCACACCGGTATCATAGCCTTCTTATCCTTCTTTGGTGTCAGTGTTCTGGGTGATTTAGGGACTTCAACTACCACTCTTGGCACTTTCTGGGGCATATTCTACTACCTCAATTTCCTGTGCGGCTTCCTCGGGTATTGACAACATTCTATTCAGGAGATCATGAGCTTCCTTCGGCAATCTCTCAAACACTGAACTTTCTCTCAAAGCCTCAAAATTCGCAAGGTCCATACACACCTGATAGCGCAACAATTGAATTTTCAAAATGCCAAGTTTTTTTCACTAGACAGCCACCTATGATTTATAGGGCTTTTTGAATTCAAATTCAACCGTTCCTCCCACGTTTGGCCCATTAATGCTATATTGGTGGCAGATATTCAAGAATCTAATCCATAAACTTCGCCTTAAATGCCTGCCACCCACTTCATTTGGCCACAATCTTACCATCAAATCGTGAACAGTGACTTTAATGGTCACTTTCCAGTAGACCTGTGCACTATTTCCATGAGTAGCACAACTGCCTTCACACTATCGCGGACCCTGTGACACTTCGCTACTTCGCACAGTCCTGAAATCGTGCAACCCCCCAACCGGGGCAGTGTAGTTTATAGTCCTGCACCTCCTTTCACTTGCCTGGAGTGCTAATAAGGTGCTTCTGTCACATAGTTAGATGGGCAGGCCACCTATGTATGGTTTCAATCAACTTACATTCACCTTTCATGGGAAGGTTTCTCCATTTAACTTGACCAGTTGTACCATGCCTCCATCGGTAATCTCCTTAATAACATACGGCCCTAACTAGTGCATCCTGAATTTTTCGGGGAATTTATCAAACTTACTATCATACAACAAAACCAAATCATTTACCTTCAATGTGCATAGCTTGATGTGTTGATCATGCCATGCATTTTCATGCTACTTTTGGACCTGTTGGTGAAATCCAACCAAAACTCATTCTTCTTCGGGCTCATCCAGCGGCATGAGCCTCTCTTCGAGGGCTCTGCGATCTGTCATACCTGTGATTGCTACTATGCATAGACTAGGCACAATTTATTCCATAGGTATTACGGCTTCCACACCATAGACAAGCCTAAAAGGGGTTTGTTCCGTCAGCGTTTTGCATGTCGTTCAATAAGCCCATAATACTGCAGGTATACGTAGGTCCCAATCACTTCGCTCAGCATTGTAAACCTTGGTCAGCGTGTTTTCAAGAACTTTTTTGAACACCTCCACTGTCTTGTTAGCATGTGGGTCATAAGGTGTGCTCTTTTGGTGATACACCAAAAATTCCTCCATTAGGGCGTTGATCATCTCATTCAGGAAGTGCATACCACGATCACTCACCAAGATCCTTGGACATCCAAATCACGTCAGTACATGCTCAAATAGGAAATTCGCGACTCTCGTGCCCATGAAATCCTTCACCGGCTACGCTTCTGCCCAACGAGTCAAATACTCCATCGCAGTGATAATGTACCTTGCACCTATCTACCCTTGTGGATGAATGGGTCCTACAAAATTTATTGCCCACTTTTCGAAGGGTTGCAACATCATTTGTGGATTCAAAGGCATTTCATCCCTCCATGATGGTCTGCCTGTTCTTTGACATACATCACATGCCTTGCAATATGCTTTTGAATCTTGATGAAGGGTTGGCCACCACAACCAGGCGTGCAAAATCTTCTGCATGGTTGCTCTCCCTATATAATGTCCTCTCACGGTGCCCCCATAAGTCTCTATGAGGATGTTGCTTCGTTCAAACTCATATACATACCATCACAATATCTCATCAGTCCCCATCTTGTATAGATGCCCAACAATGACAGAGAAATTTTCCGCGTGCACCACTAATTCCTTCTTTTGCTGGATAGAATATCCTTCTGGTGTAGTTCCTGTTGTTAGGAAGTGTATTATATTCTCAAAATGACCATCCACAACATGCACAACAAAGAGTTGCACATCAGGTAATCCTTCTTCCAAGTTAGTAGGTTCCTCCCCTATTTCGATGGGCGATAGATGGTATGGTGCCACGTTCAATCGTCAAGGCTTCACAAAAACTTCAAAATCATACTCTTGGAATAATAAGAGCCATTTGCAGATTCTCCCCCCCAACACAGGCTTATTGACTAGGTACCTCAGCGCAGAGTGATCCGTATACATCTTAAAGTGGCCTCCTAGCAAGTACTGTCGGTACTTCTGGAGCGCATACACCATAGCTAGCCCCTCGCATTCAGTGGTAGACTAGCTCTTTTTTGCTTTGGATAATCTGCGGCTTGCGAATGTCATAGGGTGGTCCAAGACTTCTTCGCCATCCTATGTTAGTACTACCACCAATGCTATACATGACACGTCGACATGTACATGAAACTCTTTCTTCCAATTCAGGAAGACTAGAATCGGTGTGGTAACCATATTTTCTTTCAGTATATCCAAGCTTTTCTTACAGTCATCATTCTAGCAGAACATGACATTCTTCTTCAACAATTTTTCCATCAATGTGGTGATCTGGGAATATCTTTTGATAAACTTCCTGTAATATCCTGTATGTCCCAGAGTAGCGCGTAGCTGTTTCACACTCCTTGGTGCTTCCAAGTTCAGAATCACCGCTATCTTCATGGGGTCTGCCATCAGTCCTTGTCTACAAACCACATGCCCCAATAGGTTCCCAAAATGAACACAAAATAGACACTTCTTGAGGTTCAGCACAAACTGGTATCTTCAACAAGTATCCAACATCAAGCGCAAGCTCGCTACATGGCACTTAACCAGCCCAAATATAGTCCAATCATCAAAATATACCTTTAGGAACTTATGAATAAATTCCTTGAATGTCACAATAGCCATGCGTGAAAATATACCAGGCGCATTCTTTAATCCAAACAGCATTACAGTATATTGAAAGCAACCCCACTCAGTTGCGAAGGTTGCCTTGCTTCTATCCTCAGGTGCAATTTTGATTTGGTGGTACCCAGAGAACCCATCAATGAAGGAGTATGCTTCTTGGCCACCTACATTGTCCAACACTTCATCCGTGAACGGATTCAGGAAAGGATCATGCACACAAGCGTCATTCAATTTTTTGAGATCCATGCATATCCTTATCTCATCCTTCTGCTTCTTCTCTTGCACCACCATTGGGCTTACCCAATCAGATTCCTCCACAGGATCAATGATGCTTGCTACTAACATTTTGTCTAGCTATATGCGAACCTTCTCCTTGTATTTTGGATTTAGGCGGTAAGGCCTTTGCTTAACTCGCTTCACATCAGGTTTTAACCTGATCTTCATCACTCCTAGATCTTCGATTATTCCTTTCAATTCTGTAAACTTGGTAGGGAATAAGTCCTGATATTCCAGAGTAATTCGGTGACCTTATCCACCATCGCGTCGTCATAGTAGTCAGCAATCTTCATGAATTTGGGTTCTGCCTCCTTACCAATGTTCACCTATTTAGTTTTCATCAGCGCGGTTATATCAAGGTTCTTAATTTGTAGTCCTTGAACCATGTAGTGGCCTTCTATTTCTGGAATGTTAATATTTCACGGATCCTCATCCTCCTCTTCAGTAGTTACATTATAACATTCTAGTGCATGACTAGGTGAGTATCCCATTAAGGCTGAATCAGGTCTAAAGGATCTTACGATATCCCAAAGATGGTTATTTTCACCTCTTCTAGCACTTCATCAATATTGTCAAACCCATCCTCAAAACTGAATGTCATCATGAATCCTTCGTGCAGGATATCCCATTCACCTATCCCATGGTAGAGTTCTATTTCTATATACCAATTCATTGGGATAACATCCAGGGTATGATAGAATAGGTGCACCCACTCAGGTTCGGGCTTTTCTCCATAAGCCTACGTCCATTTTGCCAGATGCACGTGCAGATCATTCAGTCCATCATACTTCTCTGTCAGTCACATCTTAGGCTTCTCAAATCATGCTCTCATCTTCCTCCTATAGTCATGCCAATCATCAAAGCTTATCTTGTGCATACCCCATGCCTGGAAGTGTTGCTTTTCTGGCACCTTCGTTTCAAATTCACCCAAAAATATATCTACCTCATTTAGACCATCATAAATAGGTAGATTTCTCTCCTCTTACGACACACAATGCAGTGACCAGGTCATCATGTTGAAATTCATCATAGTTACTTCGTGTAACCTATTTTGCCAACGTTCTATTTCTTCATGGGAGTCCGAAGCGCAGGAACTCTCGCAATCCCACATAATCCATCCATCCGCGGTGGGATTCACGCAATCTTGGTCTCATGTTGTTATCTTATATATATAGTCCAGATCATCATCACTCTCATAATCGCATATTGGTACTATTATCACCAAAATAGGACCCTGATAGGCTACTAATCATACTACCTCAATGTAACTATTTCAATCCAATCTTTTGGTTGAGGCTTAGCCTCCTCAACATGAGAGGGCTATCTCACTAGGTTTAGGGTTTTTGATTAATGATTAGATGGCTAACTCTAGGAACAAAATGAATAGATGTATAACTTGTTGACTGGTTGAAACTATGATTAGCAAATATCTATTGGGCTATGGAGTCAAAATAGTCCTCAACAAAACAACATTATGAGCCTAACATGGAATTCAAGGCACTTAGAGTTTAGGTTTATGAATAAAATAGTAACACAGTGAAACAACACAGTTTACAAGCATGTGGAGGAAGTTACAGCATTTTCCAATGAATTCTAAGTATCACAAGCTCATACCATTGCAAGTAATTGAAAAAATCCATAAGAGCATCAAACACATAAACTCTTCATGAATATTGAGTAGTCAAACTGATCTCTACATTAAGTTTGAAAAACACACAATCTGCTCACATAACACAACTTCTTTTGCTAATGCAAATGCCAACCTTTGGTGCATTACACCTCTTACTCTTTATAGAGTTCATTACAATTTTGGATTCCTACCTCCAGCATGAGGGGAATTCGAATTTACTTGACATGACACCTATTCATACTTTAAATAAACTATTAATTACAAGTGGTAGTTAACTAACAGTCCTAGAGTCCTAATACAATTAGGAGTACAATTCCTTATTACGCTAGCAACAACCTAGACTTTGGAATAAATTCGATCTTTGACAGCTGCTCCTCCTCCTTAACTTCGAATTTGGTGATGACTATAAAATCCACGCTGGCCTCCAATCAGTTCTCCTTTTGACTATCCTGAAAACTAGGCAACTGTCCCCTACAATGCTGCTTTGGTCTTCAAGGATATTCTTTGAAGTTTCTGTTGGCCACACTATCTCTTTTAGTCACATGACACATATTGAATTAATCATAGGACCCTGCTCTTACATTTGTGCCAAAACAAAACTCCTTGAAGTTGCCTGAAGGAAGACAAACTAGATGAGCTACAAAATGTACTATTATTTTCGTAGCGCAAGGCTTAGTTCTTGCATATATCTTGCATTCCTTGAGTTCATCTTTACTTAGGGTCTAAACATTCTCAAATGATCTTCTTACATCTCTGCAGTAGCATCCTTTTCAAAAAATCCCCTTTTTGCTTTGAATATTAATCCAAAAACCAAAACTGCAGCTACAGCAATTTCGTACCGTGCTACGAAACTGCTATGCATTGCATGTCACCTACAGCAGTTTCGTAGTGTGCTACGAAACTACTGTGTGAATCACAATGCATAGTTTTTTCCTCAAAAATTGTCCTTTTTGGGATTTCTTCATAGCTTCATCTTATCCCAATAGGCCACATATATATTTGACATTATCCATCCATAAACAACTTCAAAAAGTAATGTCCTAATCAAAATTGTGTTAAGGCTCCATCACTTACTGTCCGGTTCATTTGTGCTAAGGCTGACCTCCAAACTTGTCCAACTAAATCTCCAGGTCTTCAATTTGTCTTTTCATCACCCTGATATTAGTTCTTAATCTGTCATTGATCATTCTGATATATCTTGTGTCCTTTATTGCAGGGACAGTCCAGGTGAAATATTGAGCATCTTTGCCAACTATTTCGGGTTTTGGAAATTTCCCTTCTTCCCACATGGCTTTTACTCTTTTGAAATTAGATTTTTCAACTGCATGTTCCCTTGCCATTTTCTTAAGTTGAGAAATCTCAATATTAGCAAGCCTCAATTTCTTCTTGACCTCCTCAAAGCTACATTCTTCTTCTTGAGTACCAACTACCTTATTTCTGTCATCTTCTTGCATTAGTGATGGTTGCACTACCAAAACCACAGGCTCTTCATGGAATTCGGCTATCTCTGCTGTTTGACTCACCTCCAGCTCTACCTCCTATAACTTTTTGGAAGATTTCATCTTTTTTGACCTACTTTTGCCTACTTCAATTGAGACTGCTTGGACCAGAGGAGAATCTTCTATGTCAATGGCTTGGGGAAGATCATTCAAACTACCCTTTGAAGTTGGTCTTTCATCAGTAACCACTGTCTTACCCTTTTCCTTGGATAATTGGCTTCTAGTTACTCTTATCTCGATTGTTTTACTAAAGGATTGTTCTTGTGCTGGTACCTTGATTTGAACCTTCTTCTTCTATGACTGTTGAGGGGTATCTTGAGCAATCAGTGGTGTCATTGGTTCCTTAACTTGCTTTCTAGCTTTTAGTTTCACAAACCTACTTGACCTAGCTTCTTCTTGGTGACTAGTTGTTGGTGATGATATTTCCTTAGCCCTAGGGCTAAATCCCGTTTCAGCTCTAAAACCAGACATAAATAGAAAAGCAAACCATTCTCTATCTACCTTCTAAAGTTCATGCAAGACAATTAATTTGATTAAGCCATGATGAAACAATGATGTTTCACAAGCTTCTTTCTTCAACTATATTTTATCAAACATCTTGCCTAAGCTTCGAAACAAATATAAAGGTAAGTGTAGAGATATTATTCCAATGAAATGCAATAAGAGCTTGAAATGGTAAGAATACACCTTGTGGTATCTTCCTTCACAGGTAAAATACCTTTGTATGCATGAGAGTAAGTTTGCAAATGAGTCTTTGACATAACTCCTGAGCACTACTTTAGTTAAATCCGAGTCTATAAATTCTAGCTTTAGGAATGTCTTGCAGAGTGCCATCTCAAACTCGAAATTATTAAACCACCTCTCCTGACCTCTAGGAATCTCTGTGACTAAAGATATGACCTCAGTAGAAACTGGTAATTCTAATACTCTAACCTTTTTATTCAAACCAGTGAAATTGAGAGCAAATTCCTTGCTTACTTAGCTGTGACCTCCTTGTAGCTTTTCGCAAAACCTCTAGTAGCCTACTTTTTTGAAGGCTTCTTCAACTTATTTATCCTTTGTGAGAGCATCTAAGCCTTCAGGCTCAGTTCTCAAACACCGACCTGATTTATGATTCTTCTTCTCTTCAAACATTTCTTCTTTGAAATCTCTGTAAAGGAAACCTGGAAGAAACTGCCCTGTTTAGTTTAAAAACTGCCTTGCTTGAATTGGATGAAGAGTTGTGGAAGAATTCTGGTCTATGCTCACCCTAGGCTTGCTAACTCGACCTTAAGGAAAGCATCAAATGTTTCTCATGCATGGAAATGACACGAAAATGACCAGGACCAATTCACCCTTACTTTTTCTTTTTGAAATTTGAAATGAGTGCGGACAAATGACTCCTAATGAATCTAATGATGAATGTGAATGGCTGCATGTGATAAGTAAGGTTCATGGACTAACACCTGATGATGAAACATTAATGGATTCTAGTGGATTTGATAGCTAGACAAGATTTGGCACGAATCCTCGATTTCGTAGCGCATCTAGTGTAAATTTGGGGTTTTGCGCTATGAAAACTCCTAACTACGAATCCCCAATTTCATAGCGCATGTAGTGTATTTTTAGAGTTTTGCGCTACGAAAACTCCTAGATAGTTTCATAGCGCGTTCAAATTTTAAAATGACCAAATACATGACACTTTTGGAATGATGTGGGATCCATAATGGGTAAAACCAGGTTGTTGACCTTTATTTGATAATGGAAATGAGACTCTAACTCTATGACTTAGACTCTAAAAAAACCATAAAAATAACTTGACCATGACTTGACCATGACTGACACAAAAATTGAGAAACCATGTAGGTCATCCATTTTTTTATTTTTTTAAAAGGAACTTTTACAGTGATAACAATGGCTCCACTTGGGATAGTGTGCCCTTATGGTACACTAATAACTAGTAGCTCCAGTGCTGCAATCCATTCCTTTAAGAATATAAACTCTAGAATTCTGCCCAATATTCTTCAAACTATACCTAGTAAAAATTCCTCAATCAACCATGAGCTTATTTGCATTTTCCTACCTACCTACCCTATCAATTGTAAAGTTCTTTCAGCTCAATCAATGTGAAATTTTCAATGTAGCCAATCATTTGTTTTATCTGATATTTGAGTTTTTCGACTGCATCAGAATTAAAAGTAGCTATGATATTGTGATGACCACTGCCACTGAAATTGCCTCTAATCTCCATAGAACAACCGTAACACTGGAAAGTAAAACTCTTCCAAGTATTTAGCTATAGGATCCCAGAATACATGATCAGCTTGATGATCCTCATAACATCCTGTTACTTCTAACAACTGATATTTAGTCACAAAACATTTATTTGATAAGTTATCCAACTACTTTTCTGCATGATTCCCACAGACAATGTAAGTTTCCTCACTATTATGATCATTCTTTTAAGTAATCTACTGCAAGGAATTATAGAAATGATCAACAATTTCCTCTACCTGAGGGTTATAAAAAATTTCTTCCAATATTTCTCCTTGGTGTTTACAATTATTTTCATCTTCATTATGATCTGAAGACTGACAAGTCTGCTACATCTCTACATCAATCTCGGAAAATGTAATATGATTTTCATAGGTATACTCTTGCTGATTTCTATGTTGCATGTCAGGTGATGTTATTATTTCTTCTAGTTGTTGAAATTTATTGTTATGAAGAGCCTCGATAATTTCTTCATCCATAAATTCATCATCATCATAACAATCCTCCAAATACTGAATAAGACTCATAGAATGTTTATAGCAATCTTTGACCAGCAATAAGGAAGGATGAAATTCTTTATACATGTCAAAGAATACATCATGGAAATCAGTAAGAGAATATAATGAACCATTTTCCAAACCTTTATACCAAGACCATGCTTTTCCTTCTAAAGTGGTCATAAACATCCTCATGAAACAATGTTCAGGGAATTGAACTTTAATACTGTGTACATGCATATGGAACCTAACCAAATGAAGAGCAACATTGTCTTTCTTTTCATCTCTAAATATTGGAAGATCATCTAACCATTTGACCTTTGGCATAGGATTTGGAAAACCAGGGATATGAGACTGATTCATAGGGGCATACCTGGCATTCATTCTTGCAATGGAACTCATCTTGAAACTTCATCAAGCTACTGATCTTCTAGCAATGGAGTCTACTTCCAATTCTTTATTTGATGTGTGGAGTCGCCAAGGTATTTTTGCAGCCTTGAACAGATTCTGAAGTTCCTGCTACCTTCAAGAGTTCAACTCCATGATTTTCAGGATATGTTCAGACTCCCGGCAGATGCACCAAAATGTTATCACCAAAATAGGACCCTGATAGGCTGCGGATCAAACTTCCTCAGTGTAACTATTTCAAACCAATCTTTTGGTTGAGGCTTAGCCTCCTCAACCTGAGAGGGATCTCTCACTAGGTTTAAGGTTTTTGATTAATGATTAGATGGCTAACTCTAGGAACAAAATGAACAAAAGTATAACTTGTTGACTGGTTGAAACTATGGTTAGCAAATACCTATTGGGCTATGGAGTCAAAATAGTCCTCAACAAAACAACATTATCAGCCTAACATGGAATTAAAGGCACTTAGAGCTTAGGTTTATGAATAAAACAATAACACAGTGAAACAACACAATTTACAAGCATGTGAAGGAAGTTAGAGAATTTTCTAATGAATTCTAAGTATCACAAGCTCATACCACTACAAGTAAGTAATTGAACAAATCCATAAGAGCATAAAACACATAAACTCTTTGTGAATCTTGAGTACTCAAACTGATCTCTACATTAAGTTAGAAAAACACATAGTCTGCTCACATAACATAGCTTCTTTTGCTAATACAAATATGAACCTTTGGTGCATTACACCTATTTCTCTTTATAGAGTTCATTACAATCTAGGATTCCTACCTCTAGCATGAGGGGAATTCAAATTTACTTGACATGACACCGATTCATACTTTAAACAAACTATTAATTACAAGCGGTAGTTAACTAACAGTCCTAGAGTCCTAATACAATTAGGAGTACAACTCCTTATTATGCTAGCAACAACCTAGAATTTGGAATAAATTCAATCTTTGATAGCTGCTCCTCCTCCTTAACTTCAACTTTGGTGATGACTATAACCTCCATGCTGGCCTTCAATCAGTTCTCCTTTTGACTGTCCTGAAAACTAGGCAATTGTCCCCTGCAATGTTGCTTTGGTCTTCAAGGATATTCTTCAAAGTTTCTGCTGGCCACACTATCTCTTTTAGTTACATGAAACATATTGAATTAATCATAGGACCTTGCTCTTACATTTGTGCTAAAACAAAACTCCTTGAAGTTGCCTGAAGGAAGACAAACTGGATGAGCTACGAAATGTACTATTCTTTTCGTAGCGTAAGGCTTAGTTCATGCATATATTTTGCATTCCTTGAGTTCATATTTACTTAGGATCTAAACATTCTCAAATGATCTTCTTACATCTTTGTATCAACATCCTTCTCAAAAAAGCCCCTTTTTACTTTGAAGATTAATCCAAAAAGCAAAACTGTAGCTACAACAATTTTGTAGCGCACTATGAAACTATTGTGCATTGCATGTCACCTACAGCAGTTTCATAGCGCGCTATGAAACTGCTGTGTGAATCAAAATACATAGTTTTTCCTAAAAAATTGTCCTTTTTGGGATTTCTTCACAGCTTCACCTTATTTCAATAGGCCACATATATATTTGACATTGTCCATCCATAAACAACTTCAAAAAGTAATGTCCTAATCAAAATTGTGTTAAGGCTCCATCACTTACTGTCTGGTCCATTTTTGCTGACGCTGACCTCCAGACTTGTCCAACTCAATCTCCAAGTTTTCAATTTGTCTTTTCATAACCCTAATATTAGTTCTTAATTTGTCATTGATCATTCTGATATATCTTGCCTCCTTTATTGCAGGGACAGTCTAGGTGAAATATTTAGCATCTATGCCAACTATTTCGGGTTTTGGAACTTTCCTTTCTTCCCACATGGCTTTTACTCTTTTGAAATTAGATTTTTCAACTACGTTTTTCCTTACCCTTTTCTTAATTTGAGCAATCTCAAGATTGGCAAGCCTCAATTTCTTCTTGATCTCCTCAAAGCTACATTCTTCTTCTTGAGTACCAACTGCCTTATTTATATCATCTTTGTGCATTGGTGATGGTTGCACTACCGGAACCATAGGCTCTTCATGGAATTCTGATATCTCCACTATCTGACTCACCTCTAGTTCTACCTCCTGTAACTTTTTGGACCACCTAGTCACAGGCCTTCTAGGCTTAAAAACAAATTCTGAAACCTGATCATCAAACTATAACTTTTTGGAAGATTTCATCTTTTTTGACCTGCTTTCGCCTACTTCAATTAAGTCTGCTTGGACCAGAGGAGACTCTTCTATGTCAATGGCCTGGAGAAGATCATTCAAACTACCCTTTGAAGTTGGGCTTTCATCAGTAACCAATATATTACCCTTTTCCTTGGCTAATTGGCTTCTAGTTACTCTTCTCTGGATTGTTTTACCAATGGACTGTTTTTGTGCTGGTACCTTGATTTGAACCTTCTTCTTTTGTGACTATTGAGGGGTATCTTGAGCAATCAATGATGTCATTGGTTCCTTAACTTTCTTTCTAGCTTTTAGTTTCACAAACCTACTTGACCTAGCTTCTTCTTGGTGACTAGTTGTTGGTGATGATATTTCCTTAGCTATAGGGCTAAATCCTATTTTAGCTCTAAAACCAGACATAAATAGAAAAACCAACCATTCTTTATCTACCTTCTGAAGTTCATGCAAGATAATTAATTTGATTAAGCCATGATGAAACAATGATGTTTCACAAGCTTCTTTATTCAACTGTATTTTATCAGACATCTTTCCTAAGCTTCGAAACAGATAGAAAGGTAACTGCAGAGATATTATTTCAGTGAAATGCAACAAGAGCTTGAAATGGTAAGAATACACCTTGTGGTATCTTCCTTCATAGGTAAAATACCTTTGTATGCATGAGAGTAAGTTGGCAAATGAGTCTTTGACATAACTCCTGGGCACTTCTTTAGTTAAATCTGAGTCTATAAATTCTGGCTTCAAGAATATCTTGCAGGGTGCCATCTCAAACTTGAAATTCTTAAACCATCTCTCCTGACCTCTAGGAATCTCTCTGACTAAAAATATGACCTCAGGAGAAACTAGTAATTCTAATACTCCAACCTTTGTATTCAAACTTGTGAAATTGAGAGCAAATTCCTTGCTTACTTGGCTGTGACCTCCTTGTAGTTTTTCGCAGAACCTCCAGCAGCCTACTTTTTTGAAGGCTTCTTCAACTTCTTTATCCTTTGTGAGAGCATCTAAGCCTTCAGGCTCAGTTCTCAAACACTAGCCTGATCTATGATTCTTCTTCTCTTCAGACATTTCTTCTTTGAAATCCCTGTAAAGAAAACCTAGAAGAATCTGCCCTGTTTAGTTTAGAAGTTTCCTCGCTTGAAGTGGATGAAGATTTACGGAATAATTCTGGTCTATGCTCATCCCGGGCTTGCTAACTCGACCTTAAGGAAAGCATCAAATGTTTCTCATGCATGGAAATGACACGAAAATGACCAGGACCAATTCACCCTTACCTTTTCTTTTTGAAATTTGAAATGAGTGTGGACAAATGACTCCTAACGAATCTAATGATGAATGTGAATGGCTACATGTGATAAGTAAGGTTCATGGACTGACACCTAATAATGAAACATTAACGAATTATGGTGGATTTGACAGCTAAACAAGATTCGACATGAATTCCCAATTTCATTGCGCATCCAGTGTAAATTCGGGGTTTTGTGCTATGAAAAATCCTAACTACAAATCCTCGATTTCATAGTGCATGTAGTGTATTCTCAGAGTTTTGCACTACGAAAACTCCTAGACAGTTTCGTAGCGCGTTCAAATTTTAAAATGACCAAATACATGACTCTTTTGGAATGATGTGGGATCCATAATGGGTAAAGCTAGGTTGTTTACCTTTATTTGATAATGGAAACGAGACTCTGACTCTATGACTTAGACTCTAAACAAAACATAAAAATAACTTGACCATGACTGACACAAAAATTAAGAAACCATGTAGGTCATCCAACTTTTTGTTTTTTTTTAAAGTAATTTTTACAGTGATAATGGGTACCATATATCGCAATCCTTCAATAGGATCCAGGGGTATTATTATGTGCGGTGACTTCTTCTCAAAGATCATCTTTCACTTCTTCAGATTGATTACCCCATTCATATCAGTAGCCTAGTCAATTCCCAAGAGTGTAGGGTAGTGATTGTTGTCATCCACTATCTCTATTACTTCAAAATCTACTAGCATGCTCACTCCCTCAATATCCACGATCACCCCTTGTAGCCGCTCCATGGGTATTATTTTCTGTTGATTTGCCATCCTTATTTGAATCAGAGACCATTGTAGTGTAGGTCGCCCCATTCACTCCCAAGTCTGCTTTGGTAGGACATTTGCATCTGACCCCAGGTCCAAAATGACCTGATCCATTTCATACTCTCCTATTTGTGTGGTCAGTCTCATCTCCCGTCCCATCCTTGTTTTATGCTTTCCAATCTTTCGCACTACATGTGGCTCACATGGTGTGGTTCCAACACATCTATTAATGAGTTCTTGTAGCCCTTTTACATCATTATTGTCGCGCAGTAATTTCATACAGGTTTCAAGGAAAGTTGTGAGCATATAGGGGTCCATCTCTAGCTCAGGCTTATCCTCGCTTCCTAAAGTGGAGGCCTCAGTGAAGCTCTTCTTAGATTCCATGAATGCTTCATGAGCATGCTCCCAATCAAACTCATCCTCTTTTGTCAGGGCTTTTCGAACCCAGGTACTGTCTTCTGGTTGTTTCCCCTTGTCATCTTTTGTCATGATTCCACTCCGGAGTAGTATATTTACATTCGGATCTTCCTCGCGTGGCTCAGACCTAATCATCTGTAGGTTCTGAGTCAGAAGAGGTGGTAGAACCCCTTTGTCATGTATCCTAGCTATCAGTAGGATAGTCTTTCATTTCATGATCAAATAGCGTGCAATACTTTCACGACGGACACGTTGGATTAGTGCAATCACGGGCATAGTGCCTTGGTCCTCCAAAATTGTAGCAAATCAATTGTCCTCGACCTCTATCAGGTCCTCCTCCACCCTGGCCTCGTCTACGCCCCTAAAATCCTATCTGCGCCCTCCCTACATTTTGGTCATGGGGCCACATTGCATCCTGGACCCTATAGGCAGGAGTTCTATCCATCATCAATTCGTAGCTCCTGCAAGTATGCTCATCATGTCCTACTGACCTACAAAAGTTGCAAAACAACTATTGCGGTGCTTGTACATACTTTTTTAGCAAGTGGTAGTTATCCATGGCATGTTTTCTGACTACCTGATAGATAGCACACCATAAAGTAGGCACCACACTAGGTCCTGCTTAAGCTTCCAGCCTTAAAGGCATTAGTCCTCCTCCTGCAAGGTAATTCGCAAATACTGGGCAATGGTCTTTGTCATAACCTTGACTCTTGCATTTCAAGAACCATACTTCCTCACATACCTCTGGCCGAACCATCCTGTCCTACTTCAAATTCTGCATCTCAAGGCACATATTCTTTAGCTACGCATGGATCTGTTGGACTCCTATATTAGGATCTTGCATCGAAGTCTCATTTTTCCTCATGGCAATCTCCAAGGCCTCTGCCTAAGTTGTTATATTTTGCTACGACAACGCACTCCTTAAGTGTGGTAGTAGTGAAGCCACAAACCACTCGCGATGTTGTCCGTCTTTCAAATTCATGTTCACTTCACAGATTGTACGTGTCAACCTTTGATCTAGTTCCCAAGGCATCTTACCTGGTTGCATCGTGATCTCTTTGAATCCCACAATCGATTGCACTTCAGATTTAGGCCTACTAAATTCCCTATTTAGTGCTGCTTGGATGTCCGCTACTCTGGAATTTGGGTTATCGTTGGAGTACTTAATATACCAGGTTAGCGCGCGATCTTGCAGAGCACTAACTAGTGTCGCCTTCTTTATGTGATCATTTGTAACACCTTGATCTTCCCATATAGCCCTCACAATAAACCAGAATTGGTTCAGGTCCTCATTTCCCAAGCCTTTGAACAAAGGCAACTTCATAGTATTTGTCATATTGAATCGCGGTGGAGGTGGAGGTGGTTCGAGTGAAGTTGGAGGCGATGGCGGTGAAGTCAGAGGTGGTGTGGGAAGAGGTGGTATTTGCGGGAATCTTTGTCTTATTAACTGAATGGCACTTTGTGTAGAAACCTTCACTATCCCTTCTTCATCTCTTCATGGAGGTGAAATCAAGGGGCTATGCTCTGGACCCTTATTTCCTTCCTTTCTATAAAATTTTCCGCTTCACGTAGTCTCGAACATCAAGGTAGATAACCCGTTTTTCACACAACAACATTTTAATCCAAGTATTCAAAGATTTTACGTACTTACCTCGCGGTCCTTTGAAAAATCATTGCTCCACCTTCCTATAGCTAACTGAGGTGTCGACTGCGAATTCAGTCACAAATACTCCTATGGCGCGATTGAGCCAATGATCGACAGCGTAGGTGATCTTATCCTCCAATGCTTCCAACCTTTGCACTACCTCTGGGGTCCACACAATAGGACCGTCAAGTTTCCACCTTCCTTGGTTATCTGCTAGCTTCACGATCCACTCGTATAGCTCAGTAGGAATGGAGGTGAAAAATATTTCATGGATCTCCATATATAGGTATTAGTCCAACCACTATTCTTTTGATAGTTGCGGGTTTCTATTTTCTTGTGCTACGAACTCGTGAATACTTTTGTCCAACCATCCTTCGATTTATTTCTTAGTTGGGTTCTAGTGATATGACATCACACATCTCTTATGCAGATTCTGGTCCCAGCAATGAAACCATTTGTTGGCTTGAGGGGGACTGACCCAGGTTCAGCGTTAGTTATCCAAACAAATCCCTATACTACTATCCCTTTTGGCATCGGCCTGCAAAGCGCGGACTGAAGTCTCACCCGAAGCAATATGGGGGGATGCTACAACCAAGTTTTTGAACCCTTGAGATGGTTGTGATGTCAGTTTATTCTGGCTATACCTGCCTTCGCACAAGTTTCTTAGCCCTTTGTTCCACTCTTCAGTACCTTTGCAAAAGGGTACAATTGGCTTTCGCGCAACCCTAACCTACAGCTCAAGGACTTTCGTGCTGCTAAGGTAGTGATCTGCGATATCTCCCAAACTAGGCTAAGAGTCTTACTTATCTTATTAACCAATCTTAGTTAGCTTCGTGTAAACAAATGTTCTTACTTGTGTTTAGTTAACCAACACATTTACATACATTCGCGCATCATATAAGCATTATAAGTGAATTTCAACATAACAAGATGCATAAACAGGAAATAAAGATGCAAAAATTGTTGAATACTTCTCTTTATTGATAATACTAGACGATTACAGACTTGACCCACCCTGCGCACTCAGCTGCAGGGGTCTGTGCACTGAACTGCAGCCTTCTAGGCCTCTATGCACTCAGTTGTAGAGCCTCTACCTATGCTACAACCCAAACTTAGACTTCTGTTTTATAGCTATGACTCAATCCTTGCTTCCTTATTCTAACTACTTAGAGCTTAGCTCTATTTATACAATCCTATGGTCCGCGGACCATGGGTAGATCTCTTATAGCTGACATTACATTTCCAAAATAAGGGTAGACAACCCTATGACTCTTTAACACCTACACACTCCGTGACCACAAAGCTTTTAGCCCCAAAACTGCCCTTGTGGTATCCCACGCCCAACACTCTACCTCACCAAGACAACATTGCACAATCCAAAGAAGGAAGGCTTTGTCTTCATCTCCAGAAATGCGCATTTCTTCCTAGCAACTGTTCTTCAAACCTGCTTTGCGCAATCCTGAGGGACAGCGATGTTGAGCCCTCAAACTACATCCCTTCTACACACTTTTCTAGACCTTTTCCCCTCACCAGTGCCTCACAAGCTATCAAAGATCATTACATATTGATTCTGAGAGTGCATTTAAGTGGTTTGCTAACTATGTTTTTGTGTTTTCTATTTGACTTAGATTTTTCTCATCAGCTGTGGAATGCAGCCACTTTCCGCAGCTAACTTGAGATTCCGTAGCTGTTTTTTTTTATCTCTAGGTTGCAGGTGTCAGCGAGCAAAACAAGGCACGTGGGCAAGTCAGAAATGATCTGGACATGGACCAGGTCCTATTGGTTTAGCCAGATTCATAGAGGAAAGTTGTGGTCAAATGGTGGTCAAAGGAGGAGTCATACGCAAACAGGTCTCTGTTTTAGCACGTAAAAGGGTCCGAGACTATTCCTAGATTTGTGGATTCATTTTGATAGATGTAGACTACCTCCACGACGCAAATCCAATATCCACCTTTTGGTAGATTGAATGATCATGGCAAAAACCACACTAAGCTCACGGATGCTGTCTTTTTACGTGTCTTCTACTAAAGGAGTCCATAGGAAAAACAGTTATGTAGTTTCCCTTATAAATAATGTGTTTGCAAATGCATGTAGCTAGTTTTTGTTGATGTAATCTTGTTGTTAAGTTTATGTACTATGCCGTGACACTAGTCTCGTTGTGATAACGAGAGGATCCTTCCTCTGTTTTGCAATATAATAAGACTTTGTTTTATATGATTGTGTGAGCATAATCTCGGATTGACAGCGTGTTAACCAAGGCCGTGGAGAGGGCCCCTGTTGGCTAAGGTTCCGTTCTTTATTTCTATAAAGTTTTCATATGTTGTTGTTTTATTTCCATTGTAGATATTTTGTATTTTGTTCACTTGTGTATATTTCACATTTCAGTTATGGTGTTAATGTTTCACTCCTGTACATGATTTTCCAAGCGTTGTATATTTTTGCTAACACTAATTAGTGTGTTTCAGGTTAGGATAGGCCCGGGCATTTTCATACAATTTTTGCAGTAAATAATGACATGAGATTTACCTCTCTTCTGACTTTGTTTTTCTTAGCTTTCAATTTCAGTTATGCTTTGATTTTAGTCTTATTCATTTTCTATTGATAGTTAGTTTAGATATCAAATTCTTCATGTCATTTAACGTTATCTCCAGAGCCATGGCTTAACCCGGAAAACCTACTTGGAAAGCTATCGGACTATAAGTGAAGAGACTTGATTTTATTTTCATTTGCAAGTAGATAATTTAGATATCAATTCCTCATGTTATTGACGTTATCTCCAGAGCCATGGCTTAACCCCGAAAAGCTACTTGGCGAGCTATCAGACTATAAATGAAGTGAATTGGTTTTACTTTTGTTAGTTTGCAGTTTTTGATTTGTTTGAGTGTAATAGCTTAACTTTTATTTCTATATTTAGATGAGCAGCAGAGATAGATATTTCATGATCAGTAGTTCATCACTTGTTTGATTCAAATAGTTGCACATTTACATTCTTGTTCAAGTATTAATTTCATCATTAGCATGTTTTGAGATCCTCTGAAGTGTTAAGTTCTAGAAGTCATCATAAAGGACATAATTGCCTTAAAATCTATACCCATACTTGCCTTCTAAAGTATTCTTAAAACTTAGGAATAGGATTTCCATTTGCATTAGGAGACAAACCAAGATAAAACCCCCAAAAACAAGATAAAATTGAAAACAATAAAAAGTAAGAAAGAGGTTGTCTTGCACATATAGTGCACCACACTTCATCAGTTTACGACTCCCGGATTGATAATTAATGTAGCAATTTAGGACATACTAAATTGACTAAACAAGCGATTACTGGCCCAAAAGATTGCGCAATGCAATCACTAAACCTATTGTAATTGCGAGATGGAATTGTGCATTGTGAAATTCCAACATTGAGGAATCAGTCTAGATTGCGCATTATGCAAATCGAGTAGCCAATTAACCTCCCCAGACAACCCAGAATTCTTTTTGCGCAAGTCTAGCAGCCAGTCACACAGCCTCCCAAAATAAATTACACAATCTTTTCCTATCAATCCCCAGGTATGTTTTATATCATTCCTCCAATTTCCTTTGGTTTTCATTAACAAATTTCTTGCCATGCATGTCACTTTGTCTCCAGATCTCACAGGTTTTCATCTACCTCTTGAAAGTTCAGGATCAATGGCCTCCAAGAGAGCAGGATTAAAGGACACTGATGGAAGTGCAACTGGAGTAGTGGTCGAGCAATTCGCTGCAAGTCTACCGATTTATGAAGATACCAAGTGGATTCTAGACAAAGAAATCAAGTTGAAATGGAAAGAGGTCAATGATGCATTTACAGGCACATTTGGGGAAGACCTCAAAGATCGTTAGGCATACATGAACATTCACAAGTCTGACTTATACCATATTGCATGGAGATATCCCGTGTTCCCATGGGCGGACATGATACACTGGATTGTCTCGCACACTGATCCCAAGACAATGACCTTGAGAAGTGTCAATGAGATGAAGATTGCAACCTTCAGGGCAGAGGATTATGATGAGATGTATCAGATGTTGGAGCCCGTGACTATCATGGAGACTCCATTCATCTTACCTAGCAACAATGCCAACTCTAAAGACATTCTAAAGAACTGGGTAAGTAGTTGGCTAGATTCAGGATGACACCCAACTAGATCTACAAGACGAAGATACTACTGAAGGTGTATCAATACTAAGTCATCTATGCATGTCGACTGTATGGCCAAGAAAGCACGGAAACCTTCCCACAGAGTTGGGTGATCGCACTGGACCAACTAGCTAGAGAAGGAAAACCATGTCACTGGTCCGACATGTTGGCTCATCAGTTGAAGGAACAGGCAATGAGGGCTTGAAAGCCACCCAATGGTATGCAAGCAAAAATCTACATGTCTGCCTATATCTTGGATACAATATGTGCTGGACAGGAGTTAACGAGCTTGAAGTGGGCATGGTCACCGATGGAGACTACTGTGAACACTTATTGTAAGATGTTGTCCAAATGCAGCTTCAAAGGATTTGTCACACGATTGTCCAATCATTTTGTCACCCTAGTTTACAAGATGTTATTTGAACAAGATCCACCTTGCATGTCGATGGAAGAAATAGAAGCACTAATAGACATAGATGATTGGTATGCCTCACCATCTGGCACCTTCATACGAATGTACGGTACAGAGAAGCCTCTGCATGTTCTACCAAATTTTTCCTTGGACATGCTCGTCATGCAAGAAGTAGCATATCACATCTCGGCAGGATTGACAGCTAGGCCACACCGAAAGAAGAAGGCACCTTGGCCCACCCTTCCAATGCAAATTGGGTTATATGAGATCCAAAGTTTCAAGCATGTAGATGTCAAATAAGAACAAATGAATAAGTATCCATTCGACATCTGAAGTTAAAATCCATATTACCCACATTTTCTTGTGAAATATCACTGCACGAGAGTACAGTTCAACTGGATCCATGGGGCATTTCATTGGGCAGAGGTGGACCCATGGAGATATTTCTACAGTTTCTCTAGACCCAATGAAAAGTTTGACTTCGTTGTGGATTGGTTAGCGAAGCAACATGAAGCAACATCCTCGTGAGCACCAGAAGCAATAGCAGCAGTAGAGGTGAACATACTAGTGCGTGACAAGGGCAAGAGGAAGATTGTCAATCACATGGAGGAAGAGAAAAGCTACAAGTTCCGAGAAGATCCACTTGTGGAGAAAGTAGCTATGGATATAGAGGCAAAGAGGCAACAATGTGATAAGTGAATCGCATAAAGGTAGAGAGAGAAATAGAGAATGGAGGAAATAGTGAAGGAGTTGCATGAGTTGAAGGATAAACTCTGAAAGGAACAAGAGCTGCGCAAATAGGAAAAGGAAGTGCAGCAGCAATAGGTACAACAAGGGGTGCAACATGTGCAAACAGATGAAACAGTGCCCGTATAGGTAGTAGACTCATCAGAATAGCTGGCATCAGGAAAACAAGGTGAAACATTGCAAGAGCAAGACTTCACTCATGATATAGAGAAAGTGATTCAACAGTTGGATATGGATATGGAGCAGCAGGAATTGGAACAAGACATCGACCACATGCCTCATCACCAAGAGGTCAACTTACCAACTTCACTGCATCCAGAAGATCAGCAAGTCTCAAGTGACCAAGGAGGCATTGAGATCCATGGAGATCAGTCGAAAGGAGATATGCACAGCATATCATTTGACGAGTCTCAAAATAGAGTTGTGTAATCTCGCAGAGTATCAACTTCGGAAGATCATACATCCCCTGCGTAGTATGAGGAATGAGTGGTCATGTCTGATGTGCACAAACATCCAGTAGCCTTGGGCGATGCGACCAAAGCATATGCCAAAGCCACTAGCTAAAGTGTTCGCTTTCTGATATCTGAGAATGAGCAAATGGCTAAGGAGCTACAGACGGCCAAGCAAGGAGGAGAGTTGGTGACAGTTTCCACCCGAGCAGAACTGAAGAAGGTAATACTAGATGAAGTATTGTCCCTTAACATAGTTATGCGGGTGTTGTATTCCAAGTTTGGTACCGTGCATAAGGTAGTGGTCCATCTCAATGGATGGCAGTAGCGATGTGTTAGAAGAGCACATATCTTGGCAAACGTGCATGCTGTTTTTGATTACATGCAAACATGGAATATGAGATACAAGGGAGCCACGCTTCACTTTCCTAAGATCATGAAGCCTAGAGAGATCAAGCTGAAGGCATGTATCTAGAGTCAGATCCATAACTATGCAGAGCTCCCACAGCTCATCACTAGCATACAGGGTTCCCATGCACGTGTATTCAAGAGTATGGATGTTTTGGTTAACATACATGTGATCCCATCTACTGGGACTCTCACCCAGGCGAAGAAAAGGGCACAGGTCTGACTAGAGATTAACTTGTACTTTGATGAGTTGTTGCACATTGCCACTAGCCCAGACTTGCCCATCTGTGCAGACATAATGCACAAGTATGTTGGTGGTGCGGTCGCATTAAAGACAATTATGCACATGCTTTCAGACGAGTTGGATAGAAGAGCCCGAGCAGTGTACCCGGATTCTATGGAGGCAAGAGTCAGGGTCTAGAAATATGTCACCTTGGAGCACAAGGACACCATCGCGGACTACCGATCTTGGCATCAGTGTGATACTATCAACCAAAATGAAGATGTCAAAGAGTTAGTCTTCCAATAGTTCTCTGAGTCATAGTGATGTCTAGCATGGCTTGCTCAAGCCATTTTGTCTCACATGGGTACATGTGCATTGTAATATAACATCTTGTCAAGTGTAAGTTCAAGTGTCAATAGTTGGATGTAACATTCATAGAGTAGATGAAGAGTCATGAAGGTAGATGAACTGTCACAAAGGGGAATGTCAATGGTCACCCCACCCTTTGCTATAAATAGTCCCTCATAACTCATTATAAATGTTTTTGGTCAGCCAAGCTTCTGATAAGACTATCTTGGAGAGAGCTTGGATAGCATTGTAATGAGCCTTGCCTTCTCCACTGCACATAGCTAGTAAATCTCTTTGGAGGAGCAGGTGGTTGTGGTTGTAACATTCTGCTATCGAAACTAGTGGCTGGACATGGATGTATTGTATGACTAGAACTTACACTTCTTAATATAACAAGAGCCAACATGTTTAATGCATATGTTGTATTGTATTCTATGCTATCTGGTTTACTCTAAATGATATATGTGTATGTTTGCTTACGCATGCATGTATATCTTTCTGTGTATGTATGTATGAATCTTTCTGAAATGTGTTGTTGGTTTAACCATCACTTTGGATTGCTAGCTAACTTGCCTTCCATGTTGTGAGGCATCTTTGCTCGTGTGTTCCCTTTTTAACTCCGTGAAATCACAGGTTTCCAAGGGGCACACTCATCTCAACCCCCATGAGTTAGAACCTCTCATGCACCTTCCTTGTCTCACTGCATATGTCACACCCTTGCTACCAACAGAGTTATCTTACTTGCCTCTATGCGAAATCACGGTCAAGGCATTACCGTACGCCCCACTGCTGGGAATCCTACACCAAACAGTCTGTGGTCTAATTGGGACTTCCTACCAGGGAGATTCACTGACATGTTGGTGGGTCCAACACCATCAACATGAGGTTACATGTATTCCTAGGAAGACTGTGTCAAACAAAGATGACAAGTTCACTTCTAGGTTCTAAAAATAGTTGTTTGCAATTTTGGGTATAGAGTTGGATTTTAGTACAACCTATCATCCACAGAAAGATAGACAAACAAAGAGGGTCAATAGGATTCTCGAGGACATGTTGAGGATGAATTTCCTGCATCAATAACATAAGTGGGAAGAGTATTTTCCACTGATAGATTTTGCATACAACAATGGGTATCAAGATTCATTGAAGATGAGTCTGTTTGAGGAACTTGATGGGTAGAGTTATAATATTCCTATCATTTGGATTGATGCAGTGAACTGGGTGTTGGTTGGACCGAACATGTTAGCATAGATGGAACAAGAAATGCAGGTTATCAAGAAGAATATAAAGGCAAATCAAGATAGGAAAAAGAGTTATGTAAATCAGCATAGGGTATTTAAGGAGTTTCAAGTTGGGGAACATGTGTACTTTCGCATAAATCCCAAGACTAGATCCTTGAGGATTGGATCATGTGTTAAGCTGAAAACCTCGGTATTGTGGGCCTTTCGAGGTCCTTGAGAGGATTGGACCCTTGGCCTATAGACTTGCAATACCCCCAAGAGTGAAATTCCATGATGTTTTCCATGTTTCATTGCTTAAGGAGTATGTGAATTATTTTGATCATGTAATTTACAGGTCTATATTATAGGTGGAACCAGAAGGATAATTCTATTTGAAACCTCAGTGAATTTTGTAGTGAAATATGTTCATGCTATAGAATCGAGAAATCGAGCAAGCTAAAGTGTAGCGGAAGCACTCTAGGCTCGATGAAGCTACATAGGAGATTATTGATCAGATGCGGACTATGTATACTTCTGTTGTAGTGGCTACAACATTCTCTCCAACATTTTTCCTATGCTTCAATTTTTGAGCCTTCCTTCTAAACCTTAGTATCTCATCTTGCACTAATCTAGATATACATGCTTCAACTGACACTTATCCTTTTATTTTTCCTTGTGTTTTCTTACCTAGTTGATTTTATGACTCACAACATGATCTCGTGAATTAGTCCCACATCTGCTATGGGCTTGCCCTAGAAAAATATGCAATTCTTGATGGCAACTAGCCTTGTTGTTGGGAATTGCATAGTCTTGACTTCCAATGATCCTTGAGCTTAGAAAATACGTAGTCATGAGGGGGTAGCCCATTACTAAACCCAAAAACTGTGCAACCCTCACTGAGCTTGTACACTGCACAGTCCACTGAGGCAGAAAGTTTTCCAGTTCTTGAAACTGCACTGTCTTTCCTGGTAGGGTTCCTGGCAAGTTTCCCTGAAAAAAAGAAAAAAAGAAAAAGAATCCCTAAAAGATAGGGATCTATTTGTAGCATCCCGAAGGAGGAACTTACACTATTTTTAGAAACATTCGCCAAGTGTCACCTTTTCCTTGATTTTAGGCATGTGCATCAAAAACGCTAACTTGGCCAAATCTATTTAATATAAATTACTAGATTTCATTTTCACATTCGATCTTGGAGCTCTAGCATTCTCGAGGAGATCAAGGAGCCTTCAGTGTGATTTTCATCGCTTTTCAAGGTGAGTTTTTATTTTGATGTCTTTTGTTTGGCTTGTTTGAGTTTTGTTTCTCTTGTTTATCTTCATGGTTGCTAGCATTTTATCTTATATAAGTGTTGTTTCATGTTATAAATCTCCTTTCCCAAGTGTCGCGTGAGTTTTCCTATTTTTGCACCAACGGTCATCGTTGTGGCAACTCACCTCACATGCTTCATTTTCCTTCAATTTAATAAATTTTTGCACTTGTTTCACATGCATACATCTACACTTAGTGATATTTTCACTTAGCTTCACACCATATTTTAGATCTACTTGTTTTTCACACTCCCTTGGGTAGATCTGGGCTTCCCTTGCCTGGGCCTCACTATGTGTAGCTTTTACTGTGCAATCTGGAGCCTTGAGCTTCTTCCTTGGCCTCTAGAATTGCACCAATCATGGCCTGGGCTGGCTCCAACTATGAATTGCACAGTTCTAGGAGCCAGTATCCCATCTTGGACACTAAGACTGCACAATGTGCAGTCTCTCCCATGCCTTGGCCCGGACTGAATTGTGCATTGCGCAGTTCCAAAAATCGAGCTTCCACACTTACTGTTTGGTCTATGTAGTGCGTAGTTCCCACAATCAGTTAGTCACCCCTATCAATCAAAACTAGGCAATCCTTCCCATCAAGTGCTTGGCTTGCTACTTGAACTTGTCATGAAGTTGTATTGCTTTGAAACTAATGTTTTCTTGGCATCCGTGTCCTCTTTTTCCCATAGGTACAACGGTTGTTGATAATATCTTTAGCAACCATAGTTAACATGGCATCCAAGATATCTTCATCAAAGGAAACTGCTGAGAGTAGTACTAGGGAAGCAGTTGAGAAGATATCAGTTGATCTACCAGTTTATGCAAATAATTAGTTGTTTATTGAGAAGGGAACAACATTGACATGGAAACAGATCAAAGACATCTTTTCAAAATAATTTGAGGCATATATAGAAGACCAAAAGGTATATGTTAGTACCCAGCAGTCATGGTTATACAAGGTTACATGCAGGTATCTCGCCTTCCCATGTATGAACATCATCAGCTAGATTGTCTCATATATAGATGAACAGACTATGGAATTGAGTAGTGCCAACAGGAAGAATCTTTCCACCTTTAGGATAGAAAACTTTTAGTAGATGTATCATTTTCCCAAGTTGGTGAAGCACATTGACTCACTCTTCTATGCCACCCATAGCTATGTGAACACTAGAGACATTTTCAAGTGTTAGGTCAAGGTGAAAGATCCATCAAAGTTTAGACAGACACCCACCCATGTTTACAAGACCAAGTCCCTTAGGAAGTCTTACTAGTTCTTGATCATATTTTCCTGTAGAATATATGGTCAAAAGAGCACAAAAGCCTTTCCTGAAGGGTGCGTAGTCTTACTGGACTAGTTGGTGAATGATGGGAAGCCATTCAACTGGTCATATTTGTTGGCTCAACAGTTGAAGTCCCATGTATCTAAGGCTAAGATTACACCCAAGAATGAGCAAGCAAGGTTATATATGTTTGCATACTTACTGGATGCAATTTGTGTGCACCAGCACTTCCCTGGCATGGACTAGACATGGACACCACAAGAGACTTTCGTGAACATATAGTGCAAGTTTCTTTCTGACTGCAGCTATCGAGGAGTTATGGAAAGGCTAATTGACCACTTTATCATCCTTCTATACAAGCTTATCTTTGAGAAGGATCCACCTTGCATGTCCCGAGAAGTGATGGAGGTGATAGTATACATTGCAGATTGGCATTCCTCATTGAGTGGCACCTTCATTAGATTATTTGGCGAAGTGGATCCTCCACATGTGCTACCAAGGTATGCCACCGAAAAACTGGTCACGCAGGAAGTTTCACACCACCTCGCTACAGGGTTGTCAGCAAGACTGCATAAGAAGAAGAAAGCACCATGGCTCGCTCTTCCTTTATGGATTGGATTATATGAGATTAAGAGCTTGAAAGATGTAGATGTCAAGGATAAGGAAATAGTGAAGTTTGAGTTCGGCACCAAAGACTTTAATCTGTATGATCCACATAGTATTTGCAAGGAACAATGTAGGCGAGTGTACTTTCTGTGGATCCACGAGACATTTCATTAGCCAAAGGAGGACCCTTAGAGATACTGCTACAATGCCTCCAGACTCAATGAGCCAGTCAGTATAGCAAGAACTTGGGAGGTTTCTCTAAAGAGTAGCAACTCTGGAAGCAACAACAACAGTAGCAGAAGGAAGTAATCGAGTGTAGGAAAATGGAAAGAGGAAGATTGTTAACAATCAAGAGGGAGATCAAAGCAACAAAATGAAGGAAGCTCCTTTCCTCGAGAAGGAAGCTTTGGCAGCAGAAGAAAAGAGGGAACAACAGATCAGGAGAGAAGAACAGAGAAAAAGAGAAAATAAGAAGTTGCAGGAAGAAAAACTAAAGTTGCAGGAGACGTAGAAGAAGTTGATGGAAGAATAGGAGTTGAGGAGGAGAGAAAGGGAAGAGAAGCAGAAGGAGAAGGAAGAACAAAGGCAAGGTGCAATGATGGATGAAATCACACCCATATAGGTTGAAGAGTTAAAACAACCAACACTAGAGGAGGAAGGTGATAAGATGCAGTATCGGGAGATTTCTTAGCAGATTGAGAAATTGATCAAAGTCACAAACACGGAGTTGGAACAGGAGCCACAAAATGACATGATACACCACAGGTAATCCCTTAATCGCCATCACCTCCATCAACAAAGCTAGCCCTCAGCAAGCAAGGAGATGTTGTTCTCCTTGATGATGATCCAGTCATGGATGTGTGCAATCTATCATTTGATGAGTTCCAGAAGAGGCTTGTACAGGCATGGATGAAGCACTTTCGAGATGATCACACATCACCTGCATTCATCAAGGAAAGGGTGATAGTTCCAGACACTGGGAAGCATACAACTACCCTTATCGAAGCTAGCTTGGCCTATGTAGGAACAATAAGCTCAAATGTTAAGTATTTTACTACCGAGAATGAGTAACTGGAAAAGAACTTGCAAGATGCTAGGCAAGAGGTAGTAAAGCTCCGAGCAACAACATAAAATGCAGTTTCTGCATTAGAGGAGATGAGGAAAGTGATACTTGTTGAAGTATCATCACTTGGAGAAACCATGTGGAAGCTTTATGGCATATTTGTCACTGTGCATAAGGCAGTTTTCCATTTGCATGGCCTACAGTAGTGGAGAAAAGAGTTTGTTCAAACTCTCAAAAACTTACATGTTGCCATCGCCCATGTACAAGAGTGGATAATGCGGCACAAAGGGGCCCCACTGGTAGAGGGAATTACTCCCCTAGGACTTTTTGGGTGAAACCCTAGCAGACTGAAAGTTGTCTATTCAAAGAAACATGCATTCATACAGCCATTATGCTATTATAAGCAAATTCTATGATAAGGGTACGTACCTTCGGTCCTACGTTTGAGAAGGCCTTTAGGGTCCAAACCCTTCTTGGAGTTCCCTTCTTCTCTTTTGTCCTGCAAAACAAACAATTCCAAGAACACAGCAGTACATGGACAAAAACTTATAAAGAAACCATCTTTATGTTACAAAGAAAGGTAGTTAGTTATGAAATCCAAACAACCATTTACACATGAATTCAAAACATGAATATCATTAAAATAAAGAAGATTCATTTCGGGAACCAAGACATGTGTTTCTTTTATTATAGACAAATAAATTACATAAAAAGGAATATGTTCACCTGAGTCACCTTCAACAGGCTCCAAGCAAAGCTTCCTTCTGGATCCGTTCCAGCCTCAAGCCTCTAACAAAACTCCTTCCATGACTCTCTCCATGATGTCATAAATGGTGGATGAACATCAACACACAAGGAAACAAAGGTTTCCTGTACAAAATGGGGGAAGTGCAGAAGGCACAAGGGACTTCAGACCTGGTCAAGGGGAAAATCTCAGCATAATAACCTTTCTCTCTATTCTCTCCTCCCTTAGGCCTTCCCTTTGAGGTCTTTTTATACCATCTCCAAAGTAGTTTTTTAGTTAGGAGTTGGTTGGGAACAGTTGGGCCACGGGCACTAACAGGTGATCAACAGGTAAAACCCGCGATCTCCGCCCGAAAAGAAGGAATTCTATATTTTTTTAAGTGTTTTAATACATACACGCGGGTTGGATATACACAGACCCGCGTATACACGCGTTTAACTCAGGGCAATGTCGCGTATAAGGAATAAAACATTGTTTTTTAAATTTTAGGACCAGGTCTGGAAGGAGGGGTTGCCCTAGGCCATGAGTACAGCATCACAAACCATAAGAGTGAGATTTGGAGCTATAACAGATGCCCCCTAATATATGAGGTCAGAAGGGGTACATGATGGCCGAAATATATTATGCGAGTACATGGAAAGGAAGTCTGTCAAAAACCGAGGAGGACTTCACCAGAATTCAGCCTGCCAAGCCACCAAAGGAGATCAGAAAGAAACACTGTCTGAGGTGGGCATACCCATGCTCAGAAAAAGTAAAGCATGTCCGCATATCAAGTACAAGCGGATCCACTAAGTATACAAGTATAAATGACTGAAAGATACATAATGGATCATCTGATCATAATGAACAAGTACATGTCTGAATATCACATATAAGACTGTCAATGATGCTATAAGATGCAACGGATCACTGATATCAAAGACTGATCCCCAAAAGGTACCAACTGAACATGATGGAATAGGGTGGTACTACACTGCAAACTCAGGTGCCAACATATAGAATGTCGCCATGACTGACTGCAACATATAAAGTGGAGTGGTATCAACTAGCAGCAACAGGAGCAACTGTCAAGTGAACCAATGAATGCTGATACAACCTGAGGTCTTCACCGACTGCCGTGGTACATTTCTACACCATGGGAATAAATGATCTGAAGTCGACCATGTGAGAAATCGTTTGATTACCGGTCATTGATGTATACCGTTAACAAACGCGAGACTACTCACCGATAATGATAATGAGCGTCAAGGTACCCAGTACAATCTAACAAGTGTGAATAGTTAGCTAGAGTCGAACACCTGTAAGAATCTATCGATCAGGAGACAATGATGGTTTCCCACTGTCAATAACGAAGGATCTGCCACTAGTGACTGCAAACCCCAAGGTACTGCCAAATGGACTCTAGATCTTTGCCCTAGAGCAATGAGTCGGAGTCGATAGGGAAAGATCTGCTAGAAGGAAGGCATTAAGGCATCCTCCATCAATCTAGCGCGAGTGTAACCCGTAGGCCAATAATGTGGAAGGAATCGGACGAAAAAAGGATGTAGTAACCCAACCGAAGTACGTTTCCGGCGTACAAAAGATGTGGCTAGCGCACGGCAGAAACCCTTTGAACCAACCAATAATGAAAGCTGACTCAGAGGCAAGGTATCCACCAATAGTGTCAAATGGAAACCAAGGTACTGCACGAATCCCAATGTGTGATAATGTAAGCTGATGTCGAACACAAGGGAAACCACTTAGTCAAAGACCCATGATACTGATCGATGCTGAGCACAAGGTGACCTATCAATAATGAAAATAGGGCCAGGGTGCGGCTCTAGGCCTGTCCTCAGAGCAAGGTGTCATCGTCGATAAGGACAAGACCCGCCAGCAAGAAGTCAATGGGGACGTTCTCAAACCGGCACGAGTAAAGGACCAATATAACTGATGTGATGATAGACATGACACTGACAACCAGGGATGGCCGACTGAAAAATGAGTCAAGAGACACCGCAGAGAGGCCGACTCAGGCTAACTTCCCTTGAACAAAATCACGACTCAATGTGACTGTGTGGCAGCATATGATGACTCTTTATAAGTTCGCCATGCAGGAGGCACGAACGAACCCTCCATATGATTGGAAGAGATAACCAATCGGGGGAGAAATAATTCAATAACAAGGTTATGGCGTACCTAAGTCAAACTAAATCCCACCCATGCGGAGGAGACTTTGTTTTGAGTGCTTTGTTCAAGGGCGACACGACTGACTCTAGCTACCAACAATAAATGGAAATAATGTCTTGTTCCCGCTCTTTTTGGAATATTCAATTTTTTTTGTCTTTTTCTGTTAAGCCGGAAAAAGAATAAAAGAATGTTATGGTACAGTGGAAAGAACGAGTGTCGGTGAAACAGATGATCTAGTTCCCGGGAAAGGAACGTTCCTATGCTCAATGCAGGGAGGTGAAAACTGGTCAGTGACACTCAAAGGTATGTTCCTTCCACGGGTCAAGGTGTGTCAAGCTGCAAAAGTCAAGGGTATGCAAGGTTGATTTTGCAGATGTCATGGTCAAAAGTTGGCTTAAACACGAGTCCAAGTGAAGCCGGCTCCAGGCCAAAAGGTGCAAGTGGTCAACATGCAATGCAGTAGTACAACTCAACACAAAGGAGCCTCTAGGGTAAAAGGCCAGAACAAAGCGGAGAAGCTAAGAAGAATGAGTCTTCAACACATAAGTCATGGCGGGACTACAGAGGACTCCTGAGCCTAGGGATGAAAAATCAGCATGAGTGCCAAGCGACAACAAGGTACTAACTAGGGCACCCATGATAAGGTAGGCTCTACCACACAAGTCATGATACTTCTAAGCAATGAGAAGGTTCCGCACCATAACTTGGTGGGGTCGATCCTAAGGCCAAAATGGGAAAGGAAACTGATAAGTGCACAATGCAGGCGAAAAAACCTAACCTATATGCCAGTTTCAAGAACCAATACCTGTCAGAACGGACCAACCATAAACTTCCAAAGGAGAAATCTTCCAAGTTCTGTAAACATAAATAGGAACACTAGACGAGAAGTTAATCCATCCCACATATAAACTTCATATAAAATCTTTGTGTTATAAAATACAAAACTTGAAAATGCGTACCTCATATGTACAATATGGTACAGAGGACCACGCAGCCTGGCGGCTTACGCATAATAGTTCTGCTGAACAAACCCCTTGCAGTGCTCAGGCCAAGGACTCCTTTGGTAGTCATAACTCATGGCTTCAAAGAGTTCCTCTTGTGAAGGCAAAGCAAGATCTGAGAAATCATGAGAACTACAAGGATTAAAAGAGGGAATTAAAGGGTCCCATGTCCCTATAGGAAGAATCTCTCGGTCAACTGCCGGGACCAAGTGCCAAGAAGGAGAATAATAGGTCAAAGGATCCTTCTTAGAAGCGATTGAACATTGAGGATTCAATGCCACATAATTAACCCGTGACGGGGTAGAGTCTACTTGAACACTTGGAACAAACCAAGGGGCATTCTGCAGTAAAGTCAAATTAGGGTGGTGATTATCAGATGCAAGCTGATCAATAGTGACAATATTCCCGTTATGAGGAAAGCACATTACTCGAAAGAGTGAAGACACCACAGCATTCATAGCATAGACATAATCACGCCCAAGTAGCATATTAAAGTCTAAAGGGCTATCAACCACCATCATATCGATTAAGACAGTCTTCCCACCTAAAGTGATAGCCAATTGAGGAAGAATACCCATAGATTTACCAGGTCTTCTATCATAGGCTAACAACTGACTCTGAGCTGTCAACAATTTTGGGGAACCCAAAGCTTTCCAAGTCAAAGAGGATATAATACTTGCAGAGGATCCTTCATCCACCATACATCGATAGACATTTGTGGAATTAACCTTGACCTTTATTTGAAAAGGTGCAGCGGAAGGAAGACGAGGCTCAACAAGGCTATCCCAATCAAAGGAAACACTCTTAGAACTTGGAGGGGGAACATTCGAAGAAACAGGAATGCCCCCTATACCAGAAGACTCGGTACTAGAGATCAAACAGACTCTTTTGTTAGGCACTTCACCCCCCAAAAGAGGAGTGTAATCGGCCCGCGATTGCACTAGCTCTACCACATTATCAACCAACGGTTGATGGGATTGATGAGAAACCATATCAGATCTAGGAGTAGAAGTACTTTCAGACTCAGACCATATCCTTTGAACCTCTAGAATACCAGGGCATAAATGAGTAAGATGGTCTCCCTTGCATATCTTACAAGGGAACTTAGGTTTAAAACTTCTACGTCCAGGTTTCTTATCAACCTCCATTCCGCCAACATGACTAGCATTGGTTTGCGGAGAGTCCTGAACATGACTTGTAGAGGTCGATGACTCTTTGCTAGTATGACTTGCAGTGACTAGACTCATGCCCCCAGCATGACTTGCAGCGGCTGAAGACTCATCTCCAACATGACTAGCAGAGGTTGAAGATGAAGTGCTAGTGTGACTTGCAATGACTAGACTTGTGCCCCCAGCATGACTAGCAGTGGCTAAAGGCTCATCTCCAACATGACTAGCAGAGGTTGAAGATGAAGTGCTAGTGTGACTTGCAGTGACTAGACTTGTGCCCCCAGCATGACTTGCAGTGGTTGAAGGCTCATCTCCAACATGACTCGCAGAGGTTGAAGATGAAAGGATAGAATTATTCTTCTTCTTTGACTTCCATTTTCTCCTCTTTTTGGATTTCTTGTGACAAGAAGGAGGAGAAGAAGGAACCCCAGATTTCTCTTTGAAAGAAGATGAACAATTAGCACCCATGTGATGCCCTTGAAATAAAGCATTCAACTGAGAAGCTTCAAGAGCATTTGGAATATTCGGAGTGGACCACAGCCAAATGACTAGTCCAACATTCAACCCAGGAATATTTAAAGTGGCCGTCAAGGGAGTACCAACGTTTCCAAAGAAAGGAAAAACACAAGGATCCCCTTTTGGGAGGGCCCCTTGGTTGGTTTCCACAGGAATATTGGCCATATCAAACTGATCCAAAGACCCTTCCCTTACGGGAATATAGAAATAACTTTTCAAGGAATATGGATAAGCAATCAAAACCTTTGCCCTTGAGGAGGCAACTCCACAACTTCTGAAAGAACAACCAAAAGCCTTTCAAGATTGGTAGAGTGGTAAGTCGGTCACTGAGAACACAAAAGTCCAAATGTGACTAGACAAAAATACCTAAAGCCAACTATATACAAGGAACAAAGAGCACACACTATAAAGTCCCTAAAGATATCAGCCAGTCAAACAACTTCCAAGTATTTCCGCTCCGGGTGATGAGGACTGAACACCAAAATACAAGAAAGTGGAGTCAGGGGCCTTCCGAAGATAGTCTGGGATAATGACGGCCCAGTCCTATCAGCGAAGGTATCAGAGGAAGTTACGCTAACCTCCTAACAACAGCCTGCGCCAGTGCAAGCCCCCGAGCTTCGCAAGGGTGCCCTCCAGTAGTATTGTCGAGAGTGATGCAACGTCAACCTCAGGTGCCACGGGATTCCCCTCTGCAGCCACCTGTGTAGTTCCCTAGGAGAAGCAACTATGGATATCAACTCGTCGCAGAAGCCAGGAAGAACAGTCGTGAGGTAAGTTTAGACAAGTAGGAGAGGGGGTATGTCTCTTCCCTGTCTTCACAGACCCTCGTGCTTAACTCCCAGATCCGGAGCTTTCCTGGTCTTCCTAACGCTATTGGATTTTCTCTCGTTATTCAGACTCCTACGTTTGATGTTTATATGGCCTTGGAGAGTTAACTCTCCACTCGCCTAATCCAAGGCCCTAAAATCCTAATCTTGTTGGTGTAACGGACTAAAACAAAAAGTTCTAGTGAATTTTAGTTAGCGCTTGAATTTATTAGGCTGTTCTTTAAGTCACAAGGTAACGGAAGTGAAACTAGTGGTGTTTTTTGATGCAAAAGAAAATAATAAAACTTAACTACATGCATATGCACTTTTCGTTTTTCGATGAAAAGTAATCTCTACAGGGTTCAGAGGAACTTCAAATAAACAAATTTTCTTTTTCTTTTCAAACTCCACACTCACAAAAGTTAACAAAACTATGGATGCCTAAAAAGAGGATGCAAATCTATCCTAATGCAACAACTATATGCTGATGCAACAAAAAATGAAAGTTGCTTGCTTATCAATCTTTATCTTGCCACTTAAAATGTCTAGATGGAATATGAGATGTTACCATCCATTTCGTCTAAACACTAAAAACAAGTACTAAGACAAACATAAAGCACTTTCACTTCACTAAAAGGAAACCAAATGAAAAGCAAGTTCAAGAAAGCAAAACTAAGATTTTCAAAAGATTTTCTTCAAAGCAACAAAAAAAAGAGTCTTTTCAAAAGATGCTCTCAACACTGAAACTTGTGATTGAAGAATAGGCAATCAAACACTTTTGCGAATTGACATCACTCAATGGATGAAAACTCAACAAAAATAAATGTGTTTAAAATCGCTCTTAACAATCAAAAGTAGCAATGAAAGCTTTGGCAATGAAAACCAAAAAGATCAAAAAGACAAATTCCAAGAAAGTGTCAAACAACTTTCGTGAAACAAAGAAGTAGATGGTCACAAAAAGCGATTTTGTCAAGCAAACAAAAAGTCACCAAAAGCAAGATTAACACAAAGATTGAATACAATCTTCCTACCCTGATGAAACAGAGAAGCCAAGATTCCTAGCAAGAAATCTTGCGTGCTTTAGCCAAAAACGATGACGCTTACAATCAACAAAAAACAAGACTAACACTCCTTATAATCAGAGAGAATTTAGAATGAGATGCTCGCTGTAAAACAAATAACTGATACTGGAAAATGACTGTTTCAGACTTACTCAAACCACCAGACAAACCTTCAGAGGCCAAAAATATTTACAAATCTTGAAAATTGGAATATATACGTGACTGTATTGTAGTACAGATTACGTGTATACGCGACTGTGTTTGAGGAAACCTGCGTATACGCGGGTTCACTCAAAGAAACAAGCGTATATACACCTCTGTATCTAAGAAAAACAACGTATATGAAAAGCTTCAAGAAAAATAAAAAAGACAAACGGAAGAAACTGGCAAAGCTTAAAGTTCAAGAACAGACCAGACAGTAACAGCAAGAAGAGAAGGCAGCTGAGCCCTGATTGGCTTGAAAAACACCCAAACTAGGAACAACAAGAGTGTTGTCCCTAGTGGAGTCGCCAATTCTGGTAGAGGGAATTACTCCCCTAGGGCTTTTTGGGTGAAACCTTAGCAGACTGAAAGTTGTCTATTCAAAGAAACATGCATTCATACAGCCATTATGCTATTATAAGAAAATTCTATGATAAGGGTACGTACCTTCGGTCCTACGTTTGAGAAGGTCTTTAGGGTCCAAACCCTTCTTGGAGTTCCCTTCTTCTCTTTTGTCCTACAAAACAAACAATTCCAAGAACACAACAGTACATGGACAAAAACTTATAAAGAAACCATCTTTATGTTACAAAGAAAGGTAGTTAGTTATGAAATCCAAACAACCATTTACACATGAATTCAAAACATGAATATCATTAACATAAAGAATATTCATTTCGGGAACCAAGACATGTGTTTCTGTTATTATAGACAAATAAAGTACATAAAAAGGAATATGTTCACCTGAGTCACCTTCAGCAGGCTCCAAGCAAAGCTTCCTTCCGGATCCGTTCCAGCCTCAAGCCTCTAACAAAACTCCTTCCATGACTCTCTCCATGATGTCATAAATGGTGGATGAACATCAACACACAAGGAAACAAAGGTTTCCTGTACAAAATGGGGGAAGTGCAGAAGGCACAAGGGACTTCAGACCTAGTCAAGGGGAAAATCTCAGCATAATAACCTTTCTCTCTATTCTCTCCTCCCTTATGCCTTCCCTTTGAGGTCTTTTTATACCATCTCCAAAGTAGTTTTTTAGTTAGGAGTTGGTTGGGAACAGTTGGGCCACGGGCACTAACAGGTGATCAACAGGTAAAACCCACGATCTCCGCCCGAAAAGAAGGAATTCTATATTTTTTTAAGTGTTTTAATACATACACGCGGGTTGGATATACACAGACCCGCGTATACACGCGTTTAACTCAAGGCAATGTCGCGTATAAGGAATAAAACACTGTTTTTTAAATTTTAGGACCAGGTCTGGAAGGAGAGGTTGCCCTAGGCCATGAGTACAGCATCACAAACCATAAGAGTGAGATTTGGAGCTATAACACCCACTTGACTTCGAAAATAATATGAAGCCACAAGTAGAGCTAGAGAAATCTAAGGTTCAAATGTTGATTCAGAACAATGACAAGCTCACCTCATTCATCGGCAGCATACAAGCCTCATATGTGTGGTTTCACAATAGTTTGGATGTCATGGTGAGAAAGAACCAGATCCCATCAATCAACTCCCTCACTGATGCTAAACCCAAGAACCAAGTCTGGCTTGAGATCGATCAGTACTTGGAGTAGCTGAGATAAGAAGACACCAAGGAATACTTGGAACTGAATGCACACAACATGCAGAATTACATCGATGGTCCTATCAAGATCAAGACAATTCTTCTCATGCTTCAGAACGAGTTGGATACATGTTCCAAGACAGTGGGCCCAGATGCCATGGAGGCTAGAGTCTGCTCCCAGAAGGACACCGCAAGCATTTTGGGGACACCACCACACAGTACCAAGCTTGGCACCAATATGTGACCAAGAAACACCAAGTGCAAGTTGTCGACCTAGAATTTCCCAAAACTTTGAAATCATAGTGTTGTGTCTTGTTAGGCTATATCTACCCTATTTTTTCTTATATGGGTACATGTGGAAAATGTAATATTATTTGTAATTATGAAATTTCAAGTGTCAACATTGGAATATTAAAAGTCACCATGTAATGTAATTTGTCATCTAGTGAAGAAGTTGAAGAGTCATGAGGGTAGTCCAAAGGTCACAAAGGGGGAGTTGAAGAGTCACCCCCCTCTTGTTATAAGTAGAACCTCATAAATCATGTAACAGGCTTTTGGGAGCCAATATTTTGGCTAGGCTTAGGCTTAGAAAAGGCTTAGGAGTATTGTGAAGAGCCTTGGCTTCTCCATAGCATAAAGCGAGTATATTTCTTTGGAGGAGTAGGTGTTCTTGATTGTAATGTTCCACTATTGGGGCTAGTGGTCGTCAATGGTGTATGTATGGATGGAACTTTCACTTATAATAATAAAACTAGATCCATCACATTTTCATGCATATGTTGTTAATATAGTAGGACTACTATTGTTGTATTGGCAATGTATGTTATCTAACTTACACATATGCTTATGAACTATTTTGTATGCATGTGTACGAATCTTGTTGAATGTGTGTTGTTGGATTCACTCACCACTTTAACTTGTGGACTATTCTGCATTTTAGCTTGTGATGTCATTTCACTCGTGTGTTCCTTTGAAGTTATCTACTATTACAAGATTCCAAGGGGTGCACTATTTTTTCCCCTATGTTTGTTACAACCTTCATGCATCGCACTTGACTCTTTGCAGGGTCACACACTTGCTCTCACCTAAAGCTATCATACTTATCTCTATGTGTTACCGCGGTCAAGTCATTACACTACCACCCACTATTGGGACTACCAATCCAATGGTGTGAGGTATATTTGGGACTTCATATCAAGGAGATCCCCTTAATTTTGGTAGGTCCAGAACCATCAACATTTCTAGCACTAGAAGGAGGGCCGGACGACAAGTTAAGTCCTTGAAGTCTGTTTTGAATTTCTGCACATATTTCATGAATTCTTCCCAAATCATAACCCCGACATGTTTTTCTAACTTTTCACATTTCAAAGTGTCATTGAGAATTTTAAATCGCTTGTCCTGAATTAAGTTCAATGGCAACGGTGGAATGACCTTTATCAGGCATGCAGTTTATTTTCTTGGTTTTTGTGACATGCATGAAATCCAATATGAGGATGTTGCTTGTGGGTTTTTTTCTCTCTCGTTCCAATGGCAGATAAAGCAATGGTGTCACACATTTCCCATACCCTCTATATTCTCTCTGAAGTAGTTTTTTAGTGAATCATGTCGTGATTTCATTGTCTATGACCGTAAATCCCTTAATAAACAAATTTTAAAATTACAAAAATCACCTGACGAATGTCTTCAATATTTTCATGATCATTTTGTTCATTTTTGTTTTGAATTTCTTGAAGATGAAGTTGACTAGGAATTCTTGGATGAAATATTTGAATATCTTCTTCACATGTCTAAAAATCCACATGTTAAAATATTTTGAACCTCTCCCTACATACCTCGGTGTTAGAGCTCCTAAATCTAAGATGGAAAAGGTTGTTGTCCCGAGTGACCCTTTTTCCCCTTCTCATCAAACATCTCTAGCTCCATAGGTCGAGGTGCGAGAATTTGGGAATCCACCTGTTGATATTTCACCATCTCCTCCTACCCAACATGGTCAAGATTTCTAAGTAGATTTGGACTATAACCCCGATGACTATGTTGAAGTGTTATGTCCTCGTCCTTTTTCCTTTGGTCCCTCTGATCCTCTAGATTTTGGTGTGATGTGTTCATCTATCTTAGATCTCTATTGTGATTTTCACGAGGATCAGGTTCTGTATCTATTTGGTGTTGAAAAACCAACCTTCAATATCATTTTTGATGAGTATGTGTGGGAGTCTTAACAAGAACTTGTGGTGAAGGATAACCTCCTTCTGTCTGCACCTCATTCGCTTTATCCTAACATCTTCCACGATTCTATTATTTCTTTTCAATATTGTCAAAATTCATTTTTGGATGTTTCTACTTTCGATCATTCATAAAACACGTGGAATGCCATTTTTTCATTTGAACGTGAAGAGGACGAATATGTCTTCTTTGATCCTCCCAATCTCTCATCTTACCTTTCTAGAAACATAGAGGGTGAAATTTCTTGTTTTTCACCATCCACTCTTTATGATTTGTCATATCATGAGGATGCCTCTGTTCATCATATTTAACTTTATGATTGTGGCTATTTTGATATTTTCTTTCATTCATCTGATCACAATTCTGATTTTTCCATTATTGATATTTCTAATCCACTGGTCTTTGATGATCCATCTTTTGATGAATTGTAACCTCCCCAGGTTGTTGAGGCACTTCAGCCCGAGCTGATGGTTATGTCAAGTTTTTGTATTCTTAAGGTCAATTCCACTTATGATAAAATATGTGTTGAATCTATCTAGTCTCCTCATCACTCTACTATTCATAGTGAAAATTAAATTGTCTTACTTTTTTCGCATCCTCCATTTGTATCACATGATCCTATCACTCAATCATTGGAGGAGTCATACATAGCAAGAGATGTTGCAAAACTGAAATTTTCTTCTTTCTTCATGTTTTCTCGTCTTTCAAGTTTGAAATTGAGTACATGCTTGTCTTCCACTCACAATGTGTTAGGATACCATGGTACATCGAGAGAGTTCCTTTCATGTGCCTTTCGTTGTTACTTTTATGCGAATGCATTCAAACTTCAAACGATTTGGTTTGCATTGTTTTATCTTTCTTATATGTTGGTTTACTTGTGTATATTTCTTAACATTCATGCCCTCACCTACATGGGCCAACCAATGCGCTGATAGCTGCATTGGAAGTACCACTTTACGTGAGTTGGCCCATGTTCTGCTTAGGTTACCAGTAGGAGTAGTTTTTATTTTCTTGTTTGTTTATTTATTTTATTTAATTTTATTTCCCTTTTCCCACTTCTTTCCTTTTGTTTGTTTTTTTTTTCACTTGTTGGTTATTTTTCACATGAAACTGTGTTTGGCTTCTTATAAAACCAAGGTGAATTTCACGAGGAACTTGTACTGCTTTCAATACTTGGTTATCTATATATTCACTCTCTTTATGTGAATCTTTCATTTCTTCTAGTTGATGATACCCTGATGGAAAATATGTTCCTTTTAGAGAGAGTCATGGTGGAACCACGATGTTTGCAATATTAGCTAGTACCACCTACTTTAGATGGTTTTCTATTTTCGATTAACCCTTGTCAACTAGTCAAGTAGAGTAAAGAGAGGGGGGAAACCTTAACAAGTATGTCAGAGGTATATATAAATATCCTTCTCTGAAGGGACAACCTCTTTTGCTCTCAATAATTATGGATCCCTCTTCTGCCTCATGAAATAAATAAGTGCCTATGCACAGTTCTTTGAACAAATGAAAATTGAAAAATTGAAATAAAGGGTGAAAGAAGAGAAAGGCTTCCTACGTAGAGAGGTGAAGCAAGTAACTCTGATGGGGTATTGTCCAGGTTCACTAGCAGCGAAGCAATCCTTGTGTTCTTGAAGTGACTCTAATGAGGTACTATCGAGGCTTGCTGGCAGTAGAGCAACACCAGAGATGAAACTAAAATATGACATACTATTTTTCTTGTGCATCTATATACCCCTCACCCCCAATTGAAAAACTCAGTTTGAATTGGCTTGGTATGTGTGCTACCGATAAAGAGAATGGTGAGTACTATATCTTTAAATCAAGCTAAGTGAAGAAGCTATGATAGTCGAAGAACTAAACAATACTTCCAGAAGAGTTAGACTCACTTTGCATGATACAAGTTCCATACAAAGAATTGGAGTTCTACCAGTGTGTCGCCAATGTTGTAGTGGCTACAACATTCCCTCCATAATTTTTTCCTATGCTTAAATTTTGGAGACTCCTTTCTAAACCTCAGCAGCTCATCTTGCACTGATCTAGGTATCCATGCTTCGACTAACACTTATCTTTTTAGTTTTCCTTGTGTACGCTTAATTAGTTGATTTTCTTATTCACAAGCTGATCTCCTGACTTGATCCCACAACAATCATGGGCTTGCCCCAAACAACTATGCAATTATTGAGGGAAAATGGCCTTGCTATTGGGAATTATGTAGTCCTAACTTCCAATGAGCCTTGAGCTCAAAAAATGCACATTCATGAGGAGGCAGCCCAACACTGATACCAGAAATTGTGCAACCTTCACTGAGCTCGGAGACTGTGTAGTGCATTGAGCTAGAAATTTGCCCAATTCCCGAAAATGTGTTGTCTTTCCCAGCAGTGTGCCTAGCAAGTTTCCTTGAAAAATAAAAAATTAAAAAAAGAGAAAAAAGCATCCCTAAAATATAGGGATCTATTTTTAGCATCCCGAAGGAAGCGCTTGCACTATTTTTAGAAACTTTCACCAAGCGTAACTTTTTCCTTAAATTTAGGCATGCACATCATATAGCCTAACTTGGCCAAATATATTTAATTGATGCTACTAGAACTAATTTTCACATTCAATCTTGGATCTCTAGCATTTTCGAGGAGGTCAAGGAGCCTTCGATGCAATCGACGTCACTTTTCCGGGTGAGTTTTTCTTTTATCATCTTTTGCCACTTTTTCGATCACTTTTTTGTGGTTTTCCTTGTGTGAGTGTTATTTATCTTGTTTCTCTACATGGTTGTTGGCATTTTAACTTGTTTTAATTATAGAAGTGTTGTTTCAAGTTATAGATTGCCTTTCCCAAGTGTCGCATGATTTTCCGTGTTTTTGCACCAACAGTCGTCATTGCAGCGAATCTCTTCACATGCTTCATTTTCCTTCAGTATAATCAATTACTACACTTGTTTCACATGCATGCATCAACACTTAGTCATATCTGCACTCATTTTTTCACTATATTTCATATCTTCTTTTTTTTTCACACTCCCTTGGGTAGATTTAGGCTTCCCTTGCTCAGATCTCACTATGCACATCTTGCACTTCGCAATCTAGAGACTCAAGCGTCTGCCTTGGCCTCTAGAAATTGTGCCGAGCATGGCCTAGGCTGGCTCCAACTACGCACTACGTAGTTCCAGGAGCGAGTCTCTCATCTCGGCCATTGAGACTATGAACTACGTAGTCTCTCCCAGGCCTTAGCCCATACTGAACTATGCATTGTACAGTTCCAATCATCAAACTTCCACACTGACTATTGGAATTGCATAGTGTGTACTTCCCATAATTAGTTAGTCACCCTTGTCGTCAAAATTGCACAATCCTTCCCATTAAGAGCTCGAATTGTTTCTTGAACTTGTCTTGAAGTTGTTTTTATTTTAAAATGACATTTGCTTTCCATGAGTGTCATCTTTATCCCACAGGTACAACAATTTTTTAGCATCTCTCCAGTAGTCACAGTTAACATGGCATCCAAGTGATTTGCATCAAAGGAAACCACCGAGAGCAATATTGGGGAAGTAGTTGCGCAGATATCAGTTGATCTACTAGTTTATGCAGATACTCAGTTGTGTATTGAGAATGGAACAACACTGACATGGCAACTGATCAAAGACATCTTTGCAAAATACTTTGAGGTAGATTTGGAAGGCTGGCAGGTACATGTTAGTATCCAGAGGTAAGGGTTATGTAAGGTTTCATGCATGTATCTCCCCTTCCCATTTTCAGACATCATCAGCTGGATTGTCTCACATATAGATGAACAGACTATGACATTGAGCAGTGCCAATGGGAAGAATATTTCCATCTTCAGGGTAAAAGAATTTCAGTAGATATATCATTTTCCCAAGTCAGTGAAGTGAATGGACTCACACTTCTATGCCACCCATAGCTATGTGAACACTAGAAACATTGTCAAGTGCTCGGTGAAAGAGCCATTGAAGTTTTCACAGACACCCACCATGTTTATAAAACCAATTCCCTTAGGAAGGCTTAGAAGCTCTCAATCATCTTTGTCTGCATAATATATGATCAAGAGAGCACAGAGACCTTTCTTGAAGGGTGGGTAGTATTACTAGACCAGTTAGTGAATGATGATAAGCCATTCAACTGGTTGAATCTGTTGGCTCAACAGTTGAAGTCCCATGTAGCTAAGGCTAATAATCTTCCCAAGAATGAGTAAGCATGATTCTATATGTCTACATACTTATTGGATGCAATATTTGTGCACTAAAAGCTCCCTGGCATGGAATGGACATGGATACCACAAGAGACTATTGTGAACATCTATTTCAAGTTCCTTTCCGAATGTAGCTATAAAGGAGTGATGGAAAGGCTAACTGACCACTTTATCATCCCATTATACAAGCTTATCTTTTAGGAGGGTCCACCTTGCATGTCCCAAGAAGTGATGGAGATGATAGTAGAAATTTTAGATTGGTATGCCTCACTAGGTTGTACCTTCATCAGATTATTTGGTAGAGAGAAGCCTCTACATGTGCTACCAAGGTATGCCACTGAAAAACTTGTCATGCAAGAAGTTTCATAACACCTCGCTAAAGGGTTGTCAGTGGGACTGCATAGGAAGACGAAAGCGACATGGCCAACTCTTCCTTTGCAGATCGTATTATATGATATTAAGAGATTGAAATATACAGATTTCGAGGCTAAGTAAATATTGAAGTTTGAATTCAACCCCAAAGACTTTAATCCATATGATCCTCAGAATATTTGCAAGGAGCATTGTACGCAAATTACCTTTTCGTGGATCCACGGGACATTTCAATGGCTAGAGGAGGACCTTTAGAGGTACTTCTACAACACCTCCAAACTCAATGAGTCGGTCAGTAGAGAAAGAACTTGGGAGGCTACTCTAAAGATAATAGCAGCTCCAGAAGCAACAACAACGGCAACAAAAGGCAACAATTCAATGAAAGACAAGGGATAGAGGAAGATTGTTGACAATCAAGAGGGAGAGAAAGTATGAAAATGAAGGAAGATCTTATCCTTGAGAAGGAATCTTTGGTTGTGAAATCAAAGAGGAAGCAAAGGATTAGGAAACAAGAACAAAGGAAGAGAGAAAATAAGAGGTTGTAGGAAGAAGAATTGAAGCTGCAGGAGTCAAAGAAGAATTTGAAGGAAGAACAAGAGTTGAGAAGGAGAGAACGAGAAGAGAATCATAAGCAGGAGGAAGAACAAAGGAAAGGTCTGATGATGGAGGATACCACACCCATAGAGGTTGAATATTTGAAACAACCAGCAGGGGAGGAGGAAGGTGAGCATATGCAGGATCGGGAGCTTACTCAATAGAGTGACCAATTGATCAAAGTGCTAGACATGGAGATGGAATAAGAGCCATATAATGAATATTTTGACCTGATTCCAAGAGAACCACAGGTCATCCCTCGGTCTCCCCCACCTCCATCAACAGTGCTAGCCCCGAGTGAGCAAGGAGACGTTGTTCTCCTTTATGATGATCCAGTCATGGATGTGTACAATCTATCATTTGACAAGTTTCATAAGAGGATTGTACAAGCACAGAGGAAGAACTTTCTGGATGATCATGCATCACCTAGATTCATCAAGGAGAGGGTGATAGTGTTGGACACTAGGAAGCATCCAACTACCCTTGCTAAATCCAAATTGGCCTATGTAGAAGCAAAAAGCTCAAATGTTAAGTATCTGATGGTCGATAATGAGCAACTAGCAAAGAACTTGCAGTCTGGCAAGCAAGAAGCAGAACAACTCCGAGAAACATTGCAAAATATAGTTTCTACATTAGGCGAGATTAGGAAAGCGATACTTTTTAAAGTATCATCACTTGCAGAAACCATGCAGAAGATTTATAATGGATTTGCCACCATGCATAAGGCAGTTGTCTGTTTGCATGACCTATAGGAGCAGAGCAAAGAGTTTGTTCAAACTCTCAAAAAAATACATGCCTACATTGCCCATGCATAAGAGTGGACAATGAGTTACAAAGGATCCCCGCTTGACCTAGAGAAGAAGATGAAGCCTCAAGAAGAGTTGGAGAAATCTAAGGTTGAAATGTTGATTCAAAACAACGATAATCTCACCTCTTCCATCGGTAGCTTACATGACTCATATGTGTGGTTGCACAGTAGTTTGGATGTCATGGTGAGAAAGCATTGGATCCCATCAATTAGTTCCCTCACTAATGCTAAACCCAAGAACCGAGTCCGACTAGAGATTAATCAGTAATTAGAGAAGATAAGACAAGAAGCTACCAGGGAAGAATTGGCGTTGAATGCACACAACATGCATAAGTACATCAATGGTCCTGTCAAGATCAAGACAGTGATTCTCATGCTTCAGAACGAGTTGGATATAGGTTCCAAGATAGTGTACCTGGATCCCATGGAGGCTATATTATGCTTCCAGAAAGACACCATCAAGTAGTTTGGGGAAACCATCACACAATACCATGCTTGTCACCAATATCGGACCAAGAAACACCAAGTGGAGGTTGTCAAGCTTGACTTTCCCAAAACTTAAGAATCATAGTGTTGTGTCTTGCTAGGCTATCTCTACACTATTTTTTCTTACATGGGTACATGTGGAAAATGTAATATTAGTTGTAATTATATTGTAAGTGAAATTCGAAGTGTCAATATTGGAATATGAAAAGTCACCATGTAATGTAATTTGCCATCTAGTGAAGAAGTTGAAGTGTCATGAGGGTAGTCCAAAGGTCACAAAGAATATGTTGAAGAGTCACCCCCTCTTGTTATAAGTAGAACCTCATAACTCATGTACGCTTTTGGGAGCCAATCTTTTGGCTAGGCTTAGGGTTAGAAAAGACTTGGGAGTGTTGTGAAGAGTCGTGGCTTCTCCATAGCATAGAGCAAGTATACTTCTTTGGAGGAGCAAGTGGTCTTGACTGTAATGTTCCACTATTAGGGCTAGTGGTCGTCAATGGTGTATGTATGGATGGAACTTTCACTTATAATAATAAAACTAGAGCCAACACACTTTTATGCACATGTTGTTAATATAGTATGACTACTCTTGTTGTATTAGTAATGTATGTTATTTAACTTATGCATATGCTTATAAACTATTTTGTATGCATTTGTATGAATCTTATTGAATGGTTTTTGGATTAACTCATCACTTGTGGACTATTCTACATTTTAGCGTGTGATGTCATTTCACTTACGTGTTCCTTTCAAGCTGTGTACTATTACATTCCATGGGGCACACTCGCTTTTCCCCTCTGTGTGTTAACCTTCATGCATCGCACTTTACTCTCTGCAGGGTCACACACTTGCTCTCACCCAAAACTATCATACTTATCTCTGTGCGTTACCATGATCAAGGCATTACACTACCATCCACTTCTGGGACTCATACTCCGAATAGTGTGAGGTCTAATTGGGACTTCATATCGGGGAGATCAACTTAATGTTGGCCAGTATAGCACCATCAACACTTTCTCTATTTGTTGATTGATCAGATGCATTCTGGTATATTTTTTGATGTTGTATTTTGGTTATGTCGATATATGCATATGTATGTGGATATTGTATCGATCTATGTATAAAGCTCCAACAAGCGGTATGGTGTTCATGATATGATGGTCATGGTATCAGCAATATGGTATGATTTAAATGTTGCATCAATCTATTTTATAAATCTCCATGGGTAGCATGTGTTTTTTTGGCTTATAAGTGTCATTGAACATCGAGGAAAGTGTTCCACCAAAGGGGAGGGCTTTGTAATAGCCCTTGGTTGATTTCCTATGTAAATAAAAATAATACCAAATTCATGGGACATGTATTCCAATCTAAATGTTGGATAAAAAATAGTGATGGGTATCATTGGTGATTAATTAATGGCTATAAAAATTGGTATAGGCATTCACAAAGATAGAGTGGCAATAATTGGCATTTTATTTATGAAATGAAGGAAAATAGGAGAAAAGGAAGATGAAGGGTCACATAGTTGCATGAGAGGGAAATTGAAGGAAAAATGAAGTAAAATGGATGAAATAGAGGCCTCAATGATAAAAAGGCTTATGAGGATCAATTCACAACTTTTGGTTGGTTGGAAATTTTTACCAGTCTAGCTTTGGAACACTCTTATATTATCTCATTCTCTCATACTATTGCACACTTGGAGAAATCTTGGAGTATGCTTGGAGAATTCTAGTTTCAATTGGATTTGGGGAAAGAAGGCAAAGGAAAGCAGGAAAGTGCGAGGTAACAGGTGGATCAACGATTACAGTTGGATTGCTTTGCAGGTAACTCGTTTAATGTTTTTCTTCCTTATTGATTTATGGATGCATGGTTTTTACATGTAATTATCTGGTTATGTGTTGTCATTGGCATGGATTGATTGCCTGGATTGATAATGATTTTATCATTTCCTTTACATTTCCTAGATAGCCAATTTATTGTGGGTTTTTCCACTTTATTGTTTCTAGTTTGTGCTCATAATTCCTTATAGTTGTGGGTTGGAACAAATGCTTTGGAAGCCCTGGAACAACTTGGGTTGAGTTACTAGTCCTCGAGCCTAGGTTGGGACAAACTCTTTAGAGCCCTTGGTGGGTTGAGTTACTAGTCCCTGGAGCTTTTTTTGGACAAATTTTCTAGAGCCGTAGAAGGTTGTGGGTTTTGCTTGTAGTTCTTAGATCCCTGGACATCTTGGGTAGAGATCGATTTAGTTGGTGTTAGCACAGTTGGTCCATGAGGTGGAATCACTAGTTGAGGGTTGAGGTGGTTTGGCCTCTGGCAACCCTATTTTGACTTGTCTTAGCTTATCCATGAGATCCTGCATTCATGCTTGAAATATGGCATGGGGGTGATTGGATGAAAGAGCTATTTGGTTCAGCCCAATATATGGTCGGGTGGTACATGGAAGTCCTTGACTTGGTTGGTATTTTCATATGTTAATAAGATTTATTCTTCTATTGTGGTTCATGTATATTTATAGTGATTATGTTGGCGATATTATGGTTAATTTTCCATGGTTTCTATGCTAGTTTTTTTATGGTTATATGTTGTTTATCATGTATGGCTCTCGTCATGAATTGTTTAGTTATTCATCAATTGATGAATATATGGGCTAATATATGTTATTGAAATTATGTGGAGAGGGAACAGGGCCTTCTTGGGGATTCTAAGATAAATCTTAGACTATTATGATAAAATATGCATTCATGACCTGTAGCTTACATTCTTTCCATGTGCCTAGTTTTTTTTGGTCATTCTAGGTCAAGTTTATTACTCAAGTTTGTATGTTTAGCCTTGTTGGCAGGTTATTTATAATCCTGAGAAGTTTCAGGAAGTTTTGAATAGTGGTTTGGAGGATGACCTAGAATTGTGGCTCAAATATTGGGACCACACCCTCTAAATTGGAAAAATTGGGTCACAACCGCACTCAGGCAGTGTTGTGCGTGAAGTTGGAGAACTTCAACCATGCCCATGCCTTATCATGCATGCGGTTGGTGGTCTAGGTCAGTGAAAAGGAGCTCAAGCTCAGGTTTTGATCACCTAGGGTGGTTCTTTGGCCCCTGAGTCTCTTGTAGCCCTGAGGGATGAAGTGAGTTGCATTTTGTGGTCATCTTGTCAACCCCACTTCCATAACTGGAGGTTAAAGTTTGGGTCATGTCATAGTAACTCTTCGTCTCATGTTTACCCTGGAAGGCTGGTGAAACTGAGTAAATGTTGGAGGGGTGGTTATAGCCCTTAAAAGTAGCATGAGGGAAAGGAAATACCTTATGTCCAAGAGATTGTATCAATTAAAAAAAAATACATAAGCTCATTGTATGTTGGTACAAAAGTGGGAAATCAATAGGAATAATCCCTAACAATGGCAGTAGAGCTTTCGAGGAGTTCGCTAGTTCCTAGAGAAATTAAGAAGGTTTCTTCACCCACTTTTGGTGGTGAGCTTAAGATAAATGAGGGAGCATCCCCAAAAGCTCTCCAATAATAAAGAACTCAATCAAAGGTCCATGATAGTATTATATGATTTAATAACTAATGATGCATAGCTAAGGTAATCTACTTGCATAGGAATGAAAGTGGTAGGGTTACTCCTAAACTATTTAGAAATATTTTGGAATTTTAAGGTTGTGATAGACCTTAATCTAATTAAATTTTTTGCATATGATATTATTTTAAGTTCCCTTGTTGCAAAAATGTAGGCGAAAGATTTTGAATATGTAGAATCAATTTATACATTGAATTACAAAACACCATAAACATGAGAATGTTTTGTTTCTTGCAAATACCTAAATATATAGTTGATATATTGAAATAAAAATTTAATAAGATTGAATTGGTTGTCGAATTGAGATGCTATATCTCATGCATAAATTAATTGACTAACAATTGATGTGTGTATGAATGGCAAGGAATATGTGCAAGTACAGCACATGCGTGACAACATGTACATGTTTGGGTGCATGATTGAAGGCATTCTTTGAGTGCATGAATTGGATACATAGTGTAAGTGCCCCATTTTAATATTCATTTAAATTTGTATGTGAGAATATTAAATGATAGAGTTGTAACTAACATGTGAGATTGAGATCGTTGCAGGGGTTACTAAGTGTTGTAACATCAAGTATGCTAAGGTAGTCACATGAGAATGGACCTCATTGAAATTTTATTAAGGGGGCACAAATATGAATGATGAAGATGATGACAGCATATGCAAGTCAAGAAAATCATAGATGGATCTAGTTTGACTCCTTGAAAAGGTTTCAATTGAGAATGCATGTGGATGGTAACCAAGTAAGTAGGGAAAACAACATGTGAAGTTAAAAATGTAAAGGAATTGAGTAAGAATTATTTTTAGTTGAATTTAATATCGTTTGTTTCATTCAATTTTATGCATGTATTGCATGGATTCCTGAGAGGGGGTATGATTAAGGACGAAAATTATCAGCACATAAAAAATTAGTAAAGTCTTAGCAATATGTGCATGCATTAAGTTTCCATGTTGAATAGAAATTAAATGAATGAATAATACACTCATAAGATAAAGTATGTTCAGTAATGCATTGAGAGATTGCATGAAAATGTGGGAGGTATGAATTAAATGTAGGGATTTAATTTTGTTCATGAGTCCATGAGTATTGGCCCAATAGTTTCTAAGCTTAAGACAAGTGATTCCATTATACAATGTTGAGTTTTCTAATAATGAACATGTAGTTGAAGGATTGGTTTCTCCTAGTCAACGTGAGAATTGTATGGAATAGTTGATATATGAAAGTAAGTTTGTCATTAATACATAATGGGTTATGATAAAGGCAAGAAGACTTCAATGTGTAAATATTATTAGAATCCTTGTGATGCATCCATGAATTACTATGATGTGATTTGGGCATGACACTCATGTTATGAATCATAATATCTTCTAATAATTTTGAGGAATTGTTGAGTAGTGGAATGAGTGGCATGGATCACTCATCCTACAAAGAAAAGTGGAGGCTAATTACTCATGAATTTAGAGATATGTTGTTACAGGGAAAAGTGTCTATTTAGAACTCCTCTATCCCACTAAGGTGTGACAGCTGCCTTAGAAACAAACAAAGAAAAGCTACTTATGTTTTTCCTTTATGAATTATAGATAGAGAGGAATAGAAAGACTAACCTCTGTCTTGCGCTAATCCTTTGATTTGATCCCTCTCTTCTTTGATAGTCCACAGCTACCTGCTCCCTTGCACGCCCAGCTTCACAAAGTACCTGTAAGATCACAGAAGCATAGCACTATACAAAGACATGAATCTATATTCATAAACAACTTAGGATCAGATTTAAATTGACCATACAAATGTAACAAACATCAATGATACAAAAGCATGGAGGAAAACTCAAATAGCTTTTATTGATAAACAAGAAAAGATCCAGGAGGAGTTACAACCAGTTGTTCTGACCCAGCTTCAACCTCCCAGAAAAGAAGCCCCTCTTCACCTCAAACAAAGCATAGATCACCCAACAATCTGATGTTTGTCTCTAGAAACCAACAACAATTCCTTACAATATGCAAAATTCCAGCCTCTGGATCTCTGGGATGAGGGATCCATATATAGATATCTGTAAGGGGGATGAGTCAGCTTGTGATTTGATTAGTGTCTTCTCTCTATCATTTCTTGCTTCCACTTGGAGAATGAGGGCCTCTTACTCATCCTTGGTCGAATTCAGTGAGGCAAGTGTCACGGGAGAAGATTTTGGAAGCTTCCATTGCCTCTCCACCTCGCGGAATGACACTGCCATTTGTCATTTCTCGTCCATCGCACCCCACAGAAGGGACTTTTGAAATTCAACGCACCCTCACAGTGTATTTAGGTGAGATGCAATGCACTTAGCCAATGGAGCAGCTGCAATGATCCTGTTTTGACCAATTCTGAGCAGTTTCTGGTGGAGAACTTCTGGGAGAAGCTATAATCTGTTAACCTTGTTCCTTTAGGGGTTAGAACAACACTTTTAGGGACTTAGGAGCCCTTGGTTTATGGACATTTCATGCTTGGAGTTGTAGGGCACAAAAATGTCTATAACAATTGCCCACTAAAGTATGCGTCCGTTAACCTTTTGGTGTGGGGTGAAATGCTTTATTAGGAGGATCCAAAGTTCTTTCAATGCTGGGAGGAGACCTGTAATAAGATACAATACAATACATTATCTTCATAAAATTTTCATGATCTAGCTGAGTCGGGCATTCCCATGCTTAGCTCTATAATTCATTTTCATGTACATAGGATAGACAATCGTCTGAGTGTTGACTGATGATTCTGATAGAGCCATCATCCTTTTGGTAGGATGATTATCTGTGCTGCAATGATGTACAATTAATTCTTTTATTTCCCTGAATATATATCGCAGCCCGGATGGATGAAACTAGATCCGGGGTCTTCAATCTCGTCCGATCTTGACTCGAAGTACAAGTCGATCCATGTGAGAAATGTTCTGAAGTCGAACATGGAAATACATCACTTGATTACCAGTCAATGATGTAAACTGTTAACAAGCGCGAGAGGAATCACCGATAATGATAATGACCCTCAAGGTACTGCAGTACAATTCACATGGTGTGAATAAAGGACTTGGCGTCGAACACCACACAAAATCTTTCGGTCGAAGGCCATTGATGTAAACCTGTCGCCGAAAGTGAGAAACTTGCCATTGAGGCATGCAAGCTTCAAAGTACTGAATAGGGTGTTCCTATATCAAATTCTTGGATAATGAGCTGATGTCGACAAGAAGTGATCTGTCACAGGAGGGACTTAATGAATCCCACATAAATGACACGGAACAGAGCAAATGATTTTAATGGAGGTGAAAACGATCTAGTGATATAAGGTTCAGGGTGGCAGTCATGAAAGAATGGAGTATAATGTATGGTAGTGGGTGAGACACAGGTGACTTCTCTGGATGACTTCTCTTGAACATATCGGCGACACTGATGTGATGGATTGGTATTAATAACCCCAAATGTGGATGGTATGGCGTGACCATGGTGATTTGATCGGTGAATGAAACAACCCAACCCGACTCGAACACGAAGTGGAAGTGTCATGTTCAAGAGCGACTTGCTACCAATAAAGTTTCTTTGAGTTTTCTTCCCAATTTTCCCCAGTCATTCTTGACCAGTACCTCTTTATTTTTGTCAAGCTTGAGGAGGATAACATATGCTTGTTCTATAATTTTCCCTTCGGGCAAACCCATCGCTATGTTTTAACGAGCCTAGCGATAGTGAAACTCGTTCTCGTCTATAGACAAGTTTTTCGCTATTAATCTTTTTAACGAGTTTAACGACAAAGATAACTCGGTCCTTTTCAATTTTAGAGAGTCTGAAAAGGAACGTAAAGGTAACTCCAAAATTCCTTTTTCGTCATCTAATCCCTTAAGTCCGAAAAAGTATAAAACAATACAGAAGGGATGAATTTTCGATACTTTTAACGAGCCGAACAAAACAAGCGCTCGATCTTTTTGTGTAATAATCCCTCAGGTCCAAAAAGATTAAAATCTAGAGGAGGGATAGCACTTCCTGTCCCTTTAACGAGCGGGAGAGGCCAATGGCTCGGCAATCTTTTCATATTTTATGAGTCAGTTGAAAAGAGCCTAAAGGAGACTCGTCTTTTGAGGAACGAGTGATAAAACGGGTAGCAGCTGATTCCAGGTAAGGTTTGGAATTTTCCAATCACGGCAGTGTCACAAGGATGGCTAGTGAAATCACTCTTCGCAGCTGTTCCTCAAAATGGGTAAAAAATCAAATGGAGGTGAATGATCGGCCAATGAAAAAGTGGAGGTGACAGTGCAAACACGACCAAGGCTTTAATGGCTGAAGTGCTACATTCACAATGGTTATTTACTGAGGAATAGTTCATTTTTTAACGAGCTTAAACGTGGGTGGAAAAATTTGCTCATGTCTTATGTTTATTTTTAACGAGCTTGAACTATGTGCTAAAACTGCTCGATTAATCCAGTCGTGTGATAAGAATGTCTCATATAAAAACGGCAACTTTTAGAGTTTTGCCACACATCCTTTCTTTATGCAAGTTAGGAAACGACCAATCCTACGATCTTAAAGGGTTAGAGGTCCTATAAATTTAAAAAATAAATAGTCGCTCTTCGCTTGCATGCCAAAAGGCTTGCATGCCCCCAGGTATAAAACAGAGTTTCAAGGTTACCCCTTCTTTAGTCCATTAAAACATTTGTTTTACTGAGAGAGGCCTACCTCTTACAGGTTACCAAAGATAGTTCTATTTACGGAGTAAACAAAACACTTCTTCGGCGATGTCTACCGAGATAAACAAAGGTGAGCGGCGATGCCCGCCAACTCACATAACTTTGACAAGAGAATCTTGTTCTAGAATAACCCCCTCTTCCAATCACGGACGAGAGTACATACTAGTCATATTCTCTCACGGAAACCTACCCTATACCCGGAGTTTTCCTGCCAAAGCAGACCAGGGTGCATGCCCCCTGGGATTCAGTCATGTCCCCCGAATCACTCGCGCTCATCGGGTGGACGGACTGGATATTGAGACATTTCTTGCATGAAAAGACCATTTAGGGATGGTATATGACTATTTGCTATGCGTGATCTGGGAAATGAAAGCTGGTCCACGAGCTTGACCACTCTTCCTTCGTGCGGAAACACATCACTCTAAAGAGTGATGAGACAATGGCTCTCATGCAATAAATATAGTCTCGTCCAAGGAGTATATTGTAATCCAGGGGTCCTTGAACTACCATCACGTTCATGTGAATGGTTTTCCCTCTCAATGTTATGGGCACATTGGGAAGGATCCCAAACGGTCGACTAGTTCCTTTATCGAAGCCTGTCAGATTTCTCATCTCAGGCAAAAGCGATGGCGAACCAAGTGCTTTCCAAGCAGTTGAGGAAAGGATACTCACAGAAGCCCCCTCATCTATGATGGTACCAACCATAACCATTCTATATATTTGAACAATAATTCGGAATGGTATACCAGCTGGTAAACGGGGTCTGCCTAGTTGATTCTAGTCGAAGGAGACAACTAGGTTGCTTGGAGGTGGGACCGAATAGATGACCGGGTACGACTCTGACGAACTTCCTTCCTGTGGTAAAGGAACGGGTAAATTGCCCCCATGTTCGTTGGAGTCTGTGTTTATGAAGAGACTTTGGACGGTGTCATCCTTGTTCTCTTCAGTGACTGTATCATCTGAAGATGGAACCTCTGAAGGCAAGACCGGGTCAACTTCCGCCTCGACCTTTTGACTTTCGTCTGGTATGGATTCAGATGGTTTATCTTCAATGATAGATGCTTCAGCCGACCACCTGAGCGGGCCAGCCGGATTTTCAACTAGTGACGGACTCGGCAAGAGTTTTTTATATCCAAGAGGAAGTCGTAACGGTGAAACCGAACGATCATCCAAAACTCTTTTAGATTCGTCTAAGAAGGGACAACGGTGGATGGCGTGATCGTCTTCACACAGTTTACAAGGAAATCTATATTTTCCTTTTTGTCCTGGGGCTTCACTTTCACTAGTTGACGGTGTGTTTTCAACATGATCATCAGAGGTTGACAACACTGGGTTGTGCAAACGGGGAGACCAGTCCCTTAAGATCCAAGGGATGCAAGGACAATCTCTGTGATAGTGGTCTCCCTTGAAAATGACACACGACGATTTAGGCCTGGTCGGTGCAGTGTGTGGATTTTCGTTAGACGACACTCGTTTGCCCCCATTCGCTTTTCGCTGCTTCTTCTTCTTCTCTTTCTTCTTCTTTTCCTTCTTCTCCTTTGGTACTTGACTTTTGGCTTCACCAGCCCCATCAAGCGAAGAGGAAGGGGGAGAGGAAGAATTAGAGGAAGTAGAAGGTTGGTGGGTAACTCTGGACTCGTCTATTTGCTGATTTGATTGTTCAGGAATAGTGGTGTTCTGAACGACAGAGGTTGAGAAGAGCCATACAGGCAAACCAATTGTCAGTCCTGGAAGCGACAATGTGGCCATATGGGGTGCACCAACATCTCCCCAAGAGGAGAAGGGACTAGGATTTCCTCCAAGGGGAATTCCTTGGTTGGTGGACTCCATTTTCTCAACCCAAGATCAACGTAGAAAAGGGGTAATGAATATTCCATTTAAAAATAAATTTAGACGCTTTGACACAACTTGTTTTTTTAGTTTTTAAGAGTTGAGAAAAAACAAAAGATGACTCTAGTCTCCTTCGATTTGTAATGAGCCTAAAGTGACAAGTGCTCAGATGGACCTTTTCCGTTAAGGAGTCTGAAAAGGAACGAAAGGGACTACTCTGGAAGTCTAGGTAGAGGGAGTACCAAACCAATTGCAAAACTGCAGAATACTTTTTACGGTACGGCAGTCAATCTTCCCGAATGCTGTGTTTAGTGCATTGCGACCGATAGGGCGGCAGACACGGCTTCCTATGGATAAAGGATTTAAGCCTATAGGGGTCTCCCAAAATGTACTCGACGGTACGTGGGAGCACAAGTCCGTACTGGCACTTATCGTCTCAAAGTGGAGGAATCACCCAACCATCAGTGAGAACAACAGTTACCAGGCTTTACAACGCCGGAATACGTCTCTAGCCTAGACCTCTAAATGTTGTGCGTTAAGTTCCAAAGCGTTGTTAGATTCATTGAATTTATTTTAAGTTGATCTTGCTTATGAAGTTTGCCTTTCGGGTTCACCGTAAATGCACTTTCCTAAATCAAGCCAAACAGACTGTCAATATGCAAATGCACATGCATGTATTTGTTTTCGACTTTCTTAGTATATGGATGCTAAAAAAGAAAGTTGATGTACAAATCTAAATTTCTTTTCAAGTGAAAAATATAAATAAGCTTCTTTTCGAAATCAAAAATAGAGATGATTACGATACCTTATGATTTTGAAATGAATACTTGTTTTTGACACTAGAAAATTACAAATTCAGACCAAAGGAAATAGTAACAGGATAATCGACCATCAACAGCAATCAAACTCTTTCCTACGATTGAAATCGACACTTGCGACAGATTCAAATCAAAGGATGACAGTACGACTATGCTACTTTTGCAAAGGAGAACTGTAAATGACTAAACAAACACACAAAAACATCTACAGTTCTTTTGTACAAAGGAGGTGGAATAACAACAAGGAAAAGGAGTTTCAAACAGACATATACTAATCAAGGCAGCAAAATTCAGGAATAGAACTGGAAAGAATGAAGCACAAAAGCCATAGCTGCACAGAGCTAGCCTGATCAGCGCACCTGTAACACAAAGAATCTGAAATGCAGCACAGGTTGTCCACTCGGGAAGTGCATTGAAATTCAGAATCTCTAAACAGTACCTACGCTGGGCTAGAAACGAGACTCTGTTCGGGTTCCAGGTCAAAGTTTGCAGTTCAATTCTTGGTTTTTGGCCAAGTAAAAAGCAATCAGTAATGCAACAATCAGGGGTAGATCTAAGGAGGATCTAAGAGCTATCACAAGGGCAATTAGGTAGTTTGTGAATCAGTTATTTAAATCATAAACAAATCCAGTAGATGGATTGAAGTAGCAGTTATCTACTTTGCATTTGTTATGGCAAATGCAATTCGAATGCTACTTGTAAGTTTATGAAACAAACAACAAAGAATGATAAACAAACAAACTAATTAGCTCCCCAGCGGAGTCTCCATTTTGTTATAGGGAAAAGTGTCTATTTAGAAATGCTCTATCCCACTAAGGTGTGACAGCTGCCTTAGAAACAAACAGAGAAAAGCTAATTATGTTTTTCCTTTATGAATTATAGATATAGAGGAATAGAAAGACTAACCTCTGTCTTGCGCTAATCCTTTGATTCGATCCCTCTCTTCTTTGATAGTCCACAGCTACCTGCTCCCTTGCACACCCAGCTTCACAAAGTACCTGTAAGATCACAGAAGCATAGCACTATACAAAGACATGAATCTATATTCATAAACAACTTAGGATCAGATTTAAATTGACCATACAAATGTAACAAGCATCAATGATACAAAAGCATGGAGGAAAACTCAAATAGCTTTTATTGATAAACAAGAAAAGATCCAGGAGGAGTTACAACCAGTTGTTCTGACCCAGCATCAACCTCCCAGCAAAGAAGCCCCTCTTCACCTCAAACAAAGCATAGATCACCCAACAATCTGATGTTTGTCTCTAGAAACCAACAACAATTCCTTACAATATGCAAAATTCCAGCCTCTGGATCTCTGGGATGAGGGATCCATATATAGATATCTGTAAGGGGGATGAGTCAGCTTGTGATTTGATTAGTGTCTTCTCTCTGTCAGTTCTTGCTTCCACTTGGAGACTGAGGGCCTCTTACTCATCCTTGGTCGAATTCAGTGAGGCAAGTGTCACAGGAGAAGATTCTGGAAGCTTCCATTGCCTCTCCACCTCGCGGAATGACACTGCCATTTGTCATTTCTCTCCCATCGCACCCCACAGAAGGGACTTTTGAAATGCAACGCACCCTCACAGTGTATTTAGGTGAGATGCAACACACTTAGCCAATGGAGCAGCTGCAATGATCCTGTTTTGACCAATTTTGAGCAGTTTCTGGTGGAGAACTTCTGAGAGAAGCTGTAATCTGTTGACCTTGTTCCTTTAGGGGTTAGAACAACACTTTTAGGGACTTAGGAGCCCTTGGTTTATGGACATTTCATGCTTGGAGTTGTAGGGCACAAAAATGTCTATAACATATGTATATTTCCGTTTTGACAATTTGGTAGTTGGAATAAATGTGTGAATGCATTATGGAATGCTTAGAATGATTTTGATGCACATATATAATGGAACTATAGTTTCATTTCAATCTATCTAAAATTAGTTGAAAGTGATAGAATTATTATGTGTGTAATAATTATAAGATCCCTTCAGCGGATATTGTAAATTTTGCAATGAATTTTTTTTATATATGAACACTTACCATTGTTTGGATTATTGAAGTTTAAATTATAGGTAGAGCATTGCAATGGGGTGTGAGATGGAAGACATTATGATGGATAAACATATAACCACTGGAAAAGGAGCCAAAAATCATAACTAAAAGTCTCATCTTTGTGATATTTGGCTTCTAAATGAAGCAAATTTGTGCGATTAAAAAATTTTATTTGAAATTTTTTACTATATCTCATGGGAACTAATTGTTGTGATATAGGTGAAATGGTGAAGAAAATATCCTAGGTACAAGGTCATTGTGGTGACATTGCATCCTTGTGACACACTTTTATTACCTCATGGGAGCTATTCATAAAGGGTGCCTTGACTATAAGATTCCATGAGAAATGTAGTGTAGTTTATATTAGAGCATGCCATAAGGGAACTTGGCTATAAGACTAACAATCTCTTCAATAACCCCATACAAAAAACCCTAGGATAGTTAGATTACCCAAGGATGGGGGTTGCATGGGCCTAGAAGGGTGAGTAACTAAGGGGAGAAGAAATTTGTCACACTCTCACTGGGAAGTGAGTATAAGAGGGCTTTTCCAATGCAAAAAATGAGTTGAACTTGTTACCTATGGGGGCATAGAATAACCATACAGGTACGTATTGGTTTAAAACATTATTTTTTAGAAATTCAACTTATTTTAGGGGCAAATCCATGTTTTATATAGAAGGATTACTAGCTAGCAAGGAAAATTAATTGTAACTTGTTGGCCTAAAATTTAAGCATCAGAGACCCAAGGTTCAACCTTAGGTTTCCAACAAAATATACCATCATATTCTAGCTTATCGTCGATGTTTTCATTCCACTTTGGGAAAAAGGAGCATCTCACCCAAGGCATGTCGGAACAATAAGAGAAAAGGGATCTAGAACGATGGTGGAGTGTTAACTATCATATTAGAAATTCATTCTAAACATCTCATTAACCTACAAAACAGAGTCAACATGTAGATTAAACATGCATAACTAAAGATAGTAAAATAATCATGCACAAAAAATTAAAATTTTAAATGGGACACACAATCATCAAACATCAAATGACAGATCATTCCTACAACAACTCCTTTATTCAATAGCAAGAAACGTTACACCAGAAACTCGTGCATGCTTGTGATATATTCATATTATGGATCACCTTACATTACAAGAACATGATATAATTTTGGAGAGAAAAGTATCAAACTCTATTCAAGCTATTACAAAACACTAAACCAACAGAACTTCAATTCTTCAACTAACAACAACCCAATTTGTTCATCCTTTTCCCTTTTTATATATCACACTCACTTGATTTGGTCCAATCTAATCAACATCAAAATCCATTTATCTCAATCTCAATCAGATCTAATTTGACAAATTTTTGTGCTTGTTTCCTTATCATCTTTGATTCTTTCAAATTCTGCACGCACTTCCTTCTTTTGCGACTTCACAAATTCTAATATAACTAACTTTTAGCTTATTCGTCGCTTCCTAATTTTTGGTGGCTACTTTTGGCAAATCTGGCCAATCCTTCTCCGCAAGTTATTTTAAACCATATTCTTCAAAATTTATTTCAAAATAAAGGACCCAACAAGCCCCGGCCACAACCTATTGACTCACCCTCAAGTCAATTTGTTGCTAGAGCTTCTGATAATGTCTACGATTGTATTTCTTCACCTATTTCTTCATCTTTCTGTGTTGTTGATTCTCCTTCAAATGAAGGACCCAAGTCTATCACATCGTATAGCACATCATCCTTGAAATTGGTACATCCATATCACAACAACCTTCCAAGTGTCCAAACTGGTGGTGACCTCTCCAAAGAATTTCTCAGTAGCCTCAATAGTAGGCTTAGCGGTGATCCAGGATTTTTTTTGCTTATAGATGTATTGGAATTGATATGAGTTACAGTTCTTAAAAGCCATAAAAACATAAGCATGAAAGAATGAAGACAAAGAGACATAATCACAAAATATCATGACAAAGAGATTTGATTATGGATTTCATCCAATTTGGACTACATCTTCGAGCCCTGGTTAATAGTGTGGAGGTATTCTTTTATTAAGTGGCATGAAAAGAGAGAAGTACAAGAATTTTTTACATAAAAAATCCTTATATATCCAATCTGGAAGATAGTTGGCTTATGGAGAGCCTAGCTCTAGAAACAAATAATACCACTGAACACATGGTGAAAAATAGTGCAAAAACACCTATCCAAACACCCAATTCAGATAATCAGGCCTTTTGCAACCTCTCGGAACCTCCTGATTGCTCAGGAATAGTTTCAGCCACCTACAAGGAGCAGGTGCCACTGCTCTGCTTGACAAACTGTGCTACTTTCTCTACTCTCCCCCATTCTTCTGACATAGAGGGTCCTTAAATAAGCATGTGTGGTAAATTCCTCAAAACCCAGGAAGTTCTTAACCAAAGACGAAGTTAGACTGACAACTCTGATTGGATATCTAAAATCTCAGGCTTAACTAAGACTTATGGAAACTACCTTACAAATATGGCAAAGTTGTTCTAACCGCACATTGAAATCGGTAATTGGTTGATCAACATACTGCAATCAACTGACAAATCCTATCGGAGCTCTCGCAATAAACAGACATATCCAAATTCCACACATTCTACACTTTTGTGCGATCCATGGATCTATCGAAATTATCAAACATAATATATAAATATCGCATCCTGAACCATCATCGCAAGTCACAAGTTAGTCTATGTCAACACCTCTTACACAAGCACTGTGCGAACCCACCAAGAGTATTAAACATAGCCTATAAAAGATCACACCCAGGACCCCTATCACACATCGCAATCGGTGAATATCATGGCCCATCGAAAAATCGCAGTCGACAATATTCATCAGCGGACTGATGCAATCCTTTGTTCTGTGATATGATGGACCTGCCAGTGGATATAAAACATCATATATAGAATATCAGGTCTCACTATCCATCACAATCACAATTCAGACCATGTCGATGCTGATTTGTAAATTGTGACCTTTACCTTTATGTAGTATGCGATAAAATTGCATCACAACCGAGTCTTCACCAGGGCCGATATACCTTTTTTATCCCCCACTAGCCTATGATATGCGATATCGCAATCAAAGTCGGTAACTCCAGGGGATGATTCTCCTTAAGTCACTTCTCTTTTCACCGATAAGAGATATGCAGGGCCTAGTGGACTTGCCACATGGTGTGCCCTCATTCGATGAAGCTTGGCCATGTCATCTTCTTCTTACCACCTAGACAAGTCAAACTCAAACTTTGAATTTCTCTAACTTTTTCATTTGGACTTGGATTTGAGTGTCATTCACATTGTTTGAATAAGGCAATGAGAACTAATCTGAAATTATCATATGTTAAACTGAAGTAGAATTGATTATGCCAATAGTGAACTGAATGTTAAACTTTAAGTGCTTAAACCATGAGAACTTCTTGAGAAGAAAGAATTTACGATAGATGATAAACATAAGCAAGATGTAAAACAGAAGTGAAAAGAAGTAAAACACAAAGATACCAGACAACAAGATTGATTAAGGAGTTCATCCCTGATGGACTACATCTTTGGGTCTACTTTCAAGACGGGCGACCACTTTATTAGGATTGAATCTGAGAAGGTCAATTACACAGAAAATTGACCAAACTAAATGTACATGTAGGCACTTTTGGTCACTGCCATAAGAAATCTCTCTGAACCAGCTTTCCAATGCCTGTTAGAGTTCCCAATTTTGACTCCGGATGCTCCTGTTACACTGAAAAAAAAAAAAAAAAAAAAATCCTGTATCCTCCAGAATCTACACACAAAACTCAAAACCACTCATCCCCCTCTTCAATGAGAAAAAATTCCTTTTATAACCCTAGAAAGCATTCAAACTCCTTATGCCCAAGATTGTCATGAATGCTAAAGATAGGGTTTGCCATTATGTCATAGGGGACACCTAGTTGATTTGTTACAAGGTCTTGTTATTAGTTTAACACCAAAAATACCTTTCCAAACCCAAAAATAAATTTGTCTAAACATAAACTGCAAGCAGTCAACTGACTATGCAGAGATTGGTTGACCACCCATGTGAATAGGCTGTCGTCTAACCATAGGCTGACACCTCTCTGGTGGTTTCAACATCAACACCTGGCGGACAACTGTATGCCGTTTTTCTATCACATGCTAACCAAAAATCCGACAGTTGTGGCTTCATCTGGTAGTCTTCCCTACCTGCGTGGTTGCACCCTTCCGACCCATTCACATGTCGATAATTACCACAAGGTAGTTCCACTACGATTAAGGCTGAGGCTTCACAAACTACCCAACCTTTGACTTCTCACATAGTTACAGTTCCCACTGCAGTTTTGATGTTGCGGTTAGTTGTAACCTCCCCTGCAAAATCTAACCCCGACTGATATCCTCTAGCCGCTCACATGGCATGGTTCCAACACGGTCTAAACCTCACAGTTAGGGACTGATATATTTATTTTGCAATGTATTTGTTATGCAATAGCCCGAGAGGGTTTTCAACTTAGGGTTATGTATTGTAATGTTTACAATGGTCCGAGAGGTTTATAGATTAGGGTTAATGCCTTTTTCTGATTTGTAATGTATGGTTTAGGTATAGGTTAGGGTTTAGCATAGGTTTAGGTGTTGAATTACATGTTTTTTTACCATATCTTTTTAGGGCTAGGTTTTAGTCATAGGTTTTAGCCTTTACATCAAAAAAACCCATTTACAGCCAATTGTCACAAAGTGACATTCAAACCCACATGACGACAAACCTTTTTCGACAACCAAACTCTACGAGGCGGATGACCAACCCATGTCAACAACCATATCCTGGTAGAACTAATGATAACCACATGTTGACAACCAGGTACCAAACCATCTTCACTGAACACCATGAAAACCATTGACATCACCGGACAACCTGAACCGTAAACATCACTATCGAAGCTAAAGACACTAGACACTGAATCTGATGATGAAACTAAAGTTTTGCAACTGATCTGACAAGATCCTCCTAAATCAATCCTCTCCAATTGAAAGCTTTTGGACCACAAACATTTGACTTAAACAGATAGTCGATGAGGGTAGATCTCCCTGATGATGTACCACTACATTCGATCAACCACCTGACAGTGATGACCCTGATGATCTTAATTATGGCACATTTTGAATCTGTGAACTATTCCATCCATCTACAATATGCATAACTTGCGAAGATGGTCAAACAACCTATTATGAACATGGGAATTTACTTCTTTCCATGAAATACCATGAATTAGTATTCACACATGTTAGGAGTAGGATCCCCCAAGGGCAGTTTTGGGGCTAAAAGCCCATGTTTGAGTCAAATTTTGTAATAAAATTGTAAAGACAATACATTTTGTGGTCACGGAGCGTGAATGTGTCATAATTCATAAAGAGTTGTTCGCCCTTAGTTTTGTAAAGTAAATTCAGCTGTAAGAGATCCACCCATGGTCCACGGACCATGGGATTGTACAAAAAGAGCTAAGATCTAAGTAGTTAGGATAACCAATCATGAAGAAGAGAGTTGTAGCTTTGAAGTAAGAAGTCTAAGTTTTGGGTCGTACCATAGGTAGAGGCTCTGCAGCTTAGTGCGCAGAGGCCTAGGGTAGAAGTTCACAGCTGAGTGTGCAGACCCCTACAGTCTGTAATCACTTGGAAGACATCAATAAAGAGAAGTATTCTACAATTTTTGGGTCTTGTTCCGATTAATGCATCTTGTCATTTTATGTATGAATTTCCTTTATAATGCTTATGTGATGCGCGAATGTATATAATTATGTTGGATAACTAAATGCAATTAAGAATATTTGTTTACATGGTGCTAACTATGAGTATCTAATAAGACAAGTAAGATTCTTAAGATAACTTGAAAATGTGTACAATATGCTGCCTTAGCAGTGTGAAAATGTCTAGATCGAGGGTTAGGGTTGCGTGAAGGTTAGCCATACCCTTTCGCAGAGGTATTAAAGGATGGGATAGAGGGCTCATCTAGCAAGTCCTAGAGCGAAGCGACCTGCGTGAATGAGGGAATAAGAGGAATAAACCGACATCACAACCATCTTAGTGTGTGGAAACTTGGTTCCAGCATCCCTCCATACTACTTTGGGTGAGATTTCGATCCGCGCTCCACGGGCTGATGCTGAAAGGGCCAGTAGTGTAGGGATTTGTTTAGATAATTAACACAGAACCTAGGTCAGGCCCCCTTAAGCCAACAAATGATTCTGTTTCCAAGACCAGAATCTGCATAAGAGATGTGTGAAGTCGTATCACTGGAATACAACTAAGAAAGAGATTAGAGACTAGTTGGATAGGAAGATCCACGAATTCACGATGCAGGAGAACAGAAACCCGTGACTAACAAAGGAACAGTGGCTGGATAGGTACCTGTATACAGAGATCCATGAGATCTTTTTCTGCTCCTTTCTGGTTGAGCTATATGAGTGGATCGTGAAGCTAGAAGATAGCCTAGGAAGGTGGAAACTTGACGGTCCTATTGTGTGGACCCTGGAGCTAATACAGTATCTGAGGAAAAGATTGCCTGCACTGTCGATCACGAGCTCGATCACGTCATAGCAGGATTTGTGATTGAATTCATAGTCTACACCTCAGTCAGCTACAACGAGGCAGAGCAGCGCTTTTTTAAATGACCGCGAGGTAAGTACGTGAAATCTTTGAATACCTAGATTACAACGTTATTGTGCGAAAAACGGGGTATGCAACTACCTTAATGTTCGGGGCTACGCGAAGCAGAAAAATTTATAGGAAGGAAGGAAAAAATGGTCCTGAATATAGTCCATTGATTTCACCTCTACGAGGTGATGAAGAAGGGATAGCACAGGTTTCTCCACAAAGTGATATTCAGTTAATAATACATGGATTCTCGTGAATACCACCTCCACCCACACCACCTCCAACTTCACCACCATCACCTGTGACTTCACCCGTACCACCTCCACCTCCACCATAGTTCAATATGGAAATTATGCTCATCCCGCCTATAGGGTTCAGGCAGAAATGTGGCTCCCTAACCAGAGTACAGGGATGGCACAGACAAGATTTCAGGGGCGTGGATGAGGCCCAGGTGGAGGAGCATCTGGCAGAGTTCGAGGACAGTTGATATGCCACGATTGTGAAGGACTGGGACACTATGCTTGCGATTGCACTAACCCAACACATCCATTATGCAAGTACAGTACTTTATTTGATCATGAAATAGAATAATTCCCTCTACTGATAGCAAGGATGTGACAAAGGGGTGCTACCACCTCTGCCAACTCAGAACCTGCAGATGATGAGGTCTAAGCCGCGCGAAGAGGATCCAAACGTGAATATAGTGCTTCGGAGTGGAATCACAATAGGAGATGACAAAGGGAAACAATCTGAAGATAGTACATCGGTTCGCAAGGCTCCATTGAAGGAGGTTGAGTTTGATTTGGAGCATGCACATGAAGCCTTCATGGAAGCGAAGAAGAGCTTCACTGAGGCCTCCACCTCAGGGAGCAAGGATAAGCCTGATCAGGAGATGAACCCTTCTATGCTCAAAACCTTCCTAGAGACCTGCATGAAGTTATTACACGATAGTAAGGCTATAAAGGGGCTACAAGATCTCATCAATAGATGTGTTGGAACCACTCTGGGTGAGCCGTGCGTGGTACGAAATATTGGGAAGCATAAAACAAGAATGGGACGGGAGATGAGACTGACCACGTAGATAGGAGAGTAAGAAATGGATCAGGTTAGTTTTGACCTGGGGTCAGATGGGAATGTCTTACCAAAGCAAACTTGGGAACGGATGGGGAGACCTGCATTGCAATGGTCTCCGATTTAGCTAAGGATGGCGAATCAACAGAAGATCATCCCCATGGGCCAGTTGCAGGGGGTGACTGTGGATATTGAAGGTGTGAGCACGCTGGCTGACTTTGAAGTAATAGAAATTGTGGATGAAAGCAACCCCTATCTTACACTCCTGGGAATTGATTGGGCTACTGATATGAATGAGGTAATCAATCTAAAGAAGCAAAAGATGATATTTGAGAAGAAATCGCTACACGTAATAGTATCCCTAGATCATCTTGAAGAATCATGCTATATTGAACCAGTCCACGATTATGAGAGTGATGACGATCTGGACTGTATCTATAAGATAACAGCAAGAGACCAAGATTGGGTGAGTCCCACTGCAGATGGATGAATGACATGGGATCGCGAGAGTTCCTGCACTTCGAACTCCGATGAAGAGTTAGAGCACTGGCAGAATCAGTTACATGAAGTAACTACTCTGAACTACAACATGATGACCCAGTCACTGCATTGTGTGTCCTCAAAGGTAAGAAATTTTCCTACTTATGATGGCCTGAATGAGGTAGATATCTTTTTGGATGCATTTGAAAGGGAGGTACCAGAAAACCAGTGCTTCCAGGCGTTGGACTGGGCACTACACGCTACACCTGCAAGATGGTGGGGTACGCATAAGGGAAGCTTTGATGATTGGCGCGAATGTAGGAGAATGATGAGAACACACTTTGGGAAGCTGAAGATGCGAATGACAGACAAGTATGATGTGCAGGATTATCCACACGTGCATTTGGCCAAATAGGCCTAGGCTTATGGAGAAAAGCCCTAGCCTGAATGGGTGCACTTGTTCTGTCACACCCTGGACATCGTCCTGATGAATTGGTATGTAGAAATAGAGCTTCACCATGGTACAGGTGAATGGGATATTCTGCGTGAGGGATTCATAATGACATTCAATTTTGAAGACAGGTTTGACAGTATTGATGAGGTGCTACAAGAGGTGAAAGTAGCTATCTTTAGGATACTGCAAGATCACTTAGACCTGATTCACCTGAGTGGGATACTCAGCTAAGTCATGCCTTAGAATGTTATAATGAAATCGCTGAAGAAGAGGATGAGAATTCACAAAAGATAAACATCCTGGAAACAGAGGGTCACCGCGAGGTTGAAGGACCGCAGGTTGAGAATCTTGATATAACTCTGCCTCTGAAAACAAAACAAGTAAGCATTGGTATGGAGGTAGAACCCAAATTCGTGAAGATTGGAGACAACTGGGATGACGTGACGGTGGATAAGTTCACTGAATTCCTTCGCGAATACCAGGATTTATTCCATACTAAGTTTACGGATCTGAAAGGGATAATCGGGGACCTGGCTGTTATGAAGATCACATTAAAGGCTGGCATGAAGCTAATTAAGCAAATACCTTACCGCCTCAATCCAAAGTATAAGGAGAAGGTCCTCTTAGAGCTAGACAAGATGCTCGCGGCAGGCATCATTGAGCATATGGAAGAATCTGGTTGGGTAAGCCCAATGGTGGTACAGGAGAAGAAGAAGAAGGATGAAATAAGGATATGTGTGGATCTTAGAAAGTTGAATGACACTTGCATACATCATCCCTTCCCAACTCCATTCACTGATGAAGTGTTGGACAATGTAGGTGGCCAAGAAGCATATTCCTTCACTTATGGGTTCTCGAGGTACCACCAGATCAAAATCACGTCAGAGGATAGGAGAAAAACAACCTTCGCGACTGAGTGGGGTTGTTTTCAATACACTATAATGTTGTTTGGATTGAAGAATGCGCCTACGATCTTCTCGCATGTAGCCGTTGCTACATTGAAGGAATTTATGCATAAATTCCTGGAGGTATACTTTGATGATTGGACTATGTTTGGGTTGGTAAAATGCCATGTAGAAATCTTGCACCTGATGCTGGATACCTGTTAGGTCATGTGGTTTGCAGACAGGGACTGATCGTAGATCCCATGAAGATCATGGTGATACTAAACTTGGATGCACTGAGCGTGAAGCAGTTGCGCGCTATCTTAGGACACAAGGGATATTACAGAAATTTTATCAAAGGTTATGCCCAGATCATCGCGCCTATGGAGAAATTGTTGAAGAAGGACATCACGTTCTATTGGACCGAGGACTGTAAGAAGAGCTTGGATATATTGAAAGAGAAAATGGTCACCTCGTCGATTCTAGTCTTCTCGAATTGGAAGAAGGCGTTTCGTGCACATGTCGACACATCATGTATAGTGATGGGAGCAGTACTGACATAGGCTAATGGATAAGACTTGGACCATCTTATCGCGTTTACAAGTAGAAGGTTATCTAAGGCATAAAATAACTATTCCACCACCGAGCGCGAAGGGTTAGCCATGGTGTATGCACTCCAGAAGTTTAGGCACTACTTGTTGGGAGGCCATTTTAAGATGTATACAGATCACTCCGCATTGAAGTACCTGGTCAATAAGCTTGTGCTGGGGGGGATAATCTGCAGAAGGATGTTACTATTCGAGGAATATGATTTTTAAGTTATTGTGAAGTCTGGATGACTGAACGCAACTCCAGACAATCTGTCGTGCAGTCTTGGTATGGTGTGCATGACGCGATAGGAACATGATTGTCTCACGCGGCAGATTTCTCTGTCATTTCGAGGCATCTATACAAGATGGGGTCTGATGAGATATTGCGGTGGTATGTACCCAAGTTTGAAAGAAGCAGCATCCTCATGGATGCTCATGGGGGCACAGCTAGAGGACATTATGTAGGAAGAGGAACTGCGCAGAAGATTCTACACACAGGGTTGTGGTGGCCAACCCTACATTAGGACTCAAAAGCGTATTGCAAGGCATGTGATGTGTGTTAGAGGACTGGTAAGCCATCGCGAAGGGATGAGATGCCTTTGAATCCACAGATGACATTGCAACTCTTTGAGAAATGGGCGATAGATTTTGTGGGACCCATTTAGCCCCAAGGAAAGACGGGAACAAGGTACATTATCACCGTAACGAAGTATTTGACTCGTTGGGCGGAGGCACAGCCTGTGAAGGATTGCATAGGCATGACTACTACAAAGTTCCTCTTTGAGCATGTACAGACATGATTTGGATGTCCAAATATCTTTATGAGTGATCGCGGTACACACTTTCTGAATGAGATGATCAGTGCGCTGATAGGGGAATTTCAGGTGTATCACCAGAAGAGCATGCCTTATCACCCGCAGGCTAACGGGACGGTCAAAGAATTCAATAAAGTGTTGGAGAACATGTTGATGAAGGTTTGCAATGCCCAGCTAAGTGATTGGCACCTACGCATACCTGCAGTACTATGGGCCATTCAAATGACATGCAAGAAGTTGACTGGACAAGCCCCCTTTAGGCTTGTCTATGGGGTTGAAGCGATAATACCTATGGAATATATTGTTCCTATTCTACGCATAGTAGTTCTCATAGGTATGAAAGATCATGGAGACCTGGTGGAAAGGCTCTCATAGCTGGATGAGCTTGAGGAAGAGACATTTCTAGCTGGATTTCACCAACAGGTCCAAAAGTAGTGCGAAAAATCCTGGCATGATTGACACATTAAGTTGCACACCTTTAAGGTAAATGACCTAGTGTTGTTAAATGACAGTAAGTTTGATAAATTTCCAGGGAAATTTAGGATGCACTGGTTAGGGCCCTATGTCATTAAGGAAATTACCGATGGAGGAGTGGTACAGCTGGTCAAATTAAATGGATATCCCTTCCCAGGAAAGGTGAATGGCAGTCGATTGAAGCCATACACCGTCTGTCCGCCCATGTGACTAGATGAAGGTAGCATAGTCTTAGCACTCCAGGTAGCTGAAAGGAGGTATAGGACTATAAACTACACTCCCTAGGTTGGGGAGCTACGTGATTGGAGGTTTGTGCGAAGCAAGGAAATGTCACAGGGTCTGCGGTAGCGTGGAGGGAGTTGCGCTACTCAGGGAGAAATCACATAGGTCAGCTAGAAAGTGACTATTAAAGTCATTGTTCATGATTTGATGGTTGAAAGGTGGCCAAATGGAGTGGGCGGCCGACATTTAAGATGAAATTTATGGCTCATATCTTTGAAAATTTGCCGCCAATCCAAAATTAATGGACCGAATTTAGGGGGAACAGTCAGATTTGAATTCAAAATGCCATATAAATTACAAGTGGTTGTCCAACAAAAAACACTTGGCATTTTGAGAATTGAGTTTTTGAGCTCTTAGGCACTCATGAATTGAGAATTCTTTGAGACTTTGAAAGAAACTCCAACATTTGCAAACTTACCATATACGATGCGAGTACTATTGGAGAGCGTTATGTCGTCACCTACAGAAACTATAAATACTGAAGAAATAGTAGAGGATCCGGTGCCAGAAGTTGATATGGAGGTAGAGGAAGTTGCTCCAGTAGTGGTTGAAGTATTGGCAGAGGTCCCTAAATCACCGAGGACGCTGAGACCAAAGCCGACCCCAACCAAGGACATTGTGAAGGACAAGAAGGGCAAGCAGATTGCCATACCAATTGTGATGTAGGAAAGTGTTCCCTCTACGGACAGAGGCAACCCCTCTAGCCCTAGAGTGGGTCTAGTCACAGCAAGGACAGATCAACAATAGATTTCCTTAAACAGTCATATTTTGAGGCCTACCTCAACCGGTGGTCGATGGAGTTTTGTTGCGCTGCTCCAACTTTCGCTTCCTTCTCCTCAATGAGTGATCAACCTGAAACAATGCAAAGGAAATACAACAAAGCACATAACCGGAAAACAACAATGATCTATTTACTCACAAAGTCAAGAAGTCATGAGATATCAAGTAAAATACATACAAGACATAGGAAAACATCATTGATTGTATTAATAATGAAATAAGAGCAAGCTTACAACCAAAGTCTTGACGTTGCAAGCCTTCTCAGAGGGTCCAACCAGTGTATTTCTCAAGCATTCACTCTTTGAAGATGGATCTCCCAACATACAAAGTTCTCTCTCACTCATAAGTTTTACACAAAGTTAAGGGCACTTCACAACCTTCAACAAGCTATCAACAATCCCACACTTGTCACACCCACACCAGCTATCTATCAAACTCAAAAACACTAATAGCACTGCTCAATTCAAGAATTTACCAACTAGCTGATCATAGCAATGGTGGGTGTTTAAATAGGAGAAGGAGTCTCCATGAAAGGTGGAAGAGTGAGCTTATTCCCAAGGAAGGTACCACAAATGACGGAACTTCCATACCAGAGGAGGAAGGGCGACACAAACTATGCCAACAACCAGGTCTAGAGACATCCAGACCACCGACTAGTGGAACAAATTCACCTAATCTGGATCATCGCGAGCTTATAACTAATCTTTAGTGCTGACATCACTAGCAGACAACGTAACCAGTCAGACCATCGCTAAAGATAGCAAGTAGCCTCATGCCAGAGCATGAAATCGCACTGTTGTGGGGAAAAGTATCCGATGCGGATGACCCTATCCCTACTCTAAAGGTGACATTCTTTAGCAACAACTGAAAGTAAAGTTTTGATGATTTCCTTTATGAAAGTACAGAGAGAATGAAGAAAGATTAACCAACCTGGTGTCTTTCGCTTAGTCGATCCTTGTCCTCTCTCTTTGTCTCTTGTTCCCAGCTCCTTGCTCTCTTTGCCGGTCCAGCTACACACAGATCCTGCACAAAACAAGAGAGGAAACTACAAGATACAAGTACTCATAACTGATACATGGATTAGAGTGAATCAAATATACATGTAAATACAATACATCAATGCAATACAAGTATATAGGAGAACATGCAAAACTTTATTGATAGAAGTAACAGGGTTCTGAGAAGGTTACAACCAATGATGGCTCCAATCCAGCAGCACCTCCCCAGCAGCAAGAACTCTCCTCTTCACCTCTAGTAAAACAATCACCCAATAGCTCTAACTGTAAACCAACAGCACCTCCTTGCTTTACACAAAATTCCAGCCTCCTTAGACCTCATAGAAGAGCTCTATATATAGGATAGAAGAAGAGAGGATGAGTCAGCTTGAGACTGACATGAAGCTGCCTTGTGTCCTCTCCCTCTTCAGTTAATCTTCAGTTCTTGAGTCCACTTGGAGATCCTTGCTTACACATGGTGATCAAGTACCTCTTACTCATCACAGGGCGAATCTCATGAACCAAGTGTCAGTTTGGAAGCTTCCTGGGCAGTTGACACCTTGCAGGATGACTGTGCCACTTGGCCAATCTCGCCCAGCGCAGGTAGCCTTCATTAATCTTGACTTCCAGCGCAGGTACAAGGAGGGACAGTTGCATTCCAGCGCAGAAGCTCAGTGGAGCAGCTGACATGATCCAAAATAAGCCTGTTTTGAAGTGTTTTCAGGTGGAGAACTGATTGGAAGTGCTGTTGTTTGATGACCTTGTTCTTTTAGGGGTAAGAACAACATGTTTAGGGACTGAGGATCCCTGTGATTATTGACATTTCATGCTCCATGATGCGAGGCACAAAAATGTCTATAACAGTTGCCCCCTAAAGTATGAGGCCGTTTATCGGGTGAAATGCTTTATCTAGAGGGTCCGAAGTTCATTCCAGTGCTGAGGAGGCGCCCTGTAATACAATACAATACAATACATTATTTTTCATTCTATTTTCATGATCTAGCTGAGGCGGGCATTCCCATGCTCAGCTTTTATAAATACATTTTGGTACATATGACAGACGATCGTCTGAAGGTAGACTGATAATTTTCTGCTGAAATTATCATCCTTTGAATAGGATGATCATCTGTTGCAATGATGTACATGACAAATGCTTTTATATTTCCTGAATATATATCGCAGCCCGGATGGATGAAACTAGATCCGGGGTCTTCAAACTCGTTCGATCTTCACTCTAAGTACAAGTCGATCCATGTGAGAATTGCGCTGAAGTCGAACATGGAAAGACATCGCTTGATTACCGGTCAATAATGAAAACCGTTAACAAGCGCGAGAGGAATCACCAATAATGACGATGACCCTCAAGGTACTGCAGTACAATTCACGTGGCGTGAATAAAGGACTTGGCGTCGAACGCCACGCAAAATATTCTGGTCGAAGGTCATTGATGTATACCTGTCGCCGGAAGTGAGAAACTTGCCATTGAGGCATGCAAGCTTCAAAGTACTGATGGGGGTGTTCCTAGATCAACTTCTTGGATAATGAGCTGAAGTCGACAAGAAGCGATCCGTCAAAGGAGGGCCTTAATGAATCCCACATCAATGACACGGAACGGAGCTAATGACTTTAGTGGAGGTGAAAACAAACTGTGACATATGATTCAGGGTGGCGATCATGAATGGATGAAGGATAATGTATGGCAGTGGATGGGACATGGTTGACACTTTCAGAATGACCCCTCTTGAACATATAACGACACTGATGCGATGGATCGGTAGCATTACCCCAAATGTGGATGGTTTGGCGAAGACCATGGCGATGAGACCGGTGAATGAAACAACCCAACCCGATGTGGTACGGAGGAAAAGTGTCATGTTCAAGAGTGACTTGCTACCATTAAACTTTGATGTTCTCCCAATTTTTCCCCAGTCATTTCTGACCAGTACCTCTTTATTTTTGTCAAGCTTGAGGAGGATAACATATGCTTGTTCTATAACCTGCCCTTCGGGCAAGCCCATCGCTATGATTTAACGAGCCTAGCGATAGGGAAACTCGTTCTCGTCTAAAGACAAGTTTGTCGCTATTTAATCATTTTAACGAGTCTAACGACAAAGAAAACTCGGTCCTTTTCATTTTTAGAGAGTCTGAAAAGGTACAGAAAGTCAACTCCATAATTCCTTTTTCGTCAGCTAATCCCTTAAGTCCGAAAAAGTATAAAACAATACAGAAGGGATGGCTGTTCGATACTTTTAACGAGCCGAACAAGACAAGCGCTCGATCCTTTTGTGCAATAATCCCTCAGGTCCAAAAAGATTAAAATTTAGAGGAGGGATAGCGTTCCGGTCGTTTAACGAGCTGGAAGGCCAAAACTCGGCAAACTTTTCATATTTTACGAGTCAGTGAAAAGAGCTCAAAGAAGACTCGTCTTTTGAGGAACGAGTGATAAACAGGGATAGCAGCAGATTCCAGGTACAGGTTGGAATTTTCCAATCACGGCAGTGTCACAAGGATGGCTAGGTGAAATCACTCTTCGCAGCTATTTCTCAAAAGAGGTAAACACACAAATGGAGGTGAATGATCGGCCAAATGAACAGTGGAGGTGATGGATGAAAACACGATCAAGGTTCTTATGGCTGATGAATTTACAATCTCAAAAGGCGATTTACCGGTTCATTTTTTTTCCATGAGCTTGAACTCTGGGGGAAACTTTTGCTCACACTTTTCTATTTTTTAACGAGCATAAATTCAGTCATAAAACTGCTCGAATTTTGCGTTTATTTTTTAACGAGCATGAACTATATGCTAAAACTGCTCGATATACCAGTCATAAAAAGAACGCCTCCCGTAAGGACCAATTTTTATAGAGCTTATGCCTTACCACAGCTATGCTCACTTTTGGCAAATTTTACTTTTGCCCCACAGGCTTCTTTCATGCAAGTTTGGAAACGGCTAATCTTAAAACCAGATAAATAACCGCCCCTAGCTTGCACTCCAGAAGGTTTGCATGCCCCCAGGTATAGGATAGAATTTCGAGGCTGCCCCTCCTCTCCCCTACCTCTGCTTTTCTTTGGGTGTTCACAGTTACTTGTCATCTTGCCAATCTAATGTTAACGATACTTGTCTTCTCGTTATTCTAAGGGGTCTTACGTAGTACTCAGGCTTCCCGTCGGCCCACTTTTAACAAACAGCTATTTGTGACAATGGAAGAACACTACTCAAAGATAAAACATTGGTATTATTGAGGGAGGCTTGCTTCTTTCTTATTATCCGAAGAGGGTTCTATTTGCTGCCGCAAATCAATCTCTTTCTTCGGCGATGTCTAACGTTGGGTTACTAAAGATGGTGACCACCCGTTGTAGCAATAGAATCTCTTTGAAGGCTGCCCCTGCTTATCCTTCAAAACATTCGTTTTAATGGGCGAGGCTTGAATTCAAAGACGGTTACTACTTGTTACCGCAAACGGTCTTCATCTTCGGTGTCCCTATTACCTAGACAAGGGGAGCGAGAAGCCAATTATCTCACTCACATAACTTTGACAAAAGAATATTATTCCAGAACAACCCCACTTCCTTCCACGGACGGGGTACGGACTAGTCATATTCTTTTGCAGAAATTCTTCCTTATACCCGGGGTTTCTTCTGCCCGAAGCAGACCAGGGTGCATGCCCCCTGGGTTCCAGTCTTTCTTTCCGAATCACTCGCACTCATCGGGAAGAAGGACTGGGGGTGGAGGCGAATCTTGAGTGAACAGACCATTTAGGAATGGTATTTGACTATTTGCGATGCGAGATCCCGGAAACGAAAGTTGGTCTACGAGCTTGACCACCCTTCCTTCGTGTGGAAAACACATTACTCTAAAGAGTGAGGAGACTATCGCTCCCATGCAATAAATATAGTCCCGCCCAAGGAGTAGGTTATAATCCAAAGGTCCTTGGACGACCATCACGTTCATCTCGACGGTCTTCCCTTTCAATGTAACAGGTACATTGGGGAGGATCCCTAATGGTCGACTGGTTCCTTTATCAAAACCTGAGAGATTTCTCAACTCAGGTAAAAGCGCTGGGGAACCCAGTGCTTTCCAAGCAACAGAGGAAAGGATACTCACAGACGCCCCTTCATCAATGATAGTACCAGCCATGATCATTCTATAGATCTGGACAATGATTCTGAATGGTACACTGGCTGGTAACCGGGGTCTGCCTAGTTGATTCCAATCAAAGGATACAACCAGGTTGCTTGGTGGTGGGACCGAATATACGGCCGAATATGACTCTGATGATGTTCCTTCCTGCGATAAAGGAATGGGCGCATTGCCCTGACGCTCATCGGAGTCGGTGCTGATGAAAAGAACCTGGATGGTGTCATCCTTATTCTCTTCAGTGAGGGTGTCGCATGAAGACGACTCTTCGACGACGGTGTCATTTGAAGACGGGTCTTCAATGACGGAGTCATTGGACGATAGAACCTCTGAAGGAAGAACCGGGTCAACTGTCGTTTCGACTTTTAGACTTTCGTCTAGTCTGGATTCAGTAGGTTCATTCCCAATGACCGACACTTCAGCTGACCACTTGAGCGGGCCAGCTGGATTTTCAACTATCGAGGGATTAGGCACGAGTTTTTGGTATCCAGGAGGAAGTCGCAACGGGGAGACCGGGCGATCTTCCAAAACTCTCTTGGCCTCATCTAAGAATGGACATTTGTGGATGGCATGATTGCCTTCACACAATAGACAGGGTGATCTTGGTCCCCTCCTTCGTCCTTCACTCTCGCTAGTTGACGGAATGCAATCAACATGACAACCAGAGGTTGATGCTACCGGATTGTGCAACCTTGGGGACCAGTCCCTTAGTATCCGGGGAATACAAGGACAATCACGATGGAAATGGATCCCTTTGCAAATGACACATGGCGATTTAGGCCCGGTCGGTGCAGTGTGTGGGTTTTTGTCAGTTTTCTTCTGCTTGCCCCCAGTCGCCTTCGCCAGAGGCTCCTTCTGCTTCTTTTCTCTCTTCTCCTTTTCCTTCTTCTCCTTGGGAGGCTGACTTTTGCCGGCTCTACCTTGCGAAGATGAAGGATCAGAGGAAGTATCATAAGAAGTGGAAGGCTGGTGGGTAGTTCTAGATTGTTCTGACTGTTGATTCGACTGCTCAGGATTAGTGGCGATCTGGACTACATTAGTTGAAAAAGAGCCATACAGGGAGGCCGATTGTCAATCCTGGAAGTGACAATGTAGCCATATGAGGCGCACCAACATCTCCCCAAGAGGAGAAGGGATTTGGACTTCCGCCAAGGTTACTTCCTTGGTTGGTGGGCTCCATACTTTTCAACTGAAAGATCAACGTGGGAATAACAGGTGATTATGTTCCGCTTAAAATAAATTTTATTAACGACGCTTTTAGACACAAACTTGCTTTTTCATGTTTTAAGAGTCGAGAAAAAGCTAAAGATGACTCTAGTCGCCTTCGATGTATTAACGAGCCCGAAGTGACAAATGCTCGGTTGGACCTTTTCAGTTATAGAGTTTGAAAAGGGCCAAAAGAAACTGCTCTGGAGATCTAGGCAGAGGGTGTGCCAAACCTTTCGCGAAACCACAGAATACGTTTTACGGTACGGGTGGTCGATCTTCGTGAATGCTGTGTTCACTGCATCGCGATCAGTAGGGCGGTCGACACGGCTTCCTAAGGATAAAGGATAAAAGCCTATAGGGGTCTCCCAATATACGCGACGGTACGCGGGAGCTCAAGTCCGTGTTAGTGCCACCGACTCTCAGGAGGAATCACCCACCTTCGTAGAGATCGACAGTCACTATGTTTAACGACGCCGGAACACGTCTCTACCTAGACCTCTAGATGTTTGCGTTAAATTCCAAAGCGTTGTTATGTAAATTGAGTTTATTTTAATGTTGATCTTTCTTAACAGTTTGCCTTTCAGGTTCGCCACGAGATGTATATATACAACTTCCTATATGCAATCTAAGAATGAGAAGCAAATCTTTTCAATCTTTCAACTTTGAAAACCTTAATCTACTTGAGGGAAAAGAAAGACACAACTTTTTCCACAGATCAAAGAACACACACTAAAATGCACATCTTCCTAAATCGTCAAGCATACAGTCAAATGCAAAATGCACAATGCATGTATTTCTTTTCGTTATCCTTAATGTTGATGCTAGACAGAAAGGAAACTGTTGTATAATTTTGAATCTAATTTCAAGTAGAAATAAACAAGCTTGTCCACAATCAAAAAGACACCTTATGATAGACTTGTTGAAAACACAGGAAATGTATAGATTCAAACCATGAAATGAAAAGCAAACAAACTCAAACAGCCATGAACAGTAATAAAACTAGCTCTTAAGATCACAAAGACACTTTTACAGTTCAGGATCTAAGAGGCCACAGCTATACTGGTTCGCTTTTCACAATGGGAAACTGTAACTGAAGCAAGAAATACTGAAAGAACATTCACAGTTTCATCACACAACTGAGGCGGAATAATGTCAAGGAGAAGTGGTCTACAGCAAGTACAATGACCAGCAAGCAATCAGCTAAAAATCAGTGAAAACAGGGCCAAGACACAAAGGGAAAGCTGAGCAAGACAATGGCTAACTGGACCAGCGCAGGTTCTAGTCTGCCAGTTTGACTCTCAGCGCAGTTCCCGAAGGGAGCACCTGCGCTGTAATGCAGACTGCCTGTGGACAACCTGCACTGACACACGAGAGTTGCGTCTGCAAAGAATTCCGGGTCATAAAAAGCTCAAAAATGCACTGTTTTTGCTGAAATAAAAAGCTATAGGTCAAGTACAGGCTAAGGGATGATCAAGAGGATGAAGATCTATCACAAAGAGTAAAGAGTCTTTTGTAGATAAGCTCTTCAAATCTTGAATTTGCTCAGCAAATGAGCAAGAGTAGCAGTCCCTCTACTTCGCTTTTGATATAGTCAAAAGCTTTTCGATTTGGTACTCTTTTCTTCAAGAAATGAATAGCAAAATACTACAAACACCAACAAGATACTAGGCTTCCCCAGCGGAGTCGCCAGTTTGTTGTGGGGAAAAGTATCCGATGCGGATGACCCTATCCCTACTCTAAAGGTGACATTCTTTAGCAACAACTGAAAGTAAAGTTTTGATGATTTCCTTTATGAAAGTACAGAGAGAATGAAGAAAGATTAACCAACCTGGTGTCTTTCGCTTAGTCGATCCTTGTCCTCTCTGTCTCTTGTTCCCAACTCCTTGCTCTCTTTGCCGGTCCAGCTACACACAGATCCTGCACAAAACAAGAGAGGAAACTACAAGATACAAGTACTCATAACTGATACATGGATTAGAGTGAATCAAATATACATGTAAATACAATACATCAATGCAATACAAGTATATAGGAGAACATGCAAAACTTTATTGATAGAAGTAACAGGGTTCTGAGAAGGTTACAACCAATGATGGCTCCAATCCAGCAGCACCTCCCCAGCAGCAAGAACTCTCCTCTTCACCTCTAGTAAAACAATCACCCAATAGCTCTAACTGTAAACCAACAGCACCTCCTTGCTTTACACAAAATTCCAGCCTCCTTAGACCTCATAGAAGAGCTCTATATATAGGATAGAAGAAGAGAGGATGAGTCAGCTTGAGACTGACATGAAGCTGCCTTGTGTCCTCTCCCTCTTCAGTTAATCTTCAGTTCTTGAGTCCACTTGGAGATCCTTGCTTACACATGGTGATCAAGTACCTCTTACTCATCACAGGGCGAATCTCATGAACCAAGTGTCAGTTTGGAAGCTTCCTGGGCAGTTGACACCTTGCAGGATGACTGTGCCACTTGGCCAATCTCGCCCAGCGCAGGTAGCCTTCATTAATCTTGACTTCCAGCGCAGGTACAAGGAGGGACAGTTGCATTCCAGCGCAGAAGCTCAGTGGAGCAGCTGACATGATCCAAAATAAGCCTGTTTTGAAGTGTTTTCAGGTGGAGAACTGATTGGAAGTGCTGTTGTTTGATGACCTTGTTCTTTTAGGGGTAAGAACAACATGTTTAGGGACTGAGGATCCCTGTGATTATTGACATTTCATGCTCCATGATGCGAGGCACAAAAATGTCTATAACACGCACCATCATGGGAAACAGATGTACTTCCACGCTGGAAGCGTGGTCAGACTATTTACAACTGTTGTTCATCATTTATATTAAGCCTAGAGTCGCGATGAGGCAGAAAACTTAGGAAATGTGGATCACTTGGCAACATCAGAGAGCATTTGTTCAGTGTGAGCATGTTTCATTGGGACACATGACACAATAGAAAGACTGGGGTGAATGCAGTGACAAATTACTGTGTAACACCAATCCGTGCATCACCAAGGAGAAACCCACCAAAACCCTCCACATAGGAGAAGGGCAAGGCCATAAATCTGGAGCCGAAGGAGGAAGACATTGAAGACATCCTGATGGATGATGAGGATGTGGGAATCGATCTAGAGGAGGTTGAAACCCAGGGTGCGAACCCTATTACTCAATTTCTAGAGTATGTCCCTCCGCGCAAGCCCAATACTAAGGTGCTGAATGACATTGATGAGAGCAAGACCCCCTTGCAAACCCCTCTACTGCCATATGAGATTGCTTTCGACGAACCGCAGCTGGGGTGAGTGCCGCTACTGAAACTTGCAGATTGGGACTTGGTGGATCATGAGAAGTTCCCACACTTGGCAATTGAGCAGCTGATGTGCCGCATCATTGATACGAATACGGGAATGACCACATTAGAGCTGTAGAGGTGGCTCAAGGGAGTAGAAAATGCAGGGTTGCTAAACCTGCTCTGGATGCCACACTACAACCTCACCCCAATGACAGTTTTGGTCATCAAGCAGCTACTGTGCTTGGTGCATGATGGGTGTCTATGGTTGGAGGAGCCAATAGCCATCACAGATAGGTTGATTCACCGAATAACGCAATTGCCATATATTGGAGAGAATCCAACCATGATCTTTGGCAGAAAAGGTGGCTAGTAGGCTCTCACAGAATCAATGAAAGAAAAATTTAAGCTAGTAAAGAAGCCATGCAGATACGCTATATCCAACATCTGCAACCCCACTGTGAAGGTAGAAACACAGATCTCAGTGGGGAAGTTGATGAGGAAGTGTCACGCTGATGAAGTGTAAGCACTTGTTGTCATGCTCAAATCACAGTGTGCTTAAGGAGTCCAATTTAATTGGTCGGACTACCTTCGTGGAGAGTTCTTGGCGAACTTTCATGAAGCACAAGAGCTCAGTAAGACGTTCCACTACGCATGGCTCTTGCTATCAATTGTGTTGGTAGCATGGAAGCTGCCAGAGGATAGCCAATTCCCTTCGGTCATGCCAAACCTCCCAGAAGCAGAGAAGTATGCTTCGTTGTGGGTGACCAAGGATGCATAGCGAGTCAGGGATAGCAAGATCTTTTGGATCTTGATGGACATGAACATCTAGATGGCCAACAATCACAAACCTCGATTGTTGCCTATGGTGTATTCCAACCTATAGGGCTACGCTGAATTTAAAGCAGACTTCCATCGAGTATCCATCAGGGCGTGGAAGGACCCTGCATAGAAATGGTATGACTTTCCTTATCTGGCAATGGATGACGCCATTGATGTGGTGCTTCATTAATGGTTGGTGGAGTGGCACAATAACACAAACTTAGCAGTTGGCAGGAGCAAGTTTGCCACGTAGAAGAAGAAGGAGGAGGCCAAGCTTAAGATGGCACAGCTGGTCGAGAAGAGGAAAAAGGAGGCCATTGATAAGGCCTAGGCAGAGCGTGAGGCTGTGTAGCAGGTAGGGAAATAGACAGGTGGGACAGAGTGGGGCTTTGACAAAGGCACAAGGTCGCCTTCACCTGAGACAAAGGAAGAAACAAAACATCACGGCGCGGACCCTCAGGAGAAGTCTGCCCAAATCAAGTGCCCAAGGGAGCTGGAGAAGGGATGGCCCAAGAAGAAATCAAAGGCAACCAAGACCTCGCTAGACCCCATCACATTAACAGAGGGAGATTTACATGATATCTGTGACACAGTCAGGTATGTCACTATAGAGGCCCTACAATAATTTGAGCAGCAACAGCAAATCATCTTAGGGGCTATCCAAGCAGGGTTGCAGGAGCTATAGACCTGTGCATCGTAGGCCAGCACGGTGTCTACCAGCCTGGCTATAGGCACTTCAGAGGTTGTCAATATGCTACGCATGAAGGCTTCCAGTGCAATAGTGCTGCCTAATGGAGCAATGACCATAGAGAATGAGGCTGACAGGCCCACTGTCAGTGCCCTAAAGGGAGTAGGGTTGATCCTGGTAGTGCTCCCACGTGAAGCACTCCACGTCTTGCAGGATGGAGTAATTTCAGAACTGAGGGCTTGAGAGCACCGTGCCCTCCAGGTGATCAATGAACAACGGATCAACAATGAGCAGATGGCCCTACAGAGAAATTTTTCTGTTGCCACTAAGACCGAGGTGACTAATCAAAGCAAGTGGATAATGCAGGTCATTGAAGAGGCATGTTGAATGGTCCCAGAGTTGGCCATTCCAGAAGAGGAGCCAGTTGACATACACATCCATAAGTTTTCCACAGGGGTTCGCAAAACTCAAACTAAGATGGAGCGGGTTCAGTTGGAGTTGAACCTCCAAATTGTAGAGTTATAGTTGAGGGCCCAGCCTTCAACTCTGCCAGAAGTAAAGGAACAATGAGCAACCACTGTCACAGAAGCAGTCGCGGTGGTGGATAGTGTAGTAGCAGAATGTATGCAGTTGTTTGAGTAGTCATTTGAGGTCCTAAAAAGCTTGAAGGAGGACCCCAATGTACAAAGGCTAGAGACAGAAGCATGCGAGATACAATAGCGCTACAATGAGGTTAAGGGTACAGCGTGAACTGTCATGCTGACACGGAGTCTAGCCAAGCTACAGGAGGCCAAGCCGTTGAAGGAATAGGTGGACACATCACTGCACAAGGAAGCAGTGCTCAAGGCGAGACTAAAGCCCTAGTTGAATGAGGCTTTTGTAGTGATAGGGAATATCGAAGGCAAGCTTGTGACCATGCAACAAAAGCTTCATACGACAGCACAGAAGCAGTGACTGAGCAGACAGTAGAAGACGCAAAGCATATGGCAGCTCAGTGCATGGCCGAGGTTGCGTCATATGGGTCGATTTGGAAGGGATTCGCGCAAAGATATCCATGCCTACCAAGTGACTCGACTGTTACACAGTAATTTGTCACTGCTTTCACCCCAGTCTTTCTACTGTGTCATGTGTCCCAATGAAACATGCTCATACTAAACAAATGCTCTCTGATGTTGCCAAGTGACCCACTTTTCCTAAGTTTTCTGCCTCATCGCGACTCTGGGCTTAATATACGTGATGAACAATGGTTGTAAATAGTCCGGCCATGCTTCCAGCACGGAAGTACATCTGTTTCCCACGACGGTGCGATTTCATGCTCCGGCACGAGGCTACTTGCTATCTTTAGCGACGGTCTGACTGGTTACGTTGTCTTCTAGCGATGTCAGCGCTAAAGATTAGTTATAAGCTTGCGATGATCCAGATTGGGTGAATTCGTTCTAACAGTCGGCCTTCTAGATGTCTCCAGACATGGTTGTTGGCATAGTTTGTGTCGCCCTTCCTCCTCTGGTATGGTAGTTCTGTCATTTGTGCTACCTTCCTTGGGGATAAGCTCACTCTTCCACCTTTCATGGAGACTCCTATTTAAACACTCACCATTGCTATGATCAGCTAGTTGGTAAATTCTTGAATTGAGCAGTGCTGTTAGTGTTTTTGAGTTTGATAGATAGCTAGTGTGGGTGTGACAAGTGTGGGATTGTTGATAGCTTTTGGAAGGTTGTGCAGTGCCTTTAACTTTGCATAAAACGTATGAGTGAGAGATAACTTTGTATGTTGGGAGATCCATATTCAAAGAGTGAATGCTTGAGAAATACACTGATTGGACCCTCTGAGAAGGATTGCGACGTCAAGACTTTGGTTGTAAGCTTTATCTTATTTCATTATTAATACAATCAATGATGTTTTCCTATGTCTTGTATGTAATTTACTGATAGCTCATGACTTCTTGACTTTGTGAGTAAATAGATCATTGTTGTTTTCTGGTTACATGCTTTGTTGTATTTCCTTTGCATTGTTTCAGGTTGATCACTCATTGAGGAGAAGGAAGCGAAAGCTGGAGCAGTGCAACGGAACTCCATCAACCACTGGTTGAGGTAGGCCTCCAACTATGACTGTTTAAGGAAATCTATTGTTGATTTGTCCTTGCTGTGACTAGACCCACTCTAGGGCTAGAGGGTTTGCCTTTGTCCGCAGAAGGAACACTTTCCTGCATCACAAGTTGGTGACTCCACTGGGGACTCTATCCTATTCTCATCTCTTGTTTTCTCTTGTTTTGATTTTGATTTGGTCTCTCTTGAATTTCGGGGATTAATTATCAGTGTTTTGGGTCACCTAGATTGATCTGGGAAAGCCCTCTATTGTCTGTTGGGTTGACTAGTTTTTGTTTGGGAGATTTTTGTTCATCTGTCATTGTTTTTAACATCATCGTGGAAAATATCTTAACAGTCACGATGATGTCAACATTTTGTAGCTTTGTACCCATGATGATCTAGGGTTGCTAGTTTAATTCCCCCGACGCCTTTTAAAATCGGACCGTCGCGGAAAATAGGTGTACTTTCGCAACTGTCTCTAGTTGTCAGTGTAACACTAGTGATGACAGCTCTAGTTGTCAATGTAACACTTGTGATGGTCTCTATTTGTCAGTGTAACACTTGCAACGATTCCTGTAAAGTTTTTTTTACAACTTTACCTCCTGAATTCATCAATCTTGTTTATCCCCTATTGTTTCTTGTCTCTCATTAGCTTGTTTTAATTGCTTTTGGTTAGGGTACTGTCTCTTTGATTTCAATGAGTGAGTCTTGTGTTTTTTGGACCATGTGACCTATCCCTTTAGAAGTTTCATCAAGAAACTGTTTGCTTGGGTTACTTGTCTGTTCAAGGTTCATCCACAACCGTCTTGTGATTTGATTGAGGCTTTTTCACTACTTGTTTTCTTGCTGGTTGATTTTTAGTGTCGATTATTGAACCAATTTTTTATGTTGATTCGATTTCTTCACTACCAGGCATCGATCACAATTGTTTGGATCAATTAGTTCACACTTGCTTGTTTGTCTCTTTAAATTCAAGAAAAAAAATCAAAATTTTGCATTCATTTAGCATACGAAAGTGAAAGTACATTTGCATTATGAATTTTCATGTTTGAGAAATTGGAAAGCGAATTTTAAATCTTTCATTAGTAGTATCAATGCATCATGAGATTAGTGTATTGATGCATTGTGTTTCTTAGTGTTTGCATTCGCTTTTCATGGTTTGGGAATGAACTCTCTACCTTTCTGTAAGTAGGTGTTCATCGAAATGAAAGATGATTTTCTCATTCTAGCTGCATCCTAGGTTTTTGATATACATATGGTAAGGCCTGAAAATTGAAACATAATTCAAGATCAACTCTAAAATGAACTGAATAAACCTAACAATGCATTGGAACATAACGCACACTATTTAGAGGTCTAGACTAGATACGTGCTCCAGCATTGTTAAACCTAGTCACTATTGTTTTCACTCAAGGTTGGGTGATTCCTCCTTCTGTGACTCAATAGCGGTCTAGTACGGAATTGTGCTCCCATGTACCATTGAGTATATGTTGAGAGACCCCACTAGGTTATCATCCTTTATCCTTAGTAAGTCGTGTCTACCACCTTGCAAACCATAACGCACCAAACACAGCATTCAGGAAGATTGACTACCATACGGAAAGTCCTTGGTTTTCATATGACTGCCAAGGTGTATATGCAGTTTTATGGGTTGTTTGGTAAACCTTATGCCTAGTTCTCCAAAGTAGTCACTTTCGTTCCTTTTCGGACTCCCTAAAAGGAAAGGTCCATCTAAGAACTTTTCACTTAAGGCTCATTAAATATTTGAAGGCGACTAGAGTCATCTTTTCATCCTTTTCTCGACTCTTTAAAGATGAAAAGGTCAAGTTCTGTTCCTGTGTCATAAAACTTAATGCCCACAAAATATTCCTGGTAACAGTTCAAGTTCTTAGTTGTGATTATAGTGTTTCTCAGGCTAGTTCCCAATGGCAACAGTCCCCGAGTTCACCAGTCAAGGTCTTCCCCCAGATGGAAATCCTGGTCTGTTTCCTCCTTTTGGAAATACCGGTGCTCCATATATGGCAACACTGTCCTTTCCTGGGTTAACCATTGGTTTACCCGTTTGGTTGTTTTCAACCTCAGTGGTCCCGAATGTCATGACTCCTATTCCACCTTCTCCTTCATTTGAATCACGACACGTTGATTCCAAGGTTGAACCTGTGCCTTCTTCCCCTATTTCTTCACCTTCATCTCCTCCTTTGCCTGGTGAAAGTTTCACATCTAGTAACCAAGAGACTAAGAAGAAGAAGATGATGATGAAGAAGAAGAAGAAGTTTGATAAACACGAGGCCACTTGTGCAGCTATTTCTCCAAGTACATCTCAGGTCGAACCAACTTCTGCTCCTCTGTGGAAGGTTAAGTTTCCTTGTAAATTGTGCAAGGATGACCATCTTCTTCGTGATTGTCCTGGCATTCCTAGGATCTTAGAAGTATGGTCTCACGATTTGGCTCATCCCTCGCCATCCTCTAAAGCTCATGGTGATGCTACCCTATCAATTGGCAATGGTAAGAAGAAAGGGAAGATTCGATTCCCTTGTAGGCTATGTGAAGGCAACCATCCCCTTCACCTTTGTACGCTCATGGATAAAGCTTCCGCCATTTTGGAAATTATTACAGCTTCTTCACCCCAACTTCCTGTTTGTTATCAGAGGCTCTCTTCAGACCCTCTCCCTAGCAACAAAGAGATTGACTTAGATTCTTCTCTTGTCTGTCCTCCTCCTTCCGTGCCTGACTGTGCTCAACCTGTTCTAGACCAACCATTGGTTGGAGAGAGTGTCAACTTGGGTTCACTACATGTTGATCACTTTGTTTCAGAAAAGCATCATGCTCATGTTATTCTCATCTCGTCAGATTCTCCTGAGTCCAAGAACAACCCTCCTATCCCTGCTAATCACGAGAGTCCTTCTTCAGTTCCTGTAGAGCATGGGGGCAATCATATGATACCCCCACCAAGTAGTTCGGTCGTTTCTTTCGACTAGAGTCACTTGACTGCTTTCTACCTTCCATCCTATGTGCCTTTCCAGATTACAGTACATGCCTATAATAAGGCAGTACCTGGCACTATCTTAGATGAGGGTGCATCTATCAGTCTTATGCCTTCCACTACTTGGCAAGCTTTGGGCTCCCCGCAACTTGTACCAGTCACATAGAATCTGTTGGCATTTGATGGAGGAACCAGTCGACCTTTAGGGATCCTCCCGAAGCTTCTTGTTACTTTGGGGGACAAAACCATCTATATATACATCATGGTTTTCCAAGGTGTTTTAGATTTCAGTCTTCTCCTTGGCCATGACTATGTTTATGCCATGGGAGCTCTTGTTTCTTCACTTTTCCATGTGGTTTGTTTTCTGCATGATGGAAGAATGGTGACTATTGATCAATTATCATTCTTTAGTCCCCCGGTGCCTCCTGCGCAGCTGTCATCCCCTCTCGGTTCTTGCTCGCAAGCAGTGCCTTCCTTGACACAGGTCAATTATGTGGCTACCCGTTCTGTCTTTGCCTCTATTGATGATCATGTAGATGGTCTCGTACATCATGTACTGGGGGCATTGGATCTTGATCTGTCATTAGTGCCTCATGACATGTATTCCTCCCAGAGTGCGTTTCTTCCATCCCATGAAGACCTCTTGGGAGCCATGTTCTCGTATGGCCCATGAGCAGGAGCGATGAGGATAGTTTGTTCCTGTGTCAACCTCATTAAAAAATGAAACAAGGATCCTCGAGCATAGTTCCTTGTCTTGTGTCAAGCTCGTTAAAAAATGAAACAAGGAGTCTTGAGGAAAGTTCTTGATCTTGTGTCAACCTCGTTAAAAAATGAAACAAGGAGTCATGAGGATAATTGGTTCCTATCTCAACCTTGTTAAAAAATGAAACAGGGGGTGTCGAGCATAGTTCCTTGTCTTGTGTCAAGCTCGTTAAAAAATGAAACAAGGGTTATGAGGATAGTTCTTTTATTGTGTCTGTTATCACCTAGAACTACAGTCCATGTACATAATGTTTTCTCAAACAAAAAAAAAAAATTCATTGTCAAAAAAAATGTGTGTCAAATGGTTATGGTCCTATGTGTGTTACTTAGGGATCATGTTTTAAAAAGGTATTGATGTGAATCATTTTCAAAAACCGTTAGTCATCCTCCATCATGATTATTTAAGGCATATCTTATCTTGTTTGCGTCATTGGTCCTTTTCGCAGTTTCGCAGCGCAGTTTGATTGGCTGATTTAGCAGCGCAATGATGTTTTAGCTTTTTCGTAGCGTGTCAATAACCAACCATTTCGTAGCGCATTTCGTTAATTTATAACTGTCTGCGCTACGAAATCGGGGATTCGGGGATTTTGCAGCGCGGATTCTTGAAATGTCAAGTCTGGGGGGATGAGTCATTAGGTCCGTCCATCTATTGTCAGTTGGTGTCCTCTCCAAGTCATTATGAGTCATCATTCCGCCATGAGGTTCAGAACCATGCACATAAAAATCATTCAAAGTGATTTTGTAATGTATGGTAGTGTCATGATATTTGTTCATAGTGCGTAAACTGACCTGTTGTTTGATAAGACTGTTAAAGCGCAAAGGAGCCCGAGTTTTTATTTAAAAGGACCTGATTGCAAGCGAGCCTGCATTCCAAAGTTTAAATTTGCTTTTTGAGTTGAAGTTGCTGTTATTTCTCTGTGCGGAAGTTTTCAAAGCAAAATGGAGAAGAGGGAGCATCGATCAGGAAGGTGCCAAAGAACAGAACCGGAGGGGCTGGATCTTGCATTAAAGGATGAAGGAGTAGCAAAAGCTTTTAGAGATGCTGGTTGCTGGAGGTTTTGTGAGAAGTTGCAGGGAGGGCATGCAGAGGTGACAAAAGCATTTGCAATGAATTTTACAGGTTTAAACTCTAAGGTGTCCATGCTAGAATTCCCTGTATCTCCAGAAGCTATTTCCAATGTGACTGAGATTCCAAGAGGAGGACATGAATGGTTCAAAAATTTCAAATTCGATATGAGCCCCTGTAAGGAATTCTTGAAGGAGCCTTATGTAAATGAGGATCTCACAAAGGCTGTGCCAAGGAGTTACGTGAAGGAACATTTTGCACTGCTCCTTACATGCATCCAAAAATATTTAACATGCGAAGGGAGGTATAACAAAGTTTATTCCTATCATTTTAAACTTTTGTTACATTTCACAGGCAAAGCATCTATAGATATCCCATTCTACTTATTCAGAAGCCTTAGTAAGATGTGTGATAAAATTCAACTGAAGAAAGATGACTGTGAAACATCACTGTTTCACCATGGTTTAGTAAAGCTGTTAGTGCTAGATGGTTTGCAGAAAATTGGTAAAGATTGGAACTCCTTTATTTTTATGGCTGGCTTTCAGAGCAAGACAGGCCTCACTCCATTGCCTGTTAGGGAAAGAGAAGAGTCAATTGAAGAACCTACTCTTACTGAGCTTAGGAAGGAGGTGAAAGATCAGAAGAAGACCAAAACCAAGTTGAAGAAATCAGTGAAGCCCTTGGTTGTCAAGGAGCCACCTCAATCATCATCAAAAGAGAAGGTCAAGCACAAGAAGGATACACCTGGATCAAGTGAAGTTGGAAAGGTATCAAGAGTAAAAACAAGAAGTCAATTAAGCAAGGAGAAGGGCAAATCAATTGCTGTTGAAGAAAGTCCTATGTCAAAGGCTAGTTTAAATGATTTACTTGAGGCTATTGAGCTTGAACAAGATCAGCCAGTACAGATTGAGCCAATAGAGTTTGAGCAGGACCAGCCAGTGCAGCCAATGCACATTGACTTAACCCAATCTTCACCAGAGAGCACGAAGAGATCAAAGGCTTCGAAGAGGTTAAGGTTTGAGGAGCCTAGTGAAGAATATGTGTTCAAGCCACGAAGGCCAGTTACAAGGAAACAAATGAAAGAGGCTGAGAAAGTGCATAAAGAAGAGGTAGTTGTAAAGATGCCCAGTACAGAGGTAATTGAAGTTTTGACCAAAACAGTGCAGGCAGCCAAGCGTAAGGACAATAGGGTCATTATTACCCAAGGAGGAAATGTCATAGCTATAAAGAACCAGGCAAGAGCAACACAAGAAGAAGTGGCCCAGGTAAAGAATGTTTCTAAAGAGCGTGCAGTGAGATATGCCAGTTAAAGAAGGGCTGTTTTAAAAGGCTGTACAAGCCTAGTGGGTCAAGCTGACTCGGGATCTGATGTATATTCGTGGACGGTACCAGCACTTAAGCAAGCAAAACTCATAAGAAAGCTGAACATGAGCCTGAGATCAGAAAATAAGGCTTTGAAGAAAGAGGTTACCAGTTTGAAGAAGAAGCTAGGTAAACTAGCTCGCTGATTTAAAGGAAAGGTGATTTTCTAAAGTTTTGATAAATTTTGGTTTAAGCTCCATCATTTTGAAGCCATTTAGGTCCCTAACACCTGTAGTAAAGGTCTGAAGAAGTCATGAGTCTAAGCAGAAAGCGCTTCAAAACAAATATGCTCTGTTTTAACAAAAACAGCAGTTTCGTAGCGCGCTACGAAACTGCTGTAGATGCTGTTTTATAAGAAAAAAATGAGTTTGATGATGAAGTCAGCGAATTTTTGAAGGAAATACCTCAAGGACAGGAGGGAGACTATACAAGACTATCATAACTATTCAAAGAATGACAGCTGTGCATTTTAGAGAAAAAGTGAAATATTTTGTTTTTTGCCAAAGTCTTGTTAAAGGTACTTTATGACCGAATTGTTAGGGTTCTGGTAGGGTTACTGGAATTTTTGGTTGTACACCTGTTCAGTCCATGAGGCATCCAGCTCATGAGACATATGGTGTTATGCGTTGTTTTTGAAGAATTAAAGAACTGGGACGTGTTCTTTAAGTAGTGAAGAATAATGGAAGACAGGGACCGTGGAATCAGGGCACTTATCTTAATTGGTTTATGAGCCATCTACACAGCTAGTATCCAAGGCCAGCTCGTTCAATGTATTCTCCTCCAACATATCTCGGCCAAAACAGAAAATATACAGGTGTCAATAATCAAGGAAGGAATCATGCATACGAGGAGATGAAGTTAGAGTTTCAGTGTGATTAGAACTCTATGTAATTACAGTTCAATACCTTATGCATTAAATGAGTTTGTTTTAAAATAGATAAGGTTAGTTAATGATAGGCCATCGAGCTCCCCTCATGCTGGAGGAGGAGACTCAAAATAGTTTAGTTTGTTTTCCTATATATAGTGAAAACTCTGATGTAATGAGGGTTGGAGATTTATACAAAAAACAGAGTTTTTATATTGACTGATGTAAAGACTTTTGACAGTAATAGAAAGATTACTTTTTCTTCTCAAGATTCATCTTGTGTTTAAATGCTCAGAATATATATGGTTGTGTCTCTTCCTTTCTGTTTTACAGCTCCATAGATGTGCAATCACTCTGAATTCACCTAGTGCTCAGATTTCCTGTGTATGTTTATGAGTTGAGGTTCCTTTGAGAAATGTTTTGAGTGTTTAGACATTATATGCCTTGACTTCCATGAATGAGTAGTTGGTAATTTACTGCAAAGGTGTTTGACTCCATGAGCCCAATGGAAGAAGTCTTATTTTGTTGTTCCAACCAGCTTATTTTCATGTACTGTTTGAAGAGTTGGCCATCTTTTCTTGTTATTAATTCATATCAAAAATCTGTGAGAGAGCCCTCTCTGACTAAGGAGGCTAAGCCTTAGTCTAAAGCCTGGTTTGAAATAGTTGCATGAGATCTTGCTAAGTAGCAGCCCTTAGTACACGATTTTGTGATAACAGTGTCAACCTCATTAAAAAATTAAACAACTCCCTTTGCAAAGCAAGTCTTTGATTAAGATCTCGTAAAATCCAAGTCAAGTCTTTCCAAGATCTCGAAAGTGAACCTTCATTCCATCCACCTCGTTGAATGCAATGAAGCTTGGGGGGCCTGCGAACTTATAACAAGCATAGTTTTTTGTTTCAAGCTTGTGTAAACATGAAACCAAATCCAAGCAGAGTTCTCCATGGTTCAAGCTTGTGTAAAAATGAACCCATATCTGATTTACATCTCGTGATTGTTGTTTTTATCCACTAAATTCTGCTAGATGAGCCTTGGTTGTCTCATTCCATTGTCACCATCTCTTTGGCCGATCATATGCTTTCACTTGGTTGTTTATCATTTCCTGAGGAACCGCAGCGATGAGTGGTTTTATTAGCCAGCCTCTTGACCATTACATGTTTTGAGCAGTTCCACCTTTACCAGAACCAGTTGCTACCCTTTATACCACTCGTTCCTCTAAGACGAGTCACCTTTAAGCTCTTTTCTGACTCGTGAAATATGAAAAGATTGCTGAGTTTTTCCTTTTTGACTCGTTAAATGGAATTAAAAAGGCGTCCACTTTCAGCTCTTTTCCAACCGTATAAACACGAAAAGATTGCCAGGCTTTTGTTGTTTCGGGTCCATGATTGGTTACAAAACGACGTGGTTTCGATCGTTTTTTTCTATTTTTTTGGGTCGAGGTCACTAATCACGAAAAGTACTCCTTGATCGTAATGGTCAAGCGGTTCTTTCGAGTATCATTTTATAATTTTTCGGGCTCGAGAGACACAAATATACGAAAAAGACCCCCCTCGAGTTTTCTTTTCCATGTCTTTTTCAAACTCTCTAAACATGAAAAAGACTCCAAGTTTTGCCTATGTCGAACTCGTTAAACCCTGACGACATTGGACTTGTCACCATAATGAGACTCGAGCATCTCCTCCCTAGGGCTCATTAAACTATTACTAGGTTGGATTCGACCGAAGGTCGAACTTATATTACAAGCATATGATATCCCCTTCAAGCTTGTTTTCAGAAATAATCGGGGTACTTGCCAGCAAAGGTGGGGGGAAATTTGGAAATCATCATGGCAGCTAGTCACTCTTGAACATCGACACTTTTGCTTCTTGTTGGGTTGGGACATCCATACATCATCATTTGGCCTTCCGCAGGTTTGGGTTGCCATTTAGCCTCATTCCATCTTATTCATGCCACCTCTATCGAGCCTCTAGTCCCTTGGTACCTGAATGTTTCCACCCTCCAGAGTCTTGTCGCCAATATGTTCAAGAGTATAATCCTTCTACAGTTTACATCCTTGCCTCCTCCTCTGATACTCTATTTTTCCATCTATCAATTGTTCCTTATCTCGTGTCGTTGATGGGAGAAACATTATGGCCCTCCTGCGACGGATCGTCTCCTGTCGACATCAGCTCATTATCCAGGAGATTGATCTAGAGATCCCCTTTGGTACCTTAGAGCTTGCATGCCTCAATGGCAAGTTCTTCGCGCCTGACAGTCGACTTTCATCATTGGTCGTCGATTGGGTGATTCCACGAGTGTTCGACTTTAACTCCTTCTTCACACTTCGTGGATTGTGCTAGACTGTACCTTGAGAACCATTGGCATTATTGGTGGTTTCTCTCGTGCTTGTTAACGGTTTCCATCATTGACCGGTAATCAAGCGACTTTCTATCATGCTCGACCTCAGCAAATCTATTTGCATGCTAGAATTTGTACTATGATCGGTTGGGTTCAAGACCCCAAACTCAGATTACACATGTTTGGGATGCGTGGATTGGTTCATGATTACATGACTCATCGATGGATGGCTACGACCATACCTGAGTCTTCATGGATGGCTGTGACCATACCTTTATCACTATCATGGTCTTATTAGCTGGATGGTTGCGTCCATACCACAAACCTAGTTTGTATGTCTTTTGGATGGCTACGCCCATGCCTAGACTACATGTATTTCACTAGCAGAGATATCAGTTGTACTGGCACCTGCAAGTTCTTTCAGATGGTGTTCCAGTTCAATCAGTTTTGTAAAGCATTTCACCCCTCCCACTCTCTCGGGCTTCATAATTTAGGGGGCATCTGTTACATAGTAATTTGTCACTGCTTTCACCCCAGTCTTTCTACTGTGTCATGTGTCCCAATGAAACATGCTCACATTAAACAAATGCTCTCTGATGTTGCCAAGTGACCCACTTTTCCTAAGTTTTCTGCCTCATCGTGACTCTAGGCTTAATATATGCGACGAATAGTGGTTGTAAATAGTCCGGCCATGCTTCCAGTGCATAAGTACATATGTTTCCCCCGATGGTGTGATTTCATGCTCTTGTGTGAGGCTACTTGCTATCTTTAGCGACAGTCTGACTTGTTACATTGTCTGCTAGTGATGTCATCACTAAAGATTAGTTATAAGATCGTGTAGAAATTTTGAATAATATGACACTTATTCACAGATATTATCCTGATTATACACTATTGCGTAATACATGCATAATACATAACATCCTCTACGTTGATCATCAATTTTGCGGAATTAAAAACAATGAAACATCAATCGCATGCCCACATTAACATAGTATGTAACCCGGGGAAAGCATACAGCTAAAACCCCACACTATCTATATATTATAATGATTTAGAACATGTAACAATACATAGTACAATACTCCTCACAAGTACTCAGTACTATCTCCACCTATTACACACAAAACTAGCTTAGATCTGATCAATCACAGCTCAAATCTCCTCCACTGCTTTGCCTGCCTCCACTGCGCAATCTGCATGAAAATAATGATTAATTGCTAAACCACGTAATACTCATTGGCAATACTCAATCCATGCATGTGCAAAATCTCATGCACAACTATAGTCACAACTGACAACTGTCTTGCCCTTTCGCTCACCTCTAACACCTGTCTCCACTGAACTGTACATGCACTGAGTTAACTGACATATTCTTCAGTTGCTTTATGAGTTAATAATTAGTGAATTAATTAATATTTAATTCACACAACTCATCACTAGAGTATTCTTTAGTTAGACTAAAATACAACTAGTTCAACCAAGTCAAACTGAACACAACTCCATCAACTCCACAATCAACTCCACAATCAACTCCACCAAACTCAACCACATGAGTTCTAACTGAAGTCCATCATGCAATAGCTCAACTGACCCATAAGAAAAGCATATTTCCTTCTGACAGCTGCATGTGCCACATTTGTAGCTCAAACTGAAGTGCTCCAAGAGGATAAGATAATGTTTATAGTCCAAATATTATTAAGAGCTAATAATATTCGACTGTTCTATTTTTAGCCTGGCAGTCTAAAAATAGAAACCGCCCATATGTCTAAAAATAGAAGTCCATATATTTTTACCAACATGACCAATCATCCACAAATAGCATCCTGCAACTCATAGACCATGATCCATATGTCTAAAAATAGACATAGTCTAAAAATAGACTTTGCGCCAAAAATAGCCTGCGGGCCCACTTAGTGAAGGCGACTTCTTTTCACTAAGCTCCATCATCTTATTGCATTTTCAACACTCCCTCTCAACAAGATATGGATTATCTGCAACCCCTATCTTGCAACTCTGGAATGTTCTGCATGCAACACATTTGCCCGGTCCACTTGCTCCAACAACACTTGGAACAAAAACACTCCCAACTGACCACTCTGTTGGGCTAGGAACATACTCTGATGATGAAGCTCTACCTGCTGCTGACAAGTGCTCCCTCTCTGAAATTTGCACTACTGCAACATCTCCATGCATCTTGCACCATTGCACACCTCTCTGTTCCACCTAGCACTGTGCAAAACACTTGTCCCTCTCGCATTGCTGCAGCCTGCTAGCTATGCGCTGTCCTGGGATTCCCTACACTGTCACTCTCTCTGCTGCTCCATACGCATCTGTCTCTACCCAATCAGTCAGTTCCTACTACTCCACATCGGGGCTCCCGTAGCAAGGTCTCATCCAAGAGGTTGGGTACCTCAAGGATCCTGCCCCTCCTCCTTGGGACGATCACTCTATATCGCCCCACCTCCTACCTGGAGGTATGGCTGCATGTGATCCCTTAGCCCACCTGGCTCAAATTTTCCCCCTACTGTAGGTCTCTACATGAGTAGATGTCTCTACTCGATCTCCTCTCAGCTTCCCTTGTTGTGGCTGCTCCATAACCTCCTGAAGCTGCTACACCAATCGTGGCTCCTCCACAATCATCTGAGACTTCTTTTGGCTCTACATGTTGAGAGGTAATATACACTCCCTCTCAACCACCAAGTCTCCATCAGTTGCCTCACTTCTCAAGGCTTTGCATGCATCTTGAACCTCAAGAGCATATAGGTTCTTGACTCGTGAACTAATCTGCTTCACCTATCTAGTGATGATGTGTCCAAGGAAAACCTTTCCCTTACTGAAGACTACATCACAGCCTCTGTCTTCCAGCATCGTGATCGACACCAAGTTTATCCTCAGTCCTGGTACATACTTGACATCGGTCAACGTAAGGCGAGCTCCATGCTCCCTCTGAAAAATAACCGTGCCTACACCTGAGACACTATACTTCTCATCATTACCCATCGCTATGAGTATCTGGAGATATTTCTCCTCCAAAGTACTGAACAAAATCTTGTAACCAGTCATGTGGAAAAAGCTCCACTATAAAGAAACCAACCACTTCCCACCATGGATGAAGCCATGCATGTGAAGAGTGTGAAATCCAACTCAAACTGTGAAGCAAGTGCCTCACCTTAAGATCCTTCCCCAGATCCCTTCTTGGATTTCTTCTTTGGGCAATTAGTAGCATAATGGCCCAACTCATGACAACGAAAGCATCTCACCTTCAACTTGTCAACCTTCTTCCCATCATTAGAAGAACTAGATTCGTAAAGAGAACCCTTCTCATTCCCCTTCTTCACCTTACTCACTAAGGCACAGTTCTCCTCATCATGCATGGATGAAGAATTGTCTCTGGTGCTCCGTCTGATCTCCTCCTGCACAAGATCCGACCAAAGTCTCTCCCATCCTGGCAATTTCTCCCGACCATTGACAAAGTCCTGATAGGAATGCTAACTCTTTGGAAGACCAAGGAGAGCTAAGCTCACCAAGTCCTCATCATCAACAGTCACCCACACACTTCCCAGCTCATCCCTGCACTGGGTGAACTTCGTGAGATACTGGGGCATACTATCTCCATTCTCACACTTAATGTTTCTGAGTTTATCCTTGAGATCCAACATCCTCTAGTCGCTCTTGCTTTGGAATAGATCTATCAACACTTTCCACATCAAGTATGGAGAAGCCTTTCCATGCAGGCTGGACACAATGTGATCCTTCACGCCCTCCAACAGAATCCTTTGACACTTTGTTGTCTTCTTTTGCCAAGCATCAACTTGCGCAGTATCAGTAGGCTTTGGGACCTCAGCCTCTATGAACTCCTTCAGCCCATTATCATCTAACACCGCCTCCATCCTGTCCTTCCATGCAATATAGTTTGAGCTGCCCTCAAGAGCATACTCCAATCGCAATCCGTTGAAAGACATTGCAACGTTGACACCAAGAAAACACTACTACAAATTCGAATTCCACCAGCTCAAAACGCAATCGCCTCTGATATAAAATTTGTGAGAACAAATTATTTCTCATACAGAGATTGATTGTATGGGCTTTTACTAGATATCTCACCTTCCAAAGGAAGGATGAATCCAGAGGCTAGCTGGCCCGATTACAGACTCTGCCTGAAGAAATAAAATGTAAACATTTTCCGAATAATAGATCTGATGATCAACTTGGCTCCGATACCATGTAGAAATTTTGAATAATATGACACTTATTCACAGAAATTATCTGATTATACACTATTTTGGAATACATGCATAATACATAACCTCCTCTACGCTGATCATCAATTTTGCGGAATTGAAACATCAATCGCATGCGCACATTAACACAGTATGTAACCTGGGGAAAGCATACAGCTGAAAACCCCACACTATCTGTATATTATAATGATTTAGAACATGGAACAATACATAGTACAATAATCCTCACAAGTACTCAGTACTATCTCCACCTGTTACACACAAAACTACCTCAGATCTGATCAATCACAGCTCAAATCTCCTCCACTGCTTTGCCTGCCTCCACTGCGCAATCTGCATGAGAATAATGATTAATGGCTGAACCAAACTCATATTTTTCTTGTATGAACCACACAATCCTCATTGGCAATACTCAATCCATGCATGTGAAAAATCTCATGCACAACTATAGTCACAACTGACAGATGTCTTGCCCTTTCACTCACCTCTAACACCTGTCTCCATACAACTATACATGCACTAAGTTAACTGATGTATTCTTCAGTTGCTTTATGAGTTAATAATTAGTGAATTAATTAATATTTAATTCATGAAACTCATCACTAGATTATTCTTTAGTTATACTAAAATACAACTAGTTCAACCAAGTCAAACTGAACACAACTCCATCAACTCCACAATCAACTCCACCAAACTCAACCAAATGAGTTCTAACTGAAGTCCATCATGCAATAACTCAACTGACCCATAAGAAAAGCATATTTCCTTCTGACAGCTGCATGTGCCACATCTGTAGCTCAAACTGAAGTGCTCCAAGAGGATAAGATAATGTTTATAGTCCAAATATTATTAAGAGTTAATAATATTTGACTGTTCTATTTTTAGCCTGGCAGTCTAAAAATAGAAACCGCCCATATGTCTAAAAATAGAAGTCCATCTATTTTTACCAACATGACCAATCATCCACAAATAGCATCCTGCAACTCATAGACCATGATCCATATGTCTAAAAATAGACATAGTCTAAAAATAGACTTTGCGCCAAAAATAGCCTGTGGACCCACTTAGTGAAGGCGACTTCTTTCACTAAGCTCCATCATCTTGTTGCATTTTCAACAGATCGCGATGATCCAGATTGGGCGAATTCGTTCCAAAAGTCAGTCTTCTGGATGTCTCCAGACCTGGTTGTTGGCATAATTTGTGTCACCCTTCCTCCTCTGGTATGGCAGTTCTGTCATTTGTGCTACCTTCCTTGGAGATAAGCTCACTCTTCCATCTTTCATGGAGACTCCTTCTCCTATTTAAACACTCACCATTGCTATGATCAACTAGTTGGTAAATTCTTGAATTGAGCATTTCTGTTAGTGTTTTTGAGTTTGATAGATAGCTGGTGTGGGTGTGACAAGTGTGGGATTGTTGATAGCTTGTGGAAGGTTGTGAAGTACCCTTGACTTTGTGTAAAACTTATGAGTGAGAGAGAACTTTGTATGTTGGGAGATCCATATTCAAAGAGTGAATGCTTGAGAAATACAATGTTTTGACCCTCTGAGAAGGCTTGCGATGTCAAGACTTTGGTTGTAAGCTTGCTCTTATTTCATTATTAATACAATCAATGATGTTTTCCTATGTCTTGTATGTAATTTACTTGATAGCTCATGACTTCTTGACTTTGTGAGTAAATAGATCATTACATGCTTTTTTGTATTTCCTTTGCATTGTTTCAAGTTGATCACTCATTGAGGAGAAGGAAGCGAAATTTGGAGCAGCGCAATGGAACTCCATCGACCACCGGTTGAGGTAGGCCTCCAACTATGACTGTTCAAGGAAATCTATTGTTGATCTATCCTTGCTATGACTAGACCCACTCTAGGGCTAGAGGGGTTGCCTCTATCCACAGAGGGAACACTTTCCTACATCAAGGCTAGAGACGGAAGCACGCGAGATACAATAGTGCTATGATGAGGTTATGGGCACAGCGTGAACCACCATGCTGACACAGAGTGTTATGAAACCAACTCAAGAAAAGATAGAAAAGATAGATCAATGCCTTAGAATTCAGCCTCTTCGAGGGGGCAACCTCCTTTACATTATATAAATGAACAATTCTTGGATGATTCAAATGACAAAACCTCCTTTCTATATATAGGAGTCTAAGGAGTCACAATATAATCCAGCCGACCTAACAATAATAATATAAAGCCACAAAAATAACAATAGAGGGATTCTATGGGGCACAATAATAAAAATATGGGGGCAATAGGGGCACAACAATGTTAATAAGGGATACAACTACAATAGTAATGGGGTAATCACTAGTATTATAGGGACCTATCATGCCCCTCTCCTTGAAAAAAGGTGTTGTCCTCAACGCTTGAGTAGTTCTGGATGCTTCTGTATAAAATTCTCATCCTCCCATGTGGAATCTTCAGCAGATAAGTTCTTCCACTTGATGAGATACTCTGAAATTGACCGATTTCGTAGCTGTCGAGTTCTTGTTTCTGTGACTGCTTCCAATTCCAATATAATTTTTCCTTCCTCGTCAAGTTCTGGAAATATTGTTTGAACTGGGAGCTTGTCACATATAACCTTTTTTAAACATGAAACATGGAAAACTGGGTGCACTCGAGACGCTGCAGGAAGCTCCAATTTGTATGCCATAGTACCAATCTTTTGCAACACCTTGTACGGACCATAATACTTTGGTGATAATTTATTTTCCTTCTTAGCTTGCTTGAGGGACATTTGTTTATATGGTTGTAGCCGTAGGAATACCCAATCGCCTACATCAAAACTTCTTTCACTTCGATGTTGATCTGCCTATTGTTTCATTCTGTTTTGTGCCAACATGAGGTTATCCTTTAAGAGTTGGAGGACTTGTTGTTGATGTTCAATGTGATGTTCCACTGCTTGAACCTTAGAATTTTCTCTTAAATATGATGTGATCGATGGTGGTTGATATCCATAAAGTGCCATAAATGGGGTCATTTTTGTTGCTGTATGGAAGGAAGTGCTATACCACCATTCAGCTAGAGGCAACCATTTGACCCATTTTGTCTGTTTATCAGATACAAAGCAACGAAGATATCCTTCTAAACATTTGTTTACAATCTCAGTTTGCCCATCAGATTGAGGATGATAAGATGAGCTATGAGCTAACTGAGTACCAAGACAAGAAAATAATTATGTCCAAAAATTTCCAGTGAAAATGGGATCTCTGTCACTTACAATAATCTTTTGGTTTCCATGTAGCTTTTGAATTTTTTCCATAAATGCAGTAGAAACTATACTGGATTTCAATGGATGTGATAATGCACAAAATTGTGCATACTTGGTAAGTTTGTCAACTACCACCATGATGACACTCTTTCCCTCAAACTTGGGTAAACCTGTGATAAAATCCATTGAAACCTCTTCCCAACGTTGGCTTGGAATGGATAAAGGTTGTAATACACCCGGGGTCTTAATTGTTTCAACTTTATTTTGTTGGCAAACCAAACATTCTACCACAAACTTTTGAATATCTGATTTAAGGCCATCCCAAAAAAATTCCTTCTTAACCCTGTGGTAAGTTTTTAAAAATCATGAATGCCCTCCTAAGGGAGAAGTGTGCAATTCCATAAGAATCTTTTGTTTGAGTTGCGAATTCTTACAGAGGTATAAGCGATCTTTGTACCATAACGAATCATTTTGCCAGCTAAATGTATCAGATTTACTGGAATCTTGTTGTAACTTTCGAATAAGTGCCCACACTTCTTCATCATTCATCCACTCCTCCCTTGCTTCATTTATCCAATCTAGTTGGATAATATAAATGGCGCACAACAATGCTTCCACATCCTCATCCTTTCTTGAGAGTGCATCTGCCACCACATTTTGCTTCCCTTTTTTGTAAATGATTTCAAAGTCATAACCCAACATATTTGTGACCCACTTTTGTTGCTCTTCAAAAGATAATCTTTCTTCTAAAAAGTATTTAAGGCTATCATGATTTGTTTTTACCTTGAAGTGTCTTCCCATTAGGTAGGGTTGCCATTTCTTAAGTGCATGTAGTATTGCCAACATTTCCTTCTCATAAATAGCTTTGTGTAAAAACTTTCCCTTGATTGGACGACTTTCAAAAGCAATGGGTCTTTCATCTTGCATTAAAATAGCACCAATTCCATTTCCTGAAGCATCACATTCCACAATAAAGGTTTTTGTGAAATTTGGTGTAGCTAAGACCGATGCTTGGCACATTGCATCTTTAAGATGTTCGAAGGCCTTTGTTGCTTCTGGAGTCCATGAAAATGCATCTTTCTTCAATAATGTTGTTAGAGGTGCTGCTATTCTCCCATAATTCTTAACAAACTTGCAATAATACCCTGTCAACCCGAGAAATACTAGCAGATGCTTTATGGATGTGGGGATTTTCCATTCCTTAGTGGCTTTAATTTTGCTAGGGTCTACCTTAACTCCTTCATGAGATACAATATGACCCAGATATTCCACCTCTTGTACTCCAAAGAAACATTTGGATCTTTTTGCATATAATTGTTTCTCCTCCAATAGTTGTAGCACCCTGTCAACATGTTCAACACGATCCTTCCAAGACTTGTTGTAGATTAGTATATCATCAAAAAATACTAACACAAATTTTCTAAGGAAGGGTTTGAAAATGGAATTCATCAAACCTTGAAATGTAGAAGGTGCATTGGTAAGGCCAAAAGGCATGACCAAAAATTCATAATGACCCTCATGAGTTCTAAATGCTATTTTTGGAATGTCTTCGGTCTTCATTATGATTTGATGATATCCTGAACGAAGGTCCAACTTGGTGAAGTAAATTGATCCATGTAATTCATCCAATAATTCATCAATGACAAGAATGGGAAACTTGTCTTTAATAGTGAGCTTGTTGAGCTCCCTATAATCCAGACACATGCGCCATGATCCATCCTTCTTGTGCACCAATACTACTAGAGCAGAGAAGGAACTTTGACTAGGTTGAATTATACCAGCCTCTAGCATTTCTGCAACCATACGTTCAATTTCACTCTTTTGGGCATAGGGATATCTGCACGGCCTGATGTTTGGAGGAACACTTCCTGGAATCAGATGAATAGCATGATCATGATCACGAATAGGTGGGAGACCTTTGGGAGTCTCAAATACCTTGGAATGATTGTCCAAAACTTTTTGGAGATCTGGAGAAATAGATAATTCCGATGTGGAAACATCTAGCGAACATAATTGTGCAATTACACCTCTTTGTTCCTTTTTTAGAAGCTTTGTCATACCATTAGAGCTTATTATCTTTCCCGGTTTCCCTGTAATACCCCTTAATTCAACTTCCTTTCCTTCCGCAGAAAATTTCATGAAGAGTTCTTGAAAATTAAAAGCTATTGTACCCAAGGATTGTAGCCATTGGACTCCTAGTACAACATCAGCACCCCCCATTGGAATGGAAAGCATTGGGCTAGTCAATACATATTCTCCCATGGATAGCTTGATATTATGGCACTTTCCCAAGAAATTTATCGTTCCTCCATTTGCAATCATCCCTTGACACTCTGGTGCTGGATATAGGAAGAAATTCAATTCTTTTGCTACCTTACAATGAATAAAATTGTGGGTACTTCCTGAATCAATCAACACTATTACCTTTTTCTTCTTGATTTGTCCTTCTATCTTGATGGTTTGAGGAGTGGTAATTCTAGCCAATGCATCACAAGATATGGTCAGATTCATTTCTTCTTTATCTAGGCTTTGTTCTTGGAGTATATCCTCTTTCTTTGACCTTTCTTGCTCCTTTTCTTCTTCCTCTTCACAATCTATGTAGAATAATTTCTTCTCAGCACACTTATGACCTTTAGTGTATTTGCTATCACAACTGTAACAAAGCCCTTTTGATCTTTTTTCTTCCAATTGTTGTGGTTTCAACCTTATAGGTTGTGGAAGGCTAGGGGTAACAACACTTCCATCTTTATAGTTGTGACCGGTATGCTTCCTGGTTGCCATAATTTTTCTTTCCATTTTTCTTGCTAACCTGAATGCCTTCTCTAATGAATCAGGTTCCCAAAGGCGAACATCATGTTGGATATTTTCCTTTAAAGTCCCTATGAACACATCAATCCTATGCTCCTCTAGAATATTTTTTACCCTTATGTTCAATTTTTGGAACTCCTCAATGTGCTCCATTATTGAACCCTTTTGTTTGAGACTTATCGATTGGCTTAAAAAAGTGTTTCTTTTTGTATCCTCATAATGTGCTATCAATTCTTCCGTAAAAATTGTCCAAGTCATAATTTGTTTACGAGAGCAAAGCCATTGATACCATACAAATTGATTTGGTTCCAAATATAAAGTTGCAATAAGTACCTTTTGTGTGTTTTGCACATTATTGAGATCGAAAAATTGCTCCATCTGTAATATCCATGTTGCGGGATCCTTGTCATCAAACTTCCTCATATCGATTTTTGGAATATGGTGGGTCTTTGATCCAACATTAGAGTCTATGGAATCATGATTAACATTTCTTTTGTTCGCATCATGAGTTTCCTTTACACCCTTTTCACCATTAGTAAGTATTTCTTGTAGAAAATTTGTCAAATCTATCTTCAAATCTGCAATGTCTGTCTTCAAATCTGCCATGTCTCTCTTCAAATCTGTCTTTGAATCATCCATCTTAGCTTCCATGCCCTTTATCTTAGATTCAAAGCCATTTATCTTAGATTCCACGCCATTTATCTTAGCTTCTATTAGCTTTTGTGAGAGTGACATTTGTTGCACTTGTTCTTGTAATTTTGATATATCATGTAGCATTTCTTCCTCTTCTTCCTAAGTCATGCTAGAGCTTTCAAGTTCCTTACTAGGTGTTTGCATTTTCTTTCCTCGGGGCATCAGTTACCAATAATAATTCTTTACTATGCCCTTTGAATTCCTTCAAACCAAGCTTACGCAAAAATTTAAAAAAAAAAACTACACACCTTTCTTCACTTCGTAGAATCCTGATATTGAATCTGATGTATCTCTGTGATTTCGGATCATCCAATTTTGAAATTATTCCCTGTAGTAGCCTTTTGTGTCCTCTTTCCAATGCCACCAGTCTGATCCAAATTGGATTCTCCAAGGAAGGGTTATGCAAAATCTCCCATAGTGACCTGCTTATAGACTAGTTCAGTAGAGCAAACTTGTACGACGTGCCACGAGTCACTATTTCAACCTTTGGATCTGCAAAATGCATACAAGAAACTACAGTCCATCCTCTTTCTGTATCTTCTAACGAAATTTCAATCTGATTCCCAGAGAGAAAGTTATGATGATTTCCCCAGGTCACCTGTTTGGAATGTAATTCAGGAGTCTGCAAAAAGACCAAATTCCTCAGATCATATCTCTGCAAATATAGCGCGAAAAGCTCTGAAATTTGGACCCGAGGTTCAGTCGATTTCTTCTCAAATGGGAGGTTTTTGAAACTTCTGAAACATCATAGAAAAAAGTTATAGCGAAAATGCCACGATGACCTGCTTGGAGCAGCGAAACCCTAGAATCCAAAGCTCTGATACCAAATGTTATGAAACCAGCTCAAGAAAAGATAGAAAAGATAGATCAACGCCTTAGAATTAGCCTCTTTGAGGGGGCAACCTCCTTTACATTACATAAATGAACAATTCTTGGATGATTCAAATGAAAAAACCTCCTTTCTATATATAGGAGTCTAAGGAGTCACAATATAACCCAACTGACCTAACAATAATAATATAAAGCCACAAAAATAACAATAGAGGGATTCTATGGGGCACAATAATAAAAATATGGGGGCAATAGGGGCACAACAATGTTAATAAGGGATACAACTACAATAGTAATGGGGTAATCACTAGTATTATAGGGACCTATCACAGAGACTAGCCAAGCTGCAAGAGGCCAAGTAGTTGAAGGAATAGGTGGACACAGCGCCGCACAAAGAAGCAGTGCTCAAGGCAAGACTAAAGCCCTGGTTGAATGAGGCTTACATAGTGACAGGGAATATCGAAGGAAATCTTGTGACCATGCAACAAATGCTTCATGCGGACAGCGCAGGAGTAGTGACTGAGCAAACAGTAGAAGACGCAAAGCAGATGGCAGCTTAGTGCATGGCCGAGGTTGCAGTCATATGGGTCGATTTGGAAGGGCTTCACGCAAAGATCTCCATGCCTACTGAGTGACTCGAGGATGAATCACGATGTTTCTATTGGGGGCCTATTGGGAGTGGGATCCCCAAGGGCAGTTTTACAGTTAAAATCCCATGTTTGAGTCAACTTTTGTAATAAAATTATAAAGACTCCTCATTGTGCAGTCGATGTTGGCTTGAGTGGGGCCTGACCCAAGTTCATCATTAGTTAGCCAAACAAATACCTACACTACTGGCCCTTTCAACATCAGCCCGTGGAGCGCGGACTAAAGTCTCACCCGAAGCAGTAGGGGGGATGCTGGAACCAAGTTTCTGCACCCTTGAGATGGTTGTGATGTTGGTTTATTCCAACTATGCCTGCCTTCGCACAGGTTGCTTCATGCTTTGTTCTACCCTTTAGTACCTTTGCAAAACGTTACACTCGACTTCGCACAGCCCTAACTAGGGGCTAAAGTCCTTTCACGCTGCTAGGGTAGCGAACTGCGATATCTCCCGAACTAGGCTAAGTATCTTACTTATCTTATTAATAGATCTTAGTTAGCTTCGTGTAAACATATGTTCTTACTTGCATTCATTTAACCAATTCGATTATACACATTCACGCATCATATAAGCATTAGAAATTAAATTCATACCCAATATAACAAATGCATAAACAGGAAATAAATACGTAGAATGATAGAAAAATTCTCTTTATTAATGATTCCTGATGTTTACAGACTCGACTCACCCTATGCACTTAGCTGTAGGGGTTCGCGCACTCAACTGTAGAGCCTCTACCTACGCTACGACCCAAAACTAGACTTACACTTCAGAGCTATCTTGCATACATCTTCATTGCTTAGACATTGTTAGATATTCTTTATTATTCCTTTAACTACTTAGAGCTTAGCTCTATTTATAGAATCCCATGGTCCGCAGACCATGGGTAGATCTTCTATAGCCAACATTACATTACCAAATTAAGGGTAGACAACCCTGTGACTCTTTAACAACGACGCACTCTACACCCACAAAATGTAGAGTCTTTACATTGGAATTACAAAATTGGACCAAAATATGGGCTCTAAGCCCCAAAACTGCCCTTGGGGGATGCCGCACCCAACAGGCCCCCAACACAAACATCATGACTCTCCCTCGAGTCACTCTACAGGTGCGGAGATCTTAGCGTGAAGACCTCCCAACTCTGTTTAAATCCTTGCAACTTTAGCAGCACACTGAGCGGCTACCTACTGGACTTCTTCCACACGTTGGTCGGTGAGTGCTACTATTGAACTGATGCCCTGAATCCTCTTCTGATTTTCTTTAGTTGCACGAGATTTGCTTCAATGGAGGCTATAATTATATAAGCCTCATCGATCCATGGCTGTAGGTGTGCTTTTAGGACTGCTTCCTTATGCTGAGCGGCATCCACCTGTTCCTTGAGCTCCTTTGCCTGCTACATCCTTGTAAGCCTCTTTGTAAGGGAATCGTCTGTGTGGTCGCTTTTACTTCGTCATACTTTTGTTGTAGCTCGCCCGCCTCTATCTCTAGGCACTCTACATTCGGGTCCTCCTGCAGGGTGGCTATGACCTCGAATGACTGTTTGAAGAGCTTAATGCAATCTGTCACTGCATTATCAATCACCGTGATCGTTGTCATAATCGCGGTGGTGTGTTGTTCACTGACCTCCGGTGGAGTTGAAGGCTGAGCCTTCAACTGCAATTTTGCTATGTGAAGGTTCAACTCCAGCTAAAACCTGGACATCTCTGCTCTTCCGTCACGCACCCTGGTGGCTAACTTACGGATGCGTGCCTCCACTGGTTCTTCTACTTGAATGGACAACTCCAGGACCATCTAGCAGGCTTCCTCTACAACCTGCATTATCTGTTTTCTCTGCTCCACTACCTCGTTGCACTGTAGGACCAACTACACAATGTTGATGCACTGCTCACTCATTACCCATATAACGCGACTCTCCCTGGCCCGAAGTTCTGTGGTGACTCCATCCTGTAAGAGGTAGAGTGTCTCCCAAGGGAGCGCAGCCATGTTCAACCCCACCCCTTTCAAACTGCTCACTGCGGGTCTATCAGCTTCCTTCTCTGTAGTAAGGGCCCCATCTGGTAGCCCGATCGTATTGGTCACCCTTGTGCCCAATATTTCCATGGTAGCTGAAGTGTCGACTGCGAGGTTGGTGGACACTGCACCAGCCTGTGGAGTGCGAACCTGCAACTCCTACAACTTTGTCCGAAGAGACCCCAATACCAGCTGCTGTTGTTCTTCAAATTGTTGAAGGGCCTCTACGGTGACATCCCTCACCATTTTGTTGATATCATGTAAACCCCCCTCAGTGAGGGTGATTGGGTCGAAAGAAGTCTTTGAAGCTTTTGTCTTCTTTTGCGGCATTGTCTTCTCTCGTCATCACAGAAGCTTGAGTTGGGTGGATGTTGTCAACGGGTCCATGCCACTTTGTTTTGTGTTTGTCTTTGGTTCGGGAAAAGGTGACTTCTGTCCTTCACTCTCTTCTTTTCCTCTTTTCTACTGCTCTGCCAACTTCATAGCGTTGCACACTACCTGGGCCTTAGCCAATGCTTCTTCCTTTCTGTGCTTCTCCGCCAACTACACCATCTGAAGTTTTGTCTCTTCTTCCTTGCGCTACAGGGCAAACATCTTTGTTTCCCCCGTGGAGCCAGTTGGAGCACGCCACTCCAGCGGCCTGTTATAGACATTTTTGTGCCTTGCAGCACCAAGCATGAAATGTCCATAAACCAAGGGCTCCTAAGTCCCTAAAAGTGTTGTTCCAACCCCTAAAGGAACAAGGTCAACAAATTACAGCTTCTCCCAGAAGTTCTCCACCAGAAACTGCTCAGAATCAGTCAAATCAGGATCATTTCGGCTGCTCCACTGGCTAGCTGCGTTGCATAGCACCTAAATACACTAGCTAGGTGCGTTGCAACACACCTAAATGCACTATCAGGGTGTGAGCGGGAAATGACAAATGGCAGTGCCATTCCGCGAGGTGGAAAGACAATGGAAGCTTCCAGAATCTTCTCCAATGACACTTGCCTCACTGAATTCGACCAAGGATGAGTAAGAGGCTCTCAGTCTCCAAGTGGAAGCAAGAATTAATAGAGAGAAGACACTAGTCAAATCATAAGCTGACTCATCCTCCTTGCATACATCTATATATGGATCCCTCATCCCAGAGATCCAGAGGCTGGAATTTTGTACATTGCAAAGAATTGCTGTTGGTTTTGAGATAGATATCAGAGTATTGGGTGATTTATGCTTTGTTGGAGGTGAAGAGGGGCTTCTTTGCTGGGAGGTTGATGCTGGATCAGGAATCATCGGTTGTAACTCCTCCTGGATCTTCTTGTTATATCAATAAAACTATTTGAGTTTCTCCTACATGCTTGTGTATCATTGATGCTTGTTACATTTGTATGTTTAGCTTAAATCTGATCCTAAGCTTTTTATGAATATAGATCCATGTCTTTGTGTAGTTTTCTTCTTCTGTGATCTTACAGGAACTTGGTGAAGCTGGGCAAGTGAGGAAGCAGGTAGCTGGAAGCTGTCAAAGAAGAGAGGGATTGGATCAAAGGATTAGAGCAAGACACAGGTCGATTCTTTCTATCCCCCTCTATCTTTAATTCATAAAGGAAATACAAAAGTAGTTTTCTCTGTTTGTTTCTAAGGGAACTGTCACACCTTAGTGGGATAGAGTCGTTCTAAATAGACACTTTTCCCGGTAACAAAATGGCGACTCCACTGGGGAGGATTGTCTAATTAGTTTGTTTGTGTATCTTTTGTTGTTTGTTTCATAAGCTTATAAGTAGCATTCGAACTGCATTTGCCATAAAAAATGCAAAGTAGACATCTACTACTTCAATCCATTCACTGGATCTGTTTATGATTTGAACAGCTGATTCACAAATAATCTGATTGCCCTTTGTGATAGCTCTTAGACCCTCCTTAGATCTACCCTCTGATTGTGCATTACTGATTGCTTTTACTCAGCCAAAAAACCAAAGACTAAACTGCAAACCGTGACCCAGAACCCAGATAGAATTCTCGTTTCTGCCCCAGCGCAGGTACTGTGAAGAGTTCATGCATTTCAGCGCAGTTCCCGAGAGGGCAACCTGCGCTGCAATCCATTTTCTCTGTGTTACAGGTGCGCTGATCAGACTAGCCCTGTGCAACTGAGGTTCTTGTGCTTCATTCTTTGCAGTTTCGTCTCTGATTTTTGTAGCCTATGATCAGTGTATGTGTCTGTTTAAAAACCCCTTTTCCTTGTTGTAATTCTGCCTCCTTTGTACAAAAGAACTGTAGATGTTTTTTTGTGTTTGTTGCGTCATTTACAGTTTTCCATTGCAAAAGTAGAATAGTCGTACTGTCGTCCCTTGATTTAGATTTGTCGCAAGTGTCGATTTCGATCATCGGAGAAAGTTTGATTGTTGTTGATAGTTGACTATGCTTTTACCTTTGCCTTTGGTTTGAATTTATGATTTTCTAGTGTCAAAAACAAGTATTTATTTCAAAATCGTAAAGCGTCGTAATCGTCTTTATCTTTGATTTCGAAAAAAAGCTTGTTTGTGTTTGTCGCTTGAAAGCAAATTCAGATTTGTGCATCAACTTTCTTTTTAGCATCAATATTAAGAAAGTTGAAAACAAATACATGCACATGTGCATTTGCATATTGACAATCTGTTTGGCTTGATTTAGGAAAGTGCATTTACAGTGTGCTCTTTGCTCTTTGTGAAAATATTGTGTCTTTCTTTTCCCCTAGTAGCTAGGATTTTCATTGCTGAAAAGAGATAAAAGTTTACTTATCATCTTTAGATTGCATTTTAGGAATTACATCTACATCTCATGGTGAACCCAAAAGGCAAACTTCATAAGAAAGATCAACTTAAAATAAATTCAGTGAATCTAACAACGCTTTGGAACTTAACGTACAACATTTAGAGGTCTAGGCTAGAGATGTATTCCGGCGTCGTAAAGCCTGGTAACTGTTGTCCTCACTGATGGTTGGGTGATTCCTCCACTTTGAGATGATAAGTGCCAGTACGGACTTGTGCTCCCACGTACCGTCGAGTATATATTGGGAGACCCCTATAGGCTTAAATCCTTTATCCGTAGGAAGCCATGTCTGCTGCCCTATCGATCGCAATGCACTGAACACAGCATTCGAGAAGATTGACTGTCATACCGTAAAAAGTATTTTGCAGTTTTGCGATTGGTTTGGTACTCCCTCTACCTAGATCTCCAGAGCAGTCCCTTTCGTTCCTTTTCAGACTCCTTAACGGAAAAGGTCCATCTGAGCACTTGTCACTTCAGGCTCATTAAAAATCGAAGGAGACTAGAGTCATCTTTTGTTTTTTCTCGACTCTTAAAAATTGAAAAAACAAGTTGTGTCAAAGTGTCTAAAATTCATCTAATTCGGAAACATTTTTCCCCTTTATTTTTAGTTGATCGAGTAATCTGTGATGGTGGAAGAAAGTCAATCGAAATCGCTAGGAAATATTTTGGATAGACTAGATAGGTCTGAACAACCGTCGACATCCAGGACTATGTCATCTGACGTAGCAGCGGCAAAGCCTCCTGCTGCTACTCCAACGATGTTCGATGGTATACCAACTGTCTCGGCAAGTTATCAACAACAAGCCGGAGTCCAATCAGGGACTGTTTCGATGATATGGTCAGTTCCTATTTCTTCATCCGGATTATCATCTGGTATTTCTTATGTTGAAACTCAACAAGTTGATCCAATGTGTCTTCAAAGGCCAATCTACCCTTTAAGTACTGGATTTCCACCATATGGAGGGCAATATGCCTTTTCATTGTTCCCTCCCGGAGAACAACCATATGGGAGTTTACAACAAAGTTCAGGTCAAACTGGAATTACATCCAGCGATTGGGTACCAATACTGCCTCAGCAACCAAGGGTTGTATATTCAATGCAACCAGTCCACCCTGTGTCGAATATTCCCACTATACCTGCTATAGTGACTGCATCGCAAGTACAAGCGTTACCTGTTGTATGTCAACCCCAAGTTTCTCAGGTTGCAATACAACAACCTCTTGTCTCAACGACTCAATCACAACCTCAGGTTAGTGCCTCCTTATCTAGAGCGACTCGGGCTCAAACAAGTACTATGACTCCTCATCTTGGTCAATCATCTAGTATTGGACAACAACAAATGGTCCAACAACCAGGGCTGGTTCAATCTCAACAACTGCCATTCCAGCAATCATATCAAGGACCTGAGCAACAAGTCTTTGTAAGTAATGGGCAACCGCATTTCCAAAGCGGTTATCAACAACCATATTATAATGGTTATGCCTATCAACCTTGTCAAAGTTGCCAGCATCAAATACATTATGATGGTATGCAAAGACCCATTGCTCAGGCGATTCCATCTTATCCTGGGTATGCTTCGCCTAACCTGAATCAACAGTTGCCCTTTGTAGCAACTCTAGAATTACCAGATCTAAACCGACTGACGAATGATCCAATTGCTTATGCCCCTTGGTGGCCAGCGATTCCGCATAAACTTCCGTCAGATATTCCTAAATTTAATGGAAATCCGGGTGAAGATCCATCGAATCATGTGATGACATTTCATCTGTGGTGTTCATCAAACACCCTAAACGATGATTCGATTAGGCTTCGCCTTTTTCAGAGGACGTTAACTGGTCCGGCAGCAAAATGGTATATCGAATTGCCTAGAGCTTCATTCGACAACTTCAGTACCCTAGCCACAACCTTTTTAACCCATTTTCAGTTACCGATAAGGTACGAAACGGGAACCGAACTTCTTACCAACTTCAAAAAAACGACGGCCACTCACATATCTGATCATATACATGAATGGCGACGTCGTCGTAGAATGGTGAAAACGTATGTTCCCGATCAACTTTTAGCTTAATGGTTTATTAAGTCATTACTGCCTTCCATCACGGAAGATGTGGCAAAAGGGGGAGTCGTCACAGAAGAGCAAGTTATCGCTCGTGCGCAATATTTGGACTTGATTTACACTCAGTCCGGCACGCTCTACGATAAAATACCTGATGCCCCTAGACCGGAATTCTTAGTTCCTCCTCCTCCTAAATCAAACAATGACTCTCATGTCGGCGATGGCGTGATTGGCGCAATAGACACAAAATCGACAAAGGCTGCATCTAAAAAGGCCTGTAAGATTTCTAGTCATAATGCAAATGAGGAACTTCTTGCCTCGGAAGTAAATGCCGTGTCGGCCGACAAGGGCAAACAACTGAAGCAACCAGGGGGCAAGAAGAAAAAGAAAGGGAGAAAAAGGAAGCAGGATGAGTCATCTCCTGAAAAACCTTCTACAAACCCTTCTGGGCAAAGGAAACCCCCTACGGGGTGTCATATATGCGATGAGGATCATTGGACGAGAGATTGTCCACATAAAGCTGAAGTTAAGAAACTTTTTAAGAGTTCAAAAACCTCAGCAGTATTGACTGATCCGTTTCCAAACCCGGGAACCAAACTAGTTGCTAATCAAAATGCTTCCCGATCCCAAGTGCTTATGTTGTCTATCTCAAAGCAGCAAAATAATGCTTTGACAAATAATAAAGATTACGGGAATCCACAGCTGTCAAATAACAAGGCTAACGAACAACCTAGTAGTTCAACAACAACTTTGACCGAAGTTGTGCCACCCATCATTCTTGAACCAATGATAAAGCCACCAAAGGGAGTAGTACACAAATCGACATTTAATCCTCGTGCCAAAGTAGCACAGAATTATAATATAGTAGAGGACCTGGCCCAATCGCCGCCCGCTATGTCGACACTTGAAGTACCGCAAAATTGCCCCTCCCAAGAGCAAGCTTTATTATCAGCAATAGGTGGGATTGACCCGATGGATTCCAATCTTGTGGCCTTTGATCATAAAGGATATGATCCTCAGTTACCAGCTCAACTAGCTTTCCTTATTCAAGTGAAAGCCCTCAACAAAACTGTTCATCGAACAATTATTGATGAGGGGGCATCTACATGTATTATGTCGATGAGTTGCTGGAAAAATTTAGGCTCACCACCTTTGTCGCGATCATCAACAATGTTAAAAGCATTTGATGGACGATCATACACTCCATACGGGATTTTAAGTAACTTGCAAGTTGAACTGGGGGGTAAAACAGTAGAAATTGATGTTGAAGTAATCGATGGAAACCTCGATTACAACATCCTACTGGGAAGACCCTGGATATATGCCATGGCCGCAGTTGTGTCGACCTACTTCAGGAAGATTGCATTTCCATTCCAAGGAGGAATTACAATCGTCGACCAACAAACATTTCTCCCCAACAGTTCACAAGTTACAGGAAGCATTCCAATGATCCATGGAAGCAATCATTCACTCCAAAATATCGGAGTAGGTCTCCTAAAAGACCCTGCCTTAATGGGTACTTTTGCCCTACCGCCTCCGAGTAATCTGGCGGAAGTGGCCATAGTGGAATATGAAATCTTCTATATCTAATGGATTTGGATTTCGAGGATGGTTCTCATCTCGTGTCGACCTCGTTAAAAAATGAAACAAGGAGTCATGAGGATAGTTCTTTTACTGCGTCAACCTCATTAAAAAATGAAACAAATCCCCTTTCCAAATCTCAAAGGTAAACCTTCATTCCAACCACCGAGTTGAATGCAATGAAGCTTGGGGGGCATGCACCTCGATTTGCATTATTATGTTGGGGGCATGCAAACTTTTCGAGCAGTGTTTACCGTGAGGTTCAAGCTCATTAAAAAATAAACCCGGACCGAGCAAATGTTTCCACCCGCGTTTAAGCTCGTTAAAAAATGAACTATTCCCCGGTAAATAACCACCGTGAATGTAGTACTTCAACCATTAAAGCCTTGGTCGTGTTTGCACCATCACCTCCACTTTTCCATTGGCCGATCATTCACCTCCATTTGATTGTTTACCCATTTTGAGGAACAGCTGCAAAGAGTGATTTCACTAGCCATCCTTGTGACACTGCCGTGATTGGAAAATTCCAAACCTTACCTGGAATCAGCTGCTACCCATTTTATCACTCGTTCCTCAAAAGACGAGTCTCCTTTAAGCTCTTTTCAACTGACTCGTAAAATATGAAAGATTGTCGAGTCCTTGGCCTTCCAGCTCGTTAAAGGGACAGGAAGTGCTATCCATCCTCTAGATTTTAATCTTTTTGGACCTGACGGATTATTGCACAAAAAGATCGAGCGCTTGTTTTCTTCGGCTCGTTAAAACTATCGAAAATTCATCCCTTCTGTATTGTTTTATACTTTTTCGAACTTAAGGGATTAGATGACGAAAAAGGAATTTTGGAGTTACCTTTACAGACTCTCTAAAAATGAAAAGGACCGAGTTATCTTTGTCGTTAAACTCGTTAAAAATATTAATAGCGACAAACTTGTCTTTAGACAAGAACGAGTTTCACTATCGCTAGGCTCGTTAAAACATCGCGATGGGTTTGCCCGAAGGGAAAATTATAGAACAAGCATATGTTATCCTCCTCAAGCTTGACAAAAATAAAGAGGTACTGGTCAGCAATGACTGGGGAAAAATTGGGAAGAAAACTCAAAGAATCTTTATTGGTAGCAAGTCGCTCTTGAACATGACACTTCCACTCCATGTCCGAGTCGGGTTGGGTTGTTTCATTCACCGGTCACATCACCATGGTCACGCCATACCATCCACATTTGGGGTAAATGCTACCAATCCATCACATAAGTGTCGCCGACATGTTCAAGAGAAGTCATCCAGAGAAGTCACCTGTGTCCCATCCACTACCATACATTATACTTCATTCTTTCATGACCGCCATCCTGAATCGTATATCATCAGATTGTTTTCACCTCCATCAAAATCATTTGCTCCGTTCTGTGCCATTGATGTGGGATTCATTAAGGCCCTCCTTTGACGGATCGCTTCTTGTCGACATCAGCTCATTATCCAAGAAGTTGATCTAGGAACACCCCATTCAGTACTTTGAAGCTCGCATGCCTTAATGGCAAGTTTCTCACTTCTGGCGACAGGTTTACATCAATGGCCTTCGACCGAAAGATTTTGCATGGTGTTCGATGCCAAGTCCTTTATTCACACCACGTGAATTGTACTATAGTACCTTGAGGGTCATTATCATTATCGGTGATTCCTCTCGCGCTTGTTAACAGTTTACATCATTGACTGGTAATCAAGCGATGTCTTTCCATGTTCGACTTCAGAACATTTCTCACATGGATCGACTTGTACTTCGAGTGAAGATGGGACGAGACTAAAGACCCTGGATCTAGTTTCATCCATCCGGGCTGCGATATATATTCAGGAAAATAAAGACATTAAATGTACAGCATTGCAGCACAGATAATCATCCTACCAAAAGGATGATGGCTCTATCAGAATCATCAGTCTACACTCAGACGATTGTTTGTCCTATGTACATGAAAATGAATTTATAAAGCTGAGCATGGGAATGCCCGCCTCAGCTAGATCATGAAAAACAGTATGAAGATAATGTATTGTATTGTATCTTATTACAGGTCTCCTCCCCGCATTGAAAGAACTTCGTATCCTCATAATAAAGCATTTCACCCGATTAACGGCCTCATACTTTAGGGGGCAACTGTTATAGACATTTTTGTGCCTTGCAGCACCAAGCATGAAATTTCCATAAACCAAGGGCTCCTAAGTCCCTAAAAGTGTTTTTCCAACCCCTAAAGGAACAAGGTCAACAAATTATAGCTTCTCCCAGAAGTTCTCCACCAGAAACTGCTCAGAATCAGTCAAATCAGAATCATTTCGGCTGCTCCACTGGCTAGCTGCGTTGCATAGCACCTAAATACACTAGCTAGGTGCGTTGCAACGCACCTAAGTGCACTATCAGGGTGCGTTGAGCGGGAAATGACAAATGGCAGTGCCATTCCGCGAGGTGGAAAGACAATGGAAGCTTCCAGAATCTTCTCCAATGACACTTGCCTCACTGAATTCGACCAAGGATGAGTAAGAGGCTCTCAGTCTCCAAGTGGAAGCAAGAACTGACAGAGAGAAGACACTAGTCAAATCATAAGCTGACTCATCCTCCTTGCGTACATCTATATATGGATCCCTCATCCCAGAGATCCAGAGGCTGGAATTTTGTACATTGCAAAGAATTGCTGTTGGTTTTGAGATAGATATCGGAGTATTGGGTGATTTATGCTTTGTTGGAGGTGAAGAGGGGCTTCTTTGCTAGGAGGTTGATGCTGGATCAGGAATCATCGGTTGTAACTCCTCCTGGATCTTCTTGTTATATCAATAAAACTATTTGAGTTTCTCCTACATGCTTGTGTATCATTGATGCTTGTTACATTTGTATGTTTAGCTTAAATCTGATCCTAGGCTTTTTATGAATATAAATCCATGTCTTTGTGTAGTTTTCTTCTTCTGTGATCTTACAGGAACTTGGTGAAGCTGGGAAAGTGAGGAAGCAGGTAGTTGGAAACTGTCAAAGAAGAGAGGGATTGGATCAAAGGATTAGCGCAAGACACAGGTCGGTTCTTTCTATCCCCCTCTATCTTTAATTCATAAAGGAAATACAAAAGTAGTTTTCTCTGTTTGTTTCTAAGGTAACTGTCACACCTTATTGGGATAGAGTTGTTCTAAATAGACACTTTTCCCGGTAACACGGCCAAGACTCAAGGACTGTGAATATCACATCGTCGGTCATTAGGTATGGCAAATCATGCCACGTCTTCATAGGGCCCTTCCTCTCCCTGATGAAGACATGGTGGAAATCTACTTTGAACTCTGCGAAGCTCTGTAAATTGTTGTATACTGTGGGTGAAAACCGCAGCTTGTGATTGATCCCCATCTGGATATTCATCTCCATTAATATACAAAATATTTTGCTCTCCTTTATCCTCTACACATCCCTGGTCAACCACAACAAAGTGTACTTCACTGCCTCTGGAAGGTCCTGCATGGCCGAAGGGAACTTGCTATCTCTGGGAATGCCACCAGTACTATTGACAATAGGAGCCATGCATAATCAAATGTTTTTCCCTACTCCTGTGCCTCGTGACAGTTTGTGAGGAACTCACCGTATAGATAGTTCACCAAGTTGAACTGGACCCCTTCTACGCATTACGCCGCTAGTGCAACCACTAGCGTGGGCACCTCATCCATACAACACTTTTGCATCACCTTCCCTACCAATATTTGTGTCACGACCTTAACTGCAAGGTTGTTAATGCTAGAGATGGCATACCCCTACTTCTTCTTCTCTAACTGAAACTTCTTTTTCATTGCCTCTGCGAGGGTCAACTCGCCACCTTTTCCCTCTGAAATTTTTTCTAGGTCCTCTCCTGAGTAAGGTAGTCATGTAATTTGGTGAATCAGATGGTTTGTGATGGGGATGGGTTCCTCCATCCACAAGAACCCATCATGCACCAAGCAGAGCAGCTACCTGATGACGAAAACGGTCACTGGGGCACAGTGGTAAAGCGACACCCAGAGCAGGTTTAGCAACTTGGCCTTCTCTACACCTCTAAACCATTTGTGTGGCTCCAGTTCAATCATTCTAATGGTCGCATCCATATTCTAGTTAATTATCTTCATATTTGCTAAATACGGTAACTTCTCATTGTCCGCGGGGTCCGAATATTCAAATTTCAACATGGTAACCCATCCCAAGTGCGCTCCCTCAAAAACAATATCATCTGGGAGCAGCGGAGTTTGTAGAGAGCTCTTGCTCCCATCTATATCCTTCGTCACCTTAGCTTTACCCTTTCGTAGAGGAACATATTCAAGTAACCAAGTAATAGGGTCCACACCCTGGGTTTCAACGTCAATCTCTACATTCTCCTCCTCCACCAAGATTTCTTGAAACTCTTCCTCCTCATTGGCCTCCAGATTAATGGCCTTCCCATTTTCTTGCAATGTGATCTTGGTCCTCATTGGATTTCAGGGTGAGACACACACCGGGATCATGGCCTGCTTATACTTCTTGGGTCTCAGTGTTCACGGTGATTTAGGGACCTCAACAATTATTCCGGCACTCTCTGGGGCTTCCACTTCCGCAATTTCCTACGCGGCTTCCTCGGCTATCACTAATCCTGTGTCCATGGCTTCTTCAGGTGCTGACATAGCACTACTCCATAGTTCTTTCAGTGTCTTTGATAGTTTCTCAAACAACGAATTCACTTTCAGAGTCTCGAATAAGTCTCGGTTCATGAATACTTGAGCGCGCAACAACTCAGTTCTCAAATTTCCAAGTGTTTTTCGACAGAAAACCATTTGTAATTTATAGCGCCTTTTGAATTTGAATTCGACTGTTTGCCCCACATTCGGTCCATTAATGCTAGATTTGCAACATATTTCCAAGAATCTAACCCATAAAGTTTGCCTTAAATGCTTGCTGCCTACTCCATTTGGCCTCAAACCAACCATAAAATCATGAACAGTGACTTTAACGGTCACTTTCCAGCAGACTTGCGCGCCAACGCAACTGTCTTCGCGCTGTCACGGACCCTATGAAACTTCGCTACTACACGTAGACTGGACATCATGCAGCTCCCAAGAAGTGTATTTTATAGTCCCGTGCCTCCTTTCAACTGCCTGCGGCACTTAGACTATGCCACTTTCATATATTCACATCACTAGATCATTGGTGTATGGCTTCAAGTGACTGCCATTGACCTTTCCTAGGAATGGTTCTCCATTTAACTTGACCAGTTGTACCGTGCCTCTGTTGGTAATCTCCTTAATAATATACAAACCTAACCAGTGCATCCTGAACTTTCCAAGGAATTTATCAAACTTACTATCATACAACAACACCATATCGTTTACCTTGAATGTGCACAACTTGATGTGTCAGTCATGCCATGCCTTTTCATGTTGCTTTTGGACCTGCTAGTGAAATCCAGCCAGAATCATTCTTCTTTGAGCTCATCCAACGACGTGAGCCTCTCTTCCAGGGCTCTGTAATCCGTCATACCTGTGAGCGCTGCTATGCGCAGACTAGGCATGATGTATTCCATAGGCATTACAGCTTCCACTCCATAGACAAGCCTAAAAGGTGTTTGTCCCGTCAGTTTCTTGCATGTTGTTTGATAAGCCCATAATACTGCAAGTATGTGTAGGTCACAATCACTTCGTTGCACATTTCATACCTTGGTCAACACTTTTTCAAACACTTTGTTGAAGGCCTCCACTGTCCCATTAGCCTGAGGGTGATAAGGTGTGCTCTTTTGGTGATACACTTGAAATTTCTCCGCTAGCACATTGATCATCTCGTTCAGGAAGTGTGTACCACAATCACTCATCAAGATCTTCAGACATACAAATCGCGTCAATACATGTTCAAATAGAAACTTTGTGGTAATCGCACTCATGCAATCCTTCAACGGCTGCGCTTCTGCCCAATGGGTCAAGTACTCTGTTGCAGTGATAATATACCTTACGCCTGTCTTTCCTTGAGGTTTAATGGGTCCTAGAAAATCTATTGCCCATTTTTCGAAAGGTTTCAATGCCATTTGTGGATTCAAAGGAATTTCATCCCTCCACGATGGCCTTCCTATCTGAAAACATACATCACATGCCTTGCAATATTCTTTTGAATCCTAATGAAAGGTTAGCCACCACAACCCTGCACGTAGAATATTTTATGCGGTTTCTCTTCGTGCATAATGTCCTCCCAACATTAAGAGCCATCTACAAACTTGCCCCCCCAACAAATGCTTATTGACCAGGTACTTTAGCGTTGAGTACATGTGCATCTGCTCAGGTTGGGGGTTTTCTCCATAGGTGTGCGTCCACTTGGCCAGATGCACCCACGGATCATCCTGTCCATCATACTTGTCTATCAGTTGCATCTTAGGCTTCCCGAATCATTCTTGCATCATTCTCCTACATTTGTGCCAATCATCAAAGCTTCCTTTGTGCATACCCCACCATCTTGTGGGCATAGCGCACAGTACCCAGTCCAAGGTCTAGAAACATTGCTTTTCTGGCACCTCCCTTTCGAATGCATCCAAGAAGGTATCTACCTCATTTAGACCATCATAAGTAGGTAGATTTCTTACTTCTATCAACATGCAGTGCAATGCCCGGGTCATCACATTGCAATTTGACATAGCTACCTCATGTAACCAATGTTGCCATCGTTCTACTTCTTCGTCAAAATTTGAATTGTAGGAACTCTCGCACTCCCATGTAATCTGCCCATCTACAGTGGGATTCACCCAGTCTTGGTATCGCGTGGTTATATTGTAGATGTAGTCCAAGTCATCATCACTTTCATAGTCACGAACTGGTTCTGTATAGCGTGATCCTTCAACAAGATCCAAGGGTATTATTACGCGTAATGATTTCTTCTCAAAGATCATCTTTCACTTCTTCAGATTGATTACCTCGTTAATATCAGTAGCCCAGTCAATTCTCAGGAGCGCGGGGTAGGGATTGATGTCATCAACAATCTCTATTACTTAAAAATCTACTAGCGCACTCGCTCCCGCATTATCCACAGTTACTCCCTGCAATCACCCCATGGGTATGATTTTATGTTGATTCACCATCCTCAGTTGAATCAGATACCATTGTAGCACAGGTCTTCCCATTCGCTCCCATATCTATTTCGGTAAAACATTCGCATCTGATCCCAAATCCAGGATGACTTGATCCATCTCGTATTCTCTGATCTGTGCAGTGAGTCTCATTTCATGCCCCGTCATTGTTTTATGCTTTCCGATCTTTCAGACTATGTGCGGTTCTCCTAGCGTAGTTCAAGCACATATTTTGATGAGTTCATGTAACCCTTTCATAGCCTTACTGTTGCACAGTAACTTCATACATGTTTCGAGGAAATTTGTGAGAATGGAGGGATCCAACTCCGGCTCAGGTTGATCTTTGCTTCCTTAAGTGGAGGCCTCAACGAAGCTCTTCTTAGCTTCCATGAAGGTTTCTCGAGCACGCTCCAAATCAAACTCAACTTCTTTCATCGGGGCTTTGTGAACCCAGGTACTATCTTCCAGTTGTTTCCCCTTGTCATCTCTCGTCGCGATTCCACTTTGAAGCACAATGTTTACATTCGGATCTTCCTTGTGTGGCTTAGACCTCATCATCTACAGGTTCTGAGTTGGGGGAGGTGGTAGCGCCCCTTTGTCACATATCCTAGCTATCAGCGTAGGACAATATTTTGTCTCATGATCAAACAGTGTGCAATACTTTCATGATGGGCATGTTAGATTAGTGCAATCATGGGCATAGTGTCATGGCCCTCCACAATTGTATCAAATCAACTATCCATGACCTCTACTAGGTCCTCCTCCACCTCAGCCTCGTCCGCGCCCCTAAAATCTTGTTCGCACCATTCTTTCATTTTGATCAAGGGGCCACATTTCATCTTGAACCCTTTCGGTAGGAGTTCTATCCATCATCAATTCATATCTCCTACAAGTTTTCTCATCATGTCCCACCGACCTGAAAAAGTTTCAGAATAATTGTTGCAGAGTTTGTGTATACTTCTTTAACAAGTGGAAATTGTCTGTGGTATGCTTTTCGGCTACTTGACAGATAGCGCACCACAAAGCAGGCACCACGCTAGGTCTTGATTGAGCTTCCGGCCTTAGAGGCATTGATCCTCCTCCTGCAAGGTAATTTGTAAGGACCAAGCAGTGGTCTTTTTCATGACCCTAACTCTTACATTTCATGCACCATACCTCTTTGCATACCTCTGGTCGAACCATCCTATCCTGCTTCAAGATTTGCATCTCAAGGCACAGATTCTTCAGTTGCGCATGGATGTGCTGAACTCCTAGATTAGGATCTTGCATCGGGGTCTCATGTAGTCTCATGACAATCTCCAAGGCTTCTGCTTGAGTCGTTATCTTCTGTTGCGATAGCGTACCTCTTAAGTGTGGTAGTAGTGAAGCCACAAACCACTCGTGATGTTGTTCATCCGTCAAATTCATGTTGGCTTCATGAATCATACATTTTAGCCTCTAATCTAGTTCCCAAGGTGTCTTGCCTAGTAGCATCATGATTTATTTGAATCCAGTGATCAATTGTGCTTCAGATTTAGGCCTGCTAAATTCCCTATTCAGTGCTACTTCGATTTCCACTACTCTCGCATTTGGGTTATTGTTGGAGTACATAATATACCAAGTCAGCGCGCGATCCTACAGGGCACTAACCAGTGTTGCTTTCTTTATATGGTCATTTGTAACACCTTGAGGTTCCCATACAGCCTTCACTACGAACCATAATTGGTCTAGATCCTCATTTCCCAAGCCTTTGAAAAAAGGCAACTTCACTGTGTTCACCATACTGAATCGCGGTGGTGGTGGAGGTGGTATGGGTGAAGATGGAGGTGATGGCGGTGAAGCCGGTGGTGGTGTGGGCAGAGGTGGTATTCACGGAATTCTTTGTCTTATCAGATGAATAGCACTTCGCAGAGAGACCTTCGCGAGCTCTTCCTCGTCCCCTCGCGGAGGTGAAATCAAGGGGCTATTTTATGGACCCTTATTTCCTTCGTTTTCGTAAATTCTTCCACTTTGTGTAGAACCGAACATCAAGGTAACTACATAACCCGCTTTTCACACAACAACATTTTAATCCAAGTATTCAAATATTTTATGTACTTACCTCACGGTCTTTTGAAAAAGCATTAATCTACCTCGCTATAGCTGACTAAGGCGTTGACCGCGAACTCAGTAACAAATCCTCCTATAATGCAATCAAGCCAATGATCAACAACATGTGTGATCTTATCCTCCGATGCTTCCAATCTTCCCACTAGCTCTGGGGTCCACACAATAGGACCGTCAATTTTCCACCTTCCTTGGGTATCTGCTAGCTTCGCGATCCACTCATATAGCTCAGTAGGGAAGGATGCGAAAAAGATTTCATGGATCTCTGTATACAGGTAGCTGTCTAGCCACTATTCTTTTGACAGTCAAGGGTTTCTATTTTCCTGTGCCGCGAACTCGTGAATTCTTCTATCCAGCCAGCCTTCAATTTCTTTTTTAGTCACATTCTAGTGATACAACAACACACATATCTCATGCAAATTCCGGTCCCGGAAATGGAACCATTTGTTGGCTTGAGGGGGGCCTGACCCAGGTTCAACATTTGTTAGCCAAACAAGTCCCTACACAATTGGGCCTTTCAACATCAACCCGCCGAGCGTGGACTAAAGTCTCACCCGAAGGAGTATGGGGGGGATGCTCGAACCAAGTTTCCACACCCTTGAGATGGTTGTGGTGTCGGTTATTCCAACTATACTTGCCTTCGCATAGGTTGCTTCGTGCTCTTTTCTACCCTTTAGTACCTTCGCAAAACATTACACTCGGCTTCTGCACAACCCTAACCAGGGCAATGAACTGCGATATCTCCCAAACTAAGCTAAGTATCTTACTTATCTTATTAACGGATCTTAGTTAGCTTCGTGTAAACATATGTTCTTACTTGCATTCACTTAACCAATACAATTATACACATTCGTGCATCATATAAGCATTAGAAATGAAATTCATACCAAATATAACAGATGCATAAACAGGAAATAAATATGCAGAATGATAGAAAACTTCTCTTTATTAATGATTCCCGGCGGTTACAGACTCAACTCACCCTGCGCACTTAGCTGCAAGGGTCCACGTACTCAACTATGGACTACTAGGCCTCTACGCACTCAGCTACAGAGCCTTTACCTATGCTACGACCCAAAACTAGACTTACACTTCAAAGCTATCTTGCATACATCTTCATTGCTTAGACATTGTTATATATTCTTTATTATTCCTTTAACTACTTAGAGCTTAGCTCTATTTATACAATCCCATGGTCCATGGACCATGGGTAGATCCTCTACAGCTGACATTACATTACCAAAATAAGGGCAAACAACCCTATCACTCTTTAACAACTACAGGCTCCATGCCCACAAAATGCGGATTCTTTACATTGGAATTACAAAATTGGACCAAAATCTGGGCTCTAAGCCCCAAAACTGCCCTTGGGGGATCCCATGCCCAACAGCCGTGGAGCACGAAGGTTTCATAAATCATAAAGGGTTGTCTACCCTTAATTTTGTGAAGTGAAGTCAGCTGTAAGAGATCCACCCATGGTCCACAGACCATGAGATTGTATAAAAAGAGCTAAGCTCTAAGTAGTTAGGATAATCAATCACGAAGAAGAGAGTTGTAGCTTTGAAGTAAGAAGTCTAAGTTTCTGGTCGTAGTGTAGGTAGAGGCTCTGCAGTTGAGTGCGCAGAGTCCTAGGGTAGAAGTTTGTAGATGAGTGCACGGACCCCTACAGCTTTGTGCGCAGGGTGGATAGAGTCTGTAATCACTTGGAATACATCAATAAAGAGAAGTATTTGCAATTTATGGGTCTTGTTCTAATTAATGCATCTTTTCATTTCATGTATGAATTTCCTTTACAATGCTTATGTTGTGCACGAATGTATATAATTATGTTGGATAATTGAATGCAATTAAGAATATCTATTTACACTGTGCTAGCTGTGACTATCTAATAAAACAAGTAAGATTCTTAAGATAACTTGACAATCTGTGAAATGCGTTGCCTTAGCAGCGCGAAAGTCTCTAGATTGAGGATTAGTGCTACGCGAAGGTATTGAAGGATGGGATAGAGGGCTTGTCTAGTAAGCTCTAGAAGGAAGCAACCTGTGTGAAGGTAGGAATAAGAGGAATAAACCGACATCACAACCATCTCAGGGTGCAGAAACTTGGTTCCAACATCCCCCCATACTACTTCAGGTGAGACTTTGGTCCACGCTTCGCAGGCTGATGTCGAAAGGGCTAGTAGTGTAGGGATTTGTTTGGCTAATTAACGCAGAACTTGGGTCAGTCCCCCTCAAGCCAACAACACATATCTTTGAAAACATTCTCTACGGGATATTTTCAATACTTTTGACATGTTTAGAGAGAAATTTTTTGTAGAAATCACATCAAACAATTTATTGGAGCCAACATTTTGAACCCTCCATTGTGGTTCATCATCAGGGCAAAGGTGGAGCCTCTGATCTAACATTAACCATATATATAGGTGGAGATGCTTCAAAATATAAATTCATCTATTAGAAAGTCAAAAATAAAAATTGATTAAATAAAAATTAAACATTATAAAGTCAAAGAAGTTACAAATGTTTAAAAACATCCTTATAAAAAAACTTTTTAACAAAATATATATATATATATATATATATATATTAAAAAATAAAAAATAAAAAAATGAAACAGAATGAAATAAATTAAATAGATAGATAATAATAAATTATAAAATAATTAAATAAGCATTAAGAATGAATAATCAAGAATCACAAATTTTCAAAAAATACAAAATATAAAAATAATAAATAATTAACAAATTGAAATGAAAAATTACGAATCAAACAAATTTTCAAAAAACAAATTAAAATAAATAAATAAATAATAGATAAGTAAAGCATAATTTTTTAATAAAAATAAGCATAAGAGATTAAGAATTATATTTAAAAAATAAAATAAATAAATAATAGAAAAATAAACAAATGTAAAACATAAATTAAATAAATAATAATATTAAATTAGTGAAACTGAGGTCAATGGTAGTCTTCCCTTCCTCGATGTTCTTATCTCCAAGAAAGGAGATGGTACCTTTTCTCACCAGGTTTATCGTAAAAAAACTCACACTGAGCAATACCTTCATGCAAGCTCCCATCACTATCCTCCTCAAAAATTTGGTGTTCTCAACACCCTAGCCACTAGAGCTCTTAGGATTTCTGATGAAAGTCACTTTGAAAGTTAAAAATCCCATCTTCTAAATTTTTTTGAGGATAATGGCTATAATAGACTCCTTGGGCTCAAAGCTTTTCGAAAAGCTAGCCTCAGACCTAAGCCAAAAAAGGATCCTCTTGATTTTGCTAACTGCGTTCATCTTCCATTCATTCTCGGAACCACTAACAAGATTGCCCACATTCTAAATAAGAATAAGGTGCATACTTCCTTCAAGCCCCTCAACACTATCCGAAGCTCCCTCAGGTTAGTTAAGGATCATGTTGACCCCAAAGATATGAAAGGTGTCTACTTAGTCCCTTGCTCATGTGGAACACCCTATATTGGAGAAACGGGTCGTTCCATTAGGCAGAGGATTCAAGAGCATGCGACAGATATTAGACATAATAGATCTCGCTCATCTGCCTTAGTTGAAGATGCGTCTAATACTAAACACCACATATGTATTGAGGATTCCTGGGTTTTAGCCAAAATTGATCACTTCCATCATAAGAAGCTCAGAGAGGCGTTAGAAATTGAGAAGCATGGTAACAATCAGAATAGGGATGAAGGTTGGAAAATTAACAGCAACTGGATCCCTGCTCTCCATTCCTAGTTTTTATTTATTCCTTGAAATTTCTCTGTTTATCTAGATTTTGATTTTTCCCTCGGATCATATATATATATATATATATATATATATATATATATATATATATAATTATTATTTTTATTATTATATTTTTTATCAATTCTTAATTTTCACTAATTTAGTATTATTATTTATTTAATTTATGTTTTACATTTGTTTATTTTTCTATTATTTATTTATTTATTTTATTTTTTAGATATAATTCTTAATTCTTGATCTCTTATGCTTATTTTTATTCAAAAATTATGATTTATTTATCTTTTTTTTTTAATTTGTTTTTTGAAAATTTGTTTGACTCATAATTATTTCTTTTTCTTTTTCTTCTTCTTCTTCTTTTCTGTTTTTTCTTTTCTTTAAATTTGTTTATTATTTATTATATTTATATTTTATATTTTTTGAAAATTTGTGATTCTTAATTATTCATTCTTAACTCTTATTTACTTATTTTATAATTTATTATTATATATCTATTTAATTTATTTCATTTAATTAATTAATTTATTTTTTTATTTATTTTAATATTTTATTTTTGTTAAAAAAAAAAATTATAAGGATTTTTTTAAACGTTTGTAACTTCTTTGACTTTATAACGTTTAATTTTTATTTAATCAATTTTTATTTTTGACTTTCTAATGGACGAATTTATGTTTTGAAGCATCTCCACCTATATTTATGGTTAATGTTAGATGGGAGGCTCTACCTTTGCCCTGATGATGAACCATAGTTGAGGGTTCGAAACGTTAGCTCCAATAAATTATTTGATTTGATTTCTCCAAAAAACTTTCTCTCTAAACTTTTGACATGTATTAGCAATCTATATTGTGGAATGATAGAGACAATCAAAGATGTTTTTGACATCAAACCAATTATTTGACTTGATATACCTTCTTGATTCCTGATTACTAAGTGAACTTGCTGCAATAAACCCTTCAAACTGTAATGTGAAAATTTCTGCAACTTAGTTTGATTTTGAAAGTATTGAAATGGTTGTTGATTTGTTTGAATCATAGTTTCCTTATTCATTAAATGATGTTTCCATCGATTAGCACTTTCCCCTGATGCATAAGTTTCCCTTAGATGTACTGGATACTTTGACACTGCTTTAGAAAAGGATTTTATATGAAAACAAATGGGCTTCCTCTCCACTTGAAAAGAGACTTCCAAATTGTTTGAAACATGAAATCGTGACACAAAACAAGAGAAATTTAACACTAACTTTCCCCAATACTGACCTGCATCCCTGTAACTGATAACTGCCAAACTTGGACTGAATTGATTCATTGTGACATTAGGAAGTGGAGCTTTAGGAATCAACTATAATTAATGTTGTATTCCCTGCTTATGAGTAAGATGTTTGGTTTTAGATAGAATCAGAGAAGTTTCTACCTCTTTGATGAAACTATCTTTAAGCTGAGACTCATAACTTGAACAAACATCATGTTGATTCTTATGTTGTTCTTTGACACACATGAGTACAAATCTCTTATTTGAACTTATTAATCACTTCATCTAATTAGCAACAACTAAATTCAAATGATTTTTACTTTGATGTGACCTGACAATAAATTCAACCTCATCTTTATTAAGGTGATATTTATGCTCTCTCCTATAAAATACTGCATCATGATCATAAAGATAAGGACTTCCTAAGACAACTCCACATATGTCTACTGGAACCACATCTAATTCCACTTCATCAATGTAATTAGTTGTAATGGAAAATCTTAATCGACACTGTTTTGTGACTTTTATCTGAGTTGATTTATTTAGCCATCCTAATGGGTAAGGTCTTGGATGATTCTGTGTCTCCAAACCCAAATTCTTAACTAAATATTCAGATATTAAATTTGTTTGTGATCCACTGTCAAACATTGTATCTATCTTTGTGTGCTTAGAAGTTATCCTTATGTTAAATAATTCAACTCTTTTATCGTCATTTTAAGGATTTATGTTTGGTTAAGATGCAATAGTCTTCGAACTTGAACCAATGTCCGAAGTTTTACCTAGCGAAACTATGGTAGTTATCCTCCTTTCATCACTTGAATCAGAACCTAGATCTTGCTGGACTACTACAATTGCCTTCTTTTCATCCTTCTCTTTAAGGAACTTTTTGGTCTTAAGTTTGGGATGAAGTTTCCAACACTTATATTCATCATGATCGATTCTCTGGCAATGAGAACAAGTAGTTCTTTCCTTCTGAGCTATTGCTGATTTCTTTCTCTTCGAATTGTTCTTCCCTTTACTGTCATTGGAATCTTTGATTTCCAACTCTTTGGATGATTGCAGTGAAAAATTGAATGGTCTGCCACCTGATTCAATATGTATGGCTTAAACACACACTTCATCAAAATCATAAGGATTAAACATCAATAATGTATGCTACAAATATGAATGTAAACTGCCGATGTATTTTAATAAAGTTTCATGTGTATCCAATGAAATACCAAGCGCCAATGCTTTCTTTCTAAACTACCAAGTAAACTCCTGAACACTTTGCCCTTTAACTTGCCTCAAATGATGCCAGACAATAACATCTTGTTGCATGTATCCTAAAGGATAGAATTTTTTTCTAAGAGATTTTAAAAACTTAGACCATGAAGAGATGACTTTTCCTTTACGCTTTACATCTATTTGGGTTTTACTTTCCCACCAGATTAAAGTTGTTCCCCCCATTCTATGTGTAGCTAACTGAATTTTTGTTTTATTGTCAGAAATGTTCTGAATATGAAAATACACTTCTAACTACTCAATCCAGTTACCTAACCTTTTAGGATTCATTTCACCATCATAAATAGGTAACTCGAATTTTACATCAAGTTTCAAAAGAGATGTTTTCTTAGGTTTCTTTTCTGTTTCAAATTCTGCACTGGAAGAAGAAGATGATGATGATGATGATGGAGATGATGGAGGTGAAGGTGGTTTATCAACCTTGTCTTTACCTTTGTCCTTTTTAGATGTCTTTGAAGAAGAAGCTACATCTATTGTATTCTTATCTTTGTATAGTTCTCCCAACATTTGTTGCATACTCAAGAATGCTTGTCGAAACTGTTCATTGCTCATCTTAGTTTCAGGATTTTCACCTGCATCAGATCCTAGCATGGTCGACTTATGAACGTTTCTTCACTGTCCAATCTCTGGATCGATCTCCTCAAGGATTCCTTCTCCACATTACGACTTTGACCTAGTTAACATTCACTGAAAAATTCTACAAATGAAGCTTGCTCTGATACCAAATTATATGGTCTGAAATGGTCATATGTTAAAGTGAAGTAGAATTGATTATGCCAATAGTGAAATGAATGTTAAACTTTATGTGCTTAAACCATGAGAACTACTTGAGAAGAAATAAAGACTTTACGATAGATGATAAACATAGGAAAGATGCAAAACAGAAGTGAAAAGCAGTAAAACATGGCGATACCAGACAACAAGATTGATTACGGAGTTCGTCCCTAATGGACTATGTCTTCGGGTCCGCTTTCAAGATGGGTGACCACTTTATTAGGATTCAATCTGAGAATTTCAATTACACAGAAAATTGACCAAACAGAATGTGCATGTAGGTACCTCTGGTCACTGTCATAAGAAAGCTCTCTGAACCATCTTTCCAATGCCTATCACAGTTTCCAATTTTGACTTCGGATGCTCCTGTTACACTGAAAACAAAATAGCCTATATCCTCCAAAATTTGCACATAAAACTCAAAACCACTCATTCCCACTCTTCAATGAGCAAAACTACCTTTTATAACCCTGCAAATGCATTCGAACTCCTTATCCCTAATATTAGCATGAATGCTAAAGATAGAGTTTGCCATTATGTCATATGGGACACCTAGTTGATTTGTTACAAGGTCTTGTTATTAGTTTAACACCAAAAATACCTTTCAAAGCCCAAAACTAACTTTGGCTAAACATAAATTACAGACAGTCAACTGACTACGTGGAGATTGGTTGACCATCCATGTGAATAGGTTGCAGTCTAACCACAAGTGGACACCTCTCCAGCGGTTCTAGTGTGAACACTTAGAGGACAACTGTCTGTGGTTTTTCCTGCTCACATGCTAACCAAAACTCCAACGGTTGCAGCTTCATCTGGCGGTATTCCTTACTGGCATGGTTGTGCCCTTCCAACCCATTCACACATCGACAATTACCACTTGGCAGCTCAGCTGTGGTTAAGGCTGCGGCTTCACAAACCGCCCCAACTCCAACTACTCTCATGGTTGTGGTTCTCACTGCAGTTTTGATGTTGTGGTTAGCTGCAACCTCCGCTGCAAACTCTAACCCTGACTGATATCCTCTGGTCGCTCACATGGCACAGTTCCGACGTAGTCTAAACCTTGTGGTTAGGCACTGATATATTGTTTTTGCAATGTATTTGTTGTGCAATAGCCTGAAAGGGTTTTCAATTTAGGGTTATGTATTGTAATGTTTATACAATGGTCCGAGAGGTTTATAGATTAGGGTTAATGCCTTTTTTTATTTGTAATGTATGGCTTATGTATAGGTTAGGGTTTAGCATAGGTTTAGGTGTTGAATTACATGTTTTTTTTACCATATCTTTTTAGGGCTAGGTTTTAGTCGTAGGTTTTAGCCTTTAAATCAAAAGAACCCATTTACAACCAATTGTCACAAAGTGACATTCAAACCCACATGACGACAAACCCTTGTTGACAACCAAACTCTACAAGGCAGATGAACAACCCACATTGACAACCATATCCTGGCGGAACTGATGACAATCACATGTCAACAACCAGGTACCAAACCATATTCTTCGAACACCATGAAAACCATCGACATGACTGGACAACCTGAACCATAAAAATCGCTGTCGAAGTTGAAGACACCAGACACTGAACGCTGACAACGAAACTGAACCTATGCAACTGATCTGACAAGATCCTTCTAGATCAAGCACATCGATCTGATGTTGAGTTCATCTAGAATCTTCCACTTTAAGTTTTGAGCCTTTCTACCATGCCACTGGTACTTTACTAAAGATCCACCTAGATCAATCCTCCCCACTAAGAGAATCTTTTGGTCCTCCAAAAGCATTAATTAATTTGTAACTATTTTGTATTATGTCTACACCGCAAGTGTCCTAACAGGTCATCCTTCCTTCTCCTTCACCTTTGTCCTTCGAAGCCATAAGTGATGAGCCGACACCTACATCCCCTGCAATCTTGTGGCACAACATCTTGCAAACTACATGTTTAACTCTATGACCAAAAAAAATGAGCCAAGCATCCCATACTTGCCATGTGTTTATAACACATACTCTATGGTCAAGTTTACATAAAAATGGAAACAATACTCCAGCTATGAAGACAAGGCCAAACATCATTATTGCTTCAACAAGTGATGGAAAACACATCATCACTGCAACACATGATTTACATAAACAAGGCCAAAGACTATTGTTTCATCAACAAGTGATGGAAAACACATCCTCACTTCCACAGTTTAAAATGCGACACGGAATAAGGCCAAGTATCATTGTTGCTTCAACAAGTGATGGAAAACACATCATCACTTTTACAATTTAAAATGCAACACATGAAAAATAAGGCCATGACATTCTACCACACCTACAAGAACCATATCTCACTTATCAAAGTGAATAGATCATATCTCTATGGCATGTTTGCTGGTCAAACAACTATTTTACCTAGTTCACGCTCGGATGCTCTTGTCCTTGTGACGCTACTCTTGATGGAGCCTCCAACATGTGGCTCTCTGATGACCACCTCTATCATAATGGCTTCAATGAGCCTTCACCTTCCAGATCTGCTTGATCTTCTTCTCCTTATTTCCTTGTTGTTTTGAGGGTCTTCTATGCCTCATATTTTTCTATGCTTCCATTCTTTTCCAGCACTCAGTAAACATATGGTTATGCAATCCACAAAAATTACAAGTTATTCTATGCCATGATCTAAGTCCATTATTAACAATGCAATTCTAATCCAAATGAACATTATTTATACCTTCTATGTTAGTCTCTAGTATGATCATGAGAATAAGAACTTGCCTCAGCTCTGTCTCTGTTATGCATACTTCCATAGGTTTATGGTGACGTATTCCCATCATCCTATTTCCTCGATCATTTCAATAATGTCATGGAAGCTTCTAACATCTTTGAATATTGTCCTTCGGTGCACCCCAACCTTGCAAATTGAGTTTTTTGCTCAACCTCCAATGGCTCAGTTATGCCTTGGTTATTAACACCAAGTCCTTCTTCTTCCTTATACCTCATCCTGGTAAGGAGTCTCATGTTTGTCCTTGAAATTGGTATCTCCACATTTCCAATAGAACTTAAACTATGTGAAGATGAAACTGAAGGGATTTCGACATCTTTTACCTCCACCATCAATTTGGAAAAATTTGATGAGGTCTTCTCATCATCTGTCATTGATGGTTTTCTAGCTGTAATAGTGCATTTATCAGCTTCCCCCCTAACATACCCAAGTCCTGTTCGATATGGTAATTCTTCTACTTTGACGGGATTGACAATGCCTTGACCATTAATTCCCAAGCCTTTTCCTTAATACCCCATTCTCTTCAGCAGTTTGGAGCTAATTCCTATGGTGTGATTTTCAAAAGCATCGAAATCATTATCAGTAAAATTACAGGAATTTGGAGAGCTTCTCTTTACCTCACAGGTGATATGCTGCATTTTTTCCAAGGCCTCGTGCTTAGCTTGCAGCTAGCATAACAACCTCTATTTCTCATCTTCCTCTTTCTATAGAAGCCTCCTTAATCCACCAAGCTCTTCTTGAAGACACTGATCAATGCACTTTAATTCTTCCAAGGTTTTCTTTGTGGTTGCAGTTGGAGTTGTGATCGATGCTTCTCCTCTTTCTCTTCTCGCAGGAGCCTTATTAACTCAAAATTCTCTTGTTGAAGCCGTTGGCCAATCTCCTCATTTGAGGAATAAAAGGAATTAGATACACAGGTGTTGGGAGATGTGTATGACACATCACTTTTCGATTCCTCTATCTCCTCATCTCTTCCCTTCTCATACACACCATACATAATTTCCAACATTTAGGACATACGTAGGAAAGCCTCATGCATTCCCTTGTCGTGCTCCATGGCTACACACTTACACACAACTCTGTCATTCACGCGCAACTCTAACAACAATTGTATCATATCTCTCCCCCATCAGCCTCAATACTCGCCATGTCTGCCTCTTTTTGTTTTTTTTTTCAAGATGCTTGTCCTCTAAAGCCTATCTCTGGTTATCGCACTCATGCAATTTGCATCACTTAAGCCCTTCTCTAATACCACTTGATCCATGATTTTTTTCGCTTATAGATGTATCGGAATTGACATGAGTTACATTGCTTAAAAACCATAAAAACATAAGCATGAAAGTATGAAGAAAAAGAGACATCATCACTGAAGATCATGACACATATATTTGGTTACAGATTTCTTCCAATTTGTACTACATATCTAGGCCCTGCTCAATAGTGGGGAGGCCTTCTTTTATTAAGTGGCATGAAAAGAGAGAAGTACAAGCAGATATTTACATAAAACATCCTTGTATCTCCAATCTGGAATATATTTGGCTGATGGAGAGTCCAAGTCTAGAAACAAACAACACCATTGAACTCCTGGCAAAAACTAGTGTAAAAATGCCTATCCGAACACCCAATTCGGATAATCGGGCCTTTTGTAACCTCTCAGAACCTCCCGATTGCTGAGGAACTCTTCCCACAACCTGCTAGGAGTTGGTGCCACTACTCTACCTGACAAAATGTGCTACTCTTTCTGCTCTCCCCCCTTCTTATGACACATAGGGTCCCTTAAATAGGAATGTGTGGCAAATCCCTCAAAACCTGGGTAGTTCTTAACCAAAGACAAAGTTAGACTGACAGTTCTGATTGGTATATCTAAAATCTTGGGCTTAACTAAGACTTGTGGCAACTGCCTTACAAATCTGGCAAAGTTGTGCTAACTGTGCATTGAAATCGATAGTTGGCTAATTGACGTACTGCAATCAGTGGACAGATCCCTATCAGTGCTCTTGCAATCAATGGACAGATCCAAATTCCGCACATTCTTCATTTTTGTGCGATCCATGGACCCACCAGAATTATCAAACATAATATATAAATATCGCGTCTGGAACCATCATCACAAATCGCAATTCGACGTATGTTAACAACTATTACATAGGTGCTCTGTGGACTTTCTGAGAGTATTAAACATAGCCTATAAAAGATCGCATCTAGGACCCCCATTGCAGATCGCAATTGGTGAATATCATGGCCCATCACAAAATTGCAATCGACAGTATTCATTGGCGGACTGACACAATCCTACGTTTTGTGATATGAAAGACCCCTCAGTGGATATAAAACATCATATATAGAATCTCAGGTCCGGCTCCCCATCGTAATTTCAAATCAGACCCTATCGATGATGATTTGTAAACTGCAACCTTTACCTTTCTACAGTATGAGATAAAATCGCATCGCAATCGAGTCTTCGTCAGAGCTGATATACCTTTTTGTTCCCCCATCGACCTGTGATATGCGATATCACAATCACAGTCAATAATGCCAGGGGCCAACTCTCCTTAATTCATTCCTCTTTTCACCAATAAAAGATATGTGGGGCCCAGTGGACCTGCCATGTGGCATGCCCTCATTCACTGAAGCTTGGCCATGTCATCTTCTTCTTGCCACCTAGACAAGTCAAACTCAAACTTTGACTTGCTCTAACTTTGTCATCTGGACTTGGATTTGAGTGTCGTTCACACCGTTGGAATCAGGGTGATGAGCACTTTGATCTGATGTTGATTTCATCTAGAATCTACCACTTTGAGTTTTGAGGCTTTCTACTATGCCAATGGTACTTTACTAAAGATCCACTTGGCTCAAGTAGGTTGATATTGAAGAAATTCCTATAATTGGACATCAACTATAGAATTTAAGGCATGCAAAGTAAAAAAGTGGTTCTACGCAACAAGACAAAGGTCCTTTAATACATGCTTTGTATCCTTTGATGGTTCTTCTATCTGATGGATCTAGGTGTGCAAGGTATCATCTTGTGTGAGGATACTTTTATGCTGATCCAAATCAAGAATCTACATCACCTGATCAAATATCTTCTTCACAGTTTCTCGAAGTGTGTACAATGGCTAATTCTTCTTTGCGAGCACACCACTCTAGTCTGAGACTTGACTAAAAATTTCCTGGCAATCATCCATGACTTTCGTGATTGATGATGTTGCAAAAAAATCCATGACTAATGATGTTGTAGAAATTTCATGAGTAATATTTTCCCAATACTGCATGGAAAGGTCTAGAAGTGCTTGGTGGAGTTCAGTAACAGTAACCTACAATTCTTGATTTACCGTAGCAAGTTTTAGGCAAGCATACTCAATATATTCACAACATTCAGTAGGTGAACATACAAATATGTATTCTAGTGGATCAGGAACAAATTCAACAATGGTGGGCCACATCTTTTGAAACTTAGATCACAAATCTGAAATCTTCTTCTCCAACTGGTCTTTATCTCCACGTAACTGATCTTGCTCAGTTTTAACGAAAGAAATTTGTTGTTGTTGTTGCTCACATGTAGTGGAGATTTCATTGTATCTAGAATCAAAAAATAGTGAGGCGGTATTCTAACTGAGTAGTGGAAGCCTAGATGAATTGAAATAAGTGTGATGTCAACCAGTTCTGGAGATCATTGGCAAAAAGAGTGTTTAATGGCAGAAATTGAACTTGAAATGGTTATCCGCTGGCAACCAACTTTTCTAAATGGCCTTGGGTTTAGTATTCTCAATCTTGACTTTGTTCCTTTTGAATTTCCAAGTGGAGCTTAGCAAGAATTGGCCCAAGTAGAAGTGGAACAATATCCTGTCACTAGGAAACCAATGAGAGAATTTCGTAACAATTTTCTAGGTCACTAGTTGTTATAGGGAAAACTGTCTATATAGAATTGCTCTATCCCACTAAGGTGTGATAGCTGCCTTAGAAACAAACAGGGAAAAGCTACTTTCATTTTTCCTTTATGAATTATAGATAGAGAGGAACAGAAAGACCAACCTCTGTCTTGCGCTAATCTCTCGATTTGATCCCTCTCTTCTTTGATAGTCCTCAGCTACCTGCTCCCTTACACGCCCAGCTTCACAAAGTACCTGTAAGATCACAGAAGCATAGCACTATACAAAGAAATGGATCTATAATCATAAACAATCTAGGATCAGATGTAAATTGACCATACAAATGTAGCAAACATCAATGACACAAAAGCATGGAGGAAAACTCAAATAGCTTTTATTGATAAACAAGAAAAGAGCCAAGAGGAGTTACAACCAGTTGTTCTGACCCAGCATCAACCTCCCAGCAAAGAATCCCCTCTTCACCTCAAACAAAGCTTAGATCACCCAACAATCTGATGTTCTTCTCAAGAAACCAACAACAATTCCTTACAATATGAAAAATTCCAGCCTCTGGATCTCTGGGATGAGGGATCCATATATATATATATATCTGTAAGGGGGATGAGTCAGCTTGTGATTTGATTAGTGTCTTCTCTCTGATAGTTCTTGCTTCCACTTGGAGACTGATGGCCTCTTACTCATCCTTGGTCGAATTCAGTGAGGCAACTGTCACAGGAGAAGATTCTGGAAGCTTCCATTGCCTCTCCACCTCGCGGAATGACACTGCCATTTGTCATTCCTAGCCCATTGCACCCCACAGAAGGGACTTTAGAAATGCAACGCACCCTCACAGTGTATTTGGGTGAGACGCAATGCACTTAGCCAGTGGAGCAGCTGTAATGATCCTGTTTTGACCAATTCTGAGCAGTTTCTCATGGAGAACTTCTGGGAGAAGCTGTAATCTGTTGACCTTGTTCCTTTAGGGGTTAGAACAACACTTTTAGGGACTTAGGAGCCCTTTATGTATGGACATTTCATGCTTGGGGGGGCCCAAAAATGTCTATAACAGTTGCCCCCTAAAGTATGAGGTTGTTAATCTTTTGATGTCGGGTGAAATGCTTTATTATGAGGATCTGAAGTTCTTTCAATGTTGGGAGGAGACCTGTAATAAGATACAATACAATACATTATCTTCATAATATTTTCATGATCTAGCTGAGGCAGGCATTCCCATGCTCAACTTTATAAATTCATTTTCATGTACATAGGACAGACAATCGTCTGAGTGTAGACTGATGATTCTGATATAGCCATCATCCTTTTGATAGGATGATTATCTATGCAGCAATGATGTACATTTGATGTCTTTATTTCCCTGAATATATCTCGCAGCCCGGATGGATGAAACTAGATCCGAGGTCTTCAATCTCGTCCGATCTTCACTCAAAGTACAAGTCGATCCATGTGAGAAATTTTCTGAAGTCGAACATGGAAAGACATCGCTTGATTACCAGTCAATGATGTAAACTGTTAACAAGCGTGAGAGGAATCACCGATAATGATAATGACCCTCAAGGTACTGCAGTACAATTCACGTGGTGTGAATAAAGGACTTGGCGTCGAACACCACGCAAAATATTTCGGTCTAAGGTCATTGATGTAAACCTGTCGCCGGAAGTGAGAAACTTGCCATTGAGGCATGCAAGCTTCAAAGTACTGAATGGGGTGTTCCTAGATCAACTTCTTGGATAATGAGCTGATGTCGACAAGAAGTGATCCGTCACAGGAGGGCCTTAATGAACCCCACATAAATGACATGGAACGGAGCAAACGATTTTAATGGAGGTGAAAACGATCTGGTGATATAAGGCTCAGGGTGGCGGTCATGAAAGAATGGAGTATAATGTATGGTAGTGGGTGAGACACAGGTGAATTCTCTGAATGACTTCTCTTGAACATATCGGCGACACTCATGTGATGGATTGGTAGCATTAACCCCAAATGTGGATGGTATGGCGTGACCATGGTGATGTGGCCAGTGAATGAAACAACCCACCCCGACTCGGACACGGAGTGGAAGTGTCATGTTCAAGAGTGACTTGCTACCAACAAAGTTTCTTCAAGTTTTCTTCCCAATTTTTCCCCAGTCATTGCTGACTAGTACCTCTTTATCTTTGTCAAGCTTGAGGAGGATAACATATGCTTGTTCTATAATTTTCCCTTCGGGCAAACCCATCGCTATGTTTTAACGAGCCTAGCGATAGTGAAACTCGTTCTTGTCTATAGACAAGTTTGTCACTATTAATTTTTTTTTAACAAGTTTAACGACAAAGATAACTCGGTCCTTTTCAATTTTAGAGAGTCTGAAAAGGAACGTAAAGGTAACTCCAAAATTCCTTTTTCGTCATCTAATCCCTTAAGTCCAAAAAAGTATAAAACAATACAGAAGGGATGAATTTTCGATACTTTTAACGAGCCGAACAAAACAAGCGCTCGATCTTTTTGTGTAATAATCCCTCAGGTCCAAAAAGATTAAAATCTAGAGGAGGGATAGCACTTCCTGTCCCTTTAACGAGCTGGAGAGGCCAATGGCTCGGCAATCTTTTCATATTTTATGAGTCAGTTGAAAAGAGCTTAAAGGAGACTCGTCTTTTGAGGAACGAGTGATAAAATGGGTAGCAGCTAATTCCAGGTAAGGTTTGGAATTTTCCAATCACGGCAGTGTCACAAGGATAGCTAGTGAAATCACTCTTCGCAGCTGTTCCTCAAAATGGGTAAACAATCAAATGGAGGTGAATGATCGGCCAATGAAAAAGTGGAGGTGACGGTGCAAACACGACCAAGGCTTTAATGGCTGAAGTACTACATTCACGATGGTTATTTACCGGGGGAATAGTTCATTTTTTAACAAGCTTAAACACAGGAGGAAACATTTGCTCAGGGCTTATGTTTATTTTTTAACGAGCTTGAACTATGTGCTAAAACTGCTCGATTAATCCAGTCGTGTGATAAGAATGTCTCATATAAAAACGACAACTTTTAGAGTTTTGCCCCACATCCTTTCTTTATGCAAGTTAGGAAATGACCAATCCTACGAGTTTAAAGGGTTAGAGGTCCTACAAATTTAAAAAAATAAATAGTCGCTCTTTGCTTGCACGCCAAAATGTTTGCATGCCCCCAGGTATAAAACAGAGTTTCAAGGTTACCCCTTCTTTATTCCGTTAAAACATTTATTTTACCGAGAGAGGCCTACCTCTTACAGGTTACCAAAGATTGTTCTATTTACGGCGTAAAAAAAACACCTCTTCGGTGATGTCTACCGAGATAAACAAAGGTGAGCGGCGATGCCCACCGACTCACATAACTTTGACAAGAGGATCTTATTCCAGTCCAACTCCCTCTTCCAATCACGGACGGGAGTACGGAGGTCATATACTCTCGCGGAAACCTACCCTATACCCGAGGTTTTCCTACCGAAGCAAACCAGGGTGCATGCCCCCTGGGTTTCAGTCATGTCCCTCGAATCACTCGCGCTCATCGGGTGGACGAACTGGGGATTGAGACATTTCTTGCGTGAAAAGACCATTCAGGGATGGTATTTGACTATTTGCTATGCGTGATCCGGGAAATGAAAGCTGGTCTACGAGCTTGACCACTCTTCCTTCATGCGGAAAACACATCACTCTAAAGAGTGTTGAGACAATGGCTCTCATGCAATAAATATAGTCTCGTCCAAGGAGTAGATTGTAATCCAGGGGTCCTTGAACTACCATTACGTTCATGTGAACAGTTTTCCCTCTCAATTTTATGGGCACATTGGGAAGGATCCCTAACGGTCGACTGGTTCCTTTATCAAAGCCTGTTAGATTTCTCATCTCAGGAAAAAGCGATGGCGAACCAAGTGCTTTCCAAGCAGTTGAGGAAAGGATACTCACAGAAGCCCCCTCATCTATGACGGTACCAGCCATAACCATTCTATATATTTGAACAATGATTCGAAATGGTATACTAGCTGGTAAACGGGGTCTGCCTAGTTGATTCCAATCGAAGGAGACAACTAGGTTGCTTGGAGGTGGGACCAAATAGACGGCTGGGTATGACTCTGACGAACTTCCTTCCTGTGGTAAAGGAACGGGTAAATTGCCCCCATGTTCGTTGGAGTCTGTGCTTATGAAAAGAATTTGGACGGTGTCATCCTTGTTCTCTTCAGTGATTGTATCATCTGAAGATGGAACCTCTGAAGGCAAGACCGGGTCAACTGCCGCCTCGACCTTTTGACTCTCGTCTGGTATGGGTTCAGATGGTTTATCTTCAATGATAGATGCTTTGGCTGACCACCTGAGCGGGTTAGCCGGATTTTCAACTAGTGACGGACTCGGCAAGAGTTTTTTATATCCAGGAGGAAGTCGTAACGGTGAAACCGGACGATCGTCCAAAACTCTTTTAGCTTCATATAAGAAGGGACAACGGTGGACGGCATGATCGCCTTCGCATAGTTTACAAGGAAATCTATATTTTCCTTTTTGTCCCGGGGCTTCACTTTCACTAGTTGACGGTGTGTTTTCAACATGATCATCAGAGGTTGACGACACCGAGTTGTGCAAACGAGGAGACCAGTCCCTTAAGATCTAAGGGATGCAAGGACAATCTCTGTGATAGTGGTCTCCTTTGCAAATGTCACATGGCGATTTAGGCCTGGTCGGTGCAGTGTGTGGATTTTCGCTAGACGACACTCGTTTGCCCCCATTCGCTTTTGGCTCCTTCTTCTTCTTCTCTTTCTTCTTCTTTTCCTTCTTCTCCTTAGGTACTTGACTTTTGGCTTTACCAGCCCCATCAAGCGAAGAGGAAGGAGGAGGGGAAGAATTAGAGGAAGTAGAAGGTTGGTGGGTAACTCTGGACTCGTCTAGTTGCTGATTCGATTTTTCAGGAATAGTGGTGTTCTGAACGACAGAGGTTGAGAAGAGCTGTACAGGAAAACCAATTGTCAGTCCTGGAAGCGACAATGTGGCCATATGGGGTGCACCAACATCTCCCCAAGAGGAGAAGGGACTAGGGTTTCCTCCAAGGGGAATTCCTTAGTTGGTGGATTCCATTTTCTCAACCCAAGATCAACGTAGGAAAGGGTAATGAATATTCCGTTTAAAATAAATTTTAGATGCTTTGACGCAACTTGTTTTTTCAATTTTTAAGAGACGAGAAAAAACAAAAGATGACTCTAGTCTCCTTCGATTTTTAATGAGCCTGAAGTGACAAGTGCTCAGATGGACCTTTTCCGTTAAGGAGTTTGAAAAGGAATGAAAGGGACTGCTCTGGAAATCTAGGTAGAGGGATTACCAAACCAATCACAAAATTGCAGAATACTTTTTACGGTACGACAGTTAATCTTTCTGAATGTTGTGTTCAGTGCATTGCGATCGATAGGGCGGCAGACACGGCTTCCTATGGATAAAGGATTAAGCCTATTGGGGTCTCCCAAAATATACTCGACGGTACGTGGGAGCACAAGTCTGTATTGGCCCTTATCACCTCAAAGTGGAGGAATCACCCCAACCATCAGTGAGAACAACAGTTACCAGGCTTTACTATGCCAGAATACGTCTCTAGCCTAGACTTCTAAATGTTGTGCGTTAAGTTCCAAAGCGTTGTTAGATTCATTGAATTTATTTTAAGTTTATCTTGTTTATGAAGTTTGCCTTTCGGGTTCACCACGAGATGTAGATGTAATTCCTAAAATGCAATCTAAGATGATAAACAAACTTTTTATCTCCTTTATGTAATGAAAATCCTAGCTACTAGGGAAAAGAAAGACATAATCTTTTCACAAAGAGCAAAGAGCACACTCTAAATGCACTTTCCTAAATCAAGCCAATCAGACTGTCTATATGCAAATGCACATGCATGTATTCGTTTTCGACTTTCTTAGTATATGAATGCTAAAAAGAAAGTTGATGCACAAATCTGAATTTCTTCTCAAGCGACAAATATCAACAAGTTTCTTTTCGAAATCAAAAATGGAGACGATTACAACACTTTACAATTTTGAAATGAATACTCGTTCTTGACACTAGAAAATTATAAATTCAAACCAAAAGCAATAGTAACAGGATAATCGACCATCAACAGCAATCAACCTCTTTCCTATGATTGAAATCAACACTTGTGACAGATTCAAATCAAAGGACGACAATATGATTACGCTACTTTTGCAAAGGAGAACTGTAAATGACTCAACAAACACACAAAAACATCTACAGTTCTTTTGTACAAAGGAGGTGGAATAATAGCAAAGAAAAGGGGTTTCAAACAGACATATACTGATCACAGGCAGCAAAATTCAGGAATAGAACTAGAAAGAATGAACCACAGAAGCCACAATTGCACAGAGCTAGTCTGATTAGCGCACCTGTAACACAGAGAATCTGAAATGCAGTGCAGGTTGTCCACTCGGGAAGTGCGCTGAAATTCAGAATCTCTGAACAATACCTGTGCTGGGCTAGAAACGAGACTCTGTTCGGGTTCCGGGTCACAGTTTGCAGTCCAGTTCTTGGGTTTTGGCCGAGCAAAAAGCAATCAGTAATGCAACAATCAGGGGTAGATCTAAGGAGGATCTAAGAGCTATCACAAGGGCAATTAGATAGTTTGTGAATCAGTTGTTCAAATCATAAACAGATCCAATAGATGGATTGAAGTAGCAGTTGTCTACTTTGCATTTGTTATGGCAAATGCAGTTCGAATGCTACTTGTAGGTTTATGAAATAGACAACAAACAATGATAAGCAAACAAACTAATTATCTCCCCAGCGGAGTCGCCATTTTGTTACAAGGAAAAGTGTCTATATAGAACGGCTCTATCCCACTAAGGTGTGACAGCTGCCTTAGAAACAAACAGAGAAAAGCTACTTTCGTTTTTCCTTTATGAATTATAGATAGAGAGGAACAGAAAGACCAACCTCTGTCTTGCGCTAATCTCTCGATTTGATCCCTCTCTTCTTTGATAGTCCTCAGCTACCTGCTCCCTTGCACGCCCAGCTTCACAAAGTACCTGTAAGATCACAGAAGCATAGCACTATACAAAGACATGGATCTATAATCATAAACAATCTAGGATCATATGTAAATTGACCATACAAATGTAGCAAACATCAATGACAGAAAAGCATGGAGGAAAAATCAAATAGCTTTTATTGATAAACAAGAAAAGAGCCAAGAGGAGTTACAACCAGTTGTTCTGACCCAGCATCAACCTCCCAGCAAAGAAGCCCCTCTTCACCTCCAACAAAGCTCAGATCACCCAACAATCTGATGTTTGTCTCAAGAAACCAACAGCAATTCCTTACAATATGCAAAATTCCAGCCTCTAGATCTCTGGGATGATGGATCCATATATAGATATCTGTAAGGGGGATGAGTCAGCTTGTGATTTTATTAGTATCTTCTCTCTGATAGTTCTTGCTTCCACTTGGAGACTGATGGCCTCTTACTCATCCTTGGTCGAATTCAGTGAGGCAACTGTCACAGGAGAAGATTCTGGAAGCTTCCATTGCCTCTCCACCTCGCGGAATGACACTGCCATTTGTCATTTCTCGCCCATCACACCCCACAGAAGGGACTTTTGAAATGTAACGCACCCTCACAGTGTATTTGGGTGAGATGCAATGCACTTAGCCAGTGGAGCAGCTGCAATGATCCTGTTTTGACCAATTCTGAGCAGTTTCTCATGGAGAACTTCTGGGAGAAGCTGTAATCTGTTGACCTTGTTCCTTTAGGGGTTAGAACAACACTTTTAGGGACTTAGGAGCCCTTGATTTATGGACATTTCATGCTTGGGGTTGTAGGGCCCAAAAATGTCTATAACACTAGCAAAGGTAGTGACTTGTTCAGTAGAAAGCACTAGAATGGGATTGGGTGGATGAACAACTGGTGATGAAATGGGGTGCATTAGAACTTCGTCCACGAGATTTTGTGTTGGGGAAACAATATCAGGTAAAATTATGGGGTTCACTAAGATAGACTCAATTTCCATGTCGAAAGTGTTGCCAAGGGTAGCACCAGGATCAGGTTGGTTGGATATAGTCACTTTCGAAGTAGTTTGTGGTGAGTATTTATGAGAATGAGGAGTAGATGGGGTTTTATTTGCTTTAATGATGGGAGCAGATTCATGAGTCTTTGATCACCTTCATCAGTAAGATCAATGACACTAGAACACTTAGGCTTGAGATTTTGATGGCGCGACCCAAGGAAAAGCGCAGTTGGATTTGTAGACATGGGAAGGTTTTCGGAGATGGTGGATGGAGAAATAGAAATAGGGTTAGCAACATAAATGGGTGTATCAAAATGGACCATGAAACCTACCTAAAACATGGTTTTATAGAAAGACATTATGCACTCCTGGACTTTCTTCATCAACAACTAGAGGTCTTGTTCAAAGTTTGTTGAACATTTCTTGGAAGATGGAGTGTCATCCCCAACACCATATTTTTGTACCTGTCACACAAAAATATTGTCACCATGATTATTTGCAGTCAGTATAGGTCTATCATCACTTGTACTTTCCTCCTATGCAAGTTTCAAACCTCAGCTCTTCAAATCAAGCTTTGGAAATGAGAGAAAGACATTAAAAATCAATGTAACTCTGGTTCCGCACTTTCTCTCATGGTCACCTGCGGTCTCGCACCTTTTGTATACAAAAGCTGTGGACCTTCCCGCTCTGTCCCTAACGGTGTAGGTGTAGACCCCTGTGAAAGTCAAAAGGCACAAATTTTATCTTAAAAAACTCACTTTGGGTTAATTCTAGAGGTTTCTAGAAGGAATTTTGACGTGGATTGTTCGCTCTGAGGTGGTTCATGCATCCCAAAAAAGAAGGAGCTAATACCTTGATGAGAGGAGCTATCCCTTTGAAGGAGGACTTAGTAACCTCCCTCCATTGCACTATAAATATAGGCATTGGGCTGGTTGCTGAGGAGGTTAGAAGCTGAACATTTCTTAGGGTAAATGCTGGTGAAATTAAGACTTCCTAGTTGAGCTTAAGAGGAGAGATCACATACCTTTTTGGCTTCATTGGGGAGTGAGTGAAACTTGCCAAAGTAGAGGAGACTTCTTGCTAGACCCTGGGAGGAGCTTGTACAATGTCAAGGCAAAGGTTTTAAAGTTCTTCTTCTTTTGAATTAATACAATCAAACTCATTTTTCTCAACAAGTATCTTATGTTATTTGTTTCATGGACTCCTTGACTTTCATGTTAAATATGTTTTATACAATTGGCTTTTCAGGTGCTATTTAATTTGTTTGCCTTGTTTGTGTTTGCAGATTCGCGAAAAGGAGCTCATTTGGATCAAAGGAGTGAGGGTATCCACAAACTTGCGTTGGACCTAAGGTAGGCCCTAAAAACACTTGTTTGCCATTGTTAATAAAAGCATATTTAGAGAAAGATAGTGTCTGGTTGGTTTGTTTGTCATTAGGTCTTCTTTAGATTCTAGGAAGGTCTATCTTGTCCGCAAGATCGACTTGTTCTGTGTGACAAAATGGCGACTCCACTGGGGACTTGATTGTTTTCCTTGTTTTTACTTTGACCTGAGAAACTCTATTTTTGTTTCTGTTTTTGGCTTGTTGTGTGTAAAAGTGGGTAGAGTTTGTAGATCCAGGGTTATTTTTCATTTTTCATAGCTTTGGGAGAGGACTGCATCCTAGCCGTTTGACACAGTGCGTACCTACCCGCAGCTTGGCTTTTAGCATAGAGCGGGACCGCACCTGTGCCAACTGTGGGCCTGCGGACCCTGTCAAAATTTTGAAAACCCTAAGATTTCCTCTGTTAGTCAGCTTAGTTTGTCTTTAGAAATTGTTATCCACTGCCCAGACCTACATATAACTTGTCAGAAGCTTTCCTTGGATTGATTTCGTTAGTGTTAGGGTTTTAGGTGAAATTCCTAGGAGTTTTGCTTGTTGGGTTTGTTTTTTCATTTTGGTTGTGTAGTGGCTCTGAGATTAGAAGCTGTAGGGACTTCAGATCACCTTAGTGTCTACCAGCTTTCTTATGAGTCTGACCATTTATGAAATCTCCCCTTGTTTTAGGAATCCGCTTTGAGTTTTCTCTTTACAAAACTTCGAAAAGCTTGTATTTGAAAGTTTGGATTTTCATTTTCAAAAAGAAAACAAAATTGGTTGTTCTTGACTTATTTGTGATTCTGCATAAATTGGTCCTTAGCTTACATCTAGCTAAGTAAAACATCCTTAAAAAATACTTTTAGTAGGCTTTGACTTAAAATAGGTTTTTATAATTTGTAGATCTCAAAGTTAGTCATTTTCATTAGTTTTAAGCTTTTTATAAAAAATATAAAAAAAAATCTCTTTTGAAAAAAAGTTTGTTTTTTGTAGTGATTGAGTGCTTTGAAACGAAAAAGGGAAATTTTTGTGAAATAACTAGTTGTCTCATTTTGAGTGCTTTGGAAAGGAAAAGCTCTTCTTTTAATTTGTTTAATTGAGAAAGATTTGTGTTTACAAAGTATTTTCATTCTCAAACTCTTTCTTAGTTTAGAAGTTCATCGAAGAGAAAAAGATTGTTTAGATCATCTTAGGTGCATTTTTAGTGATTTTGAGTCGAGTCTTCATACCACGAGTTTCATCTCCGCACCTTTGGACTTAAACAAAAACCACTAAAATTAACGCTTAAAGTAAAATTCACCTAGTAACATTTTTATTTCTAGGGCTCTGATACACCAACTTAGCTTAGGCTAGTGTCTTGGAGTAGGAGAGTAATTAACTCTCCAAGACAGTAAAAACAAACAAGTAGCTGTCTCTTGCGGTAGGAGAAAAATCCAATTGTTACATCTATGCTCTGGGAAAGCTCCTCTTAAAGGAGAAGCATGAGATCATATCTGAACCAGTGTGGGAATCAATCCTTCCTCATTGGGAACGATAGAAGATATTCACGTATTAAAAACGGTAAACCTCGAATTGAACATTGTCGAGGAGCCTGGGGTCACATGTTGGCAAACCTTGGATTATGTCAAGGAGCCTTCAAGGGGATTAAGCTTGTTACTCTGCCCTTGCATGCATATCGGATCGTAGACTGTTCCCCCAGGTATATTTGTTTCAGTTGGTAACCTTAGTGGCCATAATCCATAGGATTCTTTCCTAAGGTGACGGTGGAGGGAAGATCCCACTGTACCTAGAGTAGACGTCGACTAGACTCACTTGGATTTTCTGGGGGGTTCTCTTCACTCGAGACGGTTTAGTGGAGGAACTTGTGCCAGTCTATTCATTAAGCAGGTTGTCGGGGTAACTGTTCCAACTGCCATTTCTATATTGAATTCTACAACGTTGGATTTCATCACCAACTAGCATTTTCGGTACTGAAAGTTACTGTTTGTGTGTGGTTTGACTCCTAGATTTGATAGCGCGTGTTAATTTGTTTGTTTTTACTTTTAGAGACCATAGGTGTGAATTGTGAATTGTTAATTTTAGTTTTAAATTGTTAATAAAATTCACTGAAGTTGAATATAATGGCAAATGTTCCAGAATTTACCAACCAAGGAACCCCTCTTAACGAGGATCCTAGTACTTTTCCTTTCTTTGGAAATGTTGGTCCTCCTTATATGGCTACTTTTTCATTACCTGTATTTACAATAGGTTTACTGATATGGTTATTTTCAACTTCGTTGGCCCCAAATACTCCAATTGTTCCACCTCAACCGAATGCTTCACCTCAACAAAGTTCACCATCTCAACATCACCAACCTTCTGTTGACCCTTTACCTTCTTCACCTAATTTTTCTTCCTCCATTTCTTCCTCTTCACTTGGTAAAAGCCTTGACGCTAGTAACCAGGTGGCTAAGAAGAAGAAGATAGGGAAGAAGAAGAAGAAGAAGAAGAAGCAAGATAAGAAAGAAGTCAACCAACCAACCACGACTGTAAGTGTTAGTTGTGTTGAGGAAAACTCTGACATGCATCGTAAACCCAAATACCCTTGCAGGCTTTGTAAGGGTGACCACTTCCTTATCAATTGTCCTGGTATTCCAAAGGTCTTGGAAGTATGGTCAGAAAAATCTCATCAACTTTCCATTGATCCATCAACCAGTGATAGTCAGGTTCCTGGGAAAAAGGGTAAAGTTAGGTTTCCTTGTAAGTTATGCAAAGGGAGTCATGAAACTCACATTTTTCCTCACATGGATGAAGCCTCAAAATTTTTGGAAAACCTTACTGTTCCACAGCAAGAATTTCCAACTGGTTACCGTAAACTTTCTCCCAACCTACCGTCAACTGACGGAGTGATTGATCTAATTTCAAGTACAGTCGATCACACTCTTCCATTGGAGAGTGAAACTCATGTCACTCAGGTTGATGATCCATTAGTTGATCAAGTGGTCGATTCAATTTCACGTTCGTTCGATCCCACTTTCCCTTTAGAGAGTGAACTTCATACCACTTAGGTTCTCTTTGTTACATCAGATTCTTCTATGCCGGGGGGAATTTCACCTATTTCTACAGAACCCCCTCCAAGTACTGAGGTCTTTTCCTTTGATTGGAATAGGTTGACAGAACCTCGTCTTCCTTCCTCCATCCCTTTCCAAATCATTGTCAAGGTTGGTGGTAGGGACATGCATCGTACACAGGTAGATGAAGGTGCTTCTGTTAGTATTTTATCCTCAACTGCTTGGAAAGCTTTGGGTTCCCCTTAGCTTGCGCCTATTACGCAGAATCTGAAAGCTTTTAACAGAACCATTAGTGAACCTTTAGGGATCCTTCCTAAGTTTTCTATTATCTTGGAAGGTAAAACTGTTTATATTGATCTTATGGTAGTTCGAGGTCCCTTGGATTTCAATTTACTCCTTGGGTGAGACTATGTTTATGCAATGAAAGTTGTCGTATCGACACTCTTTCGCGTGATGTCTTTCCCTCACAATGGAAATATTGTGACTATAGACCAGCTTTCATTCCCTAGTCTTGTTTCAACTACCAATAATATGACACCCCTAAATGTTCCTGATTCTAAAGTGGTATCTACCCTGCCACGGGTTAATTATGTGGCAACTGATCCCATGTTTTCAGTTACTGATGTAAGTGAGCCTCTCACTGTTTGCTCATCTTCCTTTGATTTAGATCCGGTAATTGTCATGGAAAACTATATGGGATTACTTGAACATGATATTCTTATCACTTTTGATTCCCTTGACATGTGTTCCTTCCAGAGAATTGTTCTTCCTTCTGATGAAGACCTCTTGGAAGCCATGATCAAGGTGTGTCCATTGACATGTCTTTCTTCCAGTTGGAAGCCATGATCAGTGAGTGCGAGGATAGTTTTTCCTGTATCAACCTCGTTAAAAAATGAAACAGGCTATTGTGAGGATAGTTATTTTCCTGTGTCAACCTCACTAAAAAAATGAATCAGTTGGTTTGAGGATAATTCCTGTTACTGATTCAACCTCGTTAAAAAATGAATCAGGTCTGAGGATAGTTCTTTCCCTGTGTCAACCTCGTTAAAAAATGAATCAGGGTGTCAGAGGAAAGTTCCTGTTACTGAGTCAACCTCGTTAAAAAATGAATCAGGTATGAGGATAGTTCTTTTCTTGTGTCAACCTCCTTAAAAAATGAAACAACTCCCTTTTCAAGTTAAATCTTGAAATTAAACCTTCATTCCATCCACCTGGTTGAATGCAATGAAGCTTGGGGGGCATGTACCTTGATTTGCGTCTTTACGCTGGGGGCATGCGAACTTATAACAAGCATAGTTTTTTGTTTCAAGCTTGCGTAAACATGAAACCGAATCAGAGCATAGTTCTTTTCCTGTGTCAAGCTCGTTAAAAAATGAAACAAATCCTCCTCTAATTGAGCCGAGAGTTTGACTAGATCTCATATATGTTAAGTCATATATTTAGGTTAGTTATTTCGGTTTTTTGCATAATTTTCTTACAGTTTTAGGTCGAGTCTTTCAAATGATCTCGTAACTGAACCTTCATTTCATCCAACTAGTTGAATGAAATGAAGCTGGGGGGCGTGCGCTCTAGTAGTTATGCTTACGAGGCATCAAGCACAGTTTTCTCTTTGTTTCAAGCTTGTGTAAAAATGAAACTACTTTGAAGCATAGTTTTTCTCTGTTTCAAGCTTTTGTAAAAATGAAACCTATCTCGAGTCAATTTCAGTTATTTTCAATACTCGTTAAACTCATGAAAATCCCGATATTATTTTGCTATCCTTCATTCTTGTAAAATAAATGAAAATGCCGAGTTCTTTCCGTCTTTTCCTGCTCGTAAATTAAATTGAAAGTCGGCCATATGAGTACATTTTTATCCCTTTTTCGAACTCGTTAAAACTTAGGAAAAAGTGAAAACTATGAGTAGATTTTTATCATTTTTTCGAACTCGTTAAAACTTACGAAAAAGTGAAAACCATGAGTACATTTTTATCATTTTTTCGAACTCGTTAAAACTTACGAAAAAGTGAAACCTTAGAGTCACCTTTAAGCTCTTTTATGACTCCTAAAACATGAAAAGATCGCCGAGTTTTTCTTTTTAAACTCGTTAAAACGGAACTAAAAAGACATTCCACTTACAGCTCTTTTCTGACCGTAAAAACACGAAAAGATTGTTGGATTTGTGTCGTTTCAAATTCGATATTGGTTATAAAACGACGTGTCGTTAATCGTTTTTTTTACTTTTTCAGATCAGGGGCACTAATTACGAAAAGTACTCCTTGGTCGTAAAGATCAAGCGGTTCTCTCAAGTATTATTTTATACTTTTTCGGGCTTGGGAGACACAAATTTACTAAAAAGGTCAACCTTGGAGTCTTCTTAAGTTTTTTCAGACTCTCTAAAATTGAAAAATGCCGAGTTTCTCCTATACTGGACTCGTTAAAATTTCACAGTAAAGGACCTGTTCAATTACAAACAGGAACGAACCACTCCTTCTTAGGGTTCGAATTTAAACTAAGTTGGACTCATCCAAAGGATGAGCTTATAATCAAGCAAATGTTATCCTCCTCAAGCTTGTTAAAAATAAAGAGGTACTTGCCAGAAATGGTGGGGGAAAAGAGAGAAAAATGAGCCTGTTTGTCATACTTTGTAACCACTCTTGAACACGACACTTTTATTCACCTGGGTTGGGAAATCCTTTGCCTAACAGTTGATCAAACCACATTAAAAGTCTTCAGCCGGTTTTTGGGTATTAACTTTGGGTCAATTGTCACCAAGCCATCTGTCGTGTCATTATGTGTTCAAGAGGTCACTGCCAATAAGCCATTCATCTGCAAAATATCTGTCATCCATCTTGACCATCCCTGAGTCAGTCCTTGCAACTAAATTTTTTCAACTTGATATATGATTTCTTATTGTGGGCTTGCCTACGACGGATCGCTTTCTATCGACATCAGCTCATTATCTAGAAAGATGATCTAGAAATCGTCAGTACCTTGAGATCTGCATGCCTCAATGGCAGGTTTCTCGCCTTTGACGACAGTTTGCATCATTGACTTTCGATCAAAGGATTCCGTGACATGTTCGACATCAACACATTTATTCGCATATCATGGATTGTACTGGGTACTTTGAGAGCCATTGACATCACTGGTGGTTTCTCTCACACTTGTTAACAGTTTACATCATTGACTGGTAATCAAGTGGTTTCTACCATGTTCGACATCAACACATTCATTCGCATGGATAAAATCGCACTGTTTCGGGAAGTAGAAATGAAGACCCTGGATCTAGTTTCCACAATCCAGGCTACGAGGAATTTTGTATTCATTATATAATGGACTATTCATAAACAGATGGATGCATCCATACTGTGTCCACCTGAGTCTATACTTGTGATGTTTTACAAGATCATTCCTATATCAGAGCAGTAGTTAGTTTTTCTAGTCAGTTTTGATCTGAGTATGGGAATGCCTACCTCAGCGATGATATGATCTCATATATATATCTTGCATTGAATGTTTTTACAGGTTCCAACCGGGCTCTCCACAAGATGATCCTCGAAATGATAAAGTACTTCACTCTTCCTAAATGATCAATAAAATCCTCATCTACTACAGACTTCACACTTTAGGGGGAAATCTGTTACACAAAAATATCGTCACCATGATTATTTGCAGTCAGTATAGGTCTATCATCACTTGTACTGTCCTCCTAAGCAAGTCTCAGACCTCAGCTCTTCAAATCAAGCTTTGGAAATGAGAGAAAGACATTAAAAATCAATGTAACTCTGGTTCCGCACTTTCTCTCATGGTCACCTGTGGTCCCGCACCTTCTATGTACAAAAGCTGTGGACCTGCCCGCTCTATCCCTAACAGTGTAGGTGCGGACCCCTATGAAAGTGAAAAGGCACAAATTTTATCTTAAAAAACTTACTTTGGGTTAATTCTAGAGGTTTCTAGAAGGAATTTTGACGTGGATTGTTCGCTCTGAGGTGGTTCATGCATCCCAAAAGAGAAGGAGCTAATCCCTTGATGAGAGGAGCTATCCCTTTGAAGGAAGGATTTATCCCTTTGAAGGAGGACTTAGTAACCTCCCTCCATTGCACTATAAATATAGGCATTGGGCTGGTTGCTGAGGAGGTTAGAAGCTGAACATTTTTTAGGGTAAATGCTGGTGAAATTAAGACTTCCTAGTTGAGCTTAAGAGGAGAGATCACATACCTTTTTGGCTTCATTGGGGAGTGAGTGAAACTTGTCAAAGTAGAGGAGACTTCTTGCTAGACCCTGGGAGGAGCTTGTACAGCATCAAGGCAAAGGTTGTAAAGTTCTTCTTCTTTTGAATTAATACAATCAAACTCATTTTTCTCAACAAGTATCTTATGTTATTTGTTTCATGGACTCCTTAACTTTCATGTTAAATATGTTTTATGCAATTGGCTTTTCAGGTGCTATTTAATTTGTTTGCCTTGTTTGTGTTTGCAGATTCGCGAAAAGGAGCTCATTTGGATCAAAGGAGCGAGGGCATCCACAAACTTGCGTTGGACCTAAGGTAGGCCCTAAAAACACTTGTTTGCCATTGTTAATAAAAGCATATTTAGAGAAAGATAGTGTCTGGTTGGTTTGTTTGTCATTAGGTCTTCTTTAGATTCTAGGAAGGTCTATCTTGTCCGCAAGATCGACTTGTTCCGTGTGACAGTACCATTTTGCAAAGGCTTGTTCATTAAAATCCTTATTAGTTCAGTCTGCAGCAGTTGTCCAAGGAGTGTAGGCATAAGAATAGGGCTCACCATTTGTAATTTCATCAAGGTATTTTCCTTCTCGTGGGCACCACTTTATCATGGCCAGTAGAATTACCAATTATCTAAAAATAAATTATGTATCACGCTTGTGAAAATCCTTGCATGCCTCAAAGCGCTCATTTAAGAGGAAACTTGACCAATTGAGTTGTTCACCTGTTATCACTCAGGTTGTTCCCAAAAGTTGTAAGAAAGGGAATACGGCCGAGGTAACCACAGAACAATCTTTTAGATACAGATTCTATCCAATCTGCATCCAGAGAGGGCTCTCTCTTTATGATTTAGCTTTGCTTTGAAAGGTGTTAGGCTAGTTATGAAGTGAAAGGGTTTTATTTTGAGTTTGGGTCGAGAGATTCAATAGAACAGTGAGGCAAAACATGAAGAGTTCAGTCCATTGAGCATGATGGAGTCAAAGAAGGATAACTTCCTGGATTCGGTTTCTAACTGAGGATGGCATCACAGAGCAAGGTACTCAAATATGGAACAATTGGAAGGCTGGAATCAGATGGAATGGAGTCAATTGGGTGAAGGGAAATTAAGAATCCTTCATCATATTGACAGAGGGAAAATGGTTGATTACTGTTAAGGAGCAATTAAGAATTCCTTAGAAAATACTCAAGATGAAAGAATCAGGGGAAACAGGAGCAATTAAGAATTCACTGTTTATTCTAATTCTGAAGAAAACATAGAGAATAATAAAGACTAAAAACAGAGTGCAGTTAAGCAAATTCTGAGTTATTCTTTCTCTCTATTATTCAGATCATGAAACATAGATGATATAGCAAACATAGAAACTGTAAAACACAAGTTAGATGGGACTTATTGATCCATAAGCTGATTCAAGAATTCTGTAACATGCCCTCAGTATCAATTCCTCATCCAGTAGGCCTGACAACAAATGGTTCCAACAACGTCTTTTATTCCAAAATTTTGTATTACAGCAAAGTCTAAGAATACTCACCAACCAACCTGAAATACTTCGTTTGGGGGGGTATTTATACAAAATATCAAAATATCTTACAAAATATATCATGGAGATAATATCTAGTGATAATTAATCCCTTTTTTGTAAAAGATAGAGACAAACAGTCTCAAAAATAGGGAAACAATAAATTGATACTGTGCTGGTCGTTCCTTCTTTATTGGATGTACCGTAGGTAGGTTCTGCGAGTCGGTTTATAGCTGTCTTCCACTGATACCCTGTGCTGGCCACTCCGTCATTGGTCAGATGTTTTTCAATCCTATTTCAATACACTTTGACCCATTGGATCCTCGTTCATCTCTGTTTATCTTATCACGGAAAAATAACCCAAAATTTACACTTTACTTAGAAGAGATTTACAAAATCCCCAACATGTCTTCCCACCATTGGTGATCTAGAAATTTATGCCTCTGAAGTTTCCTTATGGTTTCATCAATTTCTGTGTATCTGAAAAAATTAGGCTGGAGCTGAAACAGATGTTTTACCTCATGCTCAATATAAAATAAGTTTTCTAAGTTATCATAGAGAGCTTGGCCTGTGGGGAGTGCTTTTACTCCTGAAGCACTTGTTGATGAACTAGCTTGATCAATAGCATATTTTTTCAACTTATGTACATAATCTGTGTAAGAAGTGTTTCATAAGCCGGTCATTATTTCCCAAAAGACTTGGTAGCCCTTTATCCTGCAAAGTTGTAAATCTTTGTATGAAAGAATTAATTTCTACTTGCATATCTTGGCATATTTTTTCCAAATTCTGCATTAAAGTTCTCTTGGTTAGAACTCTTTTGATATCCAAAATGGTGCCTATCCTGTCTGGGATGCCGAGTTGTTCCAGTTGCTCCCTATTTCTGTTATTCAAAAAAGTGTATGAGCCGGTTGGCTTGATCAGGCATTTGAACTAATAAAGTTCTTTCTTTTTTAATTTCTCTGTGTGCCTCATTCACTAATTCAATCTGCTCATAAATAGCTTGGATAGATGGCCAAACATTATTTAGGGATTGATTAATGTTGGTCCAAAGAATTCCTTTGATTTCTACCAGAGGTTTATCCAGAGTGAGATCCTTCTCTAATGTTCTCACTTTATTCTCTAATGCTTTAACCTCTCTTATTTTCTCTGCAACATTTATTTTGGATTTGTCATAATTCTTCTCCACTTTTTCCAATTTTTCCTTTACTTGTTTCAACTCCGACACTTGGAGTCTCAATTCTTCCATGGCTTTTATTAATTCTTCTATGCTCATACTTGTACTGGTGCCTGGTGTTGTTGTTGTTGTTGTTGTTTTTGTACCTGTAATTATCTCTGTTGTGACAGCTGGGACATTTGGGGCCAATGCTGGTCCAATTGTTGAGGGGACTGCAGTTGTGATTGTAGGAATTACCTCAAGTGGCTGGGAGGTCGACTCTCCCTGCTTCTCTTTTAATGCTTTTTCAAGTGCCTGCGTTGTATCAATTAATCTTTCATTGAGTTTCATGAGCAGGTCCATCATGTCTTCCTCTGATTTCTACTCTATAATTTCTGCAATCTGAGGGTGCCTTGAAGGAGGTAGTTTCAAATGTTTTCTCAGGGCAGAAATGTCCTCTTCCTTCTTCTTGATTAGTTCCTTTATGCCTTTAGCATATTTGGGATCATGTCCAAGTTCCATGATGATCTCTTATAAGGATTTGATTCTGTTATGTTTGGCCAGAGAAGAAGCTTTCTCCCAATTCAACTGAGTTGTTGTGTTGTCTAAAGAACTTTGTAACTAGTGGGCTAACATTGCCTTGTCAGTTAGTGTGGAGTAAACCATTTCTCCAGTCTGCTTATGAAGTTCAATCTGGTCCAATGGATGAATGTCTTTGGCTAGGACCTCCAAGTTTGTCCTAATGTAATCTGCTACCGACTAGGGTTGCTACACCTTTGGCTTAAAATAACTCATTATCATTTTACCCTCTTTGATTTCATAGGCAGACATCAATATTTACTGTGTTGAGGGGGCCATTTTCAAGTATTGATTATAGATTTCAATCCTCACGGGATCATTTTTGGCCTTTATCTCTATGAAAGTTTTCTTGATGTTAGAGAGTTGTTTGCTTTGTGGCCTGGTAGATGACACCTCTACAGTGTGCTTCCTTTCTAGCTCCTGTCTATGTGAGCTAGTCGATGTATCTACCACTGGGGAAGTCTGCTGGCTGACCACCCTCTCATCTCTTAGACTATGTGTTGTTTCTTCAATGATTTACTCTTCTGACAGAGGATTCAGTCTTTGTCTCTTTGATCCTGGTTGTTCAGCAGGTCCACTGATAGGTGTGGCCTCTTCTCTGTCTCTTTTCTTACTTTTTTCCTCATTTAGAGGAGTTTGTAGTGTTGGGATTTCTGATGCTCTAGTTTGGACTAAAGGAATTTGTCCTTGTTCCTGTTCTTTGGACATTGCTGGCTGATCTGTCATTATAGGATGCTCTGTGGCATCTACCTCTTTACCTTTTGAAGTCCTTGTGACTGGTTTGCTGATTCTCTGTGCAGGCTGCTGAGAAGTTCTAGCAGAAGATGTTCCAACTCTGATTGTTGAGGCAGTTTGAAAGATACCTATCCAAAAGAGTCAAGGTCAAGGGTTTTTTCAAGATCTTTCATAGACTTTTCCATCCTTTCATGTTCACTAATTTCTTCTATTAAGGTCCCTTCTACCCATTCTTCCTGATTTGCATACTGTTCAATTTCTGGGATTCTATGATGTACATACACTGATAGACTGTACCTTACCATTCTTTCACTTATGAAACTACATGGGTCATATGGCACCCACCCAAAACTCTTCTTCAATTTAAGGTGGTCTTCTAGGATTTTTTTCAGCATCTTTCCACGCATCCCTATCATGGATAACATAAGGGCCTAACTGGTTTTTGATTCTCAGCTGAGCCTTCTTCTTTACATTACAAAAGTGGGTTAAATCTACATTGATGATTTGCCTGAAATATTCTAATGCAAATAACCTCATGGGCACATATTTAGGCAATTTAAAAGGGCAAAGTTCACACCCATACATTCTGATTTCTGTGTGATTCTGGTAGAGGTACCAGTCACCTACCCTGTACTATTTGGAAAGCTGTAGAGTCTTCTTCAAATTACCAATGATCCTAGGAGGAGCTCCTAACAATAGAGTGGAGGCTGGGTGTACAAACAAGTCAATGAATTCATTATAAATATAAGGGCACTCATAGGTATTCTAGAAGACTGAGCTCCAAAAGATCACACACCTTCGATTTCCCTTTGAGTCTAATTTCCTGATGGGAAATGGAAAGTTGTCTGGCTAATAATATAACAACAGATGGTATATAAAAGATGTGTATTTGAACACTCCTTCCCTCTCCAAATTCATGAATTTAGCATGGAATTTGTTGGCAATGAAAGTGGCATAGTCATATTTGACAGTAGGGGGCTGTCCTAGAGTGAAGATAGACAATAGAACCAGGGTGATATCATCCACATATTCACTAGACCTAAATCCCAAGACCGAGGATATCATGTCAACAATAAGTTTACCAATTTCAGTGAAAAAAGCGTGCAAATAAGGAGGAGGGCCTGTAGGTTGGTGCTTTGGTGACATGAACATCTGAGCAATATGGGTTATCTCTGAGTTGGGAAATTGAGAGGCTTTTTGCAGTAAAAATCCCATGGATAAAGGAGCCAGAGGGTCACTGGAATGGAAATGTATCATCCCATTGATTGATTCAGCAGTTATGGAGAAAAGGACAGTTTTGGAAGGTGACATAACTGCTCTATAGACAGGGTCACAGTTGGCACGACATTGGTGAATGATATCTGGGAAAACATGGACTGAGGGAAGGAAGTACATGGGAAAATTTGATTCCCACAGTCCAAAAATATCAGAGTTGCTTAGATAACTATCCTTGATTTGGCAGAAGGCTTGAAGATGATTATAATCAGTGGTTAAGTCCTTTATTTGAAAATATTTGTCTGCGAGAGGCAGATAATTCAAGTCTTTGTGAGGTGCATTTATAGGCATGACATTTAGGGTTGCGGGGGCCTCCATGTTTGGTTCTTGTGTTTTCAAACTGGAATTTGGGATTGTTGTGGAAAATTGGACTGAACAGCAGGTCTAGGAGTCTTTTTATGGGCTAAACAAACTATTCTCAACTTGAATCTGGTTTTCACAGGTAGAATTTTTAGTGAAAAATGGAATTTATAGGGTTACCGGTAAAATGGATAAATACCTGGACTACGGAGGCAAATTGAGTGACTGTAGGTTGGATGAAGGATTACAGAGCACGCTATTGTGGTCTCTTCGGCTGGGTGGTGGTTGAAAAGCTGGTACAGTGGCTCTGGTCATTACTTTGCATGGGAGTGTGAACAAAGAGAATTTACAATGAAAATGATATTTCGTCATTTTTTAACGAAATTGGGTTTGGCGGGTAATTTTTGGCATTTATTGCATGGATGACACTAGCATGATGGTACATCTTGTCATTTAGTTGGGGGTACTGGGCGGTGATGTGGCAGTGACATCAGCAAGGTCCAGCGGGAGGGCGATAAGTTGTTTTGGCCCGCACCGCTTATGGGCTTAAGTGGTTTCGGACGGGGGGGGGGCACGAGCAACGCAGGTGGTCGACACGCGTCCCGATATGGGCGGCGATACTGCCAGTCTCTCGGGCATTAATTCTCAGCAAATGGAGGGTTGGCGATATAGATCTCGGTCGTCCGATGGGAGGGTGCCGATTGGACGGTGGGCTCTTGTTGGAGGTGGCAGAGGCTTTAAGTGGTGGGACCGGCGCAAATAAATCACATTTTAAATTCTTTCGGGTGCGTTTTGATTGGTTTTGGGGTGGGTTAAGTTATTAATTAACCAGGTGTTAATTAATCCTTTGCGCGGGAAGGGTTCTTAATAAATTCCAAAGGAATGTATTAATCCCTGTCAAAATAATACTTATAGTCATATTTCAATTAGGGGGCAAGAATATTAACATTTTGGGGTTTTAACAAATATACATATTACAGGAATTGGGAAGATTTACAAGGGATTTATATAATATAGTTATTCTGTTAATATGAAACTTGAAAATGAATGCGCTAAGTATGATGTTACAAAACTTAGGCAAAAGGGAGAAAAACGGGGATTTATACAAGAAATGAGGTCATTTCCCTAAGTAAAAATGGGGTTTTACTTAGGCATCAGATGAAAGAGGGAATGAGTGACTTCAGGGATATTAAGCAGATCTTAATACCTTGGGGGAGATTAGTAAGTGTTTTTAGGGAAATAATATGAAGGGAGATTAGTCATGCTTTGCTTGATCTGCATTCAAATATCTACCATGGTACTTATGATAACAATAAGATGAACATCTTGAAACACAAAATTAATCATAAGTATGCTTCTCCAACACCAAAACTACCTACCTAGCCTACTGTACCTAGCATTTTTTCTTCTTCTTCCTTGGGTGCACTTGGATTGGCAATCCCTTTTCAAGTTATCTTTTCTTTACAGTGTAAGCCTACCTAAGTCTACACTTATCTCATCCAGGGCTCAGGTTAAGCTGTTGAGCTCCTTGCTTCTCTACCTATCTACTTATCTACCAAGTTTAAACAGTTTGGACAGATTTTTATTCTCTATCTCTCAAAACAAGAAATTCAAACATGAACTGGCCAAGATTAAGCTATTTTGGCCATTCCTCAATTGTGGAAAAAAGTTCAACAAGCTGTACATGATGCTTTATTTACAGCAAAAATATGAAATAGTAGTGGCATTTGGAATTGCACACTTTCTTGGTCCTTTTCATTTGGGGTTCATTTCTTTTCATTTTTTCTTTTGACCATTTATCTTTTCACCCTTTGATTTTTTTTAGGGTATACCCTCTTTACATTTTTTTAAATTTTTTTATTTTTTTGAAAATATGAAAAACCTTTGCAACAAGAAAAGGTATGTACATATTGCAGAGCTAATCAAGTCAATCATGAAATATGACACCTATTGGTATAGGAGCATAACATCACCATTGTTACAGAATTCTCCGAAAGAGATGGAGTCCAAGGAGCATTCCCTTTTGGTGTAATACCACATGATTTTACCTGTAATGATATGGCAGGAAAATTTGAATTTTTTGTTATTTATAAAATCGATCACCATTCCACACCCTTTCCACTATGTACCATACCTTATATACAAATTATTATCTCATGTTTTCTTTCCATTATTTGAAATACTTTGAAAAGATTTAGAAACGTCAATGTCATAGGGTGATAATATCGTGAGATTGTAAATATCATCAACATGAATTGGTTATTCCCTATCCATCCATAAGGAACCCCCATGAAGTATTTTGATCAAAAATTTGGTGCAACACATAACCTCATCAGTAGTACCAAAGATAGGAAGTCCCTAGTATCATCAGGGTCAATAGATTCAAAGGCCAAAAGTCTAATTTAATGTTGTGGAAAGCTTGGGCACCTGGTAACAAGTTTGGTTGCATGAACACATCAAATGTAAGTGCAGGTAAAAGAACATGGTTAGAAAAATCATTGTCAACTAGAGTAGCGTTCTCATATTTCGCCAAAAGGTCATTTGTGGTATGGATACGAGAATCAAAAGGGAAAAGGGGAACGATGATTTTTGTAGAATGACCCATTTAAGACAATTGAAAGTTGTAAACAAGGTGAATGGGGGATTGACAACAAGGTGGATACACATACAAAAAGGGCACAAGGGACAGGATGATAAACTCGATGAAAACATAAGTGTGACAATAAAGTAATGAAGAGCAGCTAGGGCTATATAGAACACATGGTGAGACTGTGGAAGGACTGGACTATTACCTGATAAAAGAAGTACTTAATCAAATCAGTGAAAATTCGAAAATCTCCATGAATACCAATAAAATCTCTCAATTTTCCTAGAAATTTTAGACCATTAACTCACATGACTAGGGTATTAACTAAATTCTATACACAAATATTACTAAATGTGAAGGACAACTATTATAGGAAATAAGAGACTTAATTATGGAAAAGATGCGTATTTATGACTAATGATTTGACAGATTAGACACAATGACACCTCCCTGGCCATAATGAGTTGTGGTAGGTCACAAATAAGACATAAATACTATATTGACGCAACTAAACACAGAAACAAAATATTATTAAAATTGACACAACTGACTAACCTCTAAGACTAACTAATACTCCCTTTGCTGAGAGCATTCAAAACAAAAATAATTTTACGAGCCATAGTAGGGCTTCAATCGTGTGCCATTCACCCAACCAAGCAAAAGGATACCATCCAACTGAGCAAGCTTGATAGCTCCAGAGTCTTGAATCTCCACAACATAAAATGGTCGAAGGCCATTCATTTGTAATTTACCTGGATGCAAAAGGTATTTTTTGTCATAAAGCAGTACTTAGTCTCCACTGAGAATGATTTCTTCTTAATGTGCTTGTCGTGATAATCATTTTTCCTTTCTTTTTAAATAGTCTGATGGAAGTTTGCAAGGAACCTCTTCTCATCTAATTTCCACAACTCTTGTAATTGTTCAGGAATAGACTCATCATCTAACATCCTAGTGGCATGAGTAATGAAAATATTGGGGACTCTGAATTCTATCGAAACCACTGCTTCCTTTCCATAAACAAGTGGAAATGGTGTATACCTATGCAATCACTTAACAGTAGTATGATAATCCCATACAGTTTTTGGAATCCGCTCATCCCATTCATCCCTATTCACGGATAAAAATTTAGTGAGAACCTTCTCTAGGATTTTATTAAAGCCTTCAATAGTTCCATTCACTTGTGGGTCATAAGGATTGATTTTATGGTGTTGAATCATAAAGTTTCATACCCATAAACTAACCGTCTCATTAATAAAATGTGAGCCTTGTTCATTGGTAAGACTTATAGGACAACCAAATATAGTAATGATATTTTCAAATATGAATTATGCATCAATATCAATAGTGCAATCCTTAACAGGAGCAACCTCCACCCAACACATTAGTTAATCTGTTGCGGTGATGATGTACCTAGCATGTGAGTGTTGCGTAGGTGGATTAACCGGCCCTATAAAATCAATTGCCCATTTTTCAAATGCTTCAAGCACTCTGATGGGATGGAGAGGAAGTTCATATCTCTAAGACGATCGACTAACTCTTTGAAAAATATCACACTTCTTCACATACTCTTTATCATATTTAAAAAGTGTTGGCTTCCACAAGCCAACCTGAAAAACTTTTAGAGATATGGATTTACCTCCAACATGGTCACCCACAACTCTTGCATGAAATTCCATTAAAATGTTATCCCTTTCATGGTCCAAAACACACTGACACAAGACTTGATCAAGCCCCATTTTATATAACTAGCCTATGTTAAGTTGATAATCAATGACATAGACATCCATATGTCTTTTTTGAGTGGTTGTATAATCACCAAGGCATTTACCAGTTGCGAGGAACAATGCAATATCCTTCAAATAATATGGGTCTAACTCAAATCTAAATAAATGTGCATCCGGTAATTGGTCATTGATTGAGCCTCTAGATTCACCTTTTTCCAATCGAGATAATTGATATGGACCTACATTCGAGTTACCTATCAAATGAGAATTCTTGAAATAATAGAATCCATATGCATATCCTTCCCTCTAAGACATGTTTACTTACTAGTTACTTCAGATCAGAATGATTGGTAAAACGTTTAAAGGGACCACCCATAAGATAATGTCTGAACTTCTATAAGGAATACAACATTGCAAGGGCCTCATGTTTAGTAGTGTTATAATTCTTCTCCACAATATAATATTTTCTACTGGCGAAATAAATTGAATGATCTCAATTACCTTCTTCTAGTTGGGTTAAGATATCTCCCAAATCAATCCCTAACACATCTATGTGGACATGGAATTATTTATTCCGATATGGATAAACCAAGATTGGTGCACTTGAAATCTTCTCCTTTGGGGTATCAAATGCAGAGTCACATTCAACAGTCCAAACAAATTTCTCAGACTTTTTCAGTTATTTCTCCAAGGGTGCAGTAATAAGAGCATAATTATGAAAGAATTTGTGATAGTATCATGTGTGTCCCAGAGTGGACCTTAACTATTTAACACTAGTCAGTGTTGGCACATTCAATATTACCACAACCTTGGCAGGATCTACACACACTCCTTCCTTACAAACTATATGTAGGAGCAATGTTCCGAAAGGGAAAGAAAAAATACACTTCTTTAAATTTAGAGAAATTTGTAACTTCCTACAATGATCAAACATGAACTTGAGAAAAATGGAATTTATATTCAGTAAACTATAAACCATCCAGTCGTCCATATATACCATAATAAACATATGAATAAATTTGCGGAATGCACCAATCCCAATCCTTGAAAACACAATAGGAGCATTCTTCATATGAGGAGCGTCCTTCATAGGATCCTCTTTTATTCCTCTCTACCCCTCATATTTTTTAAAATATAGGTGCCTTAGATCCTCCAAATCATTGTTGGGTTCTTTATCAATTTTACCACAAGCTACAACCTCATGAAAACTTGATTCATATTGATGCACAAAATTTGCATACCTACTACATTCCTCAACAGCTTTCCCAAAAGGGAACAACACCCTTTTAATAGCTTTTAAGGCTTTAGCTATCCTCGCATTTGTATTTAAAAATGAGAAATCTTTACAAAATTGAGTTATCAACATATTCCAATTTGTCATCTACCTATTCATTTCCTCCTTCAAATACCAGTCTCATGAAAAAGTTCCCAATGTATGAATGAACTAGTGTGTCCACATCGCAACTGGTAAGCCAATTTTTGACCAAACAAAATTGCAATTTTGTATATTATTTTGTGGACTGGTATACCCATCATATATAGGAATTCTATTAAAGGGACTCTCTGGGGCATAAAATGTACAAATCATGGAAAATTTAACAAATTCCTAATTAAGGAGTTGGTCGCAATGGGCTCCCCACGATCTCGAATGGGTCATGTACAAAGAAACATTCATCAAAAGGATATTTTGGCCTTCTTCAATCTTGGAATCAACTTATTTAAGAAAAATTACAACAAATTTAGTACCATTAAAAGTAGGATATTCTTGTACCTCAGTACAAATCCATCGAACACATCAAACAGTTTCCTAGTGCTGAGAATGCAACTCATGGTCTCTTTCTGGCCAGTCATCCATCGCAACTTTTGAACCCACCTCAGTACTTTGAATGCTTCTCCAACTAATAGAACCAACAATCTTCTGATTGATGTAATCTTCCCTCTTCCCAGCAGTAAGCTGATACAACTGGTCCAATAAGTTAGGCTATTCCACATCATTCGCAGGTTTTGTAAATCTCAGACCTCAGTAAGGGTCTAAAGGTTTTATGACCCAAAATCCATCTACTTCAAAAGTCTTAGCTTACCTCTTTAAATCAATAACTACATAGTACTCAAATTCCAAATCAATTCCCAACAAGGCTGTATATGGATCTTTATTTCTCATGATGTTTATCACCTCAAAGTTTCCATATGTTTTGACACCCGCTACATCAACTTCAACATCCTCTAGTCAACCAATAGGTAGGTTGTAGTACTAGTTTTCTATTTGTAGTTGAATCGAAGAAAAGACAAGTTTTGGCCTCCCTGATTCCTCCCAAATTTTCCTTGAAAAAATATTCACATCCGACCCAAGATCTAGCATAGAATCTTTAATATGATACCCTACAATTTGGGCATCCACTCAGAATTCCTTTGATATTATCTTCTTATTTCTCTGAACTCTGCTAGAAGTTCTTTTACATAAATTGGCATAAATGGTATTCTATGAGAATGGGTCATCTTGCACAATTTCCTTCAATTTCTTGCGTAACTGGCCAATCAACTGCTCATCATTCATAATGTGCAAGAATAACTAGAGCCACTCTAGAATAGGTTGAGATATTTCTTGTGAAAATATGGGACTCTTAGCCTGCACTCGTTCCTATTGCTCTGCATGAAGATTGTGAGAGGAAACCATCTGTCTGAATATTTCAGCCACATCCTTATAATATTCCTTCTATTAATTAGGGTCATAAGAAATTTTAGGTGACATCCACTTTATAACAGTAGTTTGTTAAAAAGTCCCAATATCAGCTCCATATCTTTTTCCCCCTTAGGTAACAATATTAATGTTAGGTTTCATAGATGGATCTGATTCTCATAGTTCTGCATTGATCAAATTCACTCCTTTTACCTGATTGTTCTTCTCCCACCGAGTAATGAGTTCTGGACAATCTTTAGTGGCACGTGTCTTTACTCGGTAGTACAAACACCAATGCCTCCTTAGCATCAGAAAATCTCTCACAACATGACCCTCTTGATCAAAGTTATAAAATGTGATCAGACCTCTTCCTCTAGTCCTCCCTCCCCCTAGAGCACCTCCTCCTTGACCACAGGGAATTTCATTAATTATAAATGTTTTAGGATCAACATGATTGGCTATAACATCCAAATATCTACACTGATTTGTGTGGTGCACAGGAGATCCAAAAAATTCACAAAACAATTTTTTTGGCACATTTTAATACTTCTGCAAAATAGGACACAAACTTGGCGAATGACCATAAGATCTGCAAATTTCACAATACTCATTCATGGACATAACTTGTTGATTATGAAATGCATGATATTGAGTGTGACCTTGAAATGGCATGGCTAAATATATATGTGCAACCTCATCACTGTGCAGTGGAAGATGGGGTCCCATAGGCATAGTAGATTGTCCCATACCCCTCAACTATGGACATTTTATGACTTGATGTCCCTCAACTTGACAATTGGTACACCATATGTGAGGCCTAATTAGTCACGTAGGAGTAATATCCTTCAATATTTATATCAAATTAGTAATTTGATTTCGGAGTCCCATAATAGTAGTGTCATTAGAAGTATTATCAGGTCTATATTCCTGTGGATATCTCGTCATCGCTTCGATCTGCATCGCTTGTTCTAAAGCATCTTGCAAAGTGTCAGTATTCTATTGTGACAAGGGAATCCTAGTCATTGCAAACAAATATGTAATAAATAAATATATTTTGTGATGATTAGATAAGAAAATTTACTAATAGCATCTTTAAACTATTGCATACAATGCCAACCAAATTATCCTTCTCTTTGCCTAATATCCAATAGTTCTGCCAAACCTTGCTGATTGGACTAAGGAATTTTAAACTCTTAAATAAAATTTTGTTTAACTTTGTCCATGGTGGGGTTTTGATTCAATTCAAACCATTTAATGAACCATCACATTACTTGATCTCACAAATTCGTCTAAAATTCAATGATCTTAGTGGCATCAAGAGTTTGTCTTGCCCTCCAAACAGCTTCACATAAGTACCAATGTTGATTGACATATTCACCACTCCATCCTTATAACTCTAGATAATGGGTAAGTGATCGTGTGGTATTTACGGCCATGGTTGTCTACCCCGATAGAACTTTTACAAATACTTGGGAACCTGGTTGAGAATAAATACCTAAACTTTACTAAAAAACTCTACCAGAACTATTTTCTCCATTAGAAATGCATGTTGCGTACCTAAAGTGTAGTTGCTAAAATTTTAAAGTATTACACAATTTAGAAAACAAATTACTAGGATCTTGATACAGTACCAGCAGAAGGTTAGGGAGAGGATTAATTGTGCCACTAGCTTGCAGACTACTTTTGACAGGGATTGAGTCATACTCAACGAATAATGTCTTCATTATGAATTTCATGTCATTATCTGCTACAGTATGCTCATCATTCATCGTAATTGTCTATATGACCTATTCAGGTGTATGAAATCCTCCTCAATCTGGGTGGGTTCCATCTCTCGGAATAAAACTTCCCACAACACTTTCATTGGTGCTTCCTATTATTCCAGAAGGAGATCCTTCACTTTATCCTTTCCCTCACAACCTTGAACTATTCATTCCTTGTCTTTGCAATACTAGACTTGTCACTTCTTATCATATTCTTTGTAATTCTCTTCTTCTTGTTATCACACTCTAAAATTTCCCTAGGGTTTTCATGAAAGAAATAATAGAGGTAACCACAAACCTACTTTTGAGATCAGGATCTAGCCTTACTAATGCTCAGAGAGGGATCTCTCTTTATGATTTAACTTTGTTGAGTTAATTGATTTTAGGCTAGTTATTTAAGCTTGGTTGGTCTTTTATTTGATTTGGTGGTGGAATCATTGATTTAGATGGATAGATAAATGTCTTTTTACCATTGGGCTATGGAGTCCAAGTGTCAAGGAAACAGGACTAAATCAAGTTCTAACGATAGTGTTCATAGGGAAAGATAGTTCAGTAAATTCAGATCTTTTAGGCTGGATGGTGAAGTAGTTTTTCAATCGGGGTCAAGAAGAAATTAAGTATTCCTCAAACTAGATAATGAAGGAAGTGAGAGGGGTCAATCGAAACTAGGGAGAAATGAAGATTCCCTACTTTGGATATTAGAAGAAAACATAAAAATGAATAATTGTTCAAGACACAGTGTACTTAAACAAATTCTAAAGACTTATTTCATTCAAATTGAAAAAAAACATGTATGTTTGTGAAATACTTAATAAAATGACAATTTGACAAATGAAAGATACTTCACTAAAGTGGCCCAACACATGTATCCTGTAATGCAATGCCTTTATTACTCAGTCCAGTCTGCTGACTTGAACATTTTACAATAAACCCTCAAGTTTTCAAATCAATGTAACTATAGAAATGTTCAACAATCCACCCTCTATAATTTGAATTATGAAGTATTTATACAAAAAATAGTTACAAAATATCCTAAACTATTTTTAGGAATTATTCAAGGAAAATAAAATATCTTCATGCAAGAAGATAGAGACACCTAGGAGACTAAAAGGCTAGTTGTCCCTTATTTTACTGATTTGTTGTTTGTTGTTTTGATCTTTTGATGCTTTCTCTCTTTGGTTGTTGCTCTACGCTAGTTGTCCTTTTACTCTTCCTTTTGACTGATACTCTTTCATCTGATACTCTTTGACTTAGCTGATCTCGTGTTTTAGTTTCACTACTCTGTATTCACTATTTACCTTGATTAGTCTTTTACCTGTTTTAGTTTTGATCTTCATAGTAAATCATTCAATTTTTCCCAAGCCTCTGCATCTGGTAATTTAATATTTACCATTCTTCTATAGACTTCATCAGTTTCTGTATATTTTGCAAAAGTAGGCTTGTTTACAAAAATATGTTTTACCTCATGCTGGAGGTAAAAGAGGTTCTCAAAAGTCTGGTAAAGGACTTTTCCTATAGGCATTCCTTTCATAGAGGAACTATTGGCTTGTTCCTTTGTCACTTCTCTGATTCTCTTATCATAACCCTCATGTTTCATTAACCAGTCATTAATCATCAATGGATTAGGCAGACCTTTCTGCCTCAAAGCATCAAATTTGACCATGAAGCTGCCTATTTCTATCTCCATTGTTTGGCACTTGTCTTCAAGTTGTAACATCAGTTGCCTTTTGGTGATTACCTTCTTCACCTGTAGTATGGTCCTAGTTCTATCAGCTATTCCAAGCTCCTGCAATTCATATTTATTCTTTGAGTTAAGGAACTAGATTATCCTTTAGGCTTCTTCTGGCATATTTCCAAGTTCAGCTCTAACCCTTTGAATTGCCTCACCAACTTCTTTGACCAAGTCATTTTGTTCAAATTTCACCTTTATAGATGGCCAAATATCATTGAATGAGTCAATGATATTGGCCCATAAGATTTGTTTTGCTTGGGCTAGTGGTTCTTTCAGTGTCAACTCTTTCTCCATCTTCTGTATCTTTTCATTCAACCTGTTTTTCTTCTGAACTTCATTTTTATGCACAATCTGAGCCAGTTTCTTCTCATTTTCTAGATTTTTCATTTGTTCCTTAAGTCTATTTATTTCAGTGGTTTGGATGGACATATCCTCCATGGCTTTTACCATTTTAGATGCTTCATCGCTAGGATGAGATCCTGTTGTTGTTGATGTAGTTGTTGTTGCAGTTGGAAGTGTTGTAGCTAGTGGAGCTGCTGGGGCCAATGAAGATGCCAAAGTTGAAGGAACTATTGTAGTAACTGTAGGAATAGCAGTGGAAGTAGCTATCTCAATGGTGGCATGTTTCTCCTATACTAATTTTTTCCATTTCATTCTACATTTCTTTCAATTGGGAATTTAGTTGGAGAATGAGGTCCATCATTTCATATTTTTGGCTTTAGCTTTCTAAAACCTCCTTGGCCTGTGGATGTTCAAAAGGAGGCAACTTCAGTTGCTCCTTCAGTGCAGCAATGTCTTCATTTTCTTCTTTATGAGCTTTTCTGCAGCGTTGATGTCATTTGGATTATATCCAATCTCAATAAACAAGTCTTCCAGTGACTTGATTATGTTATCTTTTGCCTGTGAGGATGCTTTCTCTAGCTTAAACTGTGTTGTGACGTTGTCTAGAAAATTTTGAAGTTTCTGAACACTCATGGCCTTGTTGGTCATCGTTGAGTAGATCATTTCTCCTACCTACTTATGAAATTCAATTTGATCAATAGGGTGAACATCCCTGGCTAAAACTTCAAATTCTGTCTTCTTGTAATCTCGTGATGTCTTAGGCTGTTGGACTATAGGCTGCAAAAGGTCATTTTCATTTTACCAGTTTTAATGTCAAAAGCTGACATTAACCTATTCTAGTTGCTAGGAGTTTGTTTGAAATACCCGACATATGTTTCAGCTTTCAATGCCTCATTTCTTAATTTGATCTCTTTATACTTCTCCTTTATGTCCTTTTCCTTATCCACTGGTTTGCTTGATGATGAGACCTCAATGCTAGGTTGTTTCTGAATACTCTGAGTGTTAGAGGTGGAAGGTTGATGAGATTCCTCTTAAACTAATGGAATTGTATTTTCTCTAACCCCTATATTTGTATCCATGATTTGAAGTGTCTTTACTATCTCAATGACCTCTTCTTGCTCTTCTTTCTCATTTACAGGATTTAGCTTGGGCTTTTTCATGTACATGATTTCAAATCTGTCATGTGTTGTATCTATGCTTGAGAAAAAACCTTCTTCCCTAGTCCTTTTTTTACTTTTGTCCTGCAGGGCTGGAGTATGTAGAATGGAACTAGTATCCATCTGTTTCTCCATATCTATCAAGGTATCTTCCAACCACTCTGATTGGTTGGAATATTTTTCAATGTCTACCCTAGACTCATGCATAAAAGGGCTTAATTTGAATTTGAGCCTTAGTTTGTTTATGACTCCTAAAGGGTCATACTGCCATTTAAAACTACTACTGAACTTCATTTCCTGTAAATACTTCTCTGCTTCATCTCCAACCTCCCTATTATTACAAATAAAAGGACCAAGATGGTTTTTTATCTTGAATTGTGTTTTCTTCCTAGCTGATAGGAAATTAACAACATCTAAATTTATAATCTGCCTGGTATATTCTAATGCAAATATCCTCATGGGAAGATATTTGGTCAGCTTATAGGGAGTAAGCTAGCATCCATATATTCTAATTTTAGTATGATCCTGGTATACATACCAGTCTCCTATTCTATTTTTCTTTGACAACTGCAAAACTCTTTTTATCTCATCACTGATCCTGGGTTGACTGCTACTAATTAGCATATTTACAACTGGATGACCAAAGGAATCAATGAACTCTTTGGAACTAAAAATAGTGGAATACTTTTGGATTAAGGGTGTCCAAAAGATCATTGATCTGGGATGGCCCTTAGTGTCTAGCTTCTAGATATTGACTGGAAACTTATCTGATTGGAAATATAAGAACATGTTGAATAATACTAAAGAGTATTTTAATACTCTTTCATTTCGCAGTCTGATCAATTGATCATGATCCTGTCTGCCAAGTACTGGGAAAAATTGAAAATTGCATCTGGAGGCTTGCCTGGGCAAAAAGTAGAGAGGAAAGAAAGTATTGGCTCATCTACATGCTCATCAGTGGTATATCCTAGGATACAAGAGAACATGGTTACAATTTGTCTGGCCCTCTCAAAGAAAATGGTACCAGAGTATGGGGGACTCTCTGTAGGAGTATGAGACTCTGCTAGGATGAAAGTCTGAAAGATTTGAGTCCTCTTGGGAAGGTCTAGCCTCAAGTAGAGTTCAATTAGGTTTTCAATGGAAAATGGGGTTTCATTTGGGTTTGGTTGGATCTGCAGCATTTGGTTTATTGACTCTACAGTGATTGTAAACAAAATCTGTTGGTTGGGAGAGACTATGGCTCTTTGGCTTGGGATATAACATGTTTTGGCATAGATGGGAACTGGTATACCTGTAGGAACAACTATTTGGGAAAATTTGATTCCCATAGATGAATGTGATCATTTTGGTTCAGGAATTTGTCTTTACTCAAGTAGTGGAGTTTCAATATATGGCTAGGGGAAACTATGTCTTAAATTTAGAAATCTTTGTCAGCCAATGGGAGGTGGTCAGCATCCAAGTGAGGGGTTTGCATGGGTTTCTCATTTAGAATGCTTTGGGAAGCCATAATTTGGTTTATTCTATTGAATTACTCTTTCTCTGGCTTTAGGAGTAGGGTTAGGAGCTCTGGAACAATGGGAAGGGTGAATACAGTGTGCAGAAAAGGGATTTTGAATGCACAGTGGGTTTCTTTTAGCTTGGCACGGTTTTTTGAATTAATTCAATTAATTATCCTTTTATAATTACTATGCAAAGCTTAAGTAGAGGGACGTTCTGGTTATTTCAAGAATACCTGGAAAAATGGAGATTTGGGGTGCAAAAAGGGTTTTGTGGTAGCAGCGGAGGTTTCTGAGGCTTTAATTTTGTGTGTGCTACTTCAATTTGGATTCTGCAGGGTATTCAGGCTGTAAATGGGTCAAAAACAGTTGAGCAAAGTTCTTGGGCATTGGAATTGGTTGATAGAGGTATTTTACAACAAAATAACAATGAAAAGAGTGAAAAGGGGGATTTTTTTGGTTTTTAACCAACAGCGATTAAATTTGGGCACTGGATTAATAAATGAACAATGGGTGGTTTCCTTTTACGTAGGGAGGTGGTTTTATGGCATATTGCACCGCTTTTGCCTGGAGGGCGGTATTTTTTGAGAGCACGCAATATAAAGCGGGGCTGCCACGTAGCAAAAGGGCGCTCGAGCAAAACCATGAATCTGGAATGATTTTGGGATTTTAACAGTTGGACGATGGGAGCGCGCGATATGGATATGGGCCATCAGATATGGGAGTGTTTGATCGGAGGGCTATCACACGACGGAGTTGCAAGGGCTGAGTCAGAGTGTGGTTGGAGGGGCCTGAGGATAAATAATGCAATGGGTTAAATATATTCAAATGTTTAGTGAGGGTTGGGATTTATAAAGTGGGGGGTTTAAATATATAAAGCAGGATTACTGTATGAATAATGTAGGGGTTAAGTTAAAAAGGGTATCAAGGAGGGTTTTTTGAATGGGGCCCGATACATTATTCAAACTTAAAATAAGGGGTTTTAGTGGGCTTATAAGGGAAAAGGGAAATTAATAGGGGGGGCATGAATTTTAAAGGGAAATGTCTAGGGAAAAGGAGTGAAATTAAGGAAAAAAGGTTAAAATGAGGGAAAAGAGTATTTTTTCAAGGGGAAATGAAATGAAGTAAGGGGAAATGAAGAGGGAAGGGTCCTTTGGAACCAAGAAGGGGAAATTAATGAATGAAAAAGTAATGAAGGGGTAGTGGAAGGAAATTGGTAAACTAGACATGTAGGGGTTTAGTGAAATGAGGGGAAATTAGTGAATAAGCTTTAATGTCCTCTTTCCTTGACAATTCCTCCTTGTTACACTAAAAAATGTCACCATGACTATTTACAGTTAGTATGGCTCAATCAACAGTCATGCTACCCTCTTAGGCAAGTCTTATGCCTCTACTCTCCATGTCAAACTTCAAAAAAGAGAGAAAGTCTTATATAAATGTATTTATCTCTGGGGACGCAGGTTCTCTCAACCTTACCTGTGGGGATGCTCCCAATGTTCACAAAAGCTGCGTCCAAAGACGCTCTGTATGTAAAGGGACAGGTGCGTCCCCCTGTAAAGGTTAGAATGCGCAAGTTTCATCTTTAAAAAGTTACTTGTGGTCATTTCTAGAGCATTCTAGAAGGTTGTTCGACGTGTATTGGGCGCCTCCAGATGGTTCATGCACTCCTATCAAAGAGGAACTTATCCCATCAATAAGGGAGCTATCCCATCCAAAGAGGGGATTATCCCATTGATGGTGGACCTGATTAACTTCCTCTTGAGCACTATAAATACAGGCATTGGGCCAGAAGGAGAGAGGTTGAAAGCTATACATTTCTAAGGGTAAATGCTGCAGGAATTAGGACTCCCATTTAGAAGCTTGTGAGGAGAGATTGCCATCTTTGCTTGTTTCTATTTGGAAGTGGGTGAGCTTTGTCAAAGTAAAGGAAGACTCTTGTGGACCCTGGAAGGAGCTTGCACAACACCAAGGCTCAGGTTGTAATGGTTCATTTTGATTACCTTTAATGCATATTGGTCCATTCTTCTCAATAACTTGTTGTTTATGAGTTATTTCATGTACTCCTTGGTCTATATGTTGAATATGCTTTGTTTTATGTTATAATCAGGTGCTATTTAATTGTTTGACTGTTGGTGATCGCATGTTTTGGAGAAAAGGAGGAGCTCATCCAGATCAACAAAGCTTGGACTTCTACAACAGCGTTTGGACAAAGGTAAGAACAAAACACTTGATTTCTCATATTATAATGCATGTTTAGAGAAGGATAGTTCTAGTTTGTCTTGTTTGTCATTAGAATGTCTTAGACTTCTAGGAAGGTTGGTTGTGTCCGCACAATCGACTCTTTCCGCCTGACACTCCTGCACATGAAACATAGGATTTAAGCATGATGAAGGTGCATTTAAGCTAGCGAACTTGTTCATTTCAAAACCTTCTCTACCTACCCTTTATTTACCCTAGCATTTTCTCTTCATTTATTAGGTGCATTTGAGCTTGTTGACCCTTGATTTATTTTTCTTTGATAATAAAACTATCTAATTCTAACCTTATAACTTCCAAGGGCTCAGATTAAACTGATGAGATCCTTATTATTCTCTACATAACTACTAATCTGCCAATATTAAACAATTTGGCTAGATCTTTATTTCTCAACTTATCAGCATGAATGAATCAAGATTGAACTATTTGATCCTCATGGATTGTGGCATTTTTGACAAGTTGCACATAATATTATTTTGCCTAGTAAAGTAAAAAGTAGTGGCATTTAATTTGCATCACTTTCAAAATCTATTTTTTATCTCTTTTGGTGGGGTTCATATCTTATTTTCTTTTTTGATCCTTTTCTTTTAGTCCTTTGATTTTTCTTTTAGGACTTACCCTCTTTACATTTTTTATTTTTAATATGGGAAAACATTTTGCATAAAGCAAAAGTATGTACAACATTACAAGACTAATCATAGCCAATTAAAAATTATGACTCCTATTATTATAAGACCCTAACAGTGGCTCCACATGGGGATGGCATTTTCTAGTGAAATGTCAAGAAGTTTAAGATCAATAACCTTTAAAACTTTGACTGTGGTTTCCTTGTAACTGCTTCTCTGCGATCTACTTTATTCATACATATGATGGTGCATCTTTCAACACTTGGGGCCTTCTCTTCGGGCTTCAACCTCAAAAGGTAATCATCCAATCTAATCTAAACTTTACAATGTTATGTACAATGAGAAAAGTAAACAACTAAACTAATGTTAATATGGGGATAAGCAATGCTTCGGCATTCTACCATTGATTGGTCCACCTGGTAGAACTGCTTCAAGAAAAATGTATTGTTACCTCTATAACCATAAATGATGTAAGGGGCTTGCCATAGGAAATCAAATTTACCATTTTTACCCTTTTCTTCTCTTTTGGGATCCCATTTGAGTACTTTGTCACCTATGTAAAAATCATCAACTTTGGTTTTCTTATCAAAAATATTTTTGATTTTATCTTAGATCTCTTGGGATTTGACATAGACTTCTTCCCTGGTTTGCTGCAAATGTATTGTCTGATTTATCCTCCTTTGGATATCATTGGATTCTACCTATAGTTCTTAGATCATATTCATCACTGGTACTCCTAAAGAGGATGGAAAAACAACATCCATTCCATATACTAGTTGATAAGGATATGTACCAATGGAATTTTTTGTATTTAGTATGTCTTCCCATAAGGCATTAACCAACTTTTTGTTCTAGGTCTTATTATTGTATTCTAACAGTTTCTTGATGATATTCACAAGGCTTTTGTTTTTAGGATTATGCCAGTCCATTACCTTGAGGGTAATAGGTTTTGGAATGGCCAAGGGTAATGTGGTATATGTTACAAAAGTCTATCATTTTCTTGGATTTGAAAGCAACTGCATTATCAGTAATGAGTTTTTGTGGGCATCCGACTCTTGAAAGGATATTGTTTTCAAGGAATGAGATGATGACAGAATCTGTGGCTTGTCTAGAAGGGATGGCTTCTATCCGTTTAGTGAAGTAATCAGTAGCTGTCAAAATCCATTTATGTTGGGCTGAGGAGGATGGGTGAATTTCACCAATGAAGTGTAGACCCCATTACTGAAATGGCATTTCTGTGGAGATGGGTTTGAGGGGTAATGGTAAGAGTTTCTTCTTGCCTTCAAATATTTGGCACTTGTGACAGGAGGTCACATATTTCTTGACATCTACAAAAAGGGTGGGCCAGTAAAAACCTGCCCTTAAAATATTATCAGTAGTTGTTTTCCAGTATAGGTGTCCTCCACAATCTCCTGCATGAAATTCTTGCATAACTTTGTCAGCTTCATCTTTTAATAAACAATTCAACAAAATTCCACCATTATCTTTCCAAAATAAAGCATTTTCTATGATACAATATTTCATTGATTTCATTTTCAAGAATCTACCTTTAGTTCTAGATAAACCAGGAGGAGCTTGTAAATTTAGTAAAACAAATATGATATCTATATACCAAGGTGAATCTAAAAAAGCTTCATTGATCTTTGGAGTCGCCATCTCTTCCTGATCATCTAGAGCACCAATGAAATTTATATCTAAGGCCTGACAGTTCGATTCAGCCATGAGTTTAGCTAAACCTTGGCCTTTGATTAGTTTTGTGGGCTTTATTTCAATATCATATTCCAAAATAGTGGAAATCCATTTGACTCTCTTTCCCTTGGGCCAATTCTATGTTAAAATGTCCTTTACTACTGAATTTGGAACATATTCAATAATGTGTGAGTATAAAATGTACACTCTGAAATCCTCTATGGCTTTTACTAAATAAAGAGCTTGTTTTTCCATTATATTATACTTTAGTGTAGCATCTCTCAAGGATTTCTGAAAAATGCAATAGGCTACTCATAACCTTTATCATTCTTTTGCAACAAAACTACTGCAATAGTGTGTTCTGAAGCAAAAGAAAAAAATTATAAAATCCTTTTTGAAATCAGGACTTATGAGGACAGGTGTTTTAGTAAGGGATTGTTTGCTTGCCTCAAAAGACTGCTTAGCCTCTACTGTCCACTTAAGTGTCGAATCTTTCTTTAACATGTTATTCAATTCTCTCATTAGTTCTCCTAAGTTAGAAATGAATCTTCTAAGAAAAATTATTTTACCTAAGAATTATTGTAGTTCTTTAATGTTCCTAGGATGACTGATGTTTAGGATTGCCTCTATTCTAGCTGGATCAATTCTAATGCCCTCTTTTGAAATTATGTGTCCTAAGAGTTTACCTTCTTCTAGCCCAAAGAGTGTCTTTTTAGAATTTAAGGATATGCCAAATTTTTTGCATTTTATGAACACTCTTCTTAGTTGATCTATATGTTCATTATATAATTTGGAAAACACTGTGATATCATCTTGGTAAACAACTAAAAATTCATGGATTTCCTTTGCAAAGGCTATGTCCATTGCTCTTTGGAATGTTCCTCCAGCATTCATCAATCCAAAAGGCATCTTCAAATACACGAAAGTACCTGAGGGAGTGGTAAATGCAGTCTTTGCTTGATCCTCTGGTTGAACTAAAATTTGGTTGTATCCAGAGAATCCATCAAGTAATGAAATTCTAGATGAGCCTACTACCCTCTGGATAATATGGTCCATTTTAGGAAGGGGATAGTTATCCTTCAGTCATACCTTGTTCAAGTTTCTAAAATCAACACAGAGTCTGATTTCTCCTATTTTCTTTCTTGTGGTGACTAAATTAGAGACCCAATCTGAATATCTAATAGGTGCTATGATTTGTGCATCATACATCCTTTTTACTTCTTTTTCAATCAATGGCATAAGAACTAGATTAATCCTCCTAAGCTTTTGTTTAAAGGGTTTCTGATCTTCTTTGATGGGTATTTTATGTTGCATAATGTTGGCATCATAAGACTTGAGGTCTTCATAACTCCAGGCAAATACATCTTGAAATTCTTTAAATAAACTTATGTACTTCATCTTTTCAGCTGGAGGTAATGCTTTGGATAATTTAATAAGCTTAGGTTTTTCTTCTGTTCCTAGGTTGCATTCTTCTATGTCTGATCTTAAAGGCTCCATTTTTGGTTTTCTAGCTACATCATTTGAATCAAACAAATCTTCTAATGGGACTAATCCCTTAGGTAAAAAGTTATTTTTAAGGTTTAAAATCTCAGAATCATCATTAACTAATTCTTCTATTTCTACTTTTTCTAAGTTTTCTATCTCTACTTTAGTGAATTTAGTGGGTTTATATACAATATTTACATCTATCTCACCATCTATGATGTCATCTACTATACAATCAGTATCTATGTTACAGTTTTGGAATTATCCCTCGGCATTCTGATGAGCCACATAAATGGGCAATTATATGGGCTCATTTTACCTCCTAACCTAGTCAAATCAACCATTCTCTTAGCTTATTGTATGATTTTCTGATTATATTTATGCTTATAGGGTGAGTTGAGTTAGTTATTATGCCATGTGGTCTAACATGTATTTAATGCAGATTATTGATGGATTTTGAGGTCAAAGTCAAGGATCCAGTGGTCAAATTGTAGCAATAACTCGAAGTAGACATAGGAGAGGACTTATAGGAGGAAATACCCCTAATTTATTACTTCTCACTTCGAATTCCCCTTCATTCAGCTCGGAGTACTAGCAGCTGAATCATGCACTAGAAGGCAATCGAGTAAGTGGAAGATGATTGATAGTTATCTCAAGTTTTGGGAGCCAAGCCTCCTTGATTTTTAGGAAGCTGTTGGTAGCTTCAGATGTATAAGTAGAGAGGCCTAGGGCCTCACTAGGGTCGACTTTTTGCTTGTGTAAACTCTATTCAAATTTCGAGCTTACTATTTTGTGATAGTTTTATGTAATCTTGCTATTTTTGATAATGAAGATGGAATCCTTTTTGAGCTAGCACTGAGTTACCTCAGAGGGTTGAAGCTCTTAGGTTAGGGCCCAATCCAGGTAGCGAAGCTTCTCTTTACTTGTATTTTTATGATTTACTTCAGTTGGTAGATTAGTTTGCTGTAAGATGTATTTCTCTTATGGTTAAGAATAGGTTGCTTTTGATGATTTAGTAGCTTGCTTCCATTTATGCTTTCTTTAGCAGGTTAAGCAGTGATCGGAGAAGATTAAAAAGGCTAGCAATATGACTTGTCCTTTCTTCCTCCCTCTAGGACCATGATTTGAGGCAAAGACTCTCTTGCTGCCCCAAAAACACAGATTTTCCTCATTCCTAGGACTTCTAGTGTTTGCAGCTCTTTAGTAGGTTGATAGTCCAATTTTGCTTTTCTTTAGATATTCTTTATCATATTCACTTCCTGATTTGTAATATTCCTTTTTCATGCTTTCCTTTCTTATAGCATTCCCCAGCATTTCCTTCTATACATCATAGTTTAGGCCATTTTAATGCAAAACTCTATTTTTCCTAGGATGCACTTATTTCATTGGTTGCTTGATTTTCTTGGTTGACTATCAGTTTCTATGCAACAGATCTCTTCCAGGGGTAGGCCATATTACTAACAATCACACCCTCCATCGGAGCCATGCCCTACAGGTCTCCCAAACCTCACCTCAAATATGCCCTAGTTTCCTTCATTTTTCATAGAACTTCTTCCTCTCTCCTTGAGCAAACCCAATCATCTTTCTCTCTCCTAGTGATTCATGGTAGACCTTAGGTGCCCTAAAACCTCATTCCAACCTTCATCGACCTATTCCACCCACTCTCACACCCTCAAAACAGTGAAAATTTCTCTCGAACTCCTCCTGTAGGCCTCCTGTAGTTTCCCTGTTTTCCTCTTGTAGTTTCCCTTTGTCCTCCTGTAGTTTTTTTTCTGTAGGCTTTCTCTTGAAATCCGAGTGTGGGAAAAGCCTCAAAAATGCCACCTAAGACCTCCTAGGACCCATCCACACTATCCTACATCCTCCCAAGCTCCAAAACTACCCTCTAACGCCACCTGTTCGCTGCCACACTCACACACAATAAATTAGATGCATGTTAAATTCACATAAAAACACATAAAAATCCAAAAATATGTTTTTTGCTTATTTACTTCCAGAAATAGCATGGTTAGATGTTTCTTACTTCCTTGAGTAGGTAATGGTATTTCTTTCATGGTTTTCATAGTGTTTTTGGCAAAAGTAGAATTAGCTTGTTAATTAGGGTTTACTAGGTTTTGCTTTATATTCCAGACTTTCTCCTTTCTGCAGTTAGAATAGCATCTGTAGAGTAATCTTTCTTTCCTTTCATCATAGATAGAGCTTCTTCTAAAATATCTATAAGTTGGCTTGAGCTCCTAGTGATCTTGCGCCAGCTGACGAAGTGACAACCTGCAGTGAGAACTAGTACTTGTGCATATAGCACCGATGCTTCCAAGTTTGTTACGAACTACCGGGTTGATAAAAGTAAAGTTGGTAGCCCAGGAGCTACATCATTCTTAATGCAACACTGGCACTCACCACTTTTTGGCTCCGTTTTCGGGGAAGCGTCAGAGTATTCTATGATTACTGCTTTCTTCTATTTCCTATTGCAACATTCTACTAATAGTTTATTTCAGCAAAAGTAGCCTAGTCATTTCTTTTCTTTCAATTCTACATTTCCTTGTTTTCCTTTTCAATTCTACAAATTTCCATTCCGCAAGTTCATTTCAGCTAGTTGCAATTTGTTTTGTTCAATCACAATTTCATTTCTACATGTACTTCTAGTGTGGGGAAAAAGAAACAAAAACCAACCAAAAATATTTCCTTTGATGCCTCGTAGGAGTAGAGATAACTTAGGAAAAAATTTGCCCAACACCCCCACTGCTTCACTCAGCCAACCTTCTCTCTTCTTCGATGGCTGCAATCAAGAAGAACCCTTAGGTTAACAGCCAAACATATTTGAATAACCAATAGGGGAAGAAGAAGAAGAAGAAATTCCTCTGGAGCCAATGGCTGAAAACATAAATGCTAGGGGAAATGGAGAGAGAATAGAGGGTGCCTTCCCCATTCAAGAGACCAATGGGGACACCAAAATGAAGAATATAAGTCCTTCAGCCCTACCTCACTTCCATGGTCTAACAATAGAAGATCTTGACACCTTATTGTTTGAGTTTTCTGTCATCTATCGAACTTATGACTATGCAGAAGATGAGAAAAAGTTGAAAATGTTCCCTTCTACTCTCAAGGGCACAGCACTGCACTGGTTCATGGGATTACCTGGAAATAGCATCACAACTTGGGCTCAGATGTAGCAGGCCTTTAATAACAAATATCGAGACTATTTTGGGTGAAAAGATACTAAAGAAGAAATCTTCCGAATGACCCTGGCAAGTGATGAGACCCTGGAAGACTATGAAGAGAGGTTCCAGCTCAGTTACAAAAGCGTCAGGTGTACACTTGACCCTGAGTCTTTGAAGTTGGTCTTGCTCAAGGGAATCCAGGAAGACCTTTTAGACACCCTCCATCTACTGGCTGGGGGAGACATCTACCAACTATCCTATGAGGACATAAAGACTATTTTTAGAAACCATTCTAGAGCAGCTAGAAAGAAAGGTAGGGGGAGTCAACCCATAGCCAGTACCTCTTCTTCCAATTCATCCATTAAAGGTGAAATTGGAAACATGCTGGAAGACTTCAAGAGTGAGATGTTGCAGACTCTTGCCATGCAAATGGATACCTTACATATCAAAAGAAAACAAGAGGAATCAGAGAGGGCTTTGGCCATTTTTTTCCCTAGATGCACCAGGAGGCATCCTAGGAATGAATGCCCATTGAACTCTATAGAAGTTTGTTCAGTCTGTGAAGAAGATCATTCTATAGATAAGTGCCCTTCCTTGCTCGGACTTAAGGCTATATACCAAGGGGCCAAAGGAGTCACTAAACAAATCTATTACATCAACCAAAGGAGGCTGCATGGACCTAGACCATCCAAGCAGGGGATGCAAGGGACATCTCAGGCATACTACAACCCCAACCAAGTCACCTCCATACCTTCTTGGGGCCCCCCTGCTCATCCTTCCTGGTCCACACCTCCTCCTTCATCCTTCACATCTCAATATCATGCCCAACCATCCACCCATTCATTTCAATCCTATGCTCAGCCGCAACCTCAGTGGAATGCATCTCATCAGGGGTGGAGGCCCCAATACAACTTTCTTCCCGCTCTTCTGCCTCCACTACCTGCCCAACCACAACCATTACCTTCTTCTCCACCAAGGCAACCCCAAATGCCTTCCTAGCCAAATCTGAACCCGAACAACAGATAGGCTCAGCAAGTTTATAGTGGGGAACCATCATGCCCGACTTATGTTGTGGAGATTCAAGAAATTAACTTGCAATCTAGGAAATTTCTCCCAGATAGCTAGCCTCTACCTAGGGAGGTTGAGGAAGATAAAGAGGAAAGTGAACCTAAAGCAAATCCACCCTTTCTTGAGAGACTATCCATGACAATCCAGCCTACCCCAAAAGAGATTGAACTCCTGGGAGAACTGAAACATTTATGTGTGAATATACCACTTCTCCAAGCCATAAAGGATGTGCCTATCTATAATAGGTTGATCAAAGAGAAGTGCTCTAGGCATCTAGGAAGGTGCAAGAGAGATGCCCCAGCCATCAATGTCATAGGACAACTGTCCAACCTGATGTTGGGGGAGGTAATATTTCTAAAATATCTGGACCCTGGAAGCCCAATAGTTGATGTCCACATCAATGGCACAATGGTCCCACATACCTTGATTGATTTGGGAGCTGCCAATAATGTAATGACAAAGGACACAATTCTCAAACTTAACCTCCAAGGCTCCTTGAGGAAGACCACGACAGTGCTGTAGCTAGCAGACCACTCCACAGTGACCCCTGAGGGGATTTTGTAAGATGTGATGGTCTCCATTGATTCTTGGGAGTACCCTGCTAATTTCTTACTTCTCCAGCCAAAGGAAAAGCTCATTGGGTATCCTCTCATTCTGGGAAGACCCTGGTTGGCTACAGCGGATGCCTACATCAGCTATCGAGCTGGGAACATGACCATAAAGAATGGGCACATGTCCAAGTATTTAATCCTATATCCTCCTACCCAACCCTTGCTAGAACATGATCTACCTCTCTGGTTAGAGGAGGAGAATGAGGATGAAGTTTATTCTACACCACTTTGTACATTAGAAATCGCCATGGGGGGGAACCGCAAGATGAGGATGATATGATTGAAAAATTGATTCAGAATCCAGCTCCTAGTGTATCACCATTAGAGGACACATTAAGAGAAACCCAAAACAACCCCTCAACTGATCTCTGTGTGGCCGACCCCACTCCTCTCCATGTTAAAAGTATAGATTTCAGCCCAAAAAGAACATTGAAAATCAATCCATCCCTATCTACTTCCCAGGAGAAGGAGCTATGTAGCATACTGAAAAAAAATCTAGATGCCTTCGCCTGGAGTTATAAGGAGATTAAGGGAGTGCACCCTTCAGTATGTACTCATCATATATACATCGAGGAAGACTGCAAGCCAGTCAGGCAGCCTCAAAGGAGGATGAACCCAACACTTAAAGATATTGTTAAGGAAGAACTGCAGAAATTGTCGGATGTAGGATTCATCTATCCCATCTCTGACAGTGAATGGGTCTCTCCTTTGGTGCTAGTGCCAAAGAAAAATGGTAAGCGGAGAAACTGTGTCGACTATCGGAAATTGAACAAAGCCACTAAAAAGGACCATTTTTCTTTACCTTTCATAGATCAAGTGTTAGACAGTCTGGCAGGGAAAAAGTTTTTCTCATTCCTAGATGGGTTTAGCGGGTACAATCAGATTCAAATTAGCTCGGAAGACCAAGATAAGACCACCTTCACTTGTCCTTGGGGTACCGTTGCATACCGGGTCATTCCTTTTGGTTTGTGCAACACTCCAGCCACTTTCCAAAGAGCAGTATTGAGTATATTTTCTGAACTGGTTCATGATGCAATATAAATATACATGGATGATTTTACTCCTTATGGATTTGACTTTGAGGAAGCTTTATCTAACCTAGGAAAAGTTCTAGATAAGTGTATTTAGATGAACATGTCCCTCAGTCTGGAAAAATGTGAATTTTTTATGACTGAAGGGACCTTTCTAGGTCATGAAATATCTCAACAAGGACTGCAGGTAGACCCCAACAAAATTTCCATCATCCAAAGAGTCCCACGTCCTCAAAAGGTGAAAGGTGTCAGAAGTTTCCTAGGCTTAGCTGGATATTACATGAGATTCATTAAAGACTTCAGAAAGTTAGCCTCTCCTTTGTTTGGCATCCTAGGCAAAGATGTTGAGTTCATATGGTCAAAAAACTGTCAAGAAGCCCTAGATACCTTGAAGAGCAAGCTAGTGACTGTCCCAATTCTTAGAGGCCCAAACTGGGCCCTACCCTTTCACATTCACACAGATGCCTCAAACAAAACAATAGGAGTAGCCTTAGGACAAATTGATGGAAAGTTACCTTATGCCATATACTTTATAAGCAAGAACTTGTCAAAGGTATAGTTAAACTATACAATGACCGAGAAGGAACTCCTAGCTGTTGTGCATTCCTTAAACAAATTCAAACATTATGTCACAGGCTATCAAACCTTTGTGCACACTGATCATGCTGCAATTAGATATTTAATGAACAAACCAGATGTAAATTCTCACATTATTAGATGGTTGCTTTTACTGCAGCAGTTTGATCTGACCATTATTGATAAGCCTAGTAAAGAGAATGTTGTTGCTAACTTTTTTTCTAGAGTAAATTTTCTTGCAGGTGAAGAAGGAATGGTGGATGACCAAATGCCAGATGAACACCTATTTTCTATATCAGTACTCTCTCCATGGTTTTCTGATATAGCAAACTACTTGGTTTCAGAACAGTTCCCACCACACCTATCCTCAAAAGAGAAGAGCAAGATAGTAAGAAAAAGCACCGCTTTCACCTGGATTGGAGGAAATATATTCAAACTTGGCCCAGATCAGATCTTGGGAAGATGTGTCAAGGAGGAGGAAGTCTTTCACATCCTCCTGACCTACCATGATGGGCCTTGTGGAGGTCATTTTGAACCAAAAAGAACCTCCTTCAAGATATTGCAAGAAAGCTACTACTGGCCCACTCTTCATCAGGATGTGAGGAGATACACGAGCCAGTGTGATCGGTGTCAGAGGATGGGGAAACCCACTCCAAAGGATGAAATTCCCATGCAACCTCAAGTGACCTTTGAGCCATTTGAGAAGTGGGGCATGGACTTTGTGGGGCCTATCAACCCCCCTTCAAAGCAGAAGCAATACATCATTGTGTGCACCCACTACCTGACAAAATGGGCAGAGACAAAAGTAATCAAAGCAGCGATAGAGGAAAAAGTAGCTGAGTTTTTGAGGGAAAACATATTCTACAAGTTCGAGTACCTGAGAGAACTGGTCACAGACCAAGGCAGTCAGTTCACTTCCAACCTAATTGAAGACCTACTCACACATCATAAGATCAAGCATAGGACTTCCACCCCTTACCATCCACAAGCCAATGGGCAAGTGGAGGTCACTAACAGAGCATTGGAAGGGATCCTAACCAAGGTAGTGAGAAGCAACAGAAAAGATTGGGCTAACAGATTAGTTGAGGCCACTTCGACCTACAACACAACATGGAAGACCACCACCAGGTTCACACCCTATGAACTGGTCTATGGGAAGAAGGCTTTGCTGTCAATGGAGTTTGAATTCAATACCCTAAGGATGGTAGCTCAGCTAGACCTAGACCTTAGCCATGCACTGAAGGAGAGATTACTTCAGCTCAATGGATTGGATGAATATAGATTGCAAGCCCTTCTCCATACAGAGGTAGTTCAGCTTCAAAGAAAGATATGGCATGATAGAAATATCAGGGAGAAGCAATTCCAAGAGGGAGATTGGGCACTACTCTATGATTCAAGATACAAGGATTTCAAAGGCAAGCTGAGGACAAGATGGCTGGGACCCTACACTGTGGAGAAATGCAATGACAATGGTTTAGTTCTGATCAGAACCATTGATGATGAAGCCATCCCCATGCTTGTCAATGGACATCAGTTGAAAGTCTAAAAGAAACCCCTCTCCAAGCGATAGTTTATTGAAGATTTAAATAAAACAGTGGTGGTAGTGGAGCATGTATTAGCTTCCACTTCACCCACTCACTGAAGAAAAAAGAGAAAAAAATAAGGACTCAAGTGAAAACCTCTTCTGAGGCAACCCAGTGATGTCAAAAGTAAAGGGAAAAGAATAAGATCCCTAGGTGAAAACTTCACTTGGAGGTGCCCAGGGCAAGCAATTAAGGTGAAAACCTCTCTAAGGTGCCCTAGTTGTTTTCAAAAAAAAAAAAAAGAGAGAGAAAGCAAAATGAATTTTTATTGCACTACAGGTTTGCAAGAAGACTACAGGGAGCAGAAGAAGGTGCCAAGGGGACCCTGACATTCATAACAACATCCATATCATCTTCTCCACACCTTCCTCCATCATTTTTGGCATCTCTTTTAGCCCACTATACCTTTTTCTTCCAAAACTGTGTTTTCTACAGGAGGCTCTATGTTTTCTACAGGAGGCTCCTATAAGAATTACAGAGAGCCAAAAGTGTCTATAGAAGGTAGTTTGAGGGACAAGAAAAGCCTCGTGAGGAACCTATAATCCCTCTTACCATCTTCAAACCTCCTTGCCATCATTTCCAAGCCTGCATCAAATTCCAAGCATCATTATTATTTTTTTCCTTTTCAAGAAAAAACACAGAAAAACAGTTTTTCAGTTTTGGAAAAAAAACAAAAATAAAATGAGGAAAAGGCACCATTAACTTTGCCTGAAGCTTACCTACTATCCCTCCATCATTCACCTCCACCTCTAGCATCATTCTCGAGCTCAAAGCACAGGGAAATAGCTGAAGTTTCAAGGGGAGAAGCAGCTACAGGAGCTCCTGTAGGAATTCCTATAGCAGCTGATCCCATAGAAGTCCAGCACTAGCAGCAAGAGACTGCACATCTGTAGGTTGAAAAGGCACATCCAGCTCAGCTCCAATAAAAGAAGAACCTAAAAAAACACACAACAACACATCAGCAAGCAGAGAAAGCATGCATGAAGGGAAATGAAGGCATGCAGCAGAGGAAGCCACAGCACCTCACAGTTGATGGTAGCAAATACACTCAGATTACAGGTAAGTAACTAAGTCACTCCTCTATCTGCATCTTTGTAATTAGGAATCATACGAAGGAAAAAATATGGTTGAAATCGAAAGAGGAAAAGGTGGCTAGTTAACTTGGGCACCTTAATTTATTTGACTCCACTTAACCGAGATATCACCCACACGTGCGCACAGTCAACTCAAAAAAAAGATGCCAAGGACAGATAGTGGGAGGAAGAGTTAACTCCGATGCAATAATGAGGGATGATTACGAGGGAGGGTCATTATGACCAAGTAGTTGGGGACCAACGGTCCTAATCCGAGCAACGTACACCTTGCCAGCTCAGCACTCATAACCGAAAATAGCCATAAAAGGTAATGAGCACTCCTCCCCGTGCATTATCACCACCTTTTCTATAGTTTTCTCCTCGTAACTCAGCCACAGTAGTCTTCTTATGCCCCCACAGCCTGGTATCCACCATCCTCCATCGATTTCCTCCATATTTTTTCTCTCGGCATTTTCTATAGGAGAACCTACAGGAAATCTAAAGGAGGGACAACGGACTTCTACAGGAGGGGCAGTGAGTCATTTTGAAGGGAGAAAACATGATTTTTGGCATGAATTTCAGTCTGAAGAGGTAGGGTTCATGAATTCCCTCTAATTATATATCAAAATGTGAAAGAGTTGGTCTCAAATTGAAGATAAAACAAGTCTTTAAGAGGGTAGAAAAAACGTAAAAAAATTATGTTTGTTTAAAAAAAAAAACACAATCCCCTCCATTTTTCTATTTCACTCAAAATTCTTTGTCTCCACCTCCATATTTGGTTTTCAAAAGAAGTACAGGTAGTATGACAGAGGGTTCATGAGAAAAGAGCCCACTAACTCCACTAGACTCCATGCACATCCTCAAGTGGTGGAAATATTTACAAGAGCAAATTGGATGAATTTCTTTGAGAAATTTAGAGGGTTTGATGAGGAACTTGCCCATGAATTTGCTCTCTTTCTGGTCCCTCACACAAGAACTCATGCTATTGTAACCATTAGAGGCCTCTCCATTGAAATAACCCCTGAATTCATCAATAGGGTTACTACCCTTCCTCTTGGGCTGCCTTGGAGTAAAGATGAGAAACCAATTGGCCAGGCTACCAAGAAGAAAATCTTCCAAGATAATGAAATCCCTGTTGAAGACAAGAATTGAATTAGGAGGGCTAGTATACCATATCGCTGGGATGAGGTTAGCTACCAAGTGATCAAATACATTTCTTGTGAGGGGAGGCACAACATTGTTTATGGATATCATTTCAAGATCCTCCAAGATTTGAGATATGGCATGAATACCCCAACACATCAAAAGCTCAATATCCCTTACGTTCTCCTTCAGTCCCTCATTGACTCCAGCTCCAAGGTACAAGCAGGAAATTCACAGCAGCTAGCTCACCATGGCCTAATCAAGATCCTAGTAGAAGAAGCCCTCCATACCCTTACAATCCCTATAGCATGGGAAGTTTTCAGAAATATGAAAGCTGAGGATGACATCAAGGCATTAACCTATGATGTCAGTCCTGCTGTTAGTGAGGAGGGAGAATAGCAAGGGGAAGAAGATGAAGCCAGTGGTGGCATAGTAGAGCAAGAGAGGGAGGAGGAAAGAAAAGAAAGAGAGGAGGAGAGAGTTGAAGGGACAGAGCAAGAGGAAGAAAAAGAGACAAAAGAGGGAGAAAAGGAGGCAGAGAGGGCTGAGCAAAGAGAAGAGTCCCCTGAAACTTGGGAAAGAGAATCAACAATTTCCCTCACTGCCCTCAATACACCAGTCAAGCAGAAGCAGAAGAGGAAAATAAAAACCTCCATGTATTTCAGGGCAAGGAAGAGTACCAGAATTAAAATAGGAAAACCTCAGCCCTCATCAAAGGCCCCCATTAACATTGAAGATTCACCGTCTACCAAGGTGAAAGAATCTCCTTCCAAGACACCCATAACCTATGAAAGGGGGACTACAAGATCTGCTACATGGAAGGGAAAGTCAATTCTACAAGACCCCAAACCAAACCTACAGGAAGCTAAAACAGTCCTACAGGAGACACTGTCCAAACTAGAGGAGACACAAAAACTTAAGGAAAAGATAGTACGATAGCCAGAGATGAAAGAGGAAGCGCAAGAGCTACAAGAACCTGACCCCCAACCTAATCTTGCCTCTTATTACAATATACTTGAGGGAGGCAAGATCATCCCACAGAAATTTGCAATTCCACTGTTTTTCAAATTGGAAAAACAGAGAGTGAGAATGCATAGGTGGATGCAGATAAACAAGTCCAAAAGAGTTGAGGATGTTGGCCATATGGAAAACAAACTCAGGGAGATGGGCAAGGAATTGAGTGCTCTCAGAGACAGAGAAGCCATCATAAGAAGCCACCTTGAGAATGAAAATGAAATACTAAGGAGGCAGCTGCAAGAGAAAGAGACTCATTTGGCATACATGACCAGCTTATCCATGGAAACATTACAATGTAGAACACCAGCCAAATCTTATGGCCTCTATCTGAAGGATCAATGCTTTCAATTCAAAATAAAAAATTTGGCACAAAGAGGCACAATGCCTTTCCTACACTACAGGTAGTTTATTGATTTGTGTGACCAAAGCACCTCCCAAGACAAAGCAAAGATGGTAGAGTTCTATCTACACAACATGGCCCTCACAAACCTAAATGTGTGGGACCCCAATGCCAAGCTAGGGGATTTGCAATTAATGGCCATGGCATCATGGATGAACCATGAAGAATTGAGGGTAGCAGAAATGAAAAGATTGTTAATAAAAGAGCAGAATGAACTATTGATGATAAGAGCTGAGCCATCAGATCCTATGGCACTCATCAGCACACACATCCTACTTGCTAATGACCCTCAGTTTTCCCCTAAATATCTAGCCAATTAGGAACAAGCCATTGCACACTTTGAAGATATCTTTAGGCTAATTGGGGAGGACTGTGTGCATGCATGCATGAGAATATGGAACACCCTACCCCACAGCTTGCAGATCAGGGAATACCATTCCCCCATGAGGCTGAAGGAGGCATTGAAAATAGTGCCAATGTACAAGTGCTCCATGCAAAGTTGAAGGTAAACTGGATTGGCCTCAAACTGAGTCCTCCACTCATATTAGGCATGCTGGAAGGAAGAAGAGAAGAAGAGGAGGAGGAGAAGTGGAAGTACATAGACAGAAAGGCAGGATTTTATCGACAACATGAGCAGACCATAGCTGAAGCCTGGGATGCAAGGGAGGCCACCAAGGCCATAAAAGATGAAGAGATTGACTAGGTTGCTCAGAGAATGAGCAACACCTTCAATAGGGGGGTGATGATGAGCCTCATAAATGGGTAATTATATGGGCTCATTTTACCTCCTAACCTAGTCAAATCAACCATTCTCTTAGCTTATTGTATGATTTTATGATTATCTTTATGCTTATATGTTGAGTTGAGTTAGTTATTATGCCATGTGGTCTAACATGTATTTAATGCAGATTATTGATGGATTTTGAGGTCAAAGTCAAGGATCCAGTGGTCAAATTGCAGCAATAACTCGAAGTAGATAGAGGAGAGGACTTATAGGAGGGAATCCCCCTCATTTATTACTCCTCACTTCAAATTCCCCTTCATTCAACTTGGAGTACTAACAGCCGAATCATGCACTAGAAGGCAGCCGAGCAAGTGGAAGATGATTGATAAGTTATCTCGAGTTTTGGGAGCCAAGCCTCCCTGATTTTAAGGAATCTATTGGTAGCTTAAAATGTATAAGTAGAGAGGCCTAGGACCTCACTAGGGTCCACTTTTTTCTTGTGTAAACTCTGCTCAAATTTCGAGCTTACTATTTTGTGACAGTTTTATATAATCTTGCTATTTTTTGATAATGAAGATGGAATCCTTTTTGAGCTAGCACTGAGTTAACTCATAGGGCTGACGCTCTTGGGTTAGGCCCCAATACAAGCATCCAAGCTTCTCTTTACTTGTATTTGTATGCTTTACTTCAGTTGGTAGATTAGTTTGTTGTTATATGTATTTCTCTTATGATTAAGAATAGGTTGCTTTTGATGATTTAGTAGCTTGCTTCCATTTATCCTTTCTGTAGCAGGTTAAGCAGTGATTAGAGAAGATTCAAAAGACTAGAAATAGTGCCTTTGCCTTTCTTCCTCCCTATGGGACCATGATTTGAGGCAAATACTCTCTTGCTGCCCCAAAAACACATATTTTCCTCATTCCTAGGACTTCTAGTGTTTACAGCTCTTTAGTAGGTTGATAGTCCGGTTTTGCTTTGCTTTACATCTTCTTTATCATGTGAACTTCCTGATTTGCAATACTCCTTTTGCATGCTTTCCTTTCTTACAGCATTCCCCAGCATTTCCTTCTATACATCATAGTTTAGGCCATTTTAATGCAAAACTCTGTTTTTCCTAGGATGCACTCATTTCATTGGTGGCTTGATTTTCTTGGTTGATTGTCAGTTTCTATGCAGCATATCTCTTCCAGCAGTAGGCCAACTTACCAAGAATCACACCCTCCATCTGATCCATGCCCTACAGGTCTCCCAAACCTCACCTCAATTCTGCCCTAGTTTCCTTCATTTTTCATAGAACTTCTTCCTCTCTCCTTGAGCAAATCCAATCATCTTTCTCTCTCATGGTGATTCATGGTAGACCTTAGGCACCCTAACACCTCATTCCAAACTTCATCCACCTTTTCCACCCACTCTCACACCCTCAAAACAACAAATATTGCTCTCAGCCTCCTCCTGTAGGCCTCCTATAATTTCCCTGTTTTCCTCTTGTAGTTTCCCTGTGTCCTCCTGTAGTTTTTCCTGTAGGCTTTCTTTTGAAGGCCGAGTGTGGGAAAAGCCTCTAGGATGCCACCTAAGACCTCCTAGGACCCATCCACACCATCCTACATCCTCCCAAGCTCCAAAACCACCCTCTAATGCCACCTATTTTCTGCCAAACTCACACACAATAAATTAGATGCATGTTAAATTCACATAAAAATCCAAAAATATGTTTTTTGCTTATTTACTTCTAGAAATAGCATGGTTAGATGTTGTTTACTTCCTTGGGTAGGTAATGGCATTTATTTCATGGTTTTCATAGTGTTTTTGGCAAAAGTAGAATTAGCTTGTTAACTATGGTTTACTAGGTTTTGCTTTACATTCCAATATTTCTCCTTTCTACAGTTAGAATAGCATCTGTAGAGTAATCTTTTTTTCCTTTCGTCATACATAGAGCTTCTTCTGAAATCTATAGAAGTTGGCTTGAGTTCCTAGTGATCTTGCGTCGGCTGACCAAGTGACAACCTGCAGTGAGAATTAGTACTTGTGCATATAGCATCGACACTTCCAAGTTTGTTACGAACTACCGGGTTGATAAAAGTAAATTTGGAAACCCAGGAGTTGCAGCATTCTTGCTACAATACTGGCGCTCACCACATTCATAAAATCAAAGATTTGAGAAGCTTGTGAAAAAATCTGCCAATATTTCAAATTATCAGGTATAACAAGCCTGTGTCTCACCTCTGTAGTGTAGTGGTGATTGGGCTGAAAAGGTAATCTGCAAGTGCTAGAAAAAGTAGCCAGACCGTGGGCTTGCATGTTCTATTTCCTAGTAATAGAAAATCAATTTCAAGAAGTTCTTTAATCATATCTAGAATAGTTTCTCGGTATTGGCTAAGTCTAGGATTATTCACAAAATACTCTCCTCTAATATTTTTTATGATCAACTCATATTATCCCATGATAGAAACTCTCTTGGCTCCAAGTTTTCTCACAATTTGCAATCCTAAGATTGAAGCTTCATACTCTACCATGTTGTTTGTGCATTTAATGTTTAATCTAAAGGCATGCCCTTCAGAATGATTATTTTTCATGTTATGAATCCAAACTCATGTACTTGCTCCTAATTTGTTCACTGAACCATCAAATTCTAAGTGCCACCTAGATTCATGAAATATATTTTCACTGTTAGGTTCTTTATGTTCTTGTTTTACAATTGTGTTGTTGTCTTTTTCAGTGTCTGAATTACGTAAAATGAAAGAATCCATATCAGAATGTACAGTATAAATAGGATAGTTCTATGGTGTATCTATACTACTGACCATGTATTTCATTAAAGTTTCTCTATAAAGATTTTTGGGCTGACCAAATACTGAAATTGTGGCATAAGACATGTCTAATTGTAGAGATCCCTGTAAATTTTCTCCCCATGAGCAATATAATAGCATTCCATAATTTGGAGGGATATCAGCAACTACAATATCCATTACAATACTCTTACCTGGGTATTGAACTAAAGTGACACACAAGTATTTTATCAGGCCTAGGCACTTGACTTTACTTGAATCAAAAGAGAAAAGATCTTTGTATGGTCTGGTTATATCTAAATCTAATGTTTCCATGATTGCTTTAGACATTAAATTGTGAGATGCCCCTGAATCTAACATAGCATTGTGCAAGATTAGATCATGAATAGTCAAGCTAATGTAGAATGGAGGAACACCACTTTGTTCATGTTTTCCATTTATCTTAGGACCAAATATTAACTCTGGTTGGTCATAATTTTGATTAACAGAGTCTTCTCCTTCATCTATATTCAGTGTTTCAGTGATTTGGGCTTTGTATGAATCATTTCTTATCAATTGTGTTAAAGGAACTGATATTTTATGGCAATTTCAATTTGGATATTAAAAGGAGTCTGTGTTTTTCCTAATTGGATGATTTCTTCCTTGGAAATTGGATTTTGTGTAGTTTTATCTTTCTTATCTTTAGTTGGTAATTCAGTTTCTGTTTGGGTATCCTTTGTTTTACTATTTTCAGTTTTTTGATTTGGATTAGTTTGGGAAGCACTTGAAATCTGAATAGCATTTGAAGCTTGGATACCCTTTAAAGTTTTAACAACAACTGATTTTTGAATGTCAGCTAAAGTTTTGTCAGTAGTATCTGTAATTTCTACAATTTTTGGACTGACTGTAATCTCTGGAGTGAAAGTCTTTTGGGTTTCCCTAGAGAGAATTTGCAGCACTTTGGTAGCAGGAGCTCCTACTGTTTTCTTGGTCTGAGTTTGGAAAGTTTTATTAGTAGAGGCTTCTATATTTTTCTTACTCCTATAGTTATATTGCTTATGAACTTCATTAGTAGCAAATTCATAACCTTGTTTTATAATTAAAGGACTCTCCAGATTATAACTGTAATTGTTGTAACATGCATAATTCATGTTCTTCTTGGGTAAGAAAACTAGTATTACCATAATTTATTCCCATTAAGTTAATCTGAGTGTCTTGATCTTCTTCATTTTGGTGAGAACTTTTAGCATAGTTTTCTTGGAAAGGTGGTCTAATTTGTTGATCAGGTGGCCCTTCTTTAGGCTTACCAGTATTGGGATTCTTCCTAAAGTTTGGATTTCTTATTTGAGGACCTTGTTGTTGATTATACCATTGTGGTTTTCTTTCCATAATTTATAATCTATCCACTAACTTTTCTAAACTTTTAGACAAATTATCTATCTTCACATCTGAAGTGGATGGTTCTTCCTTAATGGTAACCCTCCTCTCATTCCTCATTCTAGCTCTTTTAGCCAACAAGTTAGCTTCGACACTAACTGCATCACTATGCATCTATTCTAAAGTTGGAGGGTTTCTTTCTCTCAATTGGTAATAGATATCAGTATCAAAACCATCAGGAAATTTGACTAGTGCCAAGTCTGGTGGAGGTTTGATATTTGCAGGGATTGCATTGTAAATACTGTTAAACCTAGTACAATAGTCCTGAACAGATTCATTAGGAGCTCTTCTAATGTTTTCATATTCAAATAATATTTGTAAAGGATTTTTCTTCCTTTCCCATCTAATGATAAGCAATCTATGGAAAGCAGGTAAATCAGCAATATGACTAGCAGATAAATATTTAAACAATTTCTCGACATCTTTTGCTAGTGTTTGTGCGAATAATCTCATTCTTACATCTTTTTCATCAATTTCATGTAATTCAAAATAATCATTCATTTTATTTACATGTTGTTGTGTAGTATATTGACCAGTACCATCAAACTGAAAGATTTTGCTCTGGTAGTCTTGGGTCATGGCATGTAGTTGAGCTGGTAAGGTCAAAGGAGCATATCTGGCAGCCATGGCTAAAATTCTAGCTTGACTAGGAGGTAAAGTGGTAGTGCTTGAAGATGAAATTGAAGGGCTTACATCTGAACTTGAAGGGCTTACTGATGGAAATAAAACTCTAGGTTAAAGAGGAAGCTTGGGGATAAATGGTTTTGTGGAATGAAGTGCAGTGGAAATAATAGATGAGGTGGTACTAAATAAAGAAGAATTTACAGACTCTGAAGGAATGGTAGAAGGCTTAGGAGTAGTAGCAAGTAGGGTAGCTAATTCAACTGACTATTGAAAATAAGCTTCATCTGTGTTTTTTATCAAATTTGAGGTTAAAGCATCAAGTTTGTCAGAAGTGTCTAGAACATGTTGATCTAAATTATGATGTATAGTATTCCTCTTTGCTTCAATAAATTGACTAAAAGAAGGGTCTATTGCAGTATCATGGACTGAAGTTTCATATTTGGTACGAAACAATGAATGCTCAAATGGTAAATCAAATTGAAGATCCTCTAAATCTGATAACTCTTTAGGAAGTGAATTTGCTCTGGTTAGCTGACTAATGCTTTCTTGACTTTCTACCTTATTGTTTTTTCTTAAGATTTTGTTTGGATTATCAACAATTATAGTGGGGTTTGGAACTGGATGTGCCCTAGTATAGTATGTTCTTTTGGAAGCCATAATTTTTAATTTTTTTTTAATTTTTTAATGAAACCTTTTACAACTCTAAATGGCCTTAAGGTGAAAAGATGAGGTTTAGGATTTACTTAAAGGTTTATTAACCTAAGGGCTGATTCCCCAGTATGGTTGCCACTATGTTATCATTCTAAAATTTACGTAGGGTTGTCATGAAAGAAATAATAGAGGTAACCACAAACCTACTTTTGAGATCAAGATCTAGCCTTCCTAATGCTCAGAGAGGGCTCTCTCTTAATGATTTAACTTTGTTGAGTTAATTGATTTTAGGCTAGATATTTAAGCTTGTTTGGTTTTTTATTTTATTTGGTGGTGGAATCGCTAATTTAGATGGATAGATAAATGTCTTTTTACCATTGGGCTATGGAGTCCAAGTGTCAAGAAAACAAGACTGAATCAAGTTCTAAAGATAGTGTTCATAGGGCAAGATAGCTGAGTAAATTCGGATCTTTTAGGTTGGATGGTGGAGTGGTTTTTCAATCAGGGTCAAGCATCAATTAAGGATTCCTCAAACTGGATAATGAAGGAAGTGAAAGAGGTCAATCGAAACTAGGGAGAAATGAAGAATTCCCTACTCTGGATATCAGAAGAAAACATAAAAATGAATAATTGTTCAAGATAGATTGTACTTAAACAAACTCTGAAGTAAAATTCCAGTTATTTCATTCAAATTGGAAAAAACATGTATGTTTGTGAAATACTTAAGAAAATGACAATTTGAAAAATGAAAGATACTTCACTGAAGTGGCCCAACACATGAATCCTGTAATGCAATGCCTTTATTACTTAGTCCAGTCTGCTAAATTGAAAATTTTACAATAAACCCTCAGGTTTTCAGATCAATGTAACTATAGAAATGTTCAAAAATCCACCCTCTATACTTCGAATTATGAAGTATTTATACAAAAAAAAGTTACAAAATATCCTAAACTGTTTTTAGGAATTATTCAAGGAAAATAAAATATCATCATGCAAGAAGATAGAGACACCTAGGAGACTAAAAGGCTAGTTGTCCCTTCTTTTACTGATTTGTTGTTTTTTGTTTTGATATTTTTCTACTTTCTCTCTTTGGTTGTTGCTCTACGCTAGCTGTCCTTTTACTTTGCCTTTTAACTGATACTCTTTTACTTAGCTGATCTGTTGTTTTACTTTCATTGCTCTATATTCATTGTTTACCTTGATTTCTCTTTTACCCATTTTACTTTTGATCTTCATAGTAAATCATTCAATTTTTCCCAAGCCTCTACATCTAGTAATTTAATATTTACCATTCTTTTGTAGACCTCATCAATTTCTGTATATTTTGCAAAAGTAGGCTTGTTTACAAAAATATGTTTTACCTCATGCTGGAGGTAATAGATGTTCTCAAAAGTCTGGTAAAGGACTTTTCCTATAGGCATTCCTTTCATAGAGGAACTCTTGGCTTGTTCCTTTGCCACTTTTCTGATTCTCTTATCATAGTCCTCATGTGGCATTAACCTGTCATTAATGACCAATGGATTAGGCAAACCTTTCTGCCTCAAAGCATCAAATTTGACCATGAACTTGCCTATTTCTACTTCCATTGTTTGGAACTTGTCTTCAAGTTGTAACATCAGTTTCCTTTTGGTGATTACCTTCTTCACCTCTAGTATGGTCCTAGTTCTATCAGCTATTCCAAGCTCCTGCAATTCATATTTATTCTTTGAGTTAAGGAACTGGATTATCCTTGAGGCTTCTTCTGGCATATTTCCAAGTTTGGCTCTAACCCTTTGGATTGCCTCACCAGCTTCTTTGACCAATTCATTTTGTTCAAATATCACCTGTATACATGGCCAAATATCATTGACTGAGTCAATGATATTGGCCCATAAGAGTGTTTTTTCTTGGGCAAGTGGCTCTTTCAATGTCAACTCTTTCTCCATCTTCTGTATCTTTTCATTCAACTTGTTTGTCTTCTGAACTTCATTTTTATGCATAATCTGAGCCAGTTTCTTCTAAACCTCTAGACTTTTCATTTGTTCCTTAAGTATATTTATTTCATTGGTTTGGATGGACATATCCTCCATGGCTTTGACTAGTTTAGTTGATTCATCACTAGGATGAGCTCTTGTTGTTGTTGAATATGTCGTTGATGTAGTTATTGTTGCAATTGGAAGTGTTGTAGCTAGTGGAGCTGTTGGGGCCAATGAAGCTGCCAAAGTTGAAGGAACTATTGTAGTAACTGTAGGAATAGCAGTGGCAGTAGCTGTCTCAATGGTGGCTTGTTTCTCCTATACTAATTTGTCCATTTCATTCTCCATTTCTTTCAATTGATCATTTAGTTGGAGAATGAGGTCCATCATTTCATCTTTTTGGCTTTGGCTTTCTAAAACCTCCTTGGTCTGTGGATTTTCAAAAGGAGGCAACTTTAGTTGCTTCTTTAGTGCAACAATGTCTTCATTTTTCTTATTTATGAGCTTTTCTGTAGCCTTGATGTCATTTGGATTATATCCAATCTCAATAACCAAGTCTTCCAGTGACTTGATTCTGTTATCTTTTGTCTATGAGGATGCTTTCTCTAGCTTAAACTGTGTTGTGATGTTGTCTAGAGAATTTTGATGTTTTTGAACACTCATGGCATTCTTGGTCATCGTTGAGTAGATCATTTCTCCTACCTTCTTATGAAATTCAATTTGATCAATAGGGTGAACATCCTTGGCTAAAAATTCAAATTCTATCTTCCTGTAACCTGTTGATGTCTTAGGCTGTTGGGCTATAGGCTGCAAAAGGGTCATTTGCATTTTACCAGTTTTAATGTCAAAATCTAACATTAACCTATTCTGGTTGCTAGGAGTTTGTTTGAAATATTGGGCATATGTTTCAACTTTCAATGCCTCATTTCTTAATTTGATCTCTTTATACTTCTCCTTTATGTCCTTTTCCTTATCCACTAGTTTTCTTGATGATGAGACCACAATGCTAAGTTGTTTCTTAACACTCTAAGTATTAGAGGTGGAATGTTGATGAGTTTCCTCTGAAACTAATGGAGTTGTGTTTTCTCTAACCTCTGTATCTGTATCCATGATTTGAAGTGTCTTTACTGTCTCAATGACATCTTCTTGCTCTTCTTGCTCATTTAGAGGATTTAGCTTGGGCTTTTTCCAGTACATGATTTCAAATCTATCATGTTTTGTGTCTATGCTTGATTAAGAACCTTCTTCCCTAGTCCTTTTTGTAATTTTGTCCTACAAGGCTGGAGTATGCATAATGGAACTAGTATCCATCTATTTCTCCATATCTATCAAGGTATCTTCCAACCACTCTAACTGGTTAGCATATTTTTCGATGTCTACCCTGGATTCATGCATAAAAGGGCTTAATTTGAATTTTAGCCCTAGTTTGTTTATGACTCGTAAAGGGTCATACGACCATTTAAAACTACTACTAAACTTCATTTCCTATAAACACTTCTCTACTTCATCTCCAGCCTCCCTATTATTACAAATAAAAGGACCAAGCTGGTTTTTTATCTTGAATTGTGTTTTCTTCCTAGATGATAGGAAATTCACATCATCTGAGTTTATAATCTGCCTAATATATTCTAATGAAAATATCCTTATGGGAAGATATTTGGGTAGCTTATAGGGAGTGAAATGGCATCCATATATTCTAATTTCAGTATGATCCTAGTATAGATACCAGTCTCCTATGCTATTGTTCTTTGACAACTGCAAAACTCTTTTTATCTCATCACTGATCCTGGGTTAACTGCTACTGCTTAAAATATTTACAACTGGATGAACAAAGGAATCAATGAATTCTTTGTAACTAAAAATAGTGGAATACTTTTGGATTAAGGGTGTCGAAAATATGACTGATCTGGGATGGCCCTTAGTGTCCAGCTTCTGGATATTGACTAGAAACTTATTTTATTAGAAATATAAGAACATGTGGAACAATACTGAAGAGTATTTTAATTCTCTTTCATTTGGTAGTCTGATCAATTGATCATGGATCCTGTCTACCAAGTACTGGGAAAAATTCAAAATTGCAGCGGGAGGCTTGCCTAGGAAAAAAATAGAGAGGAATGCAAGTATTGGCTCATCTACATGCTCATCAGTGGTATATCCTAGGATACAAGAGAGCATGGTTACAATTTTTCTGGCCCTCTCAGAGAAAATGGTACCAGAGTATGGGGGACTATCTGTAGGAGTATGAGACTCTTCTAGGATGAAAGTCTAAAAGATTTGAGTCCCATTGGGAAGGTCTAGCTTCAAGTAGAGTTCAAGTAGGTTTTCAATGGAAAATGGGGTTTCATTTGGGTTTGGCTGGATCTGCAAAATTTGGTTTATTGACTCTACAGTGATTGTAAACAAAATCTGCTGGTTGGGAGAGACTATGGCTCTTTGGCTTGGGATATAACAGTTTTGGCATGGATGGATGATCCCAGGGAACTGGTATACCTGTGGGAACAAGAACTTCGACAAATTTGATTCCCATAGATGAATGTGATCATTTTGGTTCAGGAATTTGTCTTTACTCCAGCAATGGAGTTTCAAAAGATGGCTAGGGGAAACTGTGTCTTAAACTTGGAAATCTCTATCAGCTAATGGGAGGTGGTCAACATCCAGGTGATGGATTTGTAGGGGTTTCTCATTTAGAATGCTTTGGGAAGCCATAATTTGGTTTATTCTATTGAATTACTCTTTCTCTGGCTTTAGGAGTAAGTTTAGGAGCTTTGGAATAGTGGGAAGGGTGAATACAGTGTGCAGAAAAGGGCTTTTGAATGCACAGTGGGTTTCTTTTAGCTTGGCACAGTTTTCTTAAGTAATTCAATTAATTAACCTTTTATAATTACCGTGCAAAGCTTAAGTAGAGGGCCATTCTGGTTCTTTCAAGAATACCTGGAAAATGGAGATTTGGTGTGCAGAAAGGGTTCTGTTGTAGCAGAGGAGGTTTCCAAGGCTTCAATTTTCTGTGTGCTACTTCAATTTGGAGTCTGCAGGGTCTTCAAGCTGTAAATGGGTAAAAAACGTTCGAGCAGAGTTCTCGGGCATTGGAATTGGTTGACAGAGGTCTTTTACAACAAAATAACAATGAGAATAGTAAAAAGGGGGATTTTTTGGTTTTTAACCAACAATGTAAAATTTGGGTGCGGGATTAATAAATGAACAATGGGCAGTTTCCTTTTACATGGGAAGGTGGTTTTATGGCATATTGCACCACTTTTGAGTGGAGGGTGGTATTTTTGGAGAGCATGCGATATAACGTGGGGTTGCCATTTATCAAAAGGGCGCTCGGGAAAAACCATGAATCTCGCATGCTTTTGGGATGTTAACAGTCGGACGATGGGAGCGTGCGATATGGATATGGACCGTTGGATATGGGAGTGTTTGATCAGAGGGTTATCACATGGTAAAGTTGCAGGGGTTGAGTCGGAGTGTGGTTGGTGGGGCCCGGGGATAAATAATGCAATGGGTTAAATATATTCAAAGTTTTAGTGAGGGTCGGGATTTATAAAGTGGGGGGTTTAAATATATAAAGCGAGATTATTGTATGAATAATGTAAGGGTTAAGTTAAAAAGGGTATCGAGGATGGTTTTTTGAATGGGGCCTGATACATTATTCAAACTTAAAATAAGGGGTTTTAGTGGGTTTACAAGGGAAAAGGGAAATTAACAAGGAGGGGGGGATGATTTTTAAAGGGAAATGTCTAGGGAAAAGGGGTGAAATTAAGGAAAAAAGGTTAAAATGAGGGGAAAGGGTATTTTTTCAAGGGGAAATGGAATGAAGTAAGGGGAAATGAAGAGGGAAGAGTCCTTTGGAACCAAGAAGGGAAATTAGTGAATGAAAAGTAATGAAGGGGTAGTGGAGGGAAATTAGTAAACTAGACATGTAGGGGTTTAGTGAATTAAGGGGAAATTAGTGAATAAGCTTTAATGTCCTCTTTCCTTGACAATTCCTCCTACACGTGAAATGTAGGATTTAAGCATGATGAAGGTGCATTTAAGCTAGCAACCTTGTGCATTTCAAAACCTCTTCTACCTACCCTTTATTTACCCTAGAATTTTCTCTTCATTTATTAGGTGCATTTGAGCTTGCTTACCCTTGATTTGTTTTTCTTTGATAAGAAAACTATATAATTCTATCCTTATAACTTCCAAGGGCTCAGATTAACTACTGATTTACCAAGATTAAATAGTTTGGCTAGATCTTCATTTCTCTATCTATCAGCATGAATGAATCAATATTAAACTATTTGATCCTCATGGATTGTGGCATTTTTGACAAGCAGCACACAATCTTATTTTGCCTAGTAAAGTAAAAAGTAGTGGCATTTGAATTTGCATCACTTTCAGAATCTATTTTTTATCTCTTTTGGTGGGGTTCATATCTTATTTTATTTTTTGATCCTTTTCTTTTAGTCCTTTGATTTTTATTTTAGGACTTACTCTCTTTACATTTTTTATTTTTAATATGGGAAAACATTTTGCAGAAAGCAAAAATATGTAAAATATTACAAGACTAATCATAGCCAATCCAAAATTATGAATCCTATTATTATAGGACCCTAACACATATAACCCTAATTTCCCACAACTTTTTCTCCCTCCATTCGTCAGTTATCTGTGCCCTCTATATCTCTCTAAAGTCTCATTCTTTCTACAACTCCTCTAAATCCATTGCAACAACCCCTCATCTCCCGCAACTGCATAACATCCCTCCCCCTAGATCTGACCCCCAACACCAAGGGTTTTAAATGGGTATCCTATTTTCTTGGAACGACAACAAGTTTTTCTTGACCAATAAAATTTTGATCGACAACAGAATCTCCCTCAATAGTCTTCCCCACAATCGTATTTAAATATTGTTTCGGCCTTAGAAAAATATTGATGATTTTCGTCCGCAAACTAAATAATGTACCCTTATAGGGTTGTATGAACACAAAAATCAATAGCTCTTGTTAGTTCAATGTCTAACTCGTGTTGTTCATCCAAATCAATCGTAGTCCAATCTCTGCAAAGCCTAAGACAATTCCCTTCTCTGTATTTAACTTGTAGCCTCCTCATCCAATTCTGCAATTCTTCAAGAAACTTGCACATAAAATTTCATATTGGTTGCAAGCAGGTTATGCATATAAAACTTCTTCCTTAACCCAATCTAGATTATTTGCAGAATAAATTGATCAATATTCTCATGCCACCAATCTTGAATATCTCCACTAACAATACTTGACACCATGATCTACATCCCTTCTGAAATTTTCACGAATCCCAATAATGAAACCATTTGTTGGCTTAAAATTTAAACATCAAAGACCCAAGGTTCAATCTTAGGTTGCCAACAAAAATTACCCTCATAGTCTAGCTTATCTCCGACATTTTCACTCCTCTTTGCGAAAAAGGAGCGTCTCACCCAAGGTGTGTTGGAACAATAAGAGATAATGGATATGGAACGATGGTGAAGGAGTGTTAACTATCGTATTATACATTCATTCTAAACATCTCATTAACCTGCACAACAAAGCTGACATGTAGATTAAACATTCATAGCTAAAGATAGTAAAGTAATAATGCATAGAAAATCAAAATTTTAAAGGGGAGAAATAATCATCAAACCTCAAATCAGATATCATTCACACAACAACTCCTTTATTCATTAGCTAGAATCATTACACTAGAAATGCGTGCATTCTTGTGAGATCTTAATATTATGCACCGACTTACATTACAGGAGCAAGATAAATTTTCAGAGAGAAAAGACAAGGACTCTATTCAAGCTATTAAATAGCACTAAACCAATATAACTTCAATTCTTCAACTAATAACAACCCCATTTGTTCATCTTTGGCCCTTTTTATAGATCATTCTCGCTTGATTTGGTCCAATCTAATGAACATGTAGATTCATTGATCCCAATCTCAATCGAGTCCACTTTGACAAGTTCTAGTGCTTTTATCCTTATCATATTTGATTCTTTTAAATTTTGCATGTGCTTCCTTCTTTTGCGACTTTGCAAATTCCAATATAACTAAATTTTAGCTTCTCTGTCACTTCCCAATTTCTGGTGGTTGCTTTCGGTAACTCTGGAAAATCATTCTCCGAAACTTATTTTCAACCATAATTTTAAAAATTTCTTTCAAAAATGAAGCACCCAACATAACACATTTGTGATGTTGATCTTTTGGTGTAGGTACTAAATGGAACACTGCTAAAAGTAAGCAACTTGATACACAAGAGCAGAGAAGCATTATGTGCCTAAGATTATAAGAAATGGTACAATGGTTTTCACATTGCTAGAGTTGGTCTGGTCAGCCCTCCGTCAGAGATCAAAACTCTTTGTGCATTTCAATTTTAGGTGTCCCGCTCCATTCACTCAGTTGCATTTCGCTAGGGACATGCCATGATCTGACGGAGAAAGTCATGCTAGTCATTTTCCCTCATGTCTGGCCCCTGCTGGCTCAGGTCTTTGTCCATAATCACTGAAGCTCATGACAGTCAAAGTGTGGTCCTTTATAGGGCAAAGTCATCTTTTATGTTTGGATCTAGGAATTCATCAATTTGGTCCTTGAAAACATGTCCAGAACAAGCCATGCAGGCCAAAGGGATGCCCTTATACAACTAGGGTTCAGAGAGCTTCATCGATGTCTCCTCTTCAAAACTCTGTTTTGAAGAAAAGTCAAACAAAGTCAATTATGACAAAATTTTCCAAAAAATCACCAGTTGACTTTTTAGATGCAGTTATGATTTACATGGCCAAATGCCCTGTCATACAGTCCCTGCAAAGAGGTGCCAAAAATTTCATCATTTGAGTCAAAATGTCAAAGGGAAAGTGAAAATCAGTGTGTTTGAAGGTCAATGAAAAAGTGCAAAACTCAACATTAGAAAAGGGGGTTTTCAAAGAGGCAAAAATCAAACCCATCTCCTCCCGGGATATAAATACATGTTTTGACCCAAATCAAAAGCATTGTGCTCTTGCAAGACTTGGAGAAAGCATTTCAAAGGTGAGAAAGCAAAATTGTGAGCGTTTGAGGAAGTGAGAATTGGATTTCGAGGGCGCAGCGCATACACCAAGGAGCGCGGTGCACACAGAGGGCGCGACACACACGTAGCCAGCCGCAGTAGGAAATTCACAAGGGCGCGACGCACACCCACCGCGCGGCGCACTGGGCTTGGCGCGCGAAGCACACAGCCAAGGGCATAAAAAATTGCCAAACCGTTTCAAGTCTTGGTGAAGGCTAGCAAAACAAGAGGTAGGCCCTGTGGACACCTCTTCTCCATCAATTTTTTCATTGATATGGTGTTTATGAGGTGTTCAAATGTCACCCAAAAGCATAAGGTCAACCATAAAAAAAAAATCACCAAGAAAACGATGGCTGGGGTTGCAAAAATATGATGATAGCACCAAGGTTTCACTCCACTCCCCTTGTCCCCTCACCCATCATATTTCTCATCTCCCCTTGACCATTTTTCCTAAGAGCCCTACCCTAAAACCACTACATAACCCTTTCCCTATCCCTGCAAGCAATTCATGGTGAAATTCTGAGCGCACAGCGCACACACAAGGAGGCGCGGCACACTGGGAGCAGGTTCACAGTGTAAAAATGCCACTGGCATGGCGCACTAGGTAGTGCGCGCGGCGCACAGAGATATAAGCCCAGAAAACCACCAATTTGCCTAAAAATTTTGTGAATGCCTATCAAACTTGAGAGGTGGACCAACTACCTTCACTCTTGGCATTAAACTTGAGAAGAATACCATGATTTTGATGAGTATAAATCTAATGCCAAATTTTTTTTTAGTAAACAAATGAAGACACAAAGAAATCAAGCTCCTAGCGTTTTTGCTAAAGTAACAGTGTTGTCAAAGTGTTCTCCTACCCTGCCCCTATCACCATTTTCCCTGCATCATTTTCCCCTTGTCATCACCCTAGCACCACTGTAACCATATTCCTTTTCCCCCTCCTCATATGAATCAAAAAACCCAAACCCTACCAAAATAAATTCAAACCCTACCCCATCAATACTATACCCAAAAACACTCCCAAATCCCTGATAAATCTCTCCCTTTAGCCCCTATTCCCCTTTCATCATTCCTCTCCTAATACTCCCTGTTTAATTGTCCCCTTGGTGACAGATTTTCAGAGCATCTACCAGATCCATTGGATTCAGAGGGCAGCATAAAACTTAGGGTACAAACAGCAGTAATGGCATCAGAAGTTTCATCAAAGTATTAGGAGGGGACCCACAGTCACACATATTTAGGAGAGAGGGCCCATAGGAGACATCACCGGAGTGGCAGACATCTTAGAGATGAGCCAAACACCCTCACTAAGCTGCAGGCATGCCCTCTTTCCATGTCTTGTTTCCAGCAGTTGGCATGTTATGAATTTTTTCAAAGGGTGGCAAATGTCAGAGTCCATCATGAGTTGGCCCGTCTTTTTGCACTTCATCTACAGGGAGGTCAACCTATCCTGGCTGGGGTCACTTTCACATTGACACCGGAAACAATATCAGTGGCAACAAGAATACCAAAAATTGGGGAACAATGGCATAAGGAAAAGAAGGTGGAGAGGCATCATTAGGAGCCTTACATCAAGGAAAGCTGTTTGAACCAGCTCACCAGAGTTTTTCCATTCATATATTTTAGGGATGAGTATGCCCCACTCATGAGATTGATCATGAAGTATTTCAATTGCGAGGGAAGGTTTTCTCGCCTTTATGCCTATCACATCAAGTTGATCATGCACTTCACCAGGGTGCGGATGATGAGCCTCCCATTTTTCATCTACGGGAACATAGAGAGGATGAAGAATTTCATGTAGCACAAGACCCCTCGACAACAGCTCAACAGCGTTTATCACTTTGCCCTTATCTGGATTCTGGTAGACCATTAGTTGGGATTGCAGGGTATTTCTTGGGAGGACTTCATCTCTCGTGACTTCTTCAGCGCTCCACAGGTGGTTTTAGAGGCAGAGCATGAGGTGGGCAGCCCATCTCATCAGTATGAGCGACATGAGACTGCCACTGTGCCAGTATATATTACCTATCAGAAAGGCAGTAGACCCTTATTTGCAGCAGCAAAGCGAGTGTTATCTCCACTCGAGGTGGAAGGGGCCTCACTTCTGACATCAGCATCACAGGAGCAGGGCAGAGGTAAGGAGCCAGTGCATGATGAGGGGCCTTCAGGTGAGCCATCAAGTGAACGAGAGACAAAATTCGTTCTCCTCCAGGATGATGAGACAGATGCAGAACCTACCAATGCTGAGCTTGGAGAGATCATTCAGGAGCAGCGATCAGTGATTGAGAACTTATCCCTGGACTTGGAGAGGGCCAAGTGGAATGTGAAGTATCTGGAGTAGAGGAACAAGCAACTTGAGGATTGGCTAGCAGAGATAGAGTAGCAAATGATCAAGGAAAACCGGCAACACATCATGGCAGCACAAGGCAGACCTATGGAGCAAGGAGATGAGGACTGGGAGTATATGTTAGAGAAAGTGAACGTTCACTTGGAGTAGCGGTTGGATAAGGCTAACAGGGAGAAAGACATGTTGAGGTGCATGACTCACCACTACATGGCCCGAAACATGAGCTCCAAAGCAAGAATCAGGAGCCTGAAGGCAAAATTGAGCAAAGAAACAAAAGAGGCAAAGGAGGCAAAGGAGCAAGATCAGCTTCGAATCTTGGCTGAGGCTTCCTTGGTACAGCATAGCACTTCATAGGGAACATCCAGCCCAAATTTCAAAAAATTTGGGCAAATTTTGGTCACTTGGCAAATTTTTGGATAAAAAACAGGAAATTCCTCCCTGTGCACCGCGCCACTCACACGACGCTAAAATTATAGGGCTCCAATGGAGAAACCGCTTGCATATTTGGATTCGGCATCAAAAATTACGACTACTGGTGTCTAGGCAAGAGATTTGGGCAAGGTCTAGGTCTCCTAAAGGTCAAAAAACACCCAAAAATGGCCTCTCTGCCACTTTTTTGACACACAAAAAGCAGTCTTGGGAGAATGAAGATTTGGAGGTGCAAATGAGCAACAAATTTGAAAATTCCAGTGGGGTTAGAAATTAGATAGGACAAGCTTTCCAACAAGCCCACTTGGGCACATTTTGAACACCTGAAATTGCCCAAAAACATGCCCTAAAGTAGCGCGATGCATAGAGAAAATGGCGCGGTGCACAGAGGAAAAATTGCCAATTTTCTTCCGTTTCGCGAAATTTCGGTTCGCGACTTCTCCAAGTGGGCCCGGTCATATACACTTCAGATTTTTGGAACCAAAGGCGGAATTTAAAGAGTTTTTTCTCCAGATTGTCTTCTATCCAAGTGGCGAAGGAAGGCAGACGGTCACCCCAATGCCAAATGTCATGTTTGCAGCACTGCACCTGTAGCTGATGGTTGGCTCTCCATCTCCATTTTGTAATGATTCGAGTAACTTCCCAACCCCTAGGCGTTCTATCTCTCCCTCACACATTCTATATATTGTATGCAAGTTATTTTCAAAGGGTGGGTTGGCTTGTAACTTCTGGGAGACTGTGGGAAAGAAACTCTGTTTCTTCACTGTGTATTTTTGACAGAGAATTAATGAAAGGCAGCGGCTCTATTTCATGAGATTATTGTGGTTGTGAGTGTAGCAAAGATATTTCTTATGTGTTCATATGTATTTAGTTATGTTTCATAATTCATTTCATGCTCATTTCCAGTGAAATTTTCTGAGTGAGATTAGGTAGAATCCAATTTTTATTGCTCTGCCTGTGGGAAAATTTCATGTTCAGTTTTATTCTTCTATTGAAAAGGATTCATGTCACTATGCCCTTTTCACTATCTTCAACAATCTATTCATGTCGTGGTACCTCAAACTAAATTGTTACATTTTCCGCCTACCTTGCCTCACGGAATAATCTGTGCCTTCATATTCAATTCTCTGTTCTTTGCTGAGCGCCGGTCCCATAACATCCCAGAAGCTCGGTCATTCATAAAAATTGTTTCCAAAATCCCTATTTCACTTACTAGCCTAAGGTAAATATTGCATTGTAAGTCATCTCAGGCCGTTTTCAATCATCTATTCACTGAGCGTGACTCGGAGAGAGCCCTCTCCTGCTCTGGTAGGGCTAGCTACCAGACTGAGCGTGGTTTGTGGTTACCCTAATTTTTGCCTTCCTACAGCCTAAGGCAGATTTAGGTGCTAACATAGTGGCGACTCCACTGGGGATCTCTAAGTTGAAGTCAAATCCCCTTGTTTCATAATAATTCTAAGCTTCCGGATGATGAGCTTAGGATTGGAAAGGCTGAGTAAGTTGGTCGTGTCCTGTGATTTTTCCCAATAGCACGCTGGCTTCGAGGCGATATACCAGAGCAAATCTAGACCTGGACCCTCCTCATATTTACGAAAACCCCAATTTGATCCCAAGACTCCTTTGTCAAGAAAGCACCATAACTCCCGTGTTCAAATCCCATTCATGTCCCGACATTTTTGAGTATCTTGAAGAGCTTGAGTTTGACAAACGATTTGAAATATCTTTGTTTGAGTCTAAATCCGAAAGGGCTGTTCATTATACCGTCCCCAATCCTCAATTTCTTGTAGACCTTGAAACAGAAAGAGCCAATAGATTAATTGATAATTACATTGCAACACAGCCCCAAACTCCAATTGCAAGCCCCTTGCAAATTGTGCACACTCCTCCGACACCTCCAAGGCCAAATCCACCGAGAATGATGGCTACCCGTTTCGCACCCCTTGTTCTGCCCCAAGTCCTAGATGACATGCCAAATGATTATCAAAGTAAAATCTCATTTTTTGATGGCACTCCTAACAGCATTACTGCTCAGCAACATGTAGACAAAATGGCAGACTTCTATGAACTTCATGAGATTGATGCAGAGAACGTGGCAATGAGGCTATTTGTACAAACATTTGCAGGTGATGTGAGGAAATGGTTCAGAGGCTTGACGGCTGCAAGTATCACTACCTTGGCTGAACTACAAAGACAATTTTTGAACCGGTGGGAAGTGAAAAATAATCCCCTTCAAATTCTGGCCGAATATGAACAAATCAAACGGAATGTCGGTGAGTCGGTCCAAGATTATTGTGTTAGATTTAATGCAGTCTACAACGAAATTCCAGACCATCTAAAGCCACCTGTGGGACTAGCGATGATGAAGTTTCTGAATGGTTTTGATGCTGACATGGCATACCAATTAAGAGAGAGAGAACCGGCCACAATGGAAGACATGCAGAAAATTGTGGTCAGCGTTGAGGCAAATCTGCTATCCAAAAGAGCTAGAGCGAAAGCAGAGAAGAAAACCACTGTGAAAGAAGAATCTTCTTCAATGGATCAGCTTCTCAGAAAGGTAGAGCAGATGCTTGAAAGGGTAAAATTTGACAAGCCAGAGCCACAAGTTAGGAATCCTAACTTTCGTGGCCAACAGCAGCCCCAATATAGGATAAGACAAAGAGATCAGCGAACTCAAGAGCAGACAGCACAACAGCCGGTACAAACTCCTTTGCAGTAGAATTTTGTACATGGACCGGAGTCAGATGAGGATGGGAACGTAATAGGCGAAGAAAACCATCTCTTTACTCCAGATGAGATGCCTACTTACATTACCGAAGAGGAATAATGTGCAGTGAATTCAGCTGCACACCAAGACACTGATTTTATTCTAGCTAGCGACACCGTGTTGGAAGAAGAATCGGAAGAATATCAAAGGGGGTATATGAATGTTGTGTCTGCTCAATAGCAGCGATATTCTCTTAGAAACAGATATGTGCCGGCCAAACGAATTCAGAAAAGAAGGAGGGTGAAACAACAAAGAATGATCCATCAGCTACACAAAGAAAGGGAAAGGAGGCGGTTGTTCTGGAGAGCAGCAAATCAAAATCAGCAGAACAATCACAGCAACCAGCCACATCAAAAGAAAAGGAAAGGAAAGAGATCCCAGTCAAAGAGGTAGAAAAAACTCCCGCTTTTAGCCTAGAGAATGATATTTCTAAGTTAAAGGTATCCATCCCCTTGACTGAAATAATGAAGAACAACAGTTATAGAGGACATATTTCTAAAATGTTGAATTTGGACCCAATGTCCGACATGGTAAATGTAGAAGATGATCAGCTTGAAATGATTTTTGGACCAACAACGAATGGTGAGTCTCCTGATAGCGATGTTCCACCCTTCTATATCAGTTTACGATTGCATGATTTTGTGTTACACAATGCCATGTTCGATTCTGGAGCTTCTCACAATCTCATGCTCAAGGCTATCATGGATAAGCTTGGTCTGGACATCACCCGGCAATATCATGATCTCTATTCATTCAATTCCAATAGAGTAAGGTGTATAGGGCTCATAAAAGACTTAGTTGTGAGTTTGGATCAGCCTCCTATGAAAAATGTTTTGATGGATGTGGTGGTAGCAAATATTCCTCCAAGGTTTGGCATGCTTCTTTCCAAGTCTTGGGTGGCGAAATTGAAAGGGACACTACAGCTGGATTTCTCCTATGCAACAATCTCGGTGTTTGGACAAATGAGGAAGTTATATTGGGAACAAAAAATGAAATATATGATCACAAGCAAGGAGAAACCAATAAATAATCCTATTAACTATGTACATACAGATTTAGAGTCTTTTGTTTTGTTTTCAGATAGTTTAAATGAGATAGATATTCAGATAGTAGAAGCAGACGACATTCCGGAAATAACAGAAAATTTCAGAGAAATTTTGAAGAAAGAAAGACAAGAAAAGCAGGAAAGTGTTGGGCAATCAGCTGAAAGTACTGGACAGCAAGCAGATAAGGCACGACAAACAGATTTCCAGCACTTACAAGAGGAGGAAGAAGGCATGTGGACCATGGATTTTGATGGAGCAGTAGGGAATGATGGTGCTGGTATTGGAATTTGGGTACGCAGTCCTTTCTCCGCCCCAAAAAAAGTGCCTAGCAGCATGAGAGTTTGCTCTTACAAGCTGGCCTTTGAGTGTTCAAATAATGAAGCTAAGTATGAAGCTCTGATTGCTGGCTTGAAGATTCTTAGAAAGTTGAATGCAAAGAGGATTTTGGTATATGGCGACTCCGAGTTGGTAATAAAACAGGTCAGAGGTGAGTATCAAGAAAAACATCCTAGGATGCGGGCCTATCGTAATGTAGTTTTAGACATCTTGAAGCTATTTTCATTATACACCTTGACATGTGTGCCACGTATACAAAATAGTATTGTTGATGCTCTTACCAAGGCAGCGAGCAGCTTGAAGATCCCCATGAACTCTAGAAATAAATTTGAAATCCATGTCAAGCATCGTCCAACCATTCCAGACAATCAGCGACATTGGCGAGTGTTCCAAGATGATGAGGAGATTAAGGATTTTCTGCTCAACAAAGGCAAGTTCAAAGAAACCTCAATTGATGTAGAGAATGATGAAGGCAAAGGGAATGGTACAGATGAAGTGCAGATCAATCAAATGGACGTATTGCAGCTGAAGAATAACATCATTCCTAAAGGCTTGATACCCCTAGAGGAACTTTTTGATCAGGATGATGTAGCCCGCAAGCCAACATTGCAGCCAACGGAGAAAGGTGTAGAAGAAGTCAACATCGGTACAACAACCAATCCAAAGTCGGTAAAATTTTCCAAAGCATTACCGCCAAAGATCAAGGACAAATACATCAGTTCGATGCCTTCATTTGCAGATGTGTTTTCTTGGGATTATTTTGATTTAAAGACCTATGATGCAAATATTATTCAACACACAATACCTATCAAGCCCAATCAAAATCCATTTAGACAAAAGCTGAGAAGGATAAATCCAAAGTTGCTGCCATCTATCGAAAAGGAGGTAAATAGGTTGTACAAGTCAAGTATCATTGTGCCCATCATATTTTCAGATTGGATATCTAACTTAGTGCATGTACGCAAGAAGACCGGTGAGATCCGCTTATGCATCGATTTCAGAAATCTAAATAAGGTCTCATTGAAGGACAACTATCCGCTGCCCAAGATGGACCATATACTTCAGTGAGTAGTGGAGGCATCTCGTATGTCACTGCTTGATGGTTATTCCGGATATAACCAAATTTATGTCCATGAAGATGATAGAGACAAGATAGCATTCACCACTCCATGGGGAACCTTTCACTATGCCAAGATGCCCTTCAGTTTAGAGAATGCAGGTGCCACATTTCAGCAGGCAATGGGCTTGGCTTTTGAAAATGAGAAAGATGTGTTTTTGGTGGTGTACTTGGATGATTTGACGGTATTTTCCAAATCTAATGAAGAGCACATGCATCACCTAAAAATTGTCTTTCAAAAGTGCAGGAAATATGGTCTATCGCTGAATCCTAAGAAGAGCTTGTACGCCATGGAGGAAGGCAAATTACTTGGGCACATCATTTCAAAGGATGGCATTCGTATAGACCCAACACGTGTGCAAGCAATTCAGCAAATCGATCTGCCTAGGAACAAAAAGGAGATACATTCATTCAATGGTAAGATGAATTTTCTGCGTCGCTTTGTGACTAATCTTGTAGAACACTTAAGAGAAATGACCAATTGCTTAAGAAGGACAGTCAGGTGAAATGGACAGATGAGGCTGTAAAATCTTTCAACTTGGTCAAATTGGCCCTTTCTTCAGCTCCAGTTCTAGTCAGCTTGGTCTACACTCAGGATTTCATATTATTTTCATTTGCTTCTGAGCACACTATGGCAGCGATATTATTACAGAAGAGAGAGGATCATGAAAGACCCATTGCATTCTTCAGCAGGGCTATAAGGGATGCAGCTTTGAAGTACAACATCATTGAGAAGCAAGCCCTGGCATTGGTGAAGGCATTGAAGGATTTCCGGGTGTATATCCCACATTCTCACATTCTGGCCTATGTTCCTAATACTGTTGTAAAAGATGTTTTAGTGCAGACCGATCCGGAAGGGAGAAGAGGCAAATGGATTGCAGCCTTGCTAGAATATGATGTGGAGATAAAGCCTACAAAGTTGGTCAAAGGACAGGGGTTGGCGAAGCTAATGGCCTAATCAAACTTGCATGCATTGGACATAAATCTGATCACTGCCATGTCTAATGAGAATGAGGAAGGAACGTCAATTCAGGTATCTGAAATGTTTGCTTTGTCCCCATGGTATTCAGATATAATATATGTGCTGAAAAATCTATCACCACCGCCCGGCATGACTAAGAACAAAGCGAGAACACTCAAATTCAAGGCTGCCAGGTTTTGTATTTTGAATTCTGCACTGTATTGGAAAGATCCCGGTGGCATTTTGTTAAATTGTTTGGTGGAAGAGGAGGTAAAGAAAGTCATGGAGGATTTCCACGGAGGAGAGTGTGGTGGTCATCTTTTTTGGAAATCAATAGCGAACAAAATTTTGAGAGCAGGGTACTACTGACCTACTTTGTTTGTTGATGTGCATAAGATGGTCAAGCGCTATCATAAATGTCAGATTTTTGAAGGAAAACAGAAATTACAGCCTTTTCCACTTAAGCCTATTGAAGTGAGCGCTCCCTTCCAGCAATGGGGTTGGATTTCATTGGGGAAATTCATCCCGCCTCTTCCGGACAGCATAGATGGATCCTTACAGGGACAAACTATTTCACAAAATGGATTGAGGCAGCCCCTACCAGACAAGCGACAGACACGGTAATCATTTCATTTCTCGAAAATAACAATTGTCTCGCTTTGGTTGTCCAAACAAATTAATCACTGATAATGCAGCAGCTTTCAAATCGAAAAGGATGGTAGAATTTTGTCATAAATATCACATAATTTTGGGTCATTCAACTGCCTATCATCCGCAAGGCAATGGATTGGCGGAATCTTCGAATAAATCTTTGGTCAACATCATCAAGAAGATGCTAGAAATAATTAAGAAGAGCTGGAACAAGAGGTTGGTCCATGCGCTTTGGGCAGATCGGATCAGTCAAAAAAAGTCTATTGGTATGTCACCATTTGAGCTTGTTTATGGAGTTGACACAGTATTCCCAGCCACTCTTGCTGCCCTAGTGGTCAAACTTCTTCAGGAGGCCGGCAGCGAAGAAGATCCCATGCAGAGAAGGCTAAATAAATGATCCACTTGCAGCAAACAAGAGAAGAAGTTTTCAAGAATACATCCAAGTTGCAGGCGAAGATAAAGAAAATCTATGACAGAAAAGCAAAAGCAGATAAATTTCAGTTGGATGATGTGGTGCTGAAGTGGGATGCAAGGAATGAAGAGAAAGGCAAGCACGGAAAGTTCGAAAATCTGTGGAAAGGTCATTTCAATATTGCAGCATATAGGGGTCAGAATGCCTTTCTTCTGAAGGAAATGAACGGGGAAGATTGTCCTCGAGGGCCGATCAATGGTCGGCTACTCAAGCGGTATCACTGTTGATCTATTAACGCTGCTTCCACTATCGTTGTAAATACCATTTTTATTTCAGTTTGGTTTCAGTCTGTAAAGTTAGTTTTTAAGTTATTTCAATGTCAAGTAGAGCCAATTTCTTGGTCATTTCAGTTTTATAAATAAGTCAGAGTCCTGTGTTGCTTATCAAAATGATGACTCCATAGCCCAATGGACAAAAGTCACTATCTAGCTCCTCCAGAGATCTACTGTTCTTAGCACCTCCAAGGAGCTACCATCCCCATTGGAGCCAATGTTAGAGTCGGTCTGGTCAGCCCTCCGTCAGAGATCAAAACTCTTTGTGCATTTCAATTTTAGGTGTCTCGCTCCATTCACTCAGTTGCATTTCGCTAGGGACATGCCATGATCTGACGGAGAAAGTCATGCTAGTCATTTTCCCTCATGTCTAGCCCCTGCTGGCTCAGGTCTTTGTCCATAATCACCGAAGCTCATGACAGTCAAAGTCTGGTCCTTTACAGGGCAAAGTCATCTTTTATGTTTGGATCTAGGAATTCATCAATTTGGTCCTTGAAAACATGTCCAAAACAAGCCATGCAGGCCAGAGGGAGGCCCTTATACAACTAGGCTTCAGAGAGCTTCATCATCACCTGGAGAGACATCGACTCTTCTTCAAAACTCTGTTTTGAAGAAAAGTCAAACAAGGTCAATTATGACAAAATTTTCCAAAAAATCACCAGTTGACTTTTCAGATGCAGTTATGATTTACATGGCCAAATGCCCTGTTATACAGTCCCTGCAAAGAGGTGCCGAAAATTTCATCATTTGAGTCAAAATGTCAAAGGGAAAGTGAAAATCAGTGTGTTTGAAGGTCAATGAAAAAGTTCAAAACTCAACATTAGAAAAGGGGGTTTTCAAAGAGGCAAAAAATCAAACCCATCTCCTCCCAGGCTATAAATACATGTTTTGACCCAAATCAAAATCATTGTGCTCTTGCAAGACTTGGAGAAAGCATTTCAAAGGTGAGAAAGTGAAATTGTGAGCGTTTGAGGAAGTGAGAATTGGATTTCGAGGGCGCGGTGCATACACCAAGGAGCACGGCGCACACAGAGGGCGCGACACACACGCAGCTAGCCCACAGCAGGAAATTTACAAGGGCACGATGCACACCCAGCGTGCGGCGCACTGGGCTTGGTGCGCGACGCACACAGCCAGGGGCATAAAAGATTGCCAAACCGTTTCAAGTCTTGGTGAAGGCTAGCAAAACAAGAGGTAGGCCCTGTCGACACCTCTTCTCCATCAATTTTGTCATTGATATGGTGTTTATGAGATGTTTAAATGTCACCCAAAAGCATAAGGTCAACCATAAAAAAAAATCACCAAGAAAATGATGGCTAGGGTTGCAAAAATATGATGATAGCACCAAGGTTTCACTCCACTCCCCTTGTCCCCTCACCCATCATCTTTCTCATCTCCCCTTGACCATTTTTCCTAAGAACCCTACCCTAAAACCACTACATAACCCTTTCCCTATCCCTGCAAGCAATTCATGGTGAAATTCTGAGCGCGCGGCGCACACAAGGAGGCGCGGCGCACTGGGAGCAGGTTCACAGTGTAAAAATGCCACTGGCGCGGCGCACTCAGAGCGCGCAGCACACTGGGAATTGCACGCAATGCACAGAGATATAAGCCCAGAAAACCACCAATTTGCCTAAAAATTTTGTGAATGCCTATCAAACTTGAGAGGTAGACCAACTACCTTCACTCTTGGCATTAAACTTGAGAAGAATACCATGATTTTGATGAGTATAAATCTAATGCCAAAATGTTTTTTAGTAAACAAATGGAGACACAAAGAAATCAAGCTCCTAGGGTTTTTTCTACAGTAACAGTGTTGTCAAAGTGTTCTCCTACCCTGCCCCTATCACCATTTTCCCTGCATCATTTTCCCCTTTTCATCACCCTAACACTACTGTAATCATATTCCTTTTTCCCCCTCGTCCTATGACTCAAAAAACCCAAACCCTACCAAAATAAATTCAAACCCTACCCCATCAATACTATACCCAAAAACACTCCCAAATCCCTGATAAATCTCTCCCTTTAGCCCCTATTTCCCTTTCATCATTCCTCTCCTAATACTCCCTATTTTATTGTCCCCTTGGTGACAGATTTTCAGAGCATATACTAGTTCCATTGGATTCAGAGGGCAGCATAAAACTTAGGGTACAAACAGCAGTAATGGCATCAGAAGTTTCATCAGAGTATGAGGAGGGGACCCATATTGACACATCTTTAGGAGAGAGGGCCCATAGGAGACATCACCGGAGTGGAAGACATCTTAGAGATGAGCCAAACACCCTCACTGAGCTGCAGGCATGCCCTCTTGCCATGTCTTGTTTCCAGCACTTGGCATGTTATGAATTTTGTCAAAGGGTGGCAAATGTCAGAGTCCATCATGAGTTGGCCCGTCTTTTTGCACTTCATCTACAGGGAGGTCAATCTGTCCTAGATGGGGTCACTTTCAAATTGACACCGGAAACCATATCAGTGGAAACAGGAATACCAAACATTGGGGAACAGTGGCATAAGAAAAAGAAGGTGGAGAGGCATCATTATGAGCCTTACATCAAGGACAGCTATTTGAGCCAGCTCACCAGAGTTTTTCCATTCAGATTTTTGAGGGATGAGTATGCCCCACTCATGAGATTGATCATGAAGTATTTCAGTTGCAAGGGAATGTTTTCTCGCCTTTATGCCTATCACATCAGGTTGCTCATGCACTTCACCAGGGTGCGGATGATGAGCCTCCCATTTTTCATCTATGGGAACATAGAGAGGATGAAGAATTTCATGTAGCACAAGACCCCTCGACAACAGCTCAACAGCGTTTATCACTTTGCCCTTATCCGGATTCTGGTAGACCATTAGTTGGGATTGCAGGGTATTGCTTGGGAGGACTTCATCTCTCGTGACTTCTTCAGCGCTCCACAGGTGGTTTTAGAGGCAGAGCATGAGGTGGGCAGCCCATCTCATCAATATGAGCGACATGAGACTGCCACTGTGCCAGTATATATTACCTATCAGAAAGGCAGTAGACCCTTATTTGCAGCATCAAAGCGAGTGTTATCTCCACCCAGGGTGGAAGGGGCCTCACTTCTGACATCAGCATCACAGGAGCAGGGCAGAGGTAAGGAGCCAGTGCATGATGAGGGGCCTTCAGGTGAGCCATCAAGTGAACGAGAGACAGAATTCGTTCTCCTCCAGGATGATGAGACAGATGCAGAACCTACCAATGCTGAGCTTGGAGAGATCATTCAGGAGCAGCGATCAGTGATTGAGAACTTATCAAAAACAAGCAACTTGAGGATCGGCTAGCTGAGATAGAGTTGCAAATGATCAAGGAAAACTGGCAACACATCATGGCAGCACAAGGTAGACCTATGGAGCAAAGAGATGAGGACCGGGAGTATGTGTTATAGAAAGTGAACATTCACTTGGAGCAGTGGTTGGATAAGGCTAACAGGGAGAAAGACATGCTGAGGCGCATGACTCACCACTACATGACCCGTAACATGAGCTCCAAAGCAAGAATCAGGAGCCTGAAGGCAAAATTGAGCAAAGCAACAAAAGAGGCAAAGGAGGAAAAGGAGCAATATCAGCTTCGAATCTTGGTTGAGGCTTCCTTGGCACAGCATAGCACTTCATAGGGAACATCCAGCCCAAATTTCAAAATATTTGGGAAAATTTTGGTCACTTGGAAAATTTTTGGATAAAAAATAGGAAATTCCTCCCTGTGCGCCGCGCCACTCGCGCGACGCTAAAATTATAGGGCTCCAATGGAGAAACCGCTTGCATATTTAGATTCAGCATCAAAAATTACGACTACTGGTGTCCAGGAAAGATATTTGGGCAAGGTCTGGGTCTCCTAAAGGTCAAAAAACACCCAAAAATGGCCTCTCTACCACTTTTTTGACACACAGAAAGCAGTCTTGGGAGAATGAAGATTTGGAGGAGCAAATGAGCACCAAATTTGAAAATTCTAGTGGGGTTAGAAAGTAGACAGGATAGGCTTTCCAACAAGCCCACTTGGGCACATTTTGGACACCTAAAACTGCCCCAAAACATGCCCCAAAGTAGCGCAATGCACAGAGAAAATGGCGCGGCGCACAGAGGAAAAATTGCCAATTTTCTTCCGTTTCACAAAATTTCAGTTCACGACTTCTCCAAGTGGGCCCGGTCATCTACACTTCGGTTTTTTGGCACCAAAGGCGGCATTTAAAGAGTTTTTTCTCCAGATTGGCTTCTATCCAAGTGGCGAAGGAAGGAAAACGGTCACCCCAATGCCAAATGTCATGTTTGCAGCGCTGCACCTATAGCTGATGGTTGGCTCTCCATCTCCATTTTGTAATGATTCGAGAAACTTCCCAACCCCTGGGCATTCTATCTCTCCCTCACACATTCTATATATTGTATGCAAGTTATTTACAAAGGGTGGGTTGGCTTGTAACTTCTGGGAGACTGTGGGAAAGAAACTCTGTTTCTTCACTGTGTATTTTTGACAGAGAATTAATGAAAGGCAACGGCTCTATTTCATGAGATTCTTGTGGTTGTGAGTGTAGCAAACGTATTACTTATGTGTTCATATGTATTTAGTTATGTTTCATAATTCATTTCATGCTCATTTCCAGTGAAGTTCTCTGAGTGAGATTAGGTAGAATCCAATTTTTATTGCTCTGCCTGTGGGAAAATTTCATGTTCAGTGTTATTCTTCTGTTGAAAAGGATTCATGTCACTATGCCCTTTTCACTTTCTTCAACAATCTATTCATGTCGTGGTACCTAAAACTAAATTGTTACATTTTCTGCCTACCTTTCCTCACGGAATAATCTGTGCCTTCATATTCAATTCTCTGTTCTTTGCTAAGCGCCGGTCCCATAACATCCCAGAAGCTCGGTCATTCATAAAAATTGTTTCCAAAATCCCTATTTCACTTACTAGCCTAAGGTAAATATTGCATTGTAAGTCATCTCAGACCGTTTTCGATCATCTATTCACTGAGCGTGACTCGGAGAGAGCCCTCTCCTGCTCTGGTAGGGCTAGCTACCAGACTGAGCGTGGTTTGTGGTTACCCTAATTTTTTCCTTCCTTCAACCTAAGGCAGATTTAGGTGCTAACACACATCTCAAACTTATAGTTTCCATCTGCAATATTGAATGTTGGTTAATATATTTTATTGTAGGAAAAGTTGGTCTTTACAAGGAAGTTGTATAATTTCCAAAGGTAGCCAAACCTAACATAAAATATAATGATGAAAGGTGAACAATTGAAGAGAAACAAATTTTTACTGTAGCTAATGATGAACATTGGTGTTGCAGTGAAAGACAACACCTAGGATGGTGTTGTTATAGCCAAAGAAGGTCCAAGATCGGTGAGAACACTAAGTATGATGTTCCTTTAAGGGGGAGGGGATTGTGACACCCCATTTTCATTTCCCTGAAATTTTTGATGTAATTAAATACTTGTAATGTTGGTTACCAACTTTTATATTATGTACTACACTTTATTATGTGATGTATTGTTATATTCTATTAATAAAAAATATATATCTTAAGGAAGGGAGTAGCCAATAGATCATGATACCTTGGGGAGGGGGAAAAACATGAACAAGGAGGAAAAGATGCAAGGTGGGGAGGGTTGGAGAAATCATAGCCTTAATTGAATATATATATTTTTTCCCTTGGTGTGATGGTTGGTATTCCAAGAAGCTTCTAGAAAAGATGTGGAAGATGAAGCGTCAATGTGTGATTATTAAAATAAGGAGAAATCATGAACAGGTTCTTGTTTCGTGTTTCTCCTTAGATTTTCTTTCATACTCTCTCACTCATCAATTAAATTTGGAAAGAGAAATGGTGGCAGAACCCCAATAGGTTCAAAACTTGTGATTGGTTAAGAGATATGAGTGAAAGCATATGTAATAAAGATTGAGTTTTTCTTGTGTGTGAAGGAGAGTGGCCTTCACTTTTTGTGTTAAATATAGTTTGAAAATTATGCGATAAATCCATAAATTCAGTTTTCCCTCAAGTCATTAACATTTGGCATGGGGGCGGCCAGCTATAAGAAAACTTACATCACAGTTGAGCCTAAGGTGGGGTCGAAAGTGGCTCACCCTACTTCTGTTCTATTATTTTCTGGTTACAAAAGATGTATGTTTATTTATGTGTTATTGATATTTCTTGGATGAATGATTTAGTGATACACAAGAATTATTTTTGATTTTAAATTATTTTATTTATGGTCATTTTGTTGGTTATGATACTAAATTTTGGAGTGGTAGGTTTGAATTCACTAGATTGTGGAATTTAAATGAATTAGGATGCATGCGAAATGAATGATAATTTTGGGTATTTGCCTACCTTCCTTGTTAATTTCATGCCTTCCCTATTAATTTCACTCTTTCCTTGTTAAATGCATGGAAAATTTTCTTTAATTTCCTTTACAAGATATAATTCATTTCATGGGGTTTAATAGTCAAAGCCCAAAATGTGATTTATGTTATAAACATGTCATCTTCACATTTTAACTATCAATTTTCTTCTGGGAGGTTCTATAGGCTCAAACTTGGATCATAGTGAGGGGAAATCCTATTAATCATTTGTGGCAATTTTCAGATCTCGGTTCCCTATATTTTTAGATTTATTATCTATGAAAGTCAAGCTCCCTTAACGCTTCTTCAAACAAGTCATCTTGTCATTTTTCTATAAATTTTATTCTAGAAGGTTATAGAGACTAAAACTTGGACCATAGTGAAGGGAAATATCTTCGATCGTTTGGTCCAATTTTCAAATCATGCTTCACTATGTTTTTGGAATTATGCTCTGAGAACGTAGAGATTCTTGAATGCTCCTAAAATAAGGTTAGTTTGGAATTTTCACTATAACTTTTCTTCTTGGCGGTATCTGAGGCTAAGACTTGGACCATACTTAGGGGAAATCCAGAGGAAAGCACGATAGATATTTAATATCTTGGTTCACTATATTTTCATAGATATGCCTAGAGGAATTCATGTCTCCTAAATGTTCCTAAAATCAATCCTCAAAAAATGTAAGCTGGGAGGTTCTATACTGTAAAACTTGGAGGAGATAGAGAAACTATCTCAAGGTACATGTGGTAGAAATTTTAGATTTTGGTCCTCTATAATTTCTAATACATACTCTATGGAAGATTTGGGTTTGGGATAAATAAACAAGAATACAAACTATTTGATGAAATGCCACATAAAAATATGGTTTTGTGGATGGTGATTAGACAATGTGTGGGAATTGTTTAAAGAAGATGTGATTCCCTATAGAACTAATGAAGTATTAGGGGGTTGGGTTTGTTAAAAATAGGTATCATAGAATATTATAAGCTCATGAAGAATAATAAAATTTGATGCCCCATATCCTTAATCAAGCATTAAGGCACTGGGTATGTTACAAACAATATTATCTAACTTCATGGTAGCCTAAGGTATACCTATCAATCAGGATAAATATTAGTTTTTTTTCTTTAATACAATGGTTGTTTTTAAATTTCACATTTCTAGAGTTTTTTGGTTTTGAAAGAGCTCCCTTCTATCCAAATATTTTGGGGCCCTACTTGTGGGGAATGCACTTAGGAATATTCCTTGGGAGGATTTGTTGGAAGAATAGGAAAAGGAGCTCTCTTTGTGGACATTTTTATATCTAAACATTACGAGTCATATTTTCCTCCTCAAATATATCTTGCAAGAAATTACCTTGTATCTCTTCTCTGCATTGGTAGATCTCAAGCATATTCTCAACCCCATATGTAATCTACAAAGAAATTTCTCTGGAATGCTACTAGAAAATGGAAGAAATGAGAAATGGTATTTTTGGATAAGGTGTGCCTTCCTAAGTTGGTGGTGGTTCGTAGGTTGGAGACCTAACGCAGTTGAATATGGTTCTAAGATCTAAAACATAGTGGTGTTGGTTAAGGGGAAGGTCGGATGTCTGAGCCAATATGTGGAGAAACAAATATGACCTTGATATGGAGAAATAACAATTAGTTTGAATGAAAGGTTAGACAATTGGGTCAATTATCTAGAATGTAGCATGCCAAAACAAATCTTTGGTGTAAACACATAGTTTTTGGGAAATCCTTGATGGTTCTTTGGTCCTATTTTTGGGAGGACACTTAGAAATAGTTTACTAAATTATAGTATCAATATTATTTAGTAGGATATCAGAGAATCCCTTAATGCTTCTTAGCCACTCTTTAATTCTCATTCTAGAAAGAGGCTCAAGATATAACTACTTGGAGGAAATGAACTTATTCCTGGGATGAGCTTGAATCCCTAATGGATTCGATGCCTATTTATTGAAAAATGAGGTACATAAGCATATAATCTAAGTAAGGGATGAACCTATTAGAGTCGGTATTGTCATCCCTCCATCAGAGATCAAATCCTCTTGTTGCATTTCATATTAGGTGTCCCGCCCAATCATTTGCTTTCCATTAGGTGCATAGATCATCTGACGGTAGTGGAATTCCTCCAGTTTCCCTCATGTTATCTACCTGCTGGCACATATTTGCTCATAGAAAAAAACATATACAGTCTCCTTTTTATCTTGAAAATTGCAAAGATTGTCTTTAGGGTTTCATGGTCAATTAGGTCTAGGGTTTCATTAGGGTTTCTTCAAAAAATGTGTCAAAATGTCCAATAATTACCAGCAGGCCATGAGGAGGTTGCAACATCAATAAATTTCATCACCAAGTGTTCGAAAATGTGTTTTTCCTCAAAACTCTGTTTTGAGGAAAAAAAACTAAGTATTTAACTTTTATTGTAAAAAATCATGAAAATTTTGTTTCCCTCATTGTAAATTCCTTCATCTGCACCTTGGTTTCTTTCCTTAGCCGAAAAGCTCCAACACCTGCAAAAACAAGCAAAGCTCAGGTCATTTAGTTCATCACAAAGCCAAAAAGGTGAAAAAAGTCCAAAAAACAGAGTTTGAAATAAAGTTATTTGCAAAACATTATGAAAGTGGGTTTTGGACAAATTAAATTTGAAAAACTCATGCATAAAGAATTTCTCCAAGTGTTTTAATTTCATTTCTATTCCAAGAGAAAAGAGAACCAAAGCAAGACGGTTTGGGTGAGTGAGTGTGAAGTTTGGGTAAAAAACTGTTGTAAGTTGCCGGCGCGGCACACTGGGCAGGAGGCGCGGCGCACTCACCGGGCACGGCGCATTGGGCCTTAGGATCCAGTGTAAAATAACACGAGCGTGGTGCATACGGAGGGCGCGGTGCATTGGGCTGGATGCGCGGCGCATACAGCTAGAGGGCCCGAAAACCGCCAAAACGACCTCCAATCGCCAAAAATCGCACTGATTTGCCAGGTAGAGCCTCCATCATTATGTTTCATCCGAGTTTGTGCTTACATTATGGTGGTTGATGAATGGTAATGATTTAAAAAAAAACAAAACATCAAACCCTACCATTTGAAATTCCAAGAAACTTGCTGCCTAGGGTTTGATTTTGCTACCAAGTCTATCATCCCTCCATCACTTCCTTATCCCATTTTTCCCTTGATTTCATTGTTCCCTAAGTTCCCCTACCCCATAAAATCTCTAATCCCCTATTTCAAGTTCCCTTTCCCAAAATCCTAAATGTAAAACCCCGAACCCTAATCCTATACAAAAACTTCAAAAACATCCCATATTTCCCTAACTAAATCTATCCCAACAGTCCCTAAATTCCCATTATTTTTCCCTCCCCTTACAGTCCCTTGTTTTTCTGTTTTCCCTTGGTGGCAGAGGTCAAACAATCATCAAAGGCAATCCAACACAGTTTGACACATCAACACCTATTTCTCCAAGGAAATTTGTCTACCAGCAGCTATGGCATCTGATCCTTCATATGATTATGAAGAGGAGACCCAAAGTGACTCACCCATGGAGGGACATGCACCCAAGAGGCCTCATAGAGGTGGTAGACATATCAGAGAAGAACCAACCACTCTTGTTGAGTTACAGGCCTACCCTCTTGCCATCTTTTATTTCCAGCATCAGTCATGTTATGAATTTTTCGAGAAGGTTGCTAGTATTCAGTTTCATCACGAGTTGGCCCACTTATTTGTGTTGCATTTACATGGTGATCAAGCCACTCTTGCTGGTGTCACTTTCACATTAACACTAGAAACCATTTCATTGGCAACCGGCATACCAAACATTGGAGAACCATGGAACAAGAGGCAGAAAATTGACTGGCAGCACTATGAACCATACATCAAACCTGGTTTTTTGAGACAGCTCAAGAGAGTGTTTCCTTTTCGGTTCCTCAAGGATGAATATGCTCCTTTAATGAAACTCATCATGAAGTATTTCACCTATGAGGGCCGGTTCTCCTGCTTGTATGCTTATCACATCAGGCTGCTGATGCATTTTACTCGGGTACGGATGATGAACATTCCTTATTTCATATGCCAAAACATAGAGAAGATGACCACTCTTGTGCAGCACAAGACCCCTCAGCAATAGTTCAACAGTATTTATCATTTTGCTCTCATCAAAACTGTGGTCGTTCATCAGCTTGGTTTACAGGGTATCACTTGGGATGACTTCATCTCTCTTGAGTTTTTCAAAGCTTCACAGGGACCATCAGAGGCTGGGCATGAGACAGGTGGACCTTCTTATCAGCATGAGGGCCATGAGACCGCTAGTGTTCTGGTGTTCATCTCCTATCAGAGAGGCACTAGACGATTGTTTGCAGCAGCAAAGTGAGTGTTATCTCCACCCGGGGTGGAAGGGGCCTCGCTTCCTTCATCAGCATAGCAGGTTCAAGACCAAGGCAAGAAGCCACTACAGGAAGAAGGACCATCAGGTGAGCGGGAGACTGATTTCATCCTCACTGAGGGTGATGATATTGATATGGGATCGTAAAGTGCAAATCTTAGAGAGATCATTAAGGAGCAGCAGGCGGACATTGATGCCTTGTCTACCAACTTGGATAGAGCCCAATGGACTATACAATATTTGGAGCAGAGGAACAAGCAGCTTGAGGATCAGCAGGTGGTTATGGAGTTACAAAACATTCGGCAAAACCACCAAGCTTCCCGAAGGAGGAGGGTGGAGTTCACTTCCTTGGAGCAAGAGATCAATGCCGATAGGGAGTCATGGTTCGAAAGAGTCAATATCCACTTGGAGAGGAAGTTGGAGAAGGCCATAAATGAGAATAATATGCTTAGAAATTTTTCATATCATTACTTGTCCCAGAACTTGGTGTGCCAAGCAAGAATCAGGAATTTGAAAGCAAAGTTGAAGAGAGCATCAAGGAGGTAAAAAGAGGATGAAGGACTTCAGATATTATATGAAGCATCCTTGGCCCATCACAGCACTTGATAGAGAAGACTCAGCCCAAATTTCAAGAAATTTGGAGCATTTTGTGCATTTTTGCAAATTTTTGGCACAAAAAACAGGTTTTTCTACCCTATGCACCGCGCCACGTGGCACTCGATTTTTCTAGAGGCCTCCAAATCTCAAAAACTCAGCATTTTTGGATTTTTCATGCAAAATTACACTTTTCTACCTATGGCCAATAAATTTGGACAGGTTTTGAGCCCTCAAAAGGTCAAAAAACACTCAAAAAATGACCTCACTGCCCCTATTTTGACACACAGGAAGCAGTGTTTGGAGAATGGACTTTTGAGGGGGCAAATGGAGGCCAAATTGAAAAATGCCACTTTGTTTGGAAAGTAGACAGGTAGACCTTTCCAACAAGCATACCTGGAGCTCATTTGGACATCAGGAAGGCCTCAAAAAGTGGGTCCAAACAGGTGCGACGCATAGAGAATCAGGCGTGGCGCATAGAGGAAAAATTGCCAGTTTGACCAAGTTTTTCTTTGCTTTTTGCCTAGCTTTGCCTAGTTTGACTTTTTTACTTTCCTAATGGCAAATTTATGATGTAATTTGATGAAAATTGATGGATTATGATGTAAATATATTATATTTTCACTTGTAGAGGTAGATTCATCAGTTTAGAGGTTGTTTGAAACTGAATGAATCGGTTCCCTTGTTTCTAGAGGCATGCTATTATGTTGCCTAGTTTCTATTTCTCAGTTTAGAATCAGTTGGATCAGCTCCTAAACATGTGAGCTTGACCCCTAGAGGCAAGGATGAGCTATGTTTGTCTATATTATGTTGTTTTTCAGTCATTAGCATGGTTGGACTCTTGAGAAAGCATTGAGCTTCATTGTACACTCATAATTTCATTTTGGCTAAGGAATTGAGACCAGGATTTGTAGCACTCTTTGGGATTCATGTGGAAATTTATCTTGGTACAGTGATTCTCTTTGTGATTATGAATTTCTTTATGTGATTTCATGCCATTATCTATCTTATTTTCTTCTGAACTAAACAAACAAGAGTGTAAGTAGAATTCATTGAAAGTGCAATGCTCTACTTGAAGTTTGCTTTAGTTATTTGATGTTTTCAGCTGTTTGGGGAGGATCCATGATTACTCTTGCCCTCTTCAACACCTCACCTATCTATTCCTTTCATCTCATTCAAATTTAAGTGCCAAAAACAATTGCCTACCTTGCCCCATTGAGACCTCTGCAGGATTGAGCCTCAATCCCCGCACCCAAAATTTGCCTTTCCCTCTGAGCCAACAAAACTTCATTTTATTCAATCAAACTCTCTTGCACATATACCGAGCCTAATATCAGTAGATATTTCAGTCATCTCAATCCCCATAGATCATCATTTGCTGAGATTGACCCGGAGAGAGCCCTCTCCTGACCTGGTAGGGCTAGCTACCAAGCTGAGCGTGGTTTAATGTTGGCCCTGGATCCTACCTTCTTCAGCCTGAGGTAAATCTAGGCACTAACAGAACCTGTTATTCTCAACTACGGCTATGTTCTAATTGAAACTTTTAACATCTGTGAAGCTTATAAGCTCAAGGTTTCCAATCACCTCCTCCCATGGGAGGAAGTTTGGTAGAAAATGTGGATGACAAACCTTTTTCCCAAAATTTCCACCTTCCTTTGTTTAGTTTCCCATCAAAATATTCTTACTTGGGACAATCTTTCCCATCGTGGTCGATCCCTCCTTATGATTCCTCTGTTATCAGGAGAACCTTTACAACACCTCCCTTTTTAGTTCCATTGTCAGGGATCTATGAGACACACTACTTTGGAAATATAATAGGAATAGAGATAGGTGATGAGATACCCTAGCTTCTTGATGCACCAATGCTTATCAAAATATAGTGCGAAATTGAATATGGATACCCCTGCCTAGACTTGTTATAAGGGATGTGTGAAAGGAAAGGAATTAACACATTTTCAGTTCTACCAATTAGAAGTGGCAAGAAGTTTGGGATTGTACCTAAAAGAACATTTATGAGATTATTTTCTAACCCCTCAGACTACTGAGGATTTATTCTATAATAGTATAGAATAACTCATCTTGGATAGTTGGAACTTCAACCTTTTCACCTCCTCGAGTGAAATTAGCCCTACACTATCCCTACTTATCTAATCCATCTTTATGTTGTTCTACCCCTTCATAATTCCTCAAGCTTAACTTAAGCAGAGCTTCAAAGGGAAACCCTTGGCCCATGAGCTATGGAAGGGTAATTAGGAACTCTTTTAGGAATATTCTTTGAATTTTTGCTAGCAACATATTTCATTTCTCCAATAATGGTTCAAAGCATTGGGCATTAATCTATGGGCTTCAATCGATATCTCTTCAATGGTACTCCAAGAAAAAATTATCATTAAAATGCTAACCAAGCTCCAGAATGGCTTTTCCCTTAGAAAAGTTTCCTCCAATTGGCATGGACATTTCAACTTAACCCTCCTCCAAGTTGATATCCATTTTTATGAGGTTCTTATAGATTCTCACATTGAAAGATATGGGAAGAAAGTAGTTGATAACCTTTCCAATGAATGGGTGAGTTTAAATGCATTTTAACAAAATTTGAGATCCCTCTTAGACCTATCCCCCTTGAGGTGATTGTCTCAGACTAGCTAAGTAGTATCTCGTCTAATAATTTACTCCATGATTCATTTATTTGATCAAATGAATAGAAAACTTTGTTTCAACTCACTATTTCCAGTGCACCCAAAGTGCCTGGTGTGCTAGAATGCATCTGAATGCACTTTCTTATTCTAGTAACATCTATTCATGGCTATATTTATGTCTTGTCTTGAACTTGTAGTAATATATTATGATAGAAATTTATAGTGCCTTAGTTTACCCTCATTATATCGAAGGATCCATTTGGGATTTGGATAGAATCAGATTTTGATTTCCCTTCAAGGAGGCCTTGTCATCCTTTATATATTATTTAAATGCTCTCTATAGGACTGGTGAACAAGACTATTGTGAAGATAAATCCTTTTTGTGTTTAGATAGGAATAGTATCTTATTTTGGAGGGTCAGTATGGAGGTGGTTGTAATGTTATGTACATTTATTATTTTCTAACAAATAGGTATATCTTGCTAATGTATGAGAGAGAGAGAGAGAGAGTAAATTTACCTACTAAAATAAATTCAACCAAATTTTATATATGTGAAATATGTCTATTGTTTTCTAATAAATCCTCCATGATTTTATATTTAATTTTTTTTGGTAGTGCCCTTTTTTTCAACATTATATCTTATTTTCTCTCTCTTTTGTTCTACAGTCATATGATGGGATTGATTATCCTTCTTCAATCTATGTCATTCATTATCTTGTTCTCTATATTCTTCCATTTTTTAGGAGATTCATACTCTCCATGTCTTCTATCCAATTGGAACATCAACCTTCTTAGTCCTTTAGTATCATTATACATGGTTATATTGAATATGTAAAATTTAGTGTAACGTGTAACATAGAAGGATGCACTAAATTTAATGCACCACAGGAACGTATGTGAGAACCATATGCCTAAATTAATACAAAAAGATACAAAATATTGATCATCTGGAGCATTAATGATCTACTTTCAAGTCGTTATGTCAATGCAATGCGATATTTGCAAATCATGTCGAACATTGATATTATCCAATTCTAAGTTCATGAACAAGCCATACACCAAATTGGTGTATGATACCCCCTTTTTTGTGGGACAAGAGACCCACCTCCGCGCAACGATTTGACTGATAAGTCTATGAAGGCATTAATGATCTACTTTTCTAATCAAAGATGTATATTGTTTGATGGGATAAGTTGAGCTTCATAATTCCTTACCTTGAACATTCCGCTGGATTGTATAGCATTTTATTGTAGTTATACATCGAATTTCCTTTTTCAATTGAGATTCACATATGTGCTATAGAGTGGTTTAAACATTGAATACAGTGAAAGGATTAAATACTTGTTATTGCAAGTATTTACTTGTATTGAACTCTATATTTTAATATAAGAATATTTAGAGTGAAATGCCCTTCCTATAGTTATATACTATTGTTATTTTTGCATCATTAATGTATTCATGTTATTTTAGCCAAAATGATGCAAGAAATTTGAATCCCCATTTTGTCCCAAACGTACTAGAAGTGGGTAGAGAGTTCAAATAATAGTTAAAACTATATGTAAGTAATGTTATTTTCTTGTTTGGACTTTTATGCACCTTAAAATCTATTAATAATAAGAATGTCAAAATCTCCCTCCCTTATAGTCTTTACTCTAGGAGGAGACTCACTAACTTCATTCTAACATTTTCCCCTCAATTCAAACCATATTTGCCATAAGTATATTCCAAATTCCTCTTCCAATAATTGGGTCCAAATTGAGTTGAAACTACTCTTTTTAACTAATGGAGTCCTCCGTGAAAAATGCTTTAATTAAAGGTGAATGTCAATGACAAAACCCTTATTTCAATGAAATTGATGCAATTCACTATATGCAATGACTAATAGTAATGAGATATGCATATTTCACGACATCTTGAGTTTTAAATCTAGTCTACATTTAATATATTATTTATATAGATTAATTTAAAATTTAAAGAATTAAAAAAATTATGGAGCATAATTATGTAGTAAATTTTTTGCCCAAGCAAAGCTTCACACGCCTATCCTCTACCTCAAAACTTCTATGTGCGTTTGATTCCAAAATATTTAATAAAAAAAAGGAATGAGATTCACTAATGTGACAAGTAAATCAGAGTTTTGGCGTTGTTTGTGTCAAAAAAAAGCCATGGTGTTAGGGAAATTGCAATTACTAGAAAACGAATCAGGTGAATTAAATTAGTGGCAGTGCAAGTGATAATATATTAAAATCTACAAGTGTAGAGGCGTAGACATTTTCTATGGATCTTCGTACCTTTGAACTTGGGGAGTTAAGTTACACACCTTCGCACTCATAGATTCGAAAGGAAGTTGTATTGCAAATAGAAGATATGAAATTCGAGAAGCCAGGGTTTGAAAATTAATACAAGCATTCACAGCGGGAATGATAATTTCATGTAAAAATATTATGAATGGAATTTTCTCCATACACACAATGTATGTTATATTCCAATTGCAAATGTTTTTTTTCCAAAGTAAAGTTGCTATATCTTTCTCGGGCCTCAAGAAGAGTTGAAATCTAGAAGAATTGTGAGATAAACACATTGATTTTATTTATTATTGACTAAAATATAGAATTGTGTGGTTGAACATAGAGGTTGGTCTGCACTGGGATAACTTCCAAATAGTGGAGGTTGGCCTTGTTATCACTCTGTAAATTTCCCTGGGCTGAGGAGAGAAATTCCAGAGGTAACCACAAACCACTTTTAGGTTAGGATCCAACCCTACTAGCCTTGGATAGGGCTCTCTCACTAGGGTTTCACTCAGTCAATCAAGTGACTAAAATATTTCTTGGGATTAGGTTGGTTATGAGGATAAAAAATGTAGGTTTAAGTTGTTGTTTTAAGGTAGGCAAAAGAAGGAAGATCCACTTCAAATAGGCTCAGTATAGTTAATGATTCAAGTGAATAAGGGATGATGATGATATTTTGAGCAAAGGAAGGATAGGAAGCTCTGTTGATAATTAACCAAGTTTCGTTGTAGTGAGTGGATGAGTGCAGCATCGAAAGGTGACAATAAGAGCATCAAACTATAGAAGAATTCAAATTTCCATTAAAAGAAAAGGAAACACATGAATGTTCAGCTAATATAAAGCAAAGCACAAAGTGAATTCTGCAAAAATCCTTTAAGCTGAGCATGAAGAATTTTTTTCACACCATGGAAACATGAGAAAAATTTGTAACAAAGAGAATACACATACCAATACATCTCACACAAGAATCCCTGTCAAAACACCTTCTGCCTTCTTCTATTCACTTGAAGAAATGATACAAAATGCAAAATTTGCATACTAGCTTATTCACACTAACCAACCACTTTTCCATTACATGTACATCATAATATAGACTCAAAAGAGTTATTTCCCACCTCCAGGGTTCAAATTAATCATTAGGAATGTTGTTCCTAACATCTGCAAGAAAAATAGAACTAATTGCTAAAAACTAGGGACTTGTTTAAACCAATTCTTTTCTAAGCATTTGCATTAATTCCTCAACCCCAAAGCTAGCTTGTTAGTGTCCAAATGTTTTATTACAGTTAATAACACCTAAAAATCAAATTACATCATGTTTTTACTAATATAACTTGCTCAAAAAGATGATTGTCTAGTTTCGCAGTGCATTCGCAACAAGTCTACTATGAAACAAGGACTAAATTTCTAGAAAAATAAGGCTAAAAAACTAGCTCATATCTCCTGAATCCTGAAATTTGTTACAAAAGAAAATAATTTTTGTAGATGAGAGTGTACTTGAGATAAACCTCTCTCAGTGTCCAAAAATTCTTCTCCATCTCTTCACAATCCGCACCTAAACATGATAACTAAAACAGGAAATGACAAAACCTGAAGCATAGGTTCTAAAGATGCATTTGAATTTTCCAATCTATAACACCTCTGTATAAACAGAAGGAGGTTTTTGCTCTTTGGCCCGTTCTTGGAAGAACCCTCTTTCATTTTTTTGAAATGCATTCACGTTTGGTGAGAAAACACTTTTTAAAATGATGACAAAACTAGTCAAAACGCAGCAAACTATCAACTTTTGCAGCACCTGTTAACTTTCCCAACACCTTCAAAATTATGAGCATATAGTGGATTCCTCTAATATAAAGTGTTGGAGGAAACAAGTAGGTGTTGTGAAATCGTTATAAAATCCTGCAAGACAACCAAAACATCAAAATTGGGTCATCTCCTCATCATAAAATACTATACAAAATGTGCAGCATGCCCTTGCAGCAAATTACCAAAAATGCAGCGATTATGAATTGGATTTCTTTGTTGGTATTGAAAAACTTTGGCAACTCATGCATGAAAATTACAACTTCTTACAGTCAAGGAACAAAGAGTGAGTCGGTTTTGCACTTGTGAAAAGAGTTTGGACTTCAGATTGAGAAGAAAAATAACACTGTGTGGAAATGCAGCAAAGAGAAAATGCAACGACAACAGAAACGCACCAAGGATAAAATTATATATCTTGCAGGCTTTCTACTATTTTTTCTAGCTCACACATGCAACTTGGGGATTCTTGCGGCATTAAGGAACAAGGATAAACTAAGATTTGCACCTGTGAAGGAGAATGGACTAGTGGTTTGTGAGTGATATAACATTGTGTGGAAACGCAACACCTCTTCCTCCTTTTCGCAACAAAGTAGCACAATCAAACCATAGGCCTCTGATGCAAATGAACAAGAACTGAGCGATGTAGGATGAAGGGAGAAGTGTAAAGAACCTCTCAAAGTGGCCTGAAGTGGAGTTGATATCAAAAAACTTGATTTGAAGTTGTGATGATGAATGCGCAACATATCCTGGATGAGGAAATGAAATTGATTGTCCTTATGACCATTATACTCCTGCTGAGGTCATAACCAATTTTGAAAAGACATCTAAACTGACCTAATAGAACCTCCAAATCTGTGCCCAATCCTTTGTCATGATTGTTTTGATGTAGACTTGATCTCCATATTTAGATGACTGACTTATGATAACCAAGGTTTGATGATATGACCCCTAGACTCTTTTATAATGACAAATGACCCCTCATGATTGCCAATTCAAATCATGGCTCCTTATGACCTTACAATTTGAATTATGGCACAAAGACTCTTTTTTAAATTCAAAATATTTACAATGTTACTTTGACAAATTTGACCTCTTTATGCAAAAAACCCCTTTAGACCATCACACTCATGAAACCCAGACTAATATTTACAAAAATGACCTCAAATGAAATAGTAAGACAAAAGTGACTGGTATTCCTATATTATAGGACCCTAACATGCTTAATACATGCTTCATCCTTTCCATATCAGATTTCGAGAAATAAACCTCAGTCAACTTGAAATCAGGATAGTTATTAGAAATCGTAGTGAGACATTTTCTTTGTATCTCAATTGATAGTCGTGGAATTGCAGTGATATTAGGAGGAAAAACTTCAACAACCCTCAAAGATTTTTTCTATTCACATAATCCACATAATGTTTTATTGGATCTCCTTCATCATGGAAGACAATCATGTCCCTAAGAAGGTAGGTAGGTAAAAGGACATGTTTATACGTAAAGCTTTTCATCAATTCCAACATCCTGCAAGTTGTACTTAAAAAACACAAACATTTCTCTTAATTATTTTGTATAAAATATAGTAAATATTTAATGTCATTATTCACTTTATTTTTTATTTATTAAAAAATAAAGTCATGGAACAAGTTTAGATATCTACTTTACATTTGGTTTATGCCTATTATTAATATTTTAGTAATGTATATTATTATTATTATTAAACAAAAATGTTCACGCTTCCACGCAATGAAATCACAAATATTATTATTAAACAAAAATGTTCACACTACCGCACAATGAAAACAAAATTATTATTATTAAACAAAAGTGTTCACACTTCCACACAATGAAAACAAAAATATTATTATTAAACAAATCCCACACAAGGAAAACACAAATATTATTATTAAACAAAAATATTCACGCTTTTGCACAACGAAAACACAAATATTATTGTTAAACAAAAATGTTCACACTTCCGCACAACGATAACACAAATATTATTATTAAACAAAAATGTTCACACTTCTGCACAACGAAACAAAAAATATTATTATTAAACAAAAATGTTCACATTTCCACACAACAGAAACAAAAATCTTATTATTAAACAAAAATGTTCACACTTCTGCACAACAAAAACACAAATGCTTAAGTTAGATTGGTTGGAGGGCAAAACGAAGAATGGAGCAATCACAAACATAACAGAATGAGTTCGGGTGAAATGTGAGTTGTGAAACAAGGTGCGAAGGAAGTTGTGCAGAGGTATATGTGCAGAGGAAGCAATGCGGAGATGGTTATGCGGAGGAAGCGTTTAGAGAAATGGAAATGCACTCACTTAATCAATTAATTAACCATAGTGGTGGAGGCAGGAACTATATTGCATTGCGGCTTATCATTCTTGTTCATAATTACACCTAACTTCTTTTAATGCAATCAAATAGCTACTTAAATTTTAAGGTAGATCAATTATCTTATAGGGTGTTATTTCTTGAATAAACTAAAATCCCTATCTAAATTATTCATAGTTGTCATCCTTAAATATGAAAATGCATGAACTAAACGGCTTCTATGTCATGAACATAGGTAAGTTCAATAAATGAACATGCCATATCTGCCATATCTTCTCCCTTCAAGAGTCTCACCCACCCTTTCGATTCATAGTACCACCATCATAAAGAGACACAAAAATTTTAATTGAAGGATTATTTTCACTAAAATTATTACAACGGTGTGGTTTGCAAGATGTTTTCTATTACCTTATATTGCAAAATTATTCATATTAAAGATTTAAATTGAAAATTTATTTTTCCACACAAGCTCACTGTAGTGGTGATCCGGAAGACATAAGCCTTTAATATGTAGTGGATGAAAATCCCCCCTAGAAAAATTGTCAATAATAGTAGAGTATCATCAATGGTAAGGCCATGGAATCTAAGATGTTGGTGAATTTGGGTGTATCAATTGAGATTTGATTTAACAACGAAGTTATCATTTGTATGTTAGATGACTCAAACCATCTATAAGTTTGAAATCACTAATTTCAAACTCTAATTTGAATTTACACGTTTGAAAACTTTAATTTAAAATGCTACTTAAAATCTACCATTCTCAAATTCCAATCATCTATTGTATTTGAATTTAAGTTGTTAAATTGGTTTAAGAAATTGTACGGTTATCGGCCACATCAATGTGATACATGTGTCCTTAGATCTAAAAAGCACTCTCAGAATCGATCACAATGGAAATGTGTTAGACAAACTTCAAGCCTAATACATAAGTTTTAATAGTGGTCTTGTTATGGGTTAGATTTCCCAATTTGCTTTGAAATATTATTGTAGTTCACTTTAATTGGCATAAGTAATTCTGTGAGTACTTCCATCCCCTGACTTCAACAATTAATATAATTAATATTAGTAGTTTCACTACCTACAGTGGAATATGGTATTTGTGTATTATTAAGCAACATTCTCTTTAGCTGCATTGTGGTGGCATATGGTACCCAAGATGGACTCAATTATTATTGGAATATAAATATGCTACTTTAGAAGGTGTATTTCGCTTTTACTCAGGTAAAGGTCATGTGGTGGCTTTTTTCTAAAATATTAAGTCAGTGCTAATTCTAGTAATAAAAATGTAAAAGTGGATTTTTTATTAAATATTAAATTATTTCTATTTAATTTTAAAAGGAAAATTTATGGTGCAGTTTAACTTACAGACGAAATGACCTTTTTCACTGGAATTTGATGATACAATTTCAAACAAGATTGTGATTTTTTGTTATTCAAAATATATTTTGAAATGCATAAATGGATTCAACACCCTGAAAAGAACCTTGGGGCACTCAAATTATATATATTAAACAATTTAAACTCAAGTTTTTAAATATCTCTACTAGATTTTGGTTATAATCAACAAAAAAAAACCCTGAAAAATGCTATTTTGTATATTAGTTAGACTACACAAAAATGTGTAAGTGCTAGAGGTAAAACTAGTCAAGACTTCATGAAATTCGCCATTTGTCACTTGTTATGGTGAAGATAATGTAATATAAATGATTAACCTCTTAGAATAAGTCCCTCTAATTAATTAGTGCTTTGGAATTTGTGAAGTAGAGACATGATTCCAATCCATATTGGTGCTAGAGAAATTGAATATAAATGCAAGTCAGTAATTCAATAAAGTAATTAATAATGATTGATTTATTAATTGAATTATAATTTTTTTTTAAATTAAAGGAAAAATTAAAACTAAAGTTGCATCAAGATGCTCATTTTATAAGAGATGTGTAATTCCTTTTGTGTTCATTCTCAATTTCACACATGTCTCTTTTAAAATAAAAATTAAATTAAATTAAAAATCTTAGAATGCACGCTCATATGATTCATGATCAATACAAAGATTTTCTGGAGAAATCACATATTAAATTTTATGTCGACGTGTTTCAAACCACTTACTATGGTTCATCATTTATGTCCTCATGGCGAACCATAATAAGTGGTGTGAAAGGTGTCGACATAAAATTTGATATGTGATTTCTCCATAAAATATTTGTATACAATAAAAAATGTTGACTATAATAGAAAACATACATGAATATACATATTTGGCTAGTTTTAATTAAAAACATTAATAATCTCATTTTCATTGTTCTCACTATGTTGTGATTGATAATCCAACCCAGTGTGAGGGAGAGAGTAAAGATATTTCACTCTCCTTCTTAACTATAAATAAAATATGACATTTAAAAAATATTAATAATAGTAAAACATCAATGTGGATGCATAAGTAATATTGGCGTGTATTTAAAAATATATTAATAGTAAAAAAAACATTTTAATGTGAACAATATAATTCAAAAATAAAATATTCCAATGACCTTATTAAATAAAATATTTCGATGTTAATTATGTACGTATTATATATGGTAAAAAAAATGTATATATTATATAAGCAATTGGAAAAAAAAAATATGATTAAAATATTTCAAGTAGATTTATTATTCTACATTTTGACTTTGCAATAAGATGTTCATCTCAAGGGATTTGATTCTTCTTAATGCTTACTAGATCATGGTTAAGATGAATCCTTTTATATAATCGAATACACATAATTAATAATTAATAATTAAATTTTATAATTATATACTTTAAATAAACTTAAGTATTGAATTTATATGTTCTCTTTAATAATTATAAATTTAAATTTGGAAAAATTATATATAGAGAGATTATAACATTTTAGTACAATTTAATATTAAATTATATATAATTATATAGAGAAAGAAATTGGTAGGTCTCGTGTGGGTTTTCAACCACTATAGAAATAGATAAGCAACTTGGGATTTGAACATGGGATCTTTTACTCTCATTTACTTTACCTTTTCACGATCTTTCTTTCTTCTTCTTTTCGAACTAGGTTGAGCCTAGGCCAGGGAAAACCCCAATTTTGGATGAAAGAACAATCTTCCGACCAATGGGATGCTATGACATGGATTGTGTGAAGCTAGGTCGAGCTTGGACGCCCCTTGGGATAGTTTGATTCCTTCGAAAAGTGGCTCCCATCCTCAACCCTTCCCCATGAGATTTGAACTTGAATCCTCGAGACAGGGGGCTTAGGAAGGGCATTGGTCATTCAAGCGATGAACATATAGGACAAACTTGTGTTTGGTTTCCCATGGAGGATTCAATACGCAGAGTTCTGAGGTGGCTTTTGTCACTCATCTTTCGGCAGTCTCATTTCCCTAGGTAATTTCACAGATTTCTAGAATTTCTAAGACTGATTTCGACTTTTCGTCTGGTTACTTGATTGAAAATTTCTTTAAGGTTTAGAAACTGGGCTCTATAGGTTGAGTGGATGTTTGGATTCGAGTGTTGTCTTGAGCCCAATAGCATGCCCATGAAGTTGTTGAAACCTTTCATCTTGCGGTTTCCCTATAAATTTAGAGCAAAATACAGAACCTAGAGACCATAATAGCGAGAGATAGGCAAGTCTTCTCTAATTCGGAGGTCATTAAGGAAATAGGATAGTGGGTTCCTAACCCTAGTCTTACCAGGGGAAGGAAAAAGTAGTATTATCAAGCTTTGTCTCTCTATTAGCAATTGAAACTCTACTAGGAAGGGTCCTTAATGGGAGGCAAGCCGAAATGTATAATGTTTTTGCAGGTCACGAAGATGTGAAATGGGAATAGAGAAACCAACAATTCTATATGGAAAGAATGGATGTGCATCTGGCTCAACTTGAGAGACATATCCCTTACATCCTTGTTATGTCAGCTTCTTCAGGATCTAGTGCACAAGATCATGCACCAATAACTTCATTTGATACCTAGTTCTTTCATGATTTCTGTCAGTTTTTTGTCAACTTTCAATTTTTTTTGTTTTGGGATTATGCAATAGAATCGCTTGTTATGCTTCAGATGTTGAGACTCTTGAAACGTTGGGCTACTTATTCTATAGGCAAGTAATCAACAACATCTGATTTACTATTGGGCAGATTGAGACCACCTATCATAACATATGTTGATAATGGAATGATGACTAATTCACTGGATATAATATTGTTGTGAGACAACAAAAAAATATCAACTTAAAAAAATATTAAAATTATGTAATCTTTAGTGATTATAAATTTAAATTTAAAAAAGTAAGATAAAATTAAATAAATTAAAATTTAATTTTAAATTAAATATTATGTTATGATTATTTTATATTTCATGACACATTACACATCAATTTAATATTTTATTCAAATTTAATTTTAAATTATAGTAACATTTTATTCAAAATTATTTTTAAATTAAATATTATTATAATTTTGAAGTTTCACGTATCAATTTAATATTTTATTCAAATTTAAGCTTAAATAAATATTAGTATAATTTTGAATTTCAAATAATAATGACACGTATAATTTCTAGAGTTCGGTAAGATTCTTTGAAGTTTTTGAATATTAATATTAATTCCTAATGCTTTTAAAGGGATGGGAATCATTAAGATTCACTTTAATTTTCAAAAGATTTTAAAGTTGAATAACTTGTATATCTATATAGTACGACGCCTAGAGCACCAAACCAAAAAGGAGAGAATAACACTCTCAAGTTCGTGAAAGATGTTGTGCTCACACTGTAAATTGCATGTAAAGGTTCGAAAGTTTTTTTAATTGTCCTTTGGTGAATGTTTTAAAGTGTCATGAGTGGTTTTTCCAAACAGATAAATGCACCGAGGGTAACGGTGTGGTTTTCTCAATTTATTGACATCGACTTGACACGCTAACGGTAGTATCATCACTGTATAAAGTAGTATTAAAAACAGTGGAGTTTTTTTATACCTGCCCTAGGCAAGTTATATTATTTTGTAATTGATTTGAGTCCAAATACATTGGCTCTTAATTACTTTATATAACAAATTATTTATTTAAATATTAAGTAAATTTATTCTAACATTTTATTAATGAGTATTGCATGGCAATTTAGTCCTTATTGTTTATGGAAATGTTTATCAACGCTTCTTAAGTCCTCGGGAACAAAACTTAGAAGTGATAAATTTAAAGAATAAATATAGATACATATTCCATACACATTTTTCTTTAAAATATGAAAACACATGGGAGGAAGATGAATATTTGTGTTATACACATATCCATGATGATTTATGTAAGTGGAATGCTTCCAAAAACACAGCATAAAAGGTTGAATTCAATAAAGCCTTATTCTTTGTAAGAAACGATGCTATTGGGATTAGTGATTCATCCAAAATTATCTATGCAACTATCTTTGTTTTTCTCTAAGGTTATCTATTCCATTTATGAATTTGTTCAAGTATTCACTAATTACTATCCATTACTTTTTGCATAAAAGGCGGGTACTAAACAACAACGTTGCATATTACACTTGTTAATTAATATTATGAAATTTATAAAAATAAAATATATATTTGATTAGAATGAATACTAAATAACTTATAATTATTAATTATTAAATAATACCTTTTAACTAACTATTAACACCAATTAAAATTATTTTATATATTTTTATATTTTTATTTTACAGGATTGGTCACCTAATATAACTAATTTCCCTTAAAAATTTTATGACCATGGTCCTTAAGTCAAAATTAGCCGTTGGTCTTGTTAACTGTTGGAGAACCTGCTCAGACTATTTAACATGCTAAGCTGGATCTGTTTCTTCAACTTGTCCTAACGATGAACCACACTGGTTGGTTCGAAACGCGTCGACAAATGGTTTCTCATGTGATTTTCGCCGAAAAAAATCTCTCGTAAACTTGATATGGATCACAGAAGCCTCAACTCTACATTAGAATGACGATAATAATTGTTTTTGGTTTATTAATTTAAATAAATATAAATAATTATTTTATTTTTGAAAAATTTGATTGGAATGGAAATGTGAATGTTAATATATCAAATAGATCCTTTAAGATATTAAAGATTTTCTAGCCAATTATGGATAGAATGGACTGATTATAGAAGTGTTTTCACTCATCCTACCTCATCCTTTTGAATGAAGATCGTCTCAAGGAGCATCAAAGGAATCAATGGTAAGAGAAAGAAGTGGCTTTTATAGAACAAGTTACTTATAGAATCATTGAATATCCTTCTTTTTCTTTTTCCTTTTCTTTTTCCAAACAAGGTTGAGCCTAAGCTGGGGCCAGCTACAATGTTGGATGGAAGAATAATTTGTCCACCAATAGGATGTTATCACCAGGATTGTGCAAAGTTTGAACCAGCTTGGATTTCCCTTTGGGATGGTTTAATTCCCCCAAAGCTGTCTGCCATCCTCAACCCCTCCCCATGAGATTTTATCCTGTGATTTGAATCATTGGATATCCTTATGATATAAGAAACAAAATGTCTTAGTGCAATAGAAAATTCAATTTCATATAGATGTCAGAAAAGGAGTAGGATTATGGATTTAGATGCTAAGGGTTAGGAGGGAAGTATAGCTCTCTTATGGAATCTAAAAATGATGATGCTAGAGAATATCTTTGCCACTGCTTGGAGTATCACTACCAAATTTCAAGTCATTCGATTTGTAGAAATTGGCTATGCTACCAATGTATGTGGGCTTCATTACTGGAGAAGAAAAAAATTCTATAGTGTTTAATAGCCCTAAAAGAAATCATAGGGGAGAAGCATTGGATTCTTAGAGGATACATTAATAATATCTTACTTAGGTGACGAAATTTTGATAGAAAAGTGTTCAAGGAATTTATTTGAAAAAATTGTTTTCTTGCTCTAGCACTGGTCAATAGACAACATTAATACACAAGGACACTCTCTTATTCAAATTCCAACAAAAGCTATAATTTTTTCAAGAAACACTTAAATCTTTGGACTAAATTATTTTTGGTGACATCTTTCAAGCCCAAAATGACCTAGAATCTAAGATGGAAGACATGCAACAATAGATCATCCTCCATGGACACTTTAACACCTTGAAAATAGAATAGTAGGTCACACTTCAGTTGGAGGAGAGATACAAACCAGAATAGTAGAAAACTTCATGGGTTCAATGGCTAATGGAAGGAAAAAGGAACTCTTAATTTTTTTTCATCACTCCATGATCCAACATAGGCACTCTAACCGAATCACACACACACACCTCCAAAATAACCAAGGAAATAACCTCACTTCTCATTTGGACATTGAGTAAGAGTTGGCTAGTTTTTATAGTAATATTTTAGTCAATCCTTGATTTTATCACTCTCCCACCATAAGGAATATCACATATCATATCCCTAAGTTTGTCTCACGGGAGCATAATAATGGCTTCATGAGACCTATTATTATGGAGAAGGTAGAACATGCAACCTTGGTTATGCCAATTGGAAAATCCATCTGTTTGGATTGGTTCACTATTGACTTATTTCATCACTGCTAGCCTATTGTTAAGGAGAAGGTCTAGCGCCTTGTGGAAGAATCCCATTGAATTTTTGGAGTCCTATTAGCCTTAAATGCAACCTTCCTCGCTCTTGTCTCTAAAGAGGAGAAGGCCTTGAATCCTAGGAATTTTCATCATATTACCCTTTACAATATCATCACCAAATCATTGCTTCTTGTTTCAAACCTTTGCTCCCTCTTATCATCTCCTGAGAGAAATCTAGTTACATTGAAGGTAAGAAAATTCTAAATAGAATCATTCTAGCCCATGAAGTGATCCACTCTCTAAAATATTCTCAAATTCCTAGCATGATCATTAAGGTTGATATGTTTAAATCTTTTGAAAAACTATGTTAGCAGTATATTAGGGAAGTTCTTATCAATTTTGGATTTGGAAACACTGGGTGAATTGGATTATTTCCTTAACCTCCTCAACCTTTTTCTTAATTTTGTTCAATGGTTCTCTATCCTTGACTTTTACCCCTTAAGAGGCATAATGTAGGAAGACCCTATCTCACCCTTCCTCTTTATCTTAATGGTTGAAGGCCTATGTAGAAGCCTCAAGGGTGTTTCTCATGACATATTTCTTCATGGACTACACTTGTATGGGATCAACCCCTTGATCACCCATAGTTAATTTGTTGATGATACAAGGCTTATGGGGGGGACTTATGTTCGAGAGGCTCGACAAATAAAAAGAGTCATATATGACTTCATGGTAGCCTTACATATACCTATCTGTTAGGATAAATGTCAGTTTTTTTCTTTAATAGTTTCGTTATTGTTTAATTTCACATTTCTAGAGTCCTTGGTTTCAAAAGAGATCCCTTCTATCCAAATATGTAGGGGCCCGACTTGTGAAGAATGCACTTGGGAATATTCCTTGGGAGGATTTCTTGGAAAAATAGGAAAATAAGATCTATTTAGGGACCTCTTTCTCTCTTAACATTGTGAGTCATATTATCCTCCTCAAATATATCTTGCAGTCAGTTCCCTTGTATCCATTCTCTTCATTGGTTCCTCCCAAGCATATTTTCCACCCCATCTACAATCTACAAAGAAATTTATCTGGAACAATACTAGTAAATGGAATAATGGGAATTAGTGTTTTGGGATAAGTTGCGCCTTCTAAGTTGGTGGGTGGTTTGTGGCTTAGAGACCCAAAGAAAATAAATCTAGTTCTAGGAACTAAAACATGGTAGTGTTGGTTAAGGGGAAGGTAGGATGTTTGGGGCCAACTATGGAGAAAAAATTTTTCCCTTGATATGGAGAAACAACAATTAGTTCGAATGAAAGGTGACAAACTTGGATCGAATGTAGCATGTCAGAAGAAATATTTGGTGTGAACACATAGTGTTTTGGAAATTTGTGATGGATCTTTGGCCCTCTTTTGGGGAAATCTTGGAAATAGTTTCCTAAATTGTAGTATCAACATTATTATATCAAAGAATACCTCAATGCTCCTCAACCACTCTTTGATTCTCACTTCTAGAAAGAGGCTCATGATACAACTACTCAGAGAGAATCAACTTCTTCTTGGTATGAGCTTCGCTTTTCAATGGCTTTGACACCTAGTCATTGAATAATGATTTCCATAAGCATATAATATGAGTAAAGGATGCACCTACTACTCTCATATGGGGTTATGCTATAATATGCACTTTTAACATCGATGAGCTTTATAATCTCAAGGTTGTCAATCACCTCCTACCATGGGAGGATGTTTGGCAAAAAGTTTGGATGACAAACCTTTGGCCTAATGTTTCCACCTTGCTTCATTCCGTTTCCCATCAAAATATCCTTACTTGGGAAAATATCTCCCATTGTGGTTGGGCCCTCCTTATTCTTCCTTTCTTATGAAGATGGGAAAAAAATGGAGCACCTTCTCAACGCCTTCCTTTTAGTTCCACTGTCTAGGATCAATATGCCACACTACTTTGAAATATAATTTAGGAATAGAGATAGTTATTTAGATAACCTAGCTTCTTGGTGCACTAATTCTTATCAAAATCTAGTGATAAATTGAATATGGTGACTTCACCCTAGACTTGTTGTTAAGTTTAGGTATGTTCTATGCTAGAGCAATTTATTTAAATTTTCACAGTTAGCAATCACATCAGCATTAAGATAAACTACAGATAGAACATAAATATAAATCGTAGAAGACAAACCAAGACAAGAGGACACAAGATGTGGCGCTAGCCAGAGGAAAACCCCACAATGTGTGGGGAAACCCTTGATCAATTCTTCTTTTATGTTCTTCAAAGTTCAGCAGAGAAAGAGAGAGAGAGAGATAGTACATTTACAATAGAAGTCAACACTTTGACTTATTTAGATCTAGCATAGATCATTTCGTATAACGATGAGATCAGTTGAAGACATTCTACTTCAACTAATTCTCTAGGGTGACTCCTTCACCTATCATCATGCTGCATCTTGTCCATTTGCTACACCTTACTGTGTAGCACCATCATGCTGCATCATGCATCATCATGCTGCTCATGATCTCATACATCACGCTGCTACCCATGCTCCATGCATCATTGTGTTGCCCATGCACATTATATCATACATCATGCTACTCATAATGATACCCATCATGTTATCTTTCTGTTGCTTCATTATGGAGTTCATATACATATCAGCCTTAGATGCTTGCTATGGCATGTAGCCTAGCAAAGTAGCTAGGATATAGTTAGACGCAATACTCCACGCAGTCCCATTATTTCCGTATAGGGTTTGCTCAGGGCTGTATTCCTTACACAGCATATACATAAGACTGCGTTCCATCATGTGACTGCATTCCATATATGTATGTGAATGCGTTCCATACAATATATATGTCCATCTATATGACAGTGTTCCATACAGCGTATTCTTTACATTACAGCGTGTTCCTTCTTACCTTGTTGCCTTGACATCATTACATATATGTATGTGACTGCGTTTTCATTACATCATGTTCCTTCTTACCTTGTTTCCTTGACAACATTCCATCATGTAACTACGTTCATATTACAGTGTGTTCCTTCTTACTTTGCTGCCTAACTGCGTTCATATGTACAGTCTTCATTACTGAGTGCCTTGACTGCGTTCATATGTACAACCTTCATTACCTTGGTTGCGTTCATTATGTGTGTTAGGGTTTGCGTATTAGTGTACCATAAATATATCAACGTATCAGCATATCAGCGTGTTAGGGTTCAATTCGTAGATGAATACATCTCAGCGGATTCATGACTGCGTTGGATTATGGCCTGCGTATATATATATATATATATATATATATATATATATATATATATATATATATATATATATATATATATATATATATGTTGTCCTGTGTACATATATATTGTTTTCTTGCATATATATATGGCTATTGTGTTTATGCTCTCCTCATGTTATGACTGCGGCTCTTTTATTTTACAGCGGCTACATTTATGTTGGACAACAAATAAGTGCTCCAAGCTGTGTGTATATATCTTGTTGTGTATATATATTAGTATATCCATCCACGCATAAGCTAGGGCATCATCCCATGTATCTTCTTGTGTGTCTATCCTTCACCAAAAACCCAAGACGTGGTGAGGAGCAGATCACATGAAGAGTATATATAAATGACATCAAATCCTCTTATATTTATACCAAAACGTATAGGTTGAATAGACATGACGTTTGGGCTTCTTGAGCCTACATAAGATGCTGGTCGGCTAGATAATAAATCCATAATCAGAATAAATTCATATCTCCATAAATACTTATCGAAATCGGATGATCTTTGGATCAATCCTACACCTCTCGACGAGAGGGATCCAATAAAAATATTAGCTGCCATAAATAAGCTAACCCACATGGAGTTTGGCCCTAGTTGCCAATTTTAACACTTGTTATGTGGAAGGTGTGAAAGGAAAATAATTAACACATTTTGAAGTCTATTGAGTAGAACTGGAAATAAGTTTGGGCTTGTATATAAAAGAGCATTCATGAGATTATTTTCTAACCCCTTGGACTATTGAGCATTTAGACTGCAATAACATATTGTTAGTGTCAGTATCTTCATCCCTCCATCAGTGATCAAATTCTCTTGTTGCATTGCATGTTAGGTGTCTCATTTGGTCATCTGCATTCCATTAGGGTCATGGATCATCTAATGGTAGCAGCATTTTATAAATTTTCCCTCATGTTCTTTACCTGCTGGCCCATTTTCATACATCTAGATCATCTGCAGTCATTTTTTGTCCTTAAATCTGCCAAAGTCATTTTTAGGGTTTTAGGTCTCATTAGGTCTAGGGTTTTGTCAATAAGGTCTTGAAAATACTCAATAATGGTTAGCAGGCGCATGAGGAGGTCAAATAAAGTCTCAGCAACAATAATTTCAATAATCACATGCTTAGTGATTGATTTTTCCTCAAAACCCTATTTTGAGGAAAAACAGAGTTTTTTATGTTTCATGTACAAATTTGATGTAATTTCATTTTTTCCATATGTAATATTTCCAAGAGGAAACCCTGGTCACCTTGCCAAGCCTCTACCACTCCAGTTCCTACAAAAGAAACAAAATGTCAAAGCATTTAGTCCATCAAAGGCAAAAAGTAAAGCAAACTGTCCAAAACAGAGTTTTAAAAAGCAAGTGAAAATCAAACATTAGGAAAGTGGGTTTTCTTGAGTCAAAAATTAAAATCATTGCTATATAAAGTGTATTCATGCCAAAGAGGTTCATTTGCATGCCAAAGGGGAAGAGAGCAAGTGCATTTGTGTTTTTAGAAGCCAAGGGAGCGATTTTTGTACTAAAACAGAGAAAATTGCAGGCGCGGCACACCTGGGTTAAGGCGCGGCGCACACAGAGCGCACTCCACATTCAAATTCATAACTGGCACGATGCACCGAGCCAGCGCGGCGGACCTGTGAGGTGGCACGACACACCAGTCTACAAGGCTCGAAATCATTCACATCTTCCTCCAAAGGCTCTCAAATTGTAAATTCCTCATTGCACAAGTAAGTTCATGTTCACACCTAATCTTCAACGGTTGGGTAAACTGGAACGTGAACAGTCATCAAGAAGATGAACTGATCCATCCCATTTTTGTATATAAATGATAGCTATCTAATGAAATAATCAATCAGTCTTATCTGCAAAGTCTGGAGTTACCCTGGCCTGACATGGTATCAGAGCACAGGTCCCAGATTCCTTGTAACTCCTCTCATTTATTCTCTGCCCATGAATACCTGAGCGCTGCCTCTGTCCTGCATCTCAACCACGTTGATTCTCTGCACATGAATGTGTCGGTTATACCCTTTTTTTTCGCTGCCTCTCTGCACATGAATACCTGACACTGCCAACGCTGCCCCTCCATACTGTCCTAATTGTCCTAGCGTTTCATGGAAATTATTAACGCTGTCCTGGTAGTTTGCTCCACGTATTAGGTGGTAGCCTGAAACGTTTCTGGTTTCTGGTGGCCTATGCAGGTCTCATCAATTATTGCAAGAAACCAAGAGTTGCGCTGGGAGAGTTATGCTGAACGCTGGAAGAGCTAAACGCAGTCGATTGGCCTGACACAACTCTGTGACGACACTCCTCAAGTCCAACAAGGATACACGAAAGAGCTTGACAAGGCTTTCAGATTATTGGGTTGGATTCTTTTCCCATCTTTTTGCATTGAACTCGTCCATAAAAGTCTCTGGTATTCATCTGCGACTGTTTCAATTCCCTTTATCCATGGCCGGCTTCTAAGCAACTGGGTTATATTTGTAGCTGTTCTCTTTTCCTGGCTTTACAGAGCTGGCTTGTTCTTGTTGGGCTGTGTGCTCTTTCGCTTGACGTGCCATCTACAAATTCTTAGATTCGAGGGTTTCAGAAAATTTCTTGAAGAATACAGTTCCGATGTTAGTATAATCTTGAAGGAGCACATGAGAATCAGGCACCAGCTTTTGGTTACCAGTCACCGTTTTCGCATTTTCATTCTCGCATCCGCCAACATTTTTGTTTTTCTTGGAAATGAGACGTTAAAGAAAAGCAGAGGATTCGAAAACTCGGGTAACGATGGTGAATACAGTAAGTTCAGATGTTTAAAGAATTTTGAGAATGTTGAACAATGGTATATGTACATTGATTAGCATATGTTTTGATGCGCTGTCCCATTAAACTATATATATATTGGTGGAGATGCGGGGTATGCGTTTACGGAATAATCTATTTTGCCGTTTAGAAAACTTTGATCATATGGCATGTGAAAACTGAATGTTAGTTGTGAAAATTTGAGTTGATTGCCATGTAACAAAAAGTGCTAGCGGCTAAAAGCATTATTTGTGAAAGTACCTTGACATATATATATTAACCAGCCAACGTTTTGAACAGCATATATATATCAACCAGCGTTTGAGTTTTGAATGCGTAGTCTGTACATATGTAATATGGTGAGGATCTTTGGAGGGCTTTGAAGAAACAGTAAAGTATTTTCCCTTTTTTTTTTAGTACAATTTCACTGTACATCAGTAGAAGTTTTTTTATCAGCAGAAATTTCTTATCAGCAGAAGTTTTTTTTAGCAGAAGTATTTTTTTACAGAATGCATTCAATCATCTCTATGGTAGGAATAGTTCTCACTGGCAAGGAGAACTATCCTGAATGGTCCCGGATGATAAAACACACCCTCATCTTCAATGAGTTGTGGAAGGGAGTGTGTGTCGGAGAAGGAGACAATGACCCAGTACAGCCTACATCAGACAAAGAGCTCGTCATTTGGGATAACAAGAACAGCAAAGCATATGCATTAATCACAGCATCTGTAAATGAAGAAGTAAGTCGCCATATTTCATCATATTCAACTGCCTTTGAAGCTTTACAAAAGCTGAAAGAACTCTATGACTCACATTCTGCACTTGAGGTAGTCCAACTCATGATTAAACTCTTCACTCTTGAACTACAAAATAATGATCCTCTTTCTCTTGCATCTGAAGTAAAGTCTATAATGCATGATATAAAATCCACTAAGGTTGAGCTGGATATCCCTCTTATTGCTTTCCTCAAGGCACTCTATCCTACTTATTCCAATTATCTTGAGTCTTTACAAGCAAATGGAAATCTTAAAGATATAACCTTTGACTCTCTTGTGAAAAAGTTTGCTGAAAGAGAAAAAGCCTTTGGAAAGAAGACAACCCCTGAATCTTCTGAAGAGACTGTGTGCCTTGCTCATAAAGAAAAGCATCCTGCTCAAGAGTCTACAAGAGGAAGAGGTGGACGAAGAGGAAGAGGAAGATACTTCAGAGGCAGGGGGGGCAGACATTCTCAAGGAGAAAAGGCAGATCTGCATTGCATTCGCTGCAAACGAAATGGATCACATGATGCTTCTACATGCAAGCTACCATGGGACAAAATTGAGCAGAGAAGAAACCAGCAGAAAGGTAAAACTGATGATACAGACAAAGGCAAAGCACCTGAATCCGCTCACTATATTGAGGCACAATGTAACATTGGAGTAAATGAAGATTTGTTTAATGCTTCACTTGCTTCTTCAAAAAATGATTGGTTGCTTGATTCAGGAGCAACTTGTCATATGACTCATAAGAAAGATTTTTTTGAAGATTTCACTGACAATGTTGATGGAGCAGTATACTTTGCAGATCAGTCAAAAATCAGGCCATCTGGGCTTGGCACAATCAGGCTTAAACTGCCTGGTCTTCCAGACTTTCTTCTGGATCATGTTCTATATCTCCCATAGCTCAAGAGAAACTTGCTGTCCTTGGTCCACATCCGCCAGCAAGGTCACTCCATTCATATGTTTGATGGAAAGCTTGAGGTAAGAAAGGCATCTGACCACTCACTTGTCATGAGGGGAATAGAAGAAGAAAGACTTCTTAAACTGCAAGGAACCTCTGCTCATGCACAACATTTCTCATATATTTCTCATCATGAAGAAGGTACACTTCCATCAAGTTTATTATGGCATGCTAGATTTGGACATTTAAACTATGACAGTCTCCGCTTATTAAAGAAAAATGGTGTTGCTGGTTTGCCTACAATTCCTAGAAAACATAATCAATGTGATGCTTGCATTCTAGGAAAGCATAGCAAACAGTATTTTCATGATTCACATTCAAGAGCACATAGGAAGCTTGAACTCATTCATTCAGATTTATGTGGTCCAATGCCTGTTCCTTCTGCAAATGGAAATAAATATATCATGACATTTATTGATGGTTACACCAGAATGTGTTGGGTTTATTTATTGAAGAACAAATCTAATGCTTTTCAAACATTCAATAATTTTCATAAGTGGATTGAAAATGATGCACAATCTCATATTGGGTCTATTCGCACTGATAATGGAAAAGAATATACATCAAATGAATTTGAAAAATATCTTCGCCAACATGGGATCAAACATCAAACAACTGTACCTTATAATCCCCAACAGAATGGTGTAGCAGAAAGAATGAATAGAACAATTTTGAATATGGTACGATCCATGCTTTTCTTCAAAAATGTAAAGATAATGTTTTGGGCTGATGCTGTTCTATGTGCTGCATATATAAAGAATAGATGTCCATCTAGTGCTATAAGAAACAAGACTCCTTATGAATTGTGGTATGGACATGTTCCTTCGGTAAAACATCTCAGGATTTTTGGTTCCACCTGTTATGCTTTAATACCAAAGGTACATAGAAACAAACTTGGTGCTAGAAGTTGTAAGTGTATCTTCCTGGGGTATTCAAACACCTCTAAAGCATACCGTCTCTATGATGAAGTAAATAAAAAGTTTGTTGTATCTAGAGATGTCATTTTTCTTGAATCATCCAAATCTGACAGTGTTGTTGAGCGGCGACTTGATCGCTTGGATAGATTCACAAAAACGAAATCATTTCAAGAGTTTGATAATCAGATTCCACATCTTGAAGGGGGGATTCCTATACTAGATCAACATGTGGAATCTTCTTCTGAAGAATAATCTCCCTTGCATGAAACTCCAACACCGGATGATCCTTTAAGTGATGTAATTGATAGAATTGGGAGACTCAATCTTGATTCAGTCCCAACTCAATCAACAGAGCAGCCTGGACCATCTCAGAAAGGTCCCCCAAAGTGGCTGACAAAGACACTTGAAAGTGTTCATCCTGATGAAATTGGAAAAACAGGAACCAGAAATACAAACCGACAAGATGGAGGTGATGTAGATAACTCTAATTCACCTATTGATATGGATGTTACTTATGATTGTGAATTGAACTTGTCTACAGATTTTGAACCAACTTCCTTCAAAGAAGCTGCTTCTCATGATGAATGGAAAGAAGCGATGCAGAAGGAGTATGATGCCCTCATAAAGAATGGCACTTGGAAGCTGGTTGATCCTCCATTTGGAACCAAACCAATTGGCTGCAAGTGGGTCTACAAGAACAAGTACAAAGCTGATGGCTCACTTGACAAGCACAAAGCTAGGCTTGTGGCAAAAGGTTTTGCACAGAAGGAAGGGGTCGATTATGAGGAAACTTTTGCCCCCACAGCAAAATGGGCCACCATCTGGACACTCTTTGCACTAGCTGCCAGAACGGTTGGAAAGTCCATCAAATGGATGTAAAAACTGCATTCTTGAATGGAGATCTAAAAGAGAATGTTTTTATGTCCTAGCCTAAAGGATTTGCTGTGAAAGGACATGAACACAAAGTATGCAAACTTGTGAAGTCCTTGTATGGCCTCAAACAAGCACCACGAGCCTGGTATGAAAAACTAACTGAGCATCTTCTGAAACTCAACTTCAATCATTTTGATCTTGATGATGCAACTTTATTTGTCAAGAAAGTTGGCAAAACAGTTGTATATCTTGTGGTATATGTAGATGATCTTTTAATGACAGGGAACAATGAAAGCTATATTGCATCCATAAAGAAAGAATTAGGAAAAAGTTTTGAAATGACTGATTTGGGCCATGTTCATTACTATCTTGGCATTGAAGTAACCCAACATCCAAAATCCATATTTCTTTCTCAAAAGAAATACATTGGAGATTTGTTAAATAGATTTGGCATGACAGAGTGCAATCCTCTTTCTACTCCAATGGAACAAAATGTGAAAGCTCACATCTATTGAAGGAAAGGAATTTGAGGATGCAACAAAGTATAGATAGCTTGTGGGAAGTCTCATCTACCTCACTACTATCAGACTAGACATTTCATTTGCTGTTGGAATCCTCTCCAGGTTTATGCAAAAGCCTTGTGAGGGACATTGGTCTGCTGCAAAAAGAGTTCTAAGGTACTTGAAGGGAACTCAAGACCTTGGAATCAAGTATACACAGGTGGACGACTTCAGCTTGATTGGATACTCTGATTCAGACTTCGATGGAGACAAAGAAACTGGGGTATCTACTTCAGGATATGCTATGAGTCTTGGATCAGGAGCTGTCTCCTGGAGATCATGCAAACAATCAGTTCCAACAGATTCCACAACAGAAGCAGAATACGTGGCAGCAGCTGAAGCAACGAAAGAAATTGTGTGGCTCAGGAAAATTATTGAAGATTTGCAGGTAAAACAAGTACAATCAACTCCACTCATGATTGATAACACCTCTGCAATAAAGTTGGCCAAGAACCCAAAGTTCCATGATCGTACTAAGCACATCAATGCTAAATATCATCTGATCCGACATCATGTTGAGGCCAAAACAATCCATCTCCGTCATTGTTCCAAAAATGAGCAAATTGCAGACATCTTCACCAAAGCGCTTGGAAGAGAAAAGCTTGAAAGGTTCAGAACGATGCTTGGACTCACCAACATCCCTTCAGATTAAGGGGGGGAATGTTCACACCTAATCTTCAACGGTTGGGTAAACTGGAACGTGAACAGTCATCAAGAAGATGAACTGATCCGTCCCATTTTTGTATATAAATGATAGCTATCTAATGAAATAATCAATCAGTCTTATCTGCAAAGTCTGGAGTTACCCTGGCCTGATAGTTCACACTCCCATATGCTTAATGCATGAGTTTGATTCAGTGTTCATGGTGATTCAATAGGGAAATATTGAAACCCTAGTTACTTGCACAGTTTGTTGAAAAAACACTGCCTAGGGTTTACAAATTGCTGTTCTTGTTGCTAAATCCTACTCCTATCATTTTCACTCCCTCACTTCATTTTCTCCCTCCCTTTTCATTCATACTTACCTATTCCCTATTCCCCATATCCCTAAAACTACTAACCCTAATCCCTACTTTCACTTATCCCAAACCCTAATCCCTAATCTCATTACCCCAAACCCTAAGTGATATACCTAAACCCTAAATATCATTCCCAAACCTTTCATTTTCCCTTACCCTACAAACTACATCCCCAACCCCTCATACACAATCCCTCCACAATCCTTACCATCAATTCATATCTTTGGCAGCAAAAACCTATTGTCACTCTAAAATCTCTTCATACTCATCTAAGAAAACTCAAGCATTGGAAAACATGGAGTCAGATTCTTCTTATGACAGAAATGAGGAAACAGTCAGTGACTCTTCCAAAGAAATTCATGCACCAAAGAGACCTCATAAGAGTGGAAAACATAATTGGGAGGAGCCTACTTCACTTGCTGAGTTGTTGGCTTGTCCTCTTGCTGTCACATGCTTCCAACACCAATCTTGTTATCAATTTTGTGAGATGGTGGAAAGAGTCAAATACCACCATGAGCTTGCTAGACTATTTGTACTCCATCTTCACAATGGCCAAGTCAATTTGGTAGGTGTAACATTCACCTTGACACCTGAGACTATAGCTCAAGCAACCGGTATTCCGAATGTAGGTGAGCAGTGGAATAAGGGGCAACTGGTAGATAGAGATCATTATGAGCCTTATATCAAGGCTGGTTTTCAAAGACATGTCAGTAGGGTTTTCCCATTCAGGTACCTATAGGACACATATGCTCCCTTGATGAAACTCATAATCAAATATTTCCACTGTGAGGGCAGATTTTCTCGTCTGTACACCTATCATATCAGATTGTTGATGCACTTTACTAGGGTGAGGATGATGAACCTCCCCTATTTCATTTGCTGGAATATTAAGAAGATGACCACGCTAGTGCAAAGGAAGCCTCCTCATCAGCAGTATAACACCATCTATCACTTTGCACTAATCAAAATTGTGGTTTCGCATCAGCTCAGTTTACTGAATGTTTCATGGGAGGATTTCATTTCACATGAGGTCTTCACAGGTCCACAAGTTCCCCCATCAACTTTTCATGAGGCAGGAGAGCCTTCACATTGGCAAGAGGTGCATGAGACACAAACCACCAGTGTGCCAGTGTTTGTCACATACCAAAAGGGCACTAGAAGATTGTTTGCAGTAGCAAAACGAGTACTATCTCCACCCAGGGTGGAAGGGGTCTCGTTTCCTCCATCAGCAGAGTAGGTACAGGACAAGGGTAAGCAGCCATTACATGATGAGGGACCTTCAGGAGGTCAAGAGGCAAATTTCATTTTTATTCAGGATGATGACACTGATTCGAGCTCAAAACTCAAAGAGATCATTCAGGAGCAACAAGATGACATTCATCATTTGTCTCTCAACCTGGAAATATCCAAGTGGATAATAAACTATTTGGAGCAGAGAAACAAACAGTTAGAGGATCAACAAACCATCATGGAGCTCCAAAACATAAGGGAAAACCGGCAGGCTGCCAAGAGGAGGAAAACCAAGTTGACACCACTTAAACAAGAAATTGGAGCTGATCGTGAATCTTGGCTTGAGAGGATAAACATACACTTGGAAAAAATGCTGGAGAATGCTAACAGAGAGAAGAAGATGTTGAGGCACATGGCCTATCACTACTTGGTGAGAAACAAAAGTTGCAAAGCAAGAATCGGGACTTTATAGGCTAAGTTGAGGAAAGCATTAAGGAAAAGAAAAGAGCAAGATAGACTCCAGATCTTGGCTGAGGCTTCCTTAGCCCAACACAACACTTGATGAAGGACACTTAGCCCAAATTTCAAGAAATTTGGGAAACTTTTTGCAAATTCTGAATTTTTGGCCTAAAAAACAGGTTTTTCTGCCTGGTATAGGGACCTCCTTGCGAGGAAAACTCAGCATTTTTGGATTCCTCATGGAAAAATATGAATGCCCTCACATGGCCAAGAAATTTTTACAAGTTTTGAGCTTCCAAAAGGGTCAAAAACACCTCAAAAATGCCCTTTCTGCCCCTTTTTGCCACACAGGAAGCAGTGTTGGGAGAACTCATTTTTGGAGGGGAAAATGGAGACCAAATTCAGAAATTTCACTTGTTCTGGAAAGTAGACAGGTAGACCTTTTCAACAAGCCAAATTGGAGAAAATTTGGTGCATGGGAAGGCCTCCAAAATCAGCTCCAAAGTAGCGCAGCAGACAAGGACAGGTGTGCGGCGCACAGGATGAAATTTTCTCATTTTGGCCAAAAAACTCTGTTTTTCGCCTAGTTTCTTCTCAGTTTGACTTTTCTCTTTCTAATAGTCAAAATCATGATGTAATTTGATGTGAATTGATGGATTTTGATGTAAATATGCTAAATTTTCACTCATAGAGGTAGATTCATCATGAAAAGGTAGTTTGCAACTGAATGAATTAGTTTCCTAGGTTTTAGAGGCAAGCTGTTCCACTGCTTGCTTTTCAGTTCTTAGTTTAGATCTTGTTGAAACAACTCCTAAAATCATGAATTCAACCCCTAAAGACTAGCATGAGTTTTTTGTTGCCTATATCTAGTAGTTTTTCAGTCATTGGTAAAGGTTGGACTCTTGTGAATGCTTTGAGCATTATTGTACACTCATATCTGCAGTTTGGCAAAGGAATAGACCAGGGTTTGCAACACTTTATGGGATTCTTGTGGAAACTTGATTTGGTATTGTTTTTCTTTCTATAATTGCAAGTTTACATGTGTTTTATGTATGCCATCATCTCTCTCTGTTCATCTTAACTAAATGAAATAAGGATAAAGGTAGAATTCATTGAAGTTGCAATGCTCTACCTAGGGTTTGTTTAGTTATTTATGTTTTCAGCTATTTGAAGAGGATCCCTGAGACTTTCATGCCCTCTCCAACTCTTCACCAGTCTAAAAGCTCTCCATCTCACTCAATTTGAAGTACTAAGTCATTTTTCTACCTCGCCCCATAGAGATCTCTGCAAGATTGTGTCCATTCCCCGACCCAAATCTGCCTTTCACATTCGAGCCAGCAAACGAACATCAAATTTAATCAAACTCCTCTGTGTACATACCTAGCCTAAAATCAGTCTTTATATTAGTCATCTCAAGCCATATTGATCATATTCTTCTGAGATTGACAAGGAGAGAGCCCTCTCTTGACCTGGTAGGGCTAGCTACCAGGTTAAGCATGGTTTGATGTTACCTTAGATCCTGCCTTTCTCAGCATGAGGTAGATTTAGACCCTAACACATATAACAACTCATCTTGTATAATTGGAACTTCAACTTTTTCACCTTCTCAAGCTAGATTAGTACTACATTCTCCCTTGTTATCTAGTCCACCTATAAGGTATTCTGCCCCTTCCAAATTCCTCAAGATTAACTTCAACAAAGATTCAAAGGGAAACCTTTGGCCCCCAACTATGGAGGGGTCTTTCGTAACTCTTTAGGTAAAAATGTTAGAATTTTTGCTAGAAACCTATGTCATGTCTCCAAACATGTTGCAAATTTTTGGGCTTTAGTCTATGGGATTCAATTGATGGCTCTTCATTGGTACTCCAAGCCAATTATTCAGGGAGACTCACAAATTATAATTAAAATGATAACCAATCTCCATAATGGCTCTTCCTATGGAAACAATTCCTCCAATTGGCATCCAACATTCAACTTAACCCTCCTCCAAGCTAATATCCATTCTTGTGAGGTTCTTATATATTTTCATCTTAGGAGAGATGGGAACAAAGTAAATGATCACCTTGCCAATGAAGGGGTGAGTTTAGACTCTCAATGTTTTGACAAAATTTGGGATCCATCTTAGACCAATCCCCCTTCAAGTGTTTTTCTTAGACTATCTAAGTAGGATCTAGTCCAATAATTCCCCTCTTGATTCATTGATTTGATCAGATGAATAAGAAACCTTGTTTCAACTCATTGTTGTAGAGTGCATCCAGAGTGCCTAGTTCGACTAGAATGAATTTGAGTGAAATCCTGTATTCTAATAAATCTGGTCATGGTTGTGGTTGTCTTCTTTAGAACTTGCAATCTTATACTATGATAGGCATGTGGTTCACCTTAGTTTCCCTCCTTATATCGAATGGTCCATTTGGTACATGGACATAATCAAAGATTGGTTTCCCTTCTAGTAGGCCCTAGAAACCTTTATGTATCCTTATTTAAATGACCTCATAGGACTAGCCCAACAGGACTAGTGTGAACATAAAGTCTTTTTGAGTGCAGATAGGTCTAGTCTCTTATTTTGGAGGGTCGGTATGGAGGTGGTTGTCATGCTATGCAAATTTCTTATTTTTTAACAAATAGCTAAACCTTGCTAACTTACAAAAAAATGATAATAACAAATTTCCCCACTAAAATAAATTCAATGAAAATTTTGATATATGTGCAACATGCTTATTGTTTGCAAATAAATCTTCCATCGTTCTATATTTATTTATTTTTGTTGTACCCTTTTTCTTTCAACATTATGTATTCTTTGCTCTCTCTTTTGTTCGGAAGTCATATATTGGGATTAATTTTCCTTTTGCAATCTATCTCATTCACTATCTTAATTTCTATATTATTTTGTTCTTTAGGGGATCCATACTCTCCATGTCTTCTATCCAATTATCACATTAACCTTCTTAGTCTTGATATGGTTAGGTTGAATACTATAAAACTATGTATAATGTGTAACATAGAAGGATGCACTAAAATCAATGCATTATAGGAAGGTATATGAGAACCATATGCCTAAATTAATCTCAAAAGATATCAAATCTCAATCATTTGGTGCATTGATGATATACTTGTGTAATTAAAGATATGTCTATTATTTGTTGGGATAAATTGAGCTTCACAATTTCTTACATTGAACATTCAATTAGCTATTAGAAAAGAATGATTTTGGTTGTATAACCTTTGATTGGAGTTAGATATTAAATTTCCTTTTTCAACTGAGGTTCCCATATGCGTTAAATGGTGATTTAAACATTGGATATAATGAAAGGTATAAATACTTTAGTTTTGTAGCATCGAGAGGTATTCTCGCATGCCTAAGTCGGCCTAGAAAAAAAAAATAAAAAAAAATTGGAGCATCAAATTGGCCTAGGAAGACAAGTTGGCCCAACCACATGAAAGGGTGTGCCCCTTGGGTTTATTTACTCCCATTCGACAAGTATATATAGATAATGTGACATCTCATTTTCTCCATTAAGAAAGTGCATCTTCATCTTCTATCTCATTATCATTTTATCTCTCCTAGAGAAATTGCACGTGTTACAAGGAGGTCAAAATTGAATGAGTTGATTATTCATCTGTTTGATCGAGTTTGACTGGGCATTGACCAAATCTATTTGACTAATTTGTTGACCATCTGATCGAGTTGTTTGACCATATTATGGACCCACACATGCAAGTTAACTGCAGGGTCGCATGTGCAGACTATTGACAAAAGACCGTTGACTGTAGAGCCAAAAAAAATAATCGTTTGACCAATGTTGACTTTTGGTATTTTGGGAAGTTTGACCAGCATTGATTTGTTGGATTTTGACCAGATTTGACTAGTATTTTGAATTGGACAAATTGGATTTGTAAATCTTGCTGAAGAATAATTTCTCCTAAAGAAAAGTTGTTGGGTTTTCTCTCAAGGTAAAAATATTGTCTCAATTGTGCATGGTTGTCTTTCTATGATCTTTTTTGTTTCTACTGTATTTACTATTAATACTTTCTGAAGTATAATTGCTCCATGATATCAATGACATAACAATATTGTGTGAAAATCATTAGAAGTTAATTATATGACAAAAAATAATATTCTATTGTTCTCTTGTAGAAAAATCAACAAATACTTATTATTACAAGTATTTACTTACATTAAATTGTAGATTTTAATGTAAGAACATTTAGATTGAAATATTCTTCATATAACTATACATTAATGTTATTTAGATTGAAATATTCTTCATATAACTATATACTAATGTTATTTTGGAAAAAATGATTTATCCCAAGAGTGTTGGAAATGATGATTTCGAATAATAGTTAAAATTATACATGGACAATGCTATTTTCTTATTTGGAATTTTATACACCAGAATCTATTAACATTAAGAATGTCAAACTTTCTTCCCTTATAGTCTTTACTCTAGATGACTCATTAACTGCATGCTAACAATTTTCCCTCGGGTTAGACCATGCTTTCCATTAGTATATTCGAAATGAAGCAAAAATTAACCTCTTCGAATAATGAGTCCAAATTGAGTAGAAAGTACTATCTTTAGCTAATGCAGTCCTATCTGAAAAATACTTTAATTAAAGGTGAATTCCAATGAAAAAACCTTATTTTGATTGCATTAATGAAATTTATTATATGCCATGACTAATAGATGAATGGTTGATCACATCTTAGTTTTAAATCTAGTCTATGGTTAACATGTTAACTCATATAGATTAATTAAAAGAAAACGTGGAGTGTAATTATTTCTACAATTCAACCTAAAGGAGTAGTAGAAAAGGTTCCATAGTTGGTTTCAAGTTAATTACTATTTTCTAGTGGTCGGAAGATATCCCCTGAAAAAGGTTCAATGGTTGGTTTCAAGTTAATTACTATTTTCGAGTGGTTGGAAGATATCCCCTTCTAGGTATTAGTAGAGCTACTTAGGTAGAAATTATTAGGTTATGAGACATCATTATCTTTCGACATATATATTAGTACTTCTAGTATAATGTTTCAACTTCTAAAAGTTGAAATTAATTTAAATATGTCTGGGGTGTAAAGGTTTAGATCGATTAAATAATAAAAATAGATTTTACGTCTATTTCCTATTATTTGTCATTAAATAATAATGCTTTGTATTTTTAATTTTGAATGAATCTTGAATACGCTCGAGTTATAAAAGTTTATATTTATGAAGAAATGACATAAAGGTAAACATCTCATTCATTCATAATTACACCTAACATTTTGTAATGCAATCAAATGACTGCTTAAATTTTAAGGTGGATTACCTATGTGGTAGGATGTTATTTATTGATTAAACTAAGATCCTTACCTAATAAATTATTGATAGTTGTCCTCCTTAAACATGAAAATACATTAACTACATGGATTCTAAGTCATCAACATAGGTAAGTTCGATAAATGAAGATGCAACATTTTCTCTCTCTTCTAGGCCTCACCCACCCTTTAGATTCACAGTACAACTCTCCTTCTCTTACAAGCCTCGCCCACTCCTCCTCTTATAGGCCTCACCCACTCCTCACCCACTCCTCCTCTTCCAGGCCTCACCCACCCTTTAGATTCACATTACAATTCTCCTTCTCTTACAAACCTCACCCACCCTTTAGATTCATAGTACAACTATCATAAAGAGTTATACCCTTTAGATTCATAGTACAACTATATAACTCTTTACTATCATAAAGAGTTATAGAAATCTTAATTGAAGGATTCATCTTATTGAAATTATTACAATTACGTGATTTGCAAGATGTTTTCTATTATTTAATTCACTTCACTTAATTCATTTCATATTGTAAATTTGTTCATAATAAGGATTTAATTTGAAGATTTCTTTCTCCACACAACCTCATTGTAATAGTGATATAAAGGAGATTAACTTCTAATATGTAGTAGATGGAAAACCCTTTAGAAAAGGTTGTTAATGATCGTAGAAGAGTAGAGTCTTAGCATTGGAGAGGCCATAGAATATAAAATGTTACGAACTCAACATGCGATTTCATGCTAACTAGATTTGATTCAACAATTTTGAGTTTTATGCTATGAACTCAACCATGAAGTTATCATTTGTATGTTAGCTAACTCAAACAATCTTCAAATTTGAAATCACTAATTTTAATTTACACGTTTGAAAACATTAATTTAAAATGCTACTTACAATCCAAAACTCTCAAATTCCAACCATTTATTGTATTTGAATTTAAGTTGTTAAATTAATTAAAAGATTTGTACGTTTTTGTTTAAACTTTATTTATATATTTATATTTATATATATATATATATATATATATATATATATATATATACACGTACCCTTGGTGTAGAAGGCACCTATAGACTCAAAGGAAATGGAAATGTGTTAGACAAACTTTAGCCCTAACAAATAAGTTTTAATGGAAGTTTTGTTATGTGTTAGATTTCCCAATTTGCTTTGAAATATTGCAACGAACTTATATCAATAGGCATAGGAAATTCTTTGGGTACTTTTATACCGTGGCTTCAATAATAAATATTAGTAGTTCCATTGTATACACTGGAATGTGACATTTATGCATTAGTAAGCAACAATATCTCTCATTACATTCTAATCACATTTTAGTGGCATATGACAATAAAGATGGACTCAATTATTGGAATGGAAAGATGTTGTTTTAGAGTGTAGATTTTTTTTTAACTAAGGTTATGTGGTGGCTTTCTTCTTAAATACTATGTCCCCCAACTCTAGAAAGAATAATGTAAAAGAATGGGGACTTTACTAGGGGAGAAATACGATATTGCATGTATTTATATTAAGGGATATTTATTGAGGAAAAATGACATAATATATTGAGCATATAATAGGGAGTAAAGGGTTTTCAAAGTTAATGAAAACATATAAAGGAGCATAAAAAAATTTAATGAAAAAATGTATACCTAAAATATCTAGTGAAAAAAGGGGATTTTTAAATTGAGAAGATGTATTGGGTTCATATTGGTAGGGGTTAAATAATGTAATTTTAGAGGTATTTTCCAATATGTAGTCAAATTAGGAGTATTATTTACTATTCCATGAATGCACATGATATGTTAAAGGTTCATTGAGTGAAGGCCCTGTGTGTAAAAGTGGCTTCCTTATCAAAAGCTAAAACATCTCTAGCCAACTCCAAAAGGAAAAATGTATAAGTGCTAGAGGTAAAACAAGTTAGGACTTCACAAAATCCATCATTTGTGACTTATGGTAAGACGTAGTCTAACTTATAGATAAATTGTATTTTTGGCCAAAATCTGGTAATACAATTTTTAGTAGGATTGTGATTTCTTATTGTTTAAAATGCACTTTTGAATGCATAAATGGATTCAAGAACCTAAAAAAGAACTTAGACACTTGAGATTTGAATAATAAACAAATTATAATTTTGATTTTTAAATACTAAATTTTGAACAAAAATAACCAAAAAAAAGTGTTCGGAAAAGTGCCATTTCATCTATTAATTAGACTAATAAATTATGCTAAATCTAACATGATATAAATAACTAACCTCTTGGAACAAGTCCCTCCATTGATTAGTGCATTGGAATAAAGGAAGTGGACACATGACTCCAATTATTCATATCAGTGGTTGAAAAATTGAATATACAGGCAAGTCACTAATAAAAGAGCTTAGGATGAATGAGTGTGTACTTTTTGCACTTCTAGGGTAGCAGAATCAGAAAAAACATTTCATTTTGGAATGTGATGCTTTTAGAGACAATAGGGATAATTATGGTAATATGTTTGCGTTGGTCCCTTGATATTGCCTTTTCAGCAAGGGGATTGTTAGAAGGTTGGGAAAAATCATCATCAATTTGAATAAGAAAATACTTTAAATTGCAAAAGGAAAAAAATAAGGAGGTTGGTGGTCTAATAGACTATTTTTAGTCTCATGGATGTTAAAATATCATTCATTCATTCAAGAAAGAAATAAATTAAAATTAAAAAATACATTAATTTATTATGTCGAAAGATGCATTTACAACTTAGTATGAGGGAGAATAAAATATTCTCTAAATAAAAAAAAAAACACTGAATGTAATACAAAACAAAATGAAGTAATTAAAAGAAATATAAAACATCAATAATCACATTCTCTATGTTCTCACTAACTTCATATTTGATATTTCAACCCGGTGTGAAGGAGATGTAAAAATATTCACTCTCCATCTCTGCCACAAATAAAATATTTAGATATGCATGTTAAACAACATAATTTTATATCAACTAAAAAGAGTGGCTTAAAAAAAAAACTTTATTTTCACTCTTAATGAAGGAAAACATATAATTTTATATATATTTTTAAATATTTTAATATGAAACTTATATATAGTATTTGAATATCCATGTTAACTTGATGATGATGATGATGATGATGATGATGATGATGATGATGATGATGATGATGATGATGATGATGATGATGATGATGATGATGATGATGATGATGATGATGATGATGATGATGATGATGATGATGACGACGACGACGACGATGACGACGACGACGACGACGACGACAATGATGATGACGATGACGACGACGACAACGACGATGACGACGACGATGATGATGATGATGATGATGATGATGATGATGATGATGATGATGATGATGATGATGATGATGATGATGATGATGATGATGATGACGACGATGACGACGATGATGATGATGATGATGATGATGATGATGATGATGATGATGACGATGACGACGACGACAACGGCGATGACGACGATCATGATGATGATGATGATGATGATGATGATGATGATGATGATGATGATGATGATGATGATGATGATGATGATGATGATGATGACGACGACGACGACGACAACGATGACGACGACGACGATGATGACGATGGCGACAACGACGACGACGATGACGACGACGACAACAATGACGATGACTATGGGGAGAGAAGCTTTCCTAGATCACAATCTCTATGTATTGACCATAATAAAACATTTCATTTCAGTATTCAAATAGAAAATGATGATGACGATGATGATGATGATGATGATGATGATGATGATGATGATGATGATGATGATGATGATGATGATGATGATGACGACAACGATGATGACGACGACGACAACGACGACGATGACGACGATGACGACGACGACAAGGAGAGAATCTTTCTTAGATCACGATGTCTATGTATTGACCATAATAAAAAATTTCAATATTCAAATAGAAATTGATGATGATGATGATGATGATGATGAGGATGATGATGATGATGATGATGACGACGATGATGATGATGACGACAATGACGACATTGGGGAGAGAAGCTTTATTAGATCACAGTGTCTATGTATTGACCATAACAAAAAAATTCAATATTCAAATAAAAAAAGCAATTGAAAGTAAAAAATTCAATTACTTCCTAATAATATGAAATTCATCAATTTCTTAATATAAAGTTGATATATGATATTAAAAAATATTAATAATAATAAAAAAAGTTTCCATGTGGATTTTTAATAAAATACTGAATATGCAAGGTTAAATAATATTGACGTGTATTTTAAAATATATTAATTAAAAAAAATCATTTTAATGTAGACATTATAATCCATAAATAAAAAAATTCAACAAATATGTTAAATAAAATATTTAAATGATAATTATACACATTATATATGGTTCAAAGAAAAACTATGAATCATTCCTATATCATTTTGGTTTCCATAGCTTCAGACATGTCCACCCACAATTCACAAGCAAGAAGAAAATGGTGGAAATGTAGTTTTTTCATTACATGTAAACTTTTTTTCTATTAATAGAAATCCCTAGATAAATTTACAAAAAGTATATATATTAAATAAGTAATTGAAAAAAATAATGTTTTTATGATTAAAAAATTCCAAATAGTCTTATTATTTTACATTTTGGCACTTTCTCATATATGTTTTTGGGTCAATTTTCTCTGAAATTCAATAAAGACTTGCTAAAGACTTGCTGGAATTGCAAATTTAAGTTGTGTAGTCTATACAATCCAAGTGACTAAGGAATTTTTCAAGGCATTGATTTCAATAATGCACTCAAGCATAAGTGTCAAGAGAGAGAGGATCCATCTTAACCATGAATCGAGTCAAGAGAGATCAAATCTCTTGAGATATAAAAGATGGATCTAAAATGGTATAATTAAAATTATTATTAAGATTATGTCTTATCTTTATTAAGCATAAATTTAAATTTAGAAAAATAAGATATATATACTCCTCATATATATCAATTTAACATTTTATTAAAATTTAATATTAAATTAAATTAAATATATATATTTTTTGTATTTATGTTTGTGTGATATGAAGCCTTATTAGAGTATTATCACTATAATGTCTAGGTGAATTGTGTTAAAATCTATTTTTCAATTAATTATTATATTATTTCTCCAAGAGGTGCAGCCAATACGATGTTGTAATGTAATGTTTAACATTTTGACTACGTCAAATTACAAATAAATAAAAATAAAAATAAATTAAAAAATAACTTAAATTAATTAATTAATGTAATGGAATGTAAACATTTTAACTCTGTCAAAAAAAGATAAAAAATAAAATTAACAAAATAAAAATAAGTCTATAAAAATAAAAATAGCCCATGGTATTGACCCATAGTATTCATGTGGAATGTGGTCTATTTAAATGGAGAAATTAAACCAACCTAGATCCATTTTAACTTCAGATCTACCAAATGCTGAGAGACATCAAATATCTTGATATGCAAACCTCTTTTAGAGAGAAAAGTGATTTGATCCATCTTGGGGCTTGCTATATCTAGAGTTAAGATGGATCTAGGCTAGTTACTAAAATTTTGGGTTTCGAGTAATAATGTCACCAAATGGTTTCATATATCAATTTGATATTTTATTAGAATTTAATATTAAATTAAATATTATATTGTCATCATACTTTTGAGTTTCAAATAATAATGACACGTATAATTTGTAAAGTTCGGTAACATTCTTTGAGTATTAAAAATAACCCCAAATGCTTTTAATCGAATGTGAATCGCGACTTAAGATTCTTTTTAATTTTCGAGAAGTTTTGAAAGTTGAAGAAGTTGTAATATATATATTAATTATTTTAGGTATAGTCTAAAGAGGCCACAATTTTATTTCGAAAATAATAGAAAATTAATATTATTTTGAAAAAATTTGGTTGAAATTTTTGAAAATCTCTATTACAACTATAAAATTTCAGGATTTTCGGTGCCCCATAGGTTTGTGATGGTGTTGAATCCATTTCTACCATAGAAAAATAGATTTAAACACTACCACATTGGGATGTTGAAAATATTTTTACCAAATTCCAGTGAAAAATTCACGGTGAGAGAAAAATTGTGGCTTCGATAGACAATGTCATACTTAAAAAAAAGAAAAATTGTTATACAATGAGTAGAGAACCAAGCCAAAACGAGAGAAGACCCTTTTGAAAATTGTTTCTTTTAATTATTACCCATGCAATCATCTTCAAATAACTTCTTTATATAAAACTAAAATTGGATTTCCCATGGCATAGGGCTTTTTATTTTTTTTAATTAAAATTCACTTCTAAAGGGTCAAATTATATTAGTTAATTGTTTAAGGTGTAGTTTAACTTATAGACGAAATAAGCTTTTTCACCGGAATTCACCAAAATCCGCCAATACAATTTCAATATTTTTTGTTGTTTAAAATACATTTTTGAACGCATAAATGGATTCAACATCTTGAAAACCCCCTGGGGCACTCAAATTATGCAGATCAAACAATTTAAATTCAAGTTTCTAAAAATCTCTGTTGGATTTTAATTAAAATTAACCAGAAAAAATGTCCTCAAAAAAGTCATTTCACCTATAAGTTAGACTACCCCATTATTTAATGTAGTTGATTATAACCTTTTTAATTAATGTTTTGAAATTGATAAAAATAAAATATATATTTAATTATAATGATGATAATAGCTCTGATTGTGGTATTGTAATGCATGACAATGGAGGAGGGGGAGCTCGTTAACTCTGATCATATTTAGAGGGGTGTGAGCTGGTGTGGCCAACCCACCATATGCACACACATGCAAAGAGATATTACCACCTTCAATCTCATGGAAAACTACTCTCTGTCCGAGCACTATGGATTGAGAGATGTTTCTTTCTAGTTTTTCTGCTATGCTTGTGAAATATCCTCACTGCAAGTGGGACAATTCCTTTGGGAAACATGCAATGAGGGGCTCATATCTGGCCATGAAGATTCTGGGAATTATGGAAAACTGTGGGTTTCCTCTCTGGTGCAAAAGATGACCTTTTTCCATAGCCATAGCTTGACATGCACATGAATTTTTGGAGGCTTAACTTCTGGGTTTGTGGTTCTCCAACTCATGCACTCGATGCTGAGCAATAGCGTGGGGAATAGGCAGAGGAACAAATTGGAGGAAACACATGGGGTGCTGACGACAACCATGACAATAACCATTGCCAGAGCAGGAAATAACAACCTTCAACTAACTATCACAACGATGCAGGTTCATGCCTAGTGTGTTTTTCATCATTGAGTAATTCTTTATATATCCAATTCATTCAACTTTGAAAACTTCTTCACTAGTTTAGCTTCTATTCGGTGGGTGTTGGCATGTAGTGCTTAGGACATAACAAGGGCAACCATTAGTTTTGATATTGTTGCATCTTAGTGGTTATTGGACCCTACCTAGGATATTTTACCTGTAGTCCCTCAAACATTGCATTTCATTAGAATTTGTCATAAAACTCCCTGGAAATTCACGTCTCCCTGAGTTTTACTTATATTTGGTTTAATATTCGATCCCTTTGATTTCTGGGCATTTTAGGAGATACTTTCATCGTATCCCTTGGTAATATGGTGCAACATGCCCGAAAATGAATGCATTGCCATCGAGGGTCTAGTGGAAGAGGTTCTCATGGCCGACTATAAGCCCAAGCCCAAGCTTAAGATGTTGTAACACGTTTTCACTCCTCTACTCCTCCGAAAATTCAAGAGGAAATTTGTAAACTTGAAGACTTGACCACTAATAGCCGACAAGCCTACTTTGACTCATAAATTCAAGTTGAAATAGCCAATTAGGTTCCTGATCCCAAACACACTAGGAGAAGAAGAATCCAATACTTGAACTCCATTAGCCTCAAGTGACATATGACGACACTCCTTGGTAGGGTCTTGAAGAAGAAACATGAAGAACACGATGACATAATATCTTCCTTGAATGAAATCAAACATGTGCAACACCACCAATGCTTATGTATTTCTAGTTTGGATGCCTAACTTGCTCACATAGAACGCCATCTCCAATGTGGTATGAAAACTCTAACACCAGCTGGAACCAATGCTTAAGATCCAACTCTAGTTACTTGTTGGGTCCCTATAATACTAGTGATTACCCCATTACTATTGTAGTTATACCCCTTATTTATATTGTTATGCCCCTATTACCCCCATATTGTTATTTCTGTGCCCCTTAGAATCCCTCTATTGTTATTTTTGTGGCTTTATATTATTATTGTTAGGTCGGCTGGATTATATTGTGACTCCTTAGACTCCTATATATAGAAAGGAGGTTTTGTCATTTGTATCATCCAAGAATTGTTCATTTATGTAATGTAAAGGAGGTTGCCCCCTCGAAGAGGCTGAATTCTAAGGCGTGGATTTATCTTTTCTATCTTTTCTTGAGCTGGTTTCATAACATTTGGTATCAGAGCTTTGGATTCTAGGGTTTCGCTGCTCCAAACAGGTCATCGTGGCATTTTCGCTATAACCTTTTTTTTCTGTGACGTTTCAGAAGTCGCAAAAAAAACCCTTTGAGAAGAATTCGCACTAAACCTTGGGTCCGAATTTCAGAGCTTTTCGCACGATATTTTCCGAGATATGATCTGAGGAAGTTGGCCTTTTTGCAGACTCCTGAATTACATTCAAAACAGGTGACCTGGGGAAAATTGTCATAACTCTCTCTCTGAGGATCGGATTGAAATTTCGTAAAAAGGTACAGAAAGAGGACGGACTGTAGTTTCTTGTATGTGTGTTTCAGATTCAAAGGTTGAAACAGTGACTCGTGGCATGTCGTACAAGTTCGCTCTACTGAACCAGTATAAAAGCAAGTCACTGTGGGAGATTTCACATAACTCTTCCTTGGAGAATCCAATTTGGCTCAGACTTGTGGCATTGGAAAGAGGACGCAGAAGGCTACTGCAGGTAGCAATTTTAGAACTGGATGATTCGAAATTACAGAGATACATCAGATTCAATATCAGGCTTCTATAAAGTGAAAAAAGGTGTGTAGTTTTTTTTTAAATTTTTGTGTAAGCTTGGTTTAACGGAATTCAAAGGGCATAGTAAAGCATTATTATCGGTAACTGATGCCCCGAGGAAAGAAAATGCAAACTCCTAGTAAGGAACCTGAAAGCTCTAGCATGACTCATGAAGAAGAAGAAGAAATGCTACATGATATATCAAAATTACAAGAACAAGTGCAACAAATGTCACGCTCACAAAAGCTAACAGAAGCTAAGATAAGTGGTGTGGAATCTAAGATAAAGGGCATGGAAGCTAAGATGGATGATTCGAAGACAGATTTGAAGAGAGACATGGCAGATTTGAAGATAGATTTGAAGGCATATATGGAAGAATTGAAGAAGTTGCTACAAGAAAGTGTCACTAATGGTGAAAAGGTAGTAAAGGAAACTCATGATGAGAACAAAAGAAATGTTAATCATGATACCATAGACGCTAATGTTGGATCGAAGACTCACCATGTTCCAAAAATCGATATGAGGAAGTTTGATGGCAAGGATCCCGCCACATGGATATTACAGATGGAGCAATTCTTGGATCTCAATAATGTGCAAAACACACAAAAGGTACGTATGGCAACTTTATATTTGGAACCAAATCAGTTTGTATGGTATCAATGGCTTTGTTCTCGTAAACAGTTTATCACTTGGGCAATTTTTACAGAAGAATTGATAGCACATTATGAGGATACAAAAAGCAACACTTTTTTTAGCCAATTGATAAGTCTCAAACAAAAGGGTTCAATAATGGAGCACATTGAGGAGTTCCAAAAATTGAACATAAGGGTAAAAGATATTCCAGAGGAGCATAGGATTGATGTGTTCATAGGGTCTTTAAAGGATAATATCCAACATGATGTGCGCCTTTGGGAACCTGATTCATTAGAGAAGGCATTCAGGTTAGCAAGAAAAATGGAAAGAAAAATTATGGCAACTAGGAAGCATACCATTCACAACTATAAAGACGGAAGTGTTGTTGCCCATAGTCTTCCACAACCTACAAGGTTGACACCGCAACAATTGGAAGAAAAAAGAGCAAAAGGGCTTTGTTACAATTGTGATAGCAAATACACAAAAGGTCATAAGTGTGCTGAGAAGAAATTATTCTACATAGATTGTGAAGAGGAAGAAGAAAAGGAGCAAGAAAGGTCAAAAGAAGAGGATATATTCCAGGAACAAAGCCTATATGAAGAACAAATAAATCCGACCATATCTTGTAATGCATTGGCGGGAATTACCACTCCTCAAACCATCAAGATAGAAGGACAAATCAAGAAGAAAAAGGTAATAGTGTTGATTGATTCAGGAAGCACCCACAATTTTATTCATTTTAGGGTAGCAAAAGAATTGAATTGCTTCCTATATCTAGCACCAGAGTGTCAAGTGATGATTGCAAATGGAGGAACAATAAATTGTTCTGGAAAGTGCCATAATATCAACCTATCCGTGGGAGAATATGTATTGACTAGCCCAATGCTTTCCATTCCAATGGGAGGTGCTGATGTTGTACTAGGAGTCCAATGGCTACAATCCTTGGGTACAATAGCTTTTAATTTTCAAGAACTTTTCATGAAATTTTCTGTGGAAGGAAAGGAAGTTGAATTAAGGGGTATTGCAGGGAAACCAGGAAAGATAATCAGCTCTAATGGCATGACAAAGCTTCTAAAAAAGGAGCAAAGAGGTGTCATTGCACAATTATGTTCGCTAGATGTTTCCACATTGGAATCATCTATTTCTCCAGATCTCCAAAATGTCCTGGACAATCATTCCAAGGTATTTGAGACTCCCAAAGGTCTCCCACCTATGCGTGATCATGATCATGCTATTCATCTGATTCCAGGAAGTGTTCCTCCAAACATCAGGCTGTACAGATATCCATATGTCCAAAAAAGTGAAATTGAACGTATGGTTGCAGAAATGCTAGAGGCTGGTATAATTCAACCGAGTCAAAGTTCTTTCTCAGCTCCAGTAGTATTGGTGCACAAGAAGGATGGATCATGGAGCATGTGTCCAGATTATAGGGAGCTCAACAAGCTCACTATTAAAGATAAGTTCCCCATTCCTGTCATTGATGAATTACTGGATGAATTGCATGGATCAATTTAGTTCACCAAGTTGGATCTTCGTTCGGGATATCATCAAATCAGAATGAAGATTGAAGACATTCCGAAAACGGCATTTAGAACTCATGAGGGTCATTATGAATTTTTGGTCATGCCTTTTGGCCTTACCAATGCACCTTCAACATTTCAAGGTTTGATGAATTCAATTTTCAAACCATTCCTTAGAAAATTTGTGTTAGTATTTTTTGATGATATACTAATCTACATCAAGTCTTGGAAGGAGCATGTTGAACATGTTGACAAGGTGCTACAACTGTTGGAGGAGAAACAACTATATGCAAAAAGATCCAAATGTTTCTTTGGAGTCCAAGAGGTGGAATATTTGGGTCATATTGTATCTCATGAAGGAGTTAAGGTAGACCCTAGCAAAATTAAAGCCATTAAGGAATGGAAAATTCCCACATCCATAAAGCATCTGCGAGGATTTCTTGGGTTGACAGGGTATTATCGCAAGTTCGTTAAGAATTATGGGAGAATAGCAGCACCTCTAACAACATTATTGAAGAAAGATTCATTTTCATGGACTCCGGAAGCAACAAAGGCCTTTAAACATCTTAAAGAGGGAATGTGCCAAGCACCGGTCTTAGCTACACCGGACTTCACAAAAACCTTTATTGTGGAATGTGATGCTTCAGGAAATGGAATTGGTGCTGTTTTAATGCAAGATGAAAGACCCATTGCTTTTGAAAGTCGTCCAATCAAGGGAATTTTTTTAAGCAAAGCTATTTATGAGAAGGAAATGTTGGCAATACTCCATGCACTTAAGAAATGGCGACCCTACCTAATGGGAAGACACTTCAAGGTAAAAACTGATCATGATAGCCTTAAATACTTTTTAGAACAAAGGTTATCCTCTGAAGAGCAACAAAAGTGGGTCACAAAGATGTTGGGTTATGACTTTGAAATCATCTACAAAAAAGGGAAGCAAAATGTGGTGGCAGATGCACTCTCAAGAAAGGATGAGGATATGGAAGCATTGTTGTGTGCCATCTCTATTATCCAACCAGATTGGATAAACGAAGCAAAGGAGGAATGGAAGAATGACGAAGAAGTGTGGGCACTTATTCGAAAGCTACAACAAGATTCCAGTACTTCTGATACATTTAGCTGGAAAAATGATTCGTTATGGTACAAAGATCGCTTATACCTCTGTAAGAATTCCCAGCTAAAACAAAAGATTCTTATGGAATTGCACACTTCTCCCTTAGGAGGGCACTCGGGATTTTTAAAAACTTACCACAGGGTTAAGAAGGAATTTTTTTGGGATGGCCTTAAATCAGATATTCAAAACTTTGTGGCGGAATGTTTGGTTTGCCAACAAAATAAAGTTGAAACAATTAAGACACCGGGTCTATTACAACCTTTATCCATTCGAAGCCAATGTTGGGAGGAGGTTTCAATGGATTTTATCACAGGTTTACCCAAGTCTGAGGGAAAGAGTGTCATCATGGTGGTAGTTGACAGACTTACCAAGTATGCACACTTTTGTGCATTATCACATCCATTTAAAGCCAGTACAGTTTCTACTGCATTTATGGAAACAGTTCAAAAGCTACATGGAAACCCAAAGATTATTGTAAGTGACAGAGATCCCATTTTCACTGGAAATTTTTGGACAAAATTATTTTCTTGTCTTGGTACTCAGTTAGCTCATAGCTCATCTTATCATCCTCAATCTGATGGGAAAACTGAGATAGTAAACAAATGTTTGGAAGGATATCTTCGTTGCTTTGTATCTGATAAACAGACACAATGGGTCAAATGGTTGCCTCTGGCTGAATGGTGGTATAGCACTTCCTTCCATACAACAACAAAAATGACCCCATTTATGGCACTTTATGGGTACCAACCACCATCAATCACATCATATTTAAGAGAAAATTCTAAGGTTCAGGTAGTGGAACACCACATCGAACATCAACAACAAGTCCTCCAACTCTTAAAGGATAACCTCGTGTTGGCACAAAATAGAATGAAACAACAGGCAGATCAACATCGCAGTGAAAGAAGTTTTGATGTAGGTGATTGGGTATTCCTACGGCTACAACCATATAAGAAAATGTCCCTAAAGCAAGCTAAGAAGGATAATAAATTATCACCAAAGTATTATGGTCCGTACAAGGTGTTGGAAAAGATTGGTACTATGGCATACAAATTGGAGCTTCCTGCAGCTTCTCGATTGCACCCAGTTTTCCATGTTTCATGTTTAAAGAAGGTTATAGGCGACAAGCTCCCAGTTCAAACAATATTGACAGAACTTGACGAGGAAGGAAAAATTATATTGGAACCGGAAGCAGTCACAGAAACAAGAACTCGAAAGCTACGAAATCGATCAATTTCAGAGTATCTTATCAAGTGGAAGAACTTATCCACTGAAGATTCCACATGGGAGGATGAGAATTTTATGCAGAAGTATCCAGAACTGCTCAAGCGTTGAGGACAACACTTTTTTGAAGGAGAGGGGCATGTTGGGTCCCTATAATACTAGTGATTACCCCATTACTATTGTCGTTATACCCCTTATTTATATTGTTGTGCCCCCTATTACCCGCATATTGTTATTTCTGTGCCCCTTAGAATCCCTCTATTGTTATTTTTGTGGCTTTATATTATTATTGTTAGGTCGGCTGGATTATATTGTGACTCCTTAGACTCCTATATATAGAAAGGAGGTTTTGTCATTTGTATCATCCAAGAATTGTTCATTTATGTAATGTAAAGGAGGTTGCCCCCTCGAAGAGGCTGAATTCTAAGGCGTGGATTTATCTTTTCTATCTTTTCTTGAGCTGGTTTCATAACATCTTGATGTTATGTTTATCCACTCGGCGATTGTCTTTTACTTTTTGTAGTTCAGTCTACGTTAGTTGTCATGAACTTCATGTGATAGTTCTTTACATTTTTGAATTGTATGAACTCTTGTCCATAGCCAATAACTCTGGTTTCCCTTGAGGCAAAATGTGACTTAACATAGCATGAACAATTATATTTTATTGTATGAAGAAATTTTGAAGCAATACAATTTAAATTTACAATATATATAAAAAAAATTACTCTATATATAATGATGATACTAATTATTTTTATTTACCCAGATCTGGGTGTCCTCACATCCATAGAGGAGAGGTAGATTTCTCATGCCAGTGTTTCTTGATTCATTAATGAGAAGCGTTGGGTGGTATCCATTCTTCGAGAATGTTGGTGATTTCATTTATTGTAGATAGGATATGGGAAAATGATTGAGGACAAGGCATTTACTCCCAATCAAGAACATAAATTTCAACATTAGCACTTAGTAGGATATTCATTCCCTTATTTTTCCTACTTCGTGGGTGGTTGGACACTATGGGTCTGACAAGGTAGAGAGGTTTAGGGTGCTTAAGGTTATAAGTGGAGCATTTTTAGACCTGATCATCATGGTCCACAAAAGGGTTTGAGCTAGGAGAGGTGGCAGAGGATGTGGGCATCAAACTATCCCTTGCTGACATGGTCAAGGAGGAGACAAATCCAACAAAGATTTTCCAATGCACATGCAACTTTTAGTCACTTCTATGGAGGCACAAGAGCATAGGAACATTGGTAATGACCACTAGGCCATCAGTAACCTACAAGGAAGAGATCTCCAGGACCAAGAAGAAGCTAGGGAGAGGGTTGAATGTAAAATTGATGAAATTGATTCATATCTAGTTCACACTCACATGAATTTGTAAAATTTGTCCAACTTTTTGGGAATCCCTTCCCCCCTCCTCCCCCCTCCTCCAACATCTTCCATTTCGCATGAAGGAAAAAAAATTGTCGAGTCAACTCATGCGAGAAATAAAAATTCTAGTCCTGATCATCCTAGGTCTTAGAAAAAGAAGAAAAATCTCTTTCGCAGCCACAACTCCCCACACCACATAGAGCAACAAAAAAAGTTGGCTAGCTAGACTGATATTGCGCACATAACCATGGGATAAACCTCTCAAAAGGTGGAAGACACCTAAAACATGACTATGGTTGTTGAGTGGGAGTTCCCTTCATAGATTCCTAAAGGATTTAATGATATTTATTGGATCATTATAGTGTTTTTCATTCATATCGATGCATTCAGACTGGAAAACATGGAGGAATCAACTAATGGGACCATTTTTACCAACGAGACCTAGTTTGGCAAAACAAGGTATGAAATATTACAGGAGTGTTTTAAGGCATCAAAAAACATTTTTTGGGGATAAAACTTTGCCACTCTAATGCCACACCTTTTCTTGTTGTTCTACACATAAATATCTTTCCAACTTCATAAGAAGCGTGCCAGTCACATTTTGTATGCAAAAGTTATGCCATCTGAATTTGACCTTCATGTTTTCACCACCATGGTTTGAGAGGATGTCGCATCAGTCCCCATTATTCATGGAAAAATGGGCTAGCCACATTATTGTGATGTAAAAGGCTCTAGAAGAGTCTATATTGTAAATTTGGTTAAGAGTTGAGGTAGTCAAAATTAACCACTAGTAGGTTATTGGGTTGTGTTATAACTGGGCCACTAGGAGGAAGAGGCATTCCATTCTTTTGAGAGAATTTGTTCCATAAGTTAGGAAAAATAGCTAAGAAGGATATGAGGTAGAGCACATAGAGAGAATTTGTGCACCGTAGCATCCCATGACCCACATGCCATACTTCTTTGTACCTACAACCATATTTCAAGACAAAGAAAGAGAGCGGAGAGACCTCACCTTCTAGCTGGGTTTTCTCCCTAAAGGGTTTCCTGGATCATATATTGTGTCTTATGTGTATGTGTGAGCTTTTATTTTACCATTCTCTATTATCTGCATAATTTCCATTCACATGCATGCACTACTTACAGTAAAATCTAAAGATCTAGAAATTTAATAAAACTGTAATAGTGTAGAATTTTCATATTTTTAATATAATATTATCAGATATATTACGATGAACTCTCCAGTGGAATATCCATGACAATTTACAGATAATATTTGTATCAGAGCAAGTTTATTTGGGCATTTTGTGGAGATTTTTGGGGGATATAGATTAGTGGGGCCGAAAATCGTAAAACCTTAATCATGGCCGACGAATTTGTAAATGACCCTCGCGATCCTACGAGGGTGAGGTTTTCACGGCTAGAAAAACAAGTAACATATATAAATTGCAATTTAAACCTCCTCATGGAAGCCTTGAGCAATAAGCTTATGATATTTGGAGAAGATGGGGGTTCAAATGCAGAGGAAAAATCAGAAGGGGAACCAGGAGATCGGGAAGAAATAGAGAACTAACTGAAGAAAGAACCTGGAAAAGATCAACACAGTTCGATTTTCGTCAACCAATCACAATCCCTATTCAGAATGGAAGCATAAGTTGATATCAAGTCGTACATGGTGAGATCAACACTTTGAAGCTGAATCACTAGTTGCAGCAACTAGAAGTTTATTTCAACATCCATCAAATTGAGGAAGGATAGAAGATCTCGTTTGCATGGCTGAAATTAGAGGGTCATGCATTGATTTAGTGGGAGAGCCACACAGAGACCCTAAGGTTGGAGGGAGAACCTCTAGTGACTAAATGAGATGACTTTAAATCCCTCCTTAAGTCATAATTTCATCCCATTGGGTTCGTAGAGGACCAATGGATCCAGTGGTACTAATTCAGGCAAAAGTCAGGCCAAAGCATTAAGGAATGCACCAAAAGGTTCAAAAATATTTCTATAATGTTAGGTATCTATCCAAACAACCCAAATGTACTCAAGTATTTTTGGAGTCTACACCACCACTTGGGTGAGCAAGTGATGTTTTTCTAGCCCAAATCAGTGGATGAGTCTTGTGTACATGTGCAATACCTAGAGAACATAGGCTTGAAGAGAGCGCAATAAAGTGGATCGAAGGAGAAGGAGAAACATGATGATTCTAAGAAGGTAAAGAGGAAGAAAAAAGGGGGGAAAGATAAAAATACGATAGCCAAAACACACTAATGCAAAGATCCTAGCAACCACTACAACATTGATGGCCATACAAAGGAGAATTGTTGGAAGTTACATCTAGAGCTAAACCCAAAGAACAAGAAGAATTATAATAACAAGAAGAACCTCATGGCCACTGATTCGAGTAATGAAGTTGAAAGCATCTCAGACGTGGATGAGAAGATCATATGTACGTTAGTGCAGAAGGAGCTGAATTTGAGTAGCCTTGAGCAACAAGAAGAGAAAGAAATGACCAAACTCTTCCATATAAAGATATAGTTCAAGAAGACAAAGATTGATCCTTTGTTTGACATAGGATTGCAGGTGCATCTCATTTCAACAACGTTGGTCAATAAGAAGGGGGTGGAAGTTCATGATCATTCAAACCCATATCCACTAGGATGGGTGAATAAATATGTAGAGTTGAAGGTAATAAACAAGTGGAAAAATTTATTTGCTATCAATGATGATTTTATTGATGAAGTAGATCTAGATGTGGTTCCCCTTGATGTATGTGGAGTTTTTCTTGGGAGTCCATACATGTACACACAAGATGAAATATTGGTGAGGAGATCCAACTAGTAATAAATCTTCAAGGATGGAAATTTGTTCATCATCAACACGCATAAAGTCAAGTAAAAAATTTCACTGGTAAGTTCCAACCAAGCCAAGAAATTTATCAATTCCAGCAAGAGGTATGTCTTATTGTTTTTAAGAGAAAATTTTTATGTAGAGGAGTCAATAAGAGGCAAGGCAAACCTAAAGGAGTGTAGTAACAAACATTAAAAACAATTGGAGGAGTTATTATAGGCATATAGGGATGTGTTCTGATGGCCTAAAGGGTTACCACCTAAGAGAGAAGTGGAGCATGAGATCTAGCTATTGCTACATTCCCCATTGCCAAATATTGGGTTGTATAGGTAGTCTGTTATAGAAGCAAGAGAGGTGAAGAAATAGTTGCAACAACTACTGGAATAAGGTGTCATTCAACCGAGTACATCACCATGTAATTCACCCATCATCATCGTGCCAAAAAAGGATGGGACTTGGCATATGTGTATAGATTACAGGGTGTTGAACAAAATCATGCTCAAGAACATATACCCCTTACCCAGGATAGATTATCTGTAGTGTTATAGTGTTTTCTTCTCGAATGTGCATGAAAAGAAATCACTTTAGGTTGTTGATGACAAACAACCCTAACAATGAAAATGGCTACTAAACATTGTAGATTTGTAGCAAATGATAGAAACAAAACTTGACAAAGCCCTAATCTATGCCACAATCATAGTTAAACAACAAAATGGAATAGTAAAATAAGCGCACGTAACTCCAATATTCCAATGGAAACCAGATATATAAAGAATGTATTTTAGTAAAAAACACCTGTGAAGGGAACAAATAATGTTATCAGTACTCCTCTATGGGATGGGTTCTTGGCTATCCTCAAATTTCTTCAACTTTTATAAAGTCTCTCTCCTCTATAATGTGTAAACCTAGCAAATAAAATGTTTGATCTCAATGAGAACTCAAATGGAAAATAAAATGGTGAGCGACAGTGATAATAATCAGAGCTGCAACAGTGAGTGCAACAATGAAAATAATCGTAAATGAAGAATAAATGTAAAACCCTTCTATTTATAACAAAATATTAGGTTATCCTCAAATAATGAGCAATAATAAAATATTTTTAACCCCATTCTAGAATTAACCATTTGGAATATTTTATTATATTTGGTTTCGAGGGAAAAAGTATTTAAATTTTTATTTAGAAATAATAAATAAATAAATGATTTATTTATCATCTCAAGAAATATGGTTAAGGAATAATAAACAAATAATGATTTATTTAATTATTCCTAAGGGATTTAGTCAAACTTGACAAGGAATAATAACTAATTAGTGATTAATTAATTATTCCTAGAGAAAAATAAGACAACTAATGATTTATCTATTTATTTCTCATAACTGGGTCAAATGTGACAAGGAATATTAATTAAACAATGCTTTAATTAATTATTCCTAGAAGATAATTAAATAAATAATGATTTATTTAATTATTCTTCATGGGTTTAAATATAAATGACTTAACCAATGTGGTTTATTAAGTAATTTCTCGCAGCGAAAGCAATTTTACTATGGTAAAATTGGCCCTACATGGTGTACTTCGATCCATCTAGTAAATTATGGCTAGATGATCAATTTTTCGTGATAACAGATTGCCCCCCAATGTATGAGTGTTAGGAGAAAAACGTGTGACCAAAGTATGTTGTAAGGACAAAATCACTAGACAACGAAGTGGAGTTAGAGAGAGAGAGAGAGGGAGACCAATGGAGCTGAAGCGAAAGAGGATAGTGACAGAGGAGGCGAGACCAATGCAAGACTCCTTTTATGTTGTGGTACCAGATCTCAGTGAGGTGGGGGAGGCATACCTATACTCGCAGAGATAACTTAGTACAAAATAATGATGCGCCCAGAAACATGAAACTGAGCAATAAAATTCATGTTGAATGGTAAATGACATGCTGGCATAAATGAGCCAGAAAATAATACAATGTGTCCCATATACATAATGCACCTGGAAAAAGAATGAGCCAACACTGAATACAATAACATCTGAGTACATGATATATAATGACCCTTCCCTAAAAAAAATGGGTGCGAGGGAGGGTAGAACAACCAAAGAAGCCCTCCTAAACAGGAATCGACTCTACAAAACAGAATGGATCACCTGAAGAGGACGTGCATGCTATGAACACTGCAAGTGGCAAGGATCGAACTCATCAAATATGCAAAACTACATCTGAGGCTATAGCATAATATGAAGTCATCTGGGCAGGTGGAGGGCTACCTGAAGGACCACCCCCTCATGAGGTCTGAAACATCTCACACACCCGAGAATAATTGGTACAATCTGCTACATCACTGGACCATCAAGTGTATGAATCATGAACATGAAACAGTCAAGTCAAAGGGAAATGATGAGTCCCTTTGCTTGATTCGAGGTACCAAACAAGTGTGGAAGATGGAACCAAGATACATTGCCCTCTATGATTTTCTTCTGGAATAGATCTGTTGATCTTGACAGAATAGGGCCCGTCATAGGTGAGGCAATGAGGATCCTCATCTAAGTTATGAGGGAAAATAGTAATGTGACTGATGGATTGACACCAGGGAAAATGGGGAAAATTGGATTGAGGGACAAACAAACAACTTCCCTTGTCAGAGCATAAAGTGCATGGTTGACCAGGTAGCGACTGACTCAACTCTAGAGGGGATGGGGGACAATATTATTGAAGGCCAAAATGGGTGAAACAGGGTTAATGGTATGCAAAGATGGATGGAATATTGTTACATGATATAATGGGATATGAAATAGACTCGATAGATGCAAAGGAGATTCATCATAGATGCTCTAAACAAGGGTGACTCGATGACGTTGCCACACATAATAGGGTCGGTGGAAACCATGAAAACATGAGAAAATGATGTTTTCTCATGATGAAAATCGACACGTGAGACAAAAAACGCCAAGGGAAGGTGGTCCCAAAGTAAAAGTGACTCATATGAAGAAATTCGATTTTAAGAGGCAATAAAGTGATGCTTCATGGAAAAAATGGCTTCCTAGTGAAGTGTTCAAATTACCAAAAATGGAAAGAAACCCATTAGAGTACTCGGTGAGAGCTATCCAATTGTGTTAATAGTTCATCAAACAGAGCTACAGTCTAGTCGCAATGTGCGATAGAAAAAAACTATGGGTTTTCCTATAAAAGGGTGTGTTCCCTCCAATTTGAGAGGAGAAGGCCTTGAATCTTGTGGAGATCGTAGCAGGCAAACTGACCATGAGAATTAGGATCTACGAATTTCAGGAAAGTGGCCTTACTTATCTAAAGATGACCTTAATGCTTCTTGGAATGATGGTTCCTCGTGAAGAATTAAGGGAAGAGGAAAACAAGAATGAACTATTAGAGGAGGTCTAGAATCATCCTCACCCACTAAGTCAAACATGGGGACTATTTGGTAAAGGTGGTATGACATAGAGTAGAATATTTGAAGATATAGTATCAAACTTCTACGATATGCGATGTGAATATGGCTCGCCAGAGAGGCTGGTAGGACAAACTATCCAAGGAATGGGAGGATAATCGACCATACCTAGATTCGGTGGGATCTAGGCCGACACTTATGTTAATCAATTGAGAAGATGGCTAGTGGAAAACCATCATGCCCCCAAGCATGGGATACTACCCGCAAGCATATGTGATGGAGGGGACTGATCTTGTATGCAAAGGTGGGAATGATGCCCCATAGCTTCCATCATGGCTTCCATCATGTCCTCATCAGATATGGGTGGATGGGAGGAAGAATAACTACATGATGCAACAGAGGTACCTGGTGCATCATCCTGAGAAAGAAGGTTCACATACACAACATCTAGAATGGTATATGGTGAGCTAGTAGACGGAAAATCTATCAATGTTGAGAACTAGGTTTCCAATGAAGAATGTTTGATAGAGGTGCACGTAGAAAGCTCTGAAAGGTTTGTCTGTGAGGAACTCAAGGATGATGACATGTAAAGGATATGGACCCTGGAGTCCGTCATCTCGACATCAGGGGGAGAGATCACGATGGTGGGACCAGAGTCCCCCTGTTCTGGTACACTACAGGTACCAGAATCTATAGGTAGAGGAGTAGACGATCGACTATGGGTGGCCTCGTATTCGCAAAGCGCTTGAAGGAAATCATGCAAATTCGTCATGATGAGGGAAACAATGGGAATAGTGACCATAACGATCCCACAAGGCACAAGGGTGATTTGTGCGTAATGTTTTGAGTTTCTTGGCTGGTCCCAGTAAGGTAACTTGGACCTTAGGGATATTTGAATCAAGGAACGTTTCATGAACCAAAGGTTTGAGATGAGGAATTTCAGGCTAGTTATTGGTGGCATGCCTAACAACCTCACATAAAGCGCACGAAGGTGTTGACTTTGGATCTCTGGGAGTTGGAGGTGCTTGGGGAGCCTTGTCCTTAGGTTCCTTCTTCTTGGATTTTCCCCCATGTCCAGATGCTTTCGCAATAAGAGTGGGTTCTTGTTGAGGTGGCGGTGGAACTGGAGCATTGACAGGGGTCGTAGGGACCAGTTGAACTGGGGTCAAAGCATGATATGGTCTTATTTGACCATGTAGAGTGTTTACAGGGGGATCAATGTACCACACTAGGATCCCCAAATTCATATTAGTGAGGACCAACGAAGCCATAAAAGGGACAAAAAATATTCCTGGAGGAGGAAACAAGAAAGGTATATGTCCTACAGGGTAATGTCCTAGAGGAACAACTCTTGGATGTTTGAGACTTGGACGAATAGTTCCTGGTGGGAAAAAAGGGGAGGCACCCACAAAAGGAGGAGGTCCTAGGGGGGTGGATCTAGATGGCTTGACTGAGATGGTAACCGTGGGGTACATAGGAGATTCTTGCGTATTAGATGTACTAGACTGCTTTTGATAAGCTCGTGATGCTTGTAACATGAAAACACTCAAAGAGCTAGGCTCAGAGATGGGAGGGGGAGGACTGAGGAAAGCACCTAATAATGAGGAATCTTTGTAGACTCTAGGTGAAACACTGGTGAGAGGGGTAGAAGACTTCTTGTTAGACATCGATGAGATAATGGACTTAAGGGAGGTCAAGGATGACACCTCGTAGTATGTCAATTGATTGATGGTGATGATCTTTCCTTCATGGGGGAATAACATCTTGTGAAAAACTGCAGACGGAATGGCTGACATGGAATAAGTGTAACTACGACCCAAGAGAATGTTGTAATCTGGAGTGGAATCAATAACCTCGATGTCTACGTAGACAGTCTTGCCCGTAGGAGTCGCCATACAATTGAAATACATGTTGAGGGGCTGGGGGAGTGACCATTCGAAGCAAAAAAAGTGATGGTGGATGGGGACATTTCAAGTGACTTGAGTTGCTTCCAAATAGTAGCTCACATCATGTAGGTGGATGCGCCTTTGTTAATAATGCATTGGGAGATGATGAGATTATGAACTTTGACTGGTATCTAAAAAGAAACGGATGGAGGTAATGGAGGATGTTCTGATGTATCAACAGGAAAGAAAATCAAACAATCATCTAAAGGAAATACTGTGCCAAAAGCAGTTAGTAGATATTTCTTTTGAGATGGGAAGGACTGGAGTACTTCCAGCATCGACATGGCATCAGGGGATAGCACCAAATCGTCTACTATATTGTATGTATGGGAAACTTGGTTAGAAGTCGTATTACGACATAATGGTCCCTTGGGGATCTTAGGAATTGCCTCAAATTTAGGTTGAGGGATTTGTAGCGGACACCAAATGGGATCTTAGGAATCACCTTAACTTTAGGTTGAGGGATCTGTAGCAGAAACCAAATGGGGCATCAAGAATTGCCTCAACTTTAGGTTGAGGGATCTATAGCAGACCATTTGATGTCGTAAGAGGCTCAGTAGATGCTTTTGTTTTGGAATCAGTGGCAGACAAAGTTGATGGCTTGTCATATTGACACAACCGAGTTTTCAGGTTGATATCAGAGGGATTGACCTCGCCACAATTCATCATAAGGATGTGGTAGTCACCAGGACTAGAAGGTTGGGGAAGGTGGGCTTATTGACCTTGCTGAGGTTGAGTAGAAACAAGTCCTTGTTGAGGGAAAGGATTTGTGAAGCACGACCGATTGAGATGGAGTAGGATTCTGAGGCAGTTGCTGCATGGGCAGTTGACCTCTAGAAGTTGCTTGGGCTTCCCACCTTTGGCGCATCTGGGGTAACAGGGGACATTCATGAGTATAATGGTCTTGTACACCACAACATGCACAAGGATTTTTCGTATGAATAGCCTTATTCTACTTGGGTTGGTCTCCTTGTTTCTATTTGTTAGTGTTAGGCTGGTTCCCCTGGGGTTCATTAGGTTGATTACCTTGGTTACCCTGGTTACCCTTGTTACCTTTACCCTTATTCCTTTTCTTCAAATTTTGGGGATTGGTCACACTTTGTTGTGCAAACACTTGAACCTAAGGGGGTGGTGGCTACTAGGACTAAGGATGCATGGGAGGTTGTGGCGCTAATTCTTGAGGGGTTGGAGCGCTTGGCGGTGCATAGTATAAGATGGTGAAGGGGCAACTGTCTTGTAGACAGGTTGAGCTCTAACTGACCTTGATATCTGCTGATGTGGTTAGGTGAATGCATAAGATGTGATTTGTCCTAAATGCACGTTGCTGGCAGGAGGGGCATAAGGGTTAGACGAACTGGTGCCCCCCTACGGATAACCATAAATATGTTGAGTATATGGTGAAGGATGTGAGATAGCTCCAACAATACCGTGGGCGGCATGAGATGCCCTCGGTGCATTGGAACCACTGGATGGGGGAGGTATGGTATAACGATATAGACATAACTGGATTGACCATAAATCAAGCCATATCTTAGAGCAGTCTGGAGAGCCTCTTCCTCTATCTAAGGAAAATGAGATGTGGCATCTTTGGCAATAGGCTCTAAAAGAGTTCTAAGGAACCAATCAAGGTAGACATAGTCTTCGAATGGCAGAGCATGACACAGGCTCCTCCTTCTATGCCATTCTTGGACATGATCGAAAAGACAGGTGGTAGAGGATTGACAGAATTCGGTCAAGAGCTCCATACCAGTGTCGTATCAGAGAGGTAACTAAAAATATGAGAGGAAAACTTTAGCAAGAGTTGCAAAAATGGAATGAGAGTGGCATGCTGGTCAACATACCACCTCACAACATGTCCAGTGAGTGTGTGTTGGAACAACCGAAGACAAATGAAATTATCGATGATGGAATTGGATGAACACAACATATGGAAGGAGCAGACGTGAATGGTGGGGTCCTCTCCAGAATTACCCTCAAACTTGGGAATGTTAGAGGGGAGCTTAGTTGCCATAACTAGCTAACCAACATCGTTGTGTATAGGGTCATTAATCAACTGGATAAAATCCGAGAGGCTTAACCCAACCATGAAAGGTAGCATGGGAGCTTCAAAAATGGTTCCTAAGATAGTTCCGTTAGATGTGACCACAAACGTAGAACTGGAGCCAACACCAGGTTCTGTTCCTACACCTGTAGTGGGTCTTGACATGATGACAGTATGCAGTGAAGGAGGCTTGAAATCAAATGAGGAATCAGATGAACCAGAAAAGGAGTCAGTATGGGGACTCGAGGGACTATGAACTCGAACCCTATAGGGAGGAGTAATATACCCAAGAAAAAACTGGGGATGAAGGCCTAGGAGTCTCCACAACAAATGCCTTGGTGGTGCAATGGTGATAGGACACAAGTGACACAGAAATGGTGAAGGGAGATCAACAAGATGTTTTTGTCTCTGTGTGGGGAGATAAATTAATTAAGTCTTGGCGTGGTAGTGTAAACCAAGTGCCCTTCGCTTAAGGTGTGCTTGTGTGTGTAAGTTTTTTTATTAATTAAGCCTAGATTGTGTTTGAAAAAAGAAAAAGATTACTGAAATAAACTGAAATTAAAAATAGAAAATGAACAACAAGTCAACTTTCTAAACCCCACCCATACTGGGTTTGTAAACACTGTGCTGGTTGGTGGCGAAATCAACTTAAAGCACACGAAAAAGGCTAATATATCTAAGCATCGGTGTGAATGGGATCAAATGACACTATGCTACTAGAAAGTGGTGCAACAACAACAAAAAACCAGGGAGTAAAGTCGTTGCAAAAAGATAAGGAGATGGGTGTGAAGCCTAGGGCAAATAGTGGCACCCTAAGGAAAATGACCAAACAAGTTTCAAGATGAAACTTTGGATGGAAACAACCTATCTTTGAAGATCTGAAATAGGAAGGTACATATATGGAAAATATGGCTGAAAGCTCTACAAAAACTTGGACTTATTACTCAGATAAAATCCTCCTATAAAGGTGGAAGCATAATAGAAGCCCTAAGGGGCTAAATTCCACTTCGACGAGAAAATTAGAGTAGATCAAGACCTAAGTGGGGTAGGATAGTGGTCAACCAACCTAGCAGACAACTCTTGGAAAAATCAAGGGACAGATTGAAAAAATCCAAGAAACCCTAAAAATCGCAGGTACTGAGCTGATACCTGGGATATTGCACTTTTTGGTCCAGGAAGCGCACTCTGGACCTCCAGATTGCACTTTTGGGGCAGAAAAGTGTGATTTTTTCTCCTTGATTCTCGGTCGACAAGTCTCAGAAAAATTTGTCATCTTTATTGTGGCTGGTTCATGTGACCTACAGAAAAGACTAGAAAACTTACGAAAGTTAGAAATTTGACTGATCTAGGGTTAGAAATATAGTAAACAACATTAAGAGACTGAAAGAGAAAATCCTTGAGCTGAAAAATGAAGGTCACCCAGGTTTTAAGATCAAAATTAAAAATGCGGTGGAATCGCCAAATTGTTATAGTGTTTTCATCTCGAATGTGTACGAAAAGAAATCACTTTAGGTTGTGGATGACAAACAACCCTAACAATGAAAATGGCTTCTAAACATTGTAGATATGCAACAAATGATAGAAAAAAAACCTGTTAAAGCCTTGATCTATGCCACAATCATAGTTAAACAAAAAAATGGAATACTAAATTAAGCACAAGTAACTCCAATAATTCAATGGAAACCAGATATATATAAAGAATATATTTTTATTAAACAACACCAGTGAAGGGAACAAATCATGTTACCAGTCCCCCTCTATGGGATGGGTTCTTGGCTATCCTCAAATGTCTTTAGCTTTTATAGAGTCTCTCTCCTGTATAATGTGTAAACCCAACAAATAAAATATTCGAGCTTAATAAAACTCAAATGGAAAAGAAAATGGTGAGCGATAGTGATAATAATCATAGCTACAACAATCAGTGAAACAATGAAAATAATCGAAAGTGAAGAATGAATGTAAAACCCTTCTATTTATAACAAAATATTAGGTTATCCTCAAATAATGAACAATATTAAAATATTATTAACCCCATTCTAGAATTAACCATTTGGAATATTTTATTAAATTTGGTTTAGAGGGAAAAGGTATTTAAAATTTTATTTGTAAATAATAAATAAATAAATGATTTATTTATCATCTCAAGAAATATGGTTAAGGAATAATAAACAAATAATGATTTATTTAATTATTCTTAAGGGATTTAGTAAAACTTGACAAGGAATAATAACTAATTAGTGATTAATTAATTATTCCTGGAGAAAAATAAGATAATTAATGATTTATCTATTTATTTCTCATAACTGAGTCAAATGTGGCAAGGAATATTAATTAAACAATGGTTTAATTAATTATTCCTAGAATATAATTAAATAAATAGTGATTTATTTAATTATTCTTCACGGGTTTAATTATAAATGACTTGACAAATGTGGTTTATTAAGTAATTTCTTGCAGTGACAACAATTTTACTATGGTAAAATTGGACCTACATGGTGTACTTCGATCAATCTAGTAAATTATGGTTACATGATAATTTTTTTGTGATAACACGTGGGATCAATTGAAACAAGAAAAATACATCACCAAGCTGGACTTGAAGTCTGGATATCACCAGGTTTGATTCAAAGAAGAAGATACTTGAAAGAAAACTTTCAAAATTATGCAAGGTTTGTATGAGTGGTTAGTCATTCCAGTTGGCCTATGTAATGCACAAACTACATTTATGAGATTAGTGAATGATGTACTGTGCCCTTTTGTAGATTCATTTGTTATTTCCTAATTGGATGAAATATTGATATATAGTTCTACCTAGGAAGAGCATATTTCATATTTGACGCAGGTGCTAGAAAGATTGAAGAAGCACCAACTGCTAGAAAATCTCAATAAGTGTGAGTTTGACAACAATATTTGCTATATCCAGAGTATGTGATCGGTGGAGGGGAGCTGAAGATAAATCCTTCTGATATGGAAGCCATCATGTAATGATCAATGCCTACTATTTTTTTTGAGGTTAGGAGTTTCATTGGGGCATCACAATAACAGAGGAAGTTCATAGCCTCATTTTTAGTAGTAGCAGCAATGATCCATGCCATATTAGCAAGTCGCAAGAGTTTCTAGTGGGGAAAAGGTTAGAAAAAGGCTTTCAAGGAGCTAAAGAAGAAGATTAGTCAAGAATTAGTTTTGGCATTACCAAACTTGTAACGAGCCTTTGAAGTGGAGACATATGCAAGTGGGTATGCTTTGGGAGTTGTCTTGATGCAGGGAGGAAGGATTGTATGCTACCATTTTGAAGTATTTCATGGGAAATTTCTTAACTACCCTACTTGTGAAAATGAGCTCTAGGCCATGGTGAAAGCTATGAAGAAGTGGAAGAACTAACCAATGGGAAAGGAGACAATAATCCACATAGATCACCAATTGTTACAGTACTTGTAGGCCCAAAGTAAGCTACAATAGACCAAACAATATAAGTGGATGGGTTTTTTTACAACAATTTCATTTGGTGATCAAGTGTAATATGGGTGGCACAAACAAGTTGGGCAACATGCTTTCAAGGCCACTCACATCAAACATCACAACTTTGGGGACTCATGCACATCGAGCCATTCACCCATGATGCATATAGAGAGACATATTTAGAGGATGAGGACTTTTAGGAGGTGTATCAATAGTTGAAGAGTCAGATTCATGTGCATGATGGAGACAACACCTTTGACTACCATATCTAAGATGGGTTACTCTATAGGTTGGATAAGCTATGTGTTCCTAAAGATGAGTGATAGCAGCTGATTAGAGAGGCTCGCACCTCGAAGGTTACAGGGAATTTTGGTGTAGGGAAGGTCATAGCTAACTTGTAGAGGTAAGTGCATTGGCCCAAGATGTAAGAGGAATTAGCTAGGTTCATAAGAGGATACATTCTTTGTTGTACCAACAGGGTTAGCAACAGGAAACATGGTCTATATCATCCATTACCTATACTTACTTGTCCTTGGGAAATAATGTCCATGGACTTTGTGGGAGGTTTACTGAAAACCATGAAGGGACATGACTACCTATTCGTGGTAGTTGTTAGGTTCAATAAGATGTGTGTTTCGATTCCTTGTAAAAATACCATCAATGGGAAAGAAGAAAAAAACTTGTTCTTTGGATAGGTTTGGGTGCTCTTTGGGATACTAAGAAGCATCATTTCAGATAGGGAAACAAGATTTCTTAGTGAATTCTGGACCACATTGTGGGAGAATATGGACACAATGTTGAAGAGATATACAACATTCCATCCACAGATAGATGAGAAGACATAAGTAGTCAACAAGAATTTGGTGCAACTTATGAGGGGATACAACCATAAGCATTCAAAGACCTAGAATGAAAATATGGTATACATACAATGTCTTACAACACAACATTCACACTTCGATAGGAAAGTCCCTATTTGAAACTTGTTTTGGATATTTTCCACCTTCACCATTGGATATTGCATATGGGTAGCAAGGAGGAGTGAGGGAAGATCTCATAGGAGATACTTTGAGGGCTGAAAATTTTATAGAGAAGATGAGGCAGATCCATCTATAGGTATAAGAAACACTGTATAAGTCACATGAGAAGTATAAGGCCAGACATGATCAACACAGAACAGATAAATTGTTCAAGGTGGGAGATAGAGTATGTCTATAATTGAACAAGGAGAGGTTGTAGGGTCTTGGCAAGAAAATCAAGGCTCTAAGGTATGGTACCTTTGAGATACTAGAAAAGGTGGGTGATAATTCCTATCAGCTCAGTTTAACACCATATATGCACATTTTATCAATTGTGAATGTACATAATTTGAAACTCTATGAGCCTTCCGTGCTAGATCAGGAAGAGGAACAAGTCCTATATTCTGTGGAGAATGTGGCACTAGATGCTTAGGTAGAGTTGAAAAAAGATAAAGTTTTGTAGAAGAGGTCCAGAAGTACAAGATAGGGACAACATGACCTTTGGCAGACCGGGTTGAACGGAAAACATCCAGGCAAAGCTAAATGGTACACTAGAGAGAAGGTGGAGGAAAAATTTCCTCACCTCATTTAGTAGAAGCTTTTGGGGACCAAAAGCCTCCCAAAATGGGGAGGTGTGATCCATATTGGATCATTATATTGTTTTTCATCCATATCGATACATTTAGAGTGGAAAAAGTGGAGGAATCATCTCATGGGATTGTTTTTACCAGTGGGACACAATTTTGAAAAATGGGGTGTGAAACCTTCCAGGAGCATTTTGAGGCATAAAATGACATTTTTTATGGGTAAAACCTTACCAATTTAGCATTGTGCCTCTTCATGCTATTATACACACAGATATATTTCCAATAGTGTAAAAAGAACTTTAATCAGAGCCCATATGCAAAAGTTATGCCACTTAGAAGATGAATTTCCTATTTTCACCACCATGGTTTGAGAGGATGCTACATCAGCCCCTATTATTCATGGAAAAAGGGGCCAACCATGTGACTATGATGCAAAATAATCTACAAGAGTATATATTGTAACTCTGGTTAAGATTTGAGGTAGTCAAACTTAACTTCTAGTAGGCTATCAAGCTGTGTTATATCTGGGCCACTAGGAGGAAGAGACATTCCATTATTTCGAGTGAATTTGTTACATAAATGAGAAAAAATAGTCAAGAGGGATAAGAGGTAGAGCACACATAGAGGATTTTTTCACTATTGCAGCCCATGGGCCATATGCCATACTTATTTGTACCTACAACCATATTTCTAGATAGAGAAAGAGAGCGGAGCGACCTCACCTTCCAGTTGGGTTTTGTCTTGAAAGGGTTTCCCAAAGCATATCTTGTGTCTTATGTGTGTGTGTGAGATTTTATTTTTCTGTTCTCTATTTTATGCATAATTTCCATTCGCATTCATGCATTAATTACAATAAAATCTATAGATCTAGAAATTTAATAAAACTGAAATAGTGCATAATTTTCATATTTTTCATATAATACTATTAGATCTGTTGTGATGAGATATCCAGTGGAATATACATGATAGTTTATGGATCATTTGATGACCCCCTCCTCTAACTTGACTAACAATACTAGGCTCAACATGACAAGGTTGAAAGTTATCATACTCAACACAACCAGACCTAACATGACCAAGCAACATGCTAGCTCAACCAAGCTCACTAAATTCATGGGAAAGGCTCTCTCAACCTTTGTTTCTTCCTAGTTTTCTATGTTGTTTTGTTGTTCATGTCTCCTCAGTGTTAGTAATACCTATTTTTATATGGACTAAAACAATTTTAATTTGGTCTCTGGACTCTCTAAGACCACCTTGTTTCCCTATCATGGAAGATGGTCTCTCTTACACTCACTTTAGGACATAAATGCTTTTTTGCAGACAACACCTCATCCTAGACACTATTTATTCCAGTTTTTCCATGCTTGTATTTTATGTAAATTTCTGATAATATAAATGGTGTTGGCTTGCATACAAAAGAATACTTGTTTCTGGTTTATTAATTTAAATAAATATAAATAATTATTTGATTTAAAAAAAAAAACAAATTTCTATAGTTTTACTTTATTAATAAGTTAAGAAGATTGATTTTGTTATAATGTTTTGAAATTGAAATATAATGTGTGTATAAGTATGAAATTCTAATAAAAAGTGTTTTTTATCCTCCACCATTTTAGTATCACAAGGATGACAAATTCTTCCATTCCACGATGTTTTAGGAATAGTCCAACACTTTATTTCAATATCTAGCTTGTGATGGTTCATTGCTATTTTAATAATATTGGTATTCTTATTTAAGCTAGATATAACATAGATATATTTTTGGTCTTCTAGATCGGAATTAAATACTTTTTATACTCTATTAATTTTCTCTTATTCTATATTTTTTTAATCACACCATGGTTTTTCTTAAATTTAGATGTAATAGTTTTTTTAATGGTATCAATACTCTTTAGAGTGACCCCCTCCTCTCTTATTCAATGATTTAATCAAAGAATTCGAATCTTTATGCCAACTCTTCTTAAGTTGGAGGTGACTTTGGTGTTTTACAAAATTTCACTTGCAGTGGAAAGGTAATTTAAACCCGTAGGCTTTCCCAAGGCCTACCATAGACAACAAGTTCTCCAATCTATTTACCCCTCTATCTCACACATGCCTAGAAAGGAATGAAAAACAAGAAGGATTATATTGTGAAACTTTTTCTCAAAAGGAAGATGTTTGGTAAAGCCAACTAGCGATACTCCATATATCCTTGCTCTTGATCTCCCTACATTTGTTTCCAACACACAAACAACAGACCTCATGAAATCTATCTTCCTACAACACACATTAGCATTAGTGAAATAAATCCACATTCACATACATTAATCATTAAATAAATAATTTTTTGTGGTGGGGATGGAGGAGGAGTTGATTATTTATATTATTCCATAACAACACAGAAGTGGCTACTCTATAGTCCTTTGTCCATGTTCCGCCTCTCACCATAGCTCATTATCAAGGCAAATAACAACTATAACTTATTGCAAGGAGGTACACAAGTCTCCAATCCGGAATCACTTTGTTATAATGAACTTATCTCTTTTTTTGTTCCATGAAGGGCATTTCTTTTATATATGGCTTAGAGGAGTGATCATGTTATGAAACCAACTCATAAAAAGATAGAAAAGATAGACAAATGACTTAAAAATCAGCCTCTTTGACGGGGAAACCTCTTTTACATTACAAAAATGAACAATTATTGGATGATACAAATGACAAGACATCCTTTCGATAAATAGGAGTCTAAGGGGTCCCAATACAATCGGAGCCTACATAACAATAATATTGTAGGGGCACAACAATAACAATAGTGGTCTTCTATGGGGCATAATGATAACAACATGAGCACTATATGGGCACAATAATACAATAAGGGGTTACATTGGTAGTATAGGGACCTAACATTCCCCTCTCCTTCAAAAAGTGTTGTCCTCAACGTTTGAGTAGTTCCGGATGCTTCTATATAAAATTCACATCCTCCCATGTGGAATATTCAGTGGGTAAGTTCTTCCACTTGATGAGATACTCTAAAATTGATCGATTTCGTAGATGTCGGGTTCTTGTTTCCATGAATTCTTCAGGTTCCAATATGATTTTTCCTTCCTCGTCAAGTTCCGACAATATTGTTTGAACTGGGAGCTTTTCACCTATAACCTTGTTTAAGCATGAAACATGGAAAATTGGGGGCACTCGGGAAGATGGAGGAAGCTCCAATTTGTAGGCCATAGTACCATTATTTTACAGCACCTTGTAAGGACCATAGTACTTTGGTGATAATTTATTATCCTTCTTATCATGCATGAGGGACATTTGTTTGTATGGTTGTAGTTGTAGAAATACCCAGTCACCTACATCAAAACTTATTTCACTACGATGTTGATTTTCCTGTTGTTTCATTCTATTTTGTGCCAAAGTGAGGTTATCCATTAAGAGTTTAAGAACTTGTTGTTGATGCTCTATGTGATATTCCACTGCTTGAAACTTAGAATTTTCTTTTAAAGATGATGTGATGGACAGTGGATGATATCCATAAAGTGGCATAAATGGGGTCATTTTTGCTGTAGTATGGAAGTGTTATACCACCATTCCGCCAGAGGAAACCACTTGACCCATTGTTTCTATTTATCAGATACAAATAAATGAAGATATCCTTCCAAACATTTGTTCACTATCTCAGTTTGCCCATGAGATTGAGGATTATAAGATGAGCTATGAGCTAACTGGGTACCTAAATATTCCACCTCTTATACTCAAAAGAACCATTTGAAGATTTTTGCATATAATTGTTTCTTCTCCAATAGTTTGAGCACCCTATCAACATGTTGAACATGATCCTTCCAAGACTTGTTGTAGATTAGTAAATTATCAAAAATACTAACACAAATTTTCTAAGGAAGGGTTTGCAAATGGAATTCATCAAAACTTGAAATATAGAAGGTGCATTGGTAAGGCCAAAAGGCATGACCAAAAATTCATAATGACCCTCATGAGTTCTAAATGTTGTTTTTGGAATTTCTTTAGTCTTCATTTTGATTTGATGATATCTTGAACGAAGATCTGAATTGGTAAAGTAAATTGCTCCATGTAATTCATCAATGAGAGGTATGAGAAATTTATCTTTAATAGTAAGATTGTTGAGATCCCTATAATCTGGACACATGCACCATGATCCATCCTTCTTGTGTACCAATACCACTGGAGCAGAGAAAGAACTTTGACTAGGTTGAATTATACCAACCTCTATCATTTCTACAACCATACGTTCAATTTCACTCTTTTGGGCATACGAATATCTGTAAGGCCTAGTGTTTGGGGAACACTTCCTGGAATCAAATGAATAGCATAATCATGATCACGAATAGGTGGGAGGCCTTTGGGAGTCTCAAATACCTTGGAATGATTGTCCAAAATGTTTTGGAGATCTTGAGAAATAAATGATTTCGATGTGGGAACCTCTAGTGAACATAATTGTGTAATTACGCCCCGTTGTTCTTTCTTTAGAATCATTTTCATGCCATTAGAGATGATTATCTTTCCCGTTTTCCTTGCGATACCCCTTAATTCAACTTCCTTTCCTTCCCAAAAGAATTTCAAGAAAAGTTCTTGAAAATTGAAAGCTATCGTACCCAAAGATTGTATCCATTGGACTCCTAGTACAACATCTACACCACCCATTGGAATGGAAAGCATAGGACTATTCACGACATATTCTCCGATAGATAGCTTGATATTATGGCACTTTCCAGAGAAATTTATGGTTCCTCCATTTGAAACCATTACTTGACACTATGGTGTTGGATATAGGAAGCAATTCAATTCCTTGGCCATCTTACAATGAATAAAATTATGGATACTATGCGAATCAATGAACACTATTACCTTTTTCTTCTTGATATTCCCTTCTATATTGAGTGTTTGAGGAGTGGTAATTCCTATCAATGTATTACAAGATATGGCCATATTCATTTCTTCTTTTGACGTTTCTTGTTCCTTTGATTTTCATCTTCCCCATATGTGTAAATTAATTTCTTCTTAGCACACTTATGACGTTTAGTGTATTTTCTATCACAATTGTAACAAAGCCCTTTTTTTGTTTTTTCTTTCAATTGTTTTGGTGTCAACCTTGTAGGTGGTGAAAGGCTAGGAGCAATGACAGTTCCATCTTTATAGTTATGAGTGGTAGGCTTCCTTGTTGCCATAATTTTTCTTTCAATTTTTCATGCCAACTTGTATGCCTTCTCTAATGAATTAGGTTCCGAAAGGCGAACCTCATTTTGGATGTTATCATTTAAAGTCCCTATGAAGACTTCAATCCTATGCTTCTCTGGAATATCATTTACCCTTATATTCAATTTTTGGAAGTCCTTGATGTGCTCTGCCATTGAACCCTTTTGTTTGATATGTATCAATTGTCTAAAGAAGGTGTTGTTCTTTGTATCCTCATAATGTGTTATCATTTCCTCCATGAAAATTGACTAGACGACAAGTTGTTTATGAGAATAAATCCCTCTATGCTATACAAACTAATTTGGTTCTAAATATAAAGATGCAAATACGTACCTTTTGTGTGTTTTTCACATTATGTAGATCAAAATATTTCTCCATCTGTAGTATCCATGTTACGGGATCCTTGCCATCAAACTTCCTCATATCTATCTTTGGAATATGCTAGGTCTTCAATCTAACATTAGATTCTATGAAATCCTGATTAACATTACTTTTGTTCTCATCATGAGTTTCCTCTACTACCTTTTCACCATTAGGAGGCCTTTATTGTAGCAACTTTGTCCCACCTTCTTTCAAACCTTCCATGTCTTTCTTCAAATATTCCATGCCTTTCTTCCAATATGCTTCCATACCATCGATATCAGCTTTCATGGCATAGATAAAACTATTTATCTTACCTTCGATCACATTCTTCAAATCATCCATCCAATTTTGATTACTAGGTGTTTCTATTTTCTTGATTCGAGTAATTCTTTTTCTTTCTTTTCGGATCTTGATCTTGAATCTGTTGTATCTTTGAAATTTTGGATCTCCAAGGTTTGGAATTGTGACATGCGGTATCCCTCTGTGTCCTCCTTCCAATGCCACAAGTTTGATGAAAATTGGATTCTCCAAGAAAACGTTATGCCCAATCTCCCAAGATGACCTGAGTATATATGTTTTTCACTAGAGCAAACTTGTAAGAAGTGCCACATGTCACTGTTTCAACCTTCAGACCTGACAACGATACAAAGAGAATTACAGTCCATCCTATTTCTGTAACTTCTTACACAATTTCAAACTGATGCTCAAAGAGAAAGTTATCACAATTTTAGGTCACCTATTTGGGATGTAATTCGGGAGCCTGCAAAAACCCTAAATGTCTTGGACCATATCTCTGAAAATATAGCGAAACAAGATTTGAAATTTGACCCCAAGCTTCACCAAGATTTTAGCTCAAATGGGTTTTAATTTTAGAGTTGGAAACTTTGTAGACACAAAATGATAGCAAAAAATCTACGATGACCTGTTTGATATGGAATTCTAGAGCCTACAACAACCCTACCTTCCTCAGATCATATCTCTTAAAATATAGCGAGACAAGATCTGAAATTCAGATCTGAGGTTCAAAATGATTTCGGCTCAAATGGGCTTTTATTTTAGCTTCTGAAAATTTCGTAGAGAAAAAGTTATAGTGAAAATTCCACGATGACCTGTTTGGAGCAGCGAAACCCTAGAATCCAAAGCTTTGATACCAATTGTTATGAAACCAGCTCACAAAAAGATAGAAAAAACAGATCAACGACTAAAAAATCAGCCTCTTCGAGGGGGAAACCTCCTTTACATTACACAAATGAACAATTCTTGGGTGGTACAAATGACAAGGCCTCCTTTCTATATATAGGAGTCTAAGGGGTCCCAATACAATCAAAGTCTACATAACAATAATATTGTAGGGGCACAACAATAACAATAGTGGTCTTCTATGGGGCATAATGATAACAACATGGGCACTATATGGGCACAATAATATAATAAGGGGGTTTCACTAATAACAATAAGGGGTTACACTAGTAGTGTAGGGACCTAACATATCATGTTGCATCTAGACACTTTGTTGACCATGTTTAATATGGTTCTTTCATCCTTATCCTAAAAAGATGATTAACTTGTGCCCCATTTTCTCTTATCTATTTGCACTGCCACTTAAACTCTCTTTTGTTGAGTAATTAGGGAGTTGTTGAGCCCTTTAATTCTCCATGTAAATTCACGAGAAGCATTGTTTGGCCTTAACACATTGTCTTCTAGTGTTTTAGGTGCGTTGAAGGTGAAAAAATAAGTTTTTATGAAGTTTCCATGGACCAATTTCTTCATTGCAGTCTTCAATATGATGTTCTTCTCTAATGAACCCAAGGGTGATGACTTCTTGAGATATAATAGATTACCCTTAATGTATGAGGTCAATAGAGAAATTGATGGCCAAAATATTTTGCGATAATCTCAGTGAGCTAGGAAGAGGGAGGGGACTATAGACGCAAAAATTGTAGAGGGATGCAAAAATCATAGTCATATGCATATGAAGTACATCCCTGAGGTAGGAATACCTATGCATGATACTAAAATAATAGAGCATGACCACCCACAAAATATATTGTGGATTCATGTCGTCAAGTACTAGTCATGATACAATGCAGATATCTCACACAGTAGATATCAATATGACTACAGACACCATAAAGGGTCAACAATAGACATAGATGAAAATTTGACCATGAAATCCAATGAAAGAGATAAATTTGGAAAAACTATCGGAAGTTATATGTTTTATTTTTTGTTTCTTAAATCCCGATGGTCGTAAAATATTTGATTTGAAAAGAAAATTTATTTATTTATTTAAATTATTTAATAATTAATATTGGTATTATACATATATATAAATATTTTTTATACTTAAAATCATAATAATAGGTTGACGAGTATTTTTATTCAATCATAATTTAATGGTTAGTTTATTTTTATGGAAATTAATAAAGAATATCAAAAGATGTTACGTTAGTTAGAAAATTAGTTAAAAATAATTAGATTAGAATTTAAATGGAAAACTAGTTATATAAAGGACCTTAAGGTAATATATAAAATAAATATAAAATTAATTGAAATGGCAGCTGATTTCTAAGTATTATCAAAGTTAAAAGCTAATTGGAAAAAATTAATATTAAAATTAATAAATAAACAAAATTAAAATAAAAATAAAAGGGAAAATTAATTAAATAAAATAAAATAAATAATATTAAATAAATAAAAATCAATTAAAAATAATGTCAGTTAAATAATAATAATAATAATAATAATAATAATAATAATAAAATAATAATAATAAAAATAAAAATAAAATAACATAAAATAAACAAAATAAAAAATTATAAATAATAAATAAATAAGTAAATAAATAAATAAGTAAAAATGAAATAAAATAATAATAAATAAAAATAAAGATAAAAGAAAAACCTAAAGAGGAGGGCGGAAAAATGACTAGGACGAGAGTGCAGGGACCCAACACCTACTGACTTTCCAGCCATCCTCTCTATTGAGATTGCTTGGTCTCTTTTCAATCTCAAGTGCTTCCCTAAATTTTCGATGATGGAAATGAGAGACCTTAGCAATAACACTAGCCTCCTCAATACAAACATGATGATTGGTTTTCTCAGCATGTTCAGCTAAAGCGGAAGACTTAGCTCTCATATGCCTAAGATCCGCTGCGTGCTCGCTAATCCTTTGATTAATGGAGCGACCAGTCTCCCCAATATAGGGGGTCCCACAGGAACAAGGGATCAGATAAACGCCCTTCATATCCTTAGGGTCGATCGGATCCTTCACAGATTTGAGGGACATACGAATGGTGTTCAGGGGCCTAAAGGTCACAAGGATACTATGCTTCCTGAGAATCCTTCCAATTCTATCGGTGGTCCCCTGAACATACGGAAGATGGACAACAGGAATTTGCTCTTTCGGTTCTCTTTTAGACAGAGAATTCTTGGAAGCTTTAAGGAAAGCCCTCTGACCCATGTATCTACTATAACCATTCTTAACAAAGACATCAAGCAAATGGGATTTTTCTTTCTCAAAGCTCTTCTTATCCGAGATCCTTAGGGCCCGAGTAGCAAGGGTATTGAGAACACCCATCTTTTGAGCCGGGAAATGGTGGGAACTGGCATGAAGATACTGCTCCGATGTGTTTTCTTTCGAAAAACTTGATGGGTGAGGGAACCAACACTATTCTTAGAAATAAGAATATCAAGGAATGGAAGGCATCCATCAACTTCCTGCTCCTTAGTGAACTTAATGGCTGAGGATTGCTTGTTGAGATGATCAAAGAAGAGATTTTAAGCCCAAGTGATATATAAAAGCAAATAATTCTCTATATAACGTATCTTTTGTGATAAGTAAAAGGTCTCATTTGTTGTAAATTTTGAGAAAACCTGAAGTAATATTAAAGCTATAATAGTTCTAGGAAAATGGTAGATTAATGAAATGTTTGATAAATCGTTAATGGTTATTTTCTCCAAATTTATCTTACTTATTATTACTCATGCAAGGTAGAACATTCTATTTTGGATGTCCTTTGAAGTAGGTGAAATTTTTTTATTCTCTAAAATTCACTTACCACTAAGTACAAAGGAGTGAGTTTTTGACATTTTGGTCAAATATTCAACTAAGTAGTCAAAAAGAAAGAATACCCAATTTTTTGTAGGAGATATTGACGTCGTGCCTTAGTAAAAATGGGTTTCCTATGAAAAATGTCTTTGGTGGGTTCCCTACCACTTGCTTAAAGAAAAATGGGGATCCTGACTAATTTTCATACATAGGTTATTGATTTCAAATTTTATAAGTGAAACCATATGATGAAAATACAATATAAAATAAAACTAATCAGTTAGATAAAAAAAAAAAAAGTTTTTCCCTTGATTTTGATCAACTAACCTAGACAATATGAGATCTACCTATTTAGGAGCAATGATCCAAAAAATAGGAAATTGGGAATAAAAGGGAATAGAAAGAATAATTAGAGACAAACACAAGTCCAAACAATAAAGAATAAGCAAGACTTATCTTCTTCTTGTACATTCCTAGACCCTTCTAGCCACCAACTAATTTTAATAGTAACTTTCATTGTGAGAATACCTTTCATATAAGATTAAAAGTCCACATCCTCTTTAGAAATAATGCTTTAAATTAAAAAAAGATTAAAAAATATACTATAAGATCCACCCTCCACTTGTTATAATCAAATGTTTGAGAGGAGTTGGGGATAAAATACATGTTGTGTCCTTTCCCCTCTCATGCTCTTGTCTTATGGAAGCCATTATGAACAATATTGTAGTATTCACCTTGATTTTTTCTTGCTTGAACTTAATTGGCATTGCCTGGATTCAATGGTATTATTGTTTGAGGCTTGTACTTCGAGTGCATTTATAAATGTGATGGAATGAAATTGGTTTGATGATTGTTAGGTCATTGTTCCTAATTGTTTTCAACATAATCTTAAACATCTAAATTATACAAGATTCATGATCACATTGATTTGTTGAATTTGTTTCTTGCTCTCACCTAGGCTCATGGTTTCTCACCCATCCTCTTAAAACTTCTGGTCTCTAAGTGAAATCAAGAAAGAATATGACATTATAAGGATGAATGCACAATAATATCAATATGTTTTTTATTATGGTTGTGAATATATATCTTAGAAAGTGTCTCTCTTCCTACATTTCAAGAAAAGTAACATCTTTCCTAGATTTTTTCAACATATTTTTAAATATCTTGATAAATTGCACAAGCATCATCCTTGATTCGTTGTCTTTATTTCTCGCTCTCACCTAATTAGTTATCTTTGTCCTTGTATTTGTTGTATTTGTTTTCCTATATTATATTTGTAAACATTTGTATTGACATTTAGATATTTTCTATATATACTAATATTACTTTATTGATTGTAATTGTATAGAATCAACTCCTTAGGTCATTTCTCGATGATGAAGAGGTGGTTGTAGTACAAGCGGTTGTTCAAGAACATGGAGAAAATATTGAGGATTAAGCTAATGATCTGATAGAAGAAGATAATGATATTGATAACACAATTGAAGAAGATGGGACAAATAGATTGATCCAGGAGACATTTAATAATTTTGGAATGGAAGATGATGTCAACTAGTATGATGGTCGTGCTTTTGATAAACATGTACTTGAGAGGGTAATTGAACCTATTTATGAAGGCTCAAAAACATCTCTTCTCTCTTCTATATTGTTGTTGGTAAACTTAAAGGTGGTGAATGGTTTGTCAAACACGTGTGACACAAATCCTAAGTTATGTAATTTATTTTGGGACATCAATTAGTATTATATACATGATAAAACAATAATATTTTCCTTTATTTTTAATGTAATTAATACATTTATCATCATTTAATTAATTTGTAACATTTGGATGAAATATGTACGATTAATATTGTTTATTACATTAACTAGTAATAATATTTTCTTATGTTGTATATTGTTAGGTGAATTTATATTACCACCGTCAAATGTTTTACCTTGTATGTACCAAAATTTACATGCCATTATGAATGATATGGGAATGGAGTATCAATCTATTCATGCATGTCCTAATGATGATATTATCTTTTAAAAAGAACCTAAATCAAAAGACAAATGCCCAAAATGTTATTAGAGTAGATATCAAAGCAATAAAGTAACAAAAAATGTGCCTCGCAAGATTCTTCATTATATTTCCATAATTCCATGTGTGTGACAATTGTTTAGGTGAAAAAACATATCACAACTTATGGATTACCATGTAACAAATAGAAATGAACATGGTGTTCTTCAAATGCCCGCAAATGGATCCACATTTAGGAATATAGAGGAAAGGTGGCCAAATTTTAAAAGAAAACCTCATAATCTTAGGCTTTCATTAGCAGCTAATGGTTTCAATCCATTTGGAGAGCAAAAATATACTTACTCGATGTGGCCCATTTTTGTTATCAACAATAACATTCCTCTGTGGAAGTCAATAAAGAGGGAGCACACAATGTTGAAAATGATTTTTCCAGGTATTAATTTGGTTAGAATAATTTTTTTAAACACAAAATATTGTTCCAGGTATTAATTTGTTTACTCATATATGTTCAATTATGTCTTATATTTTTTTTATTTACTTGTATATGTAGTAATTATATATTGTATGCTCAAGCAATTAGGTGAGTACTAGGTCAAAGATATGAATGTATATATCAAGTCTCTTATGAATGAGTTAGAGGGTTTATGGAACGATGTCACTATGTATGATATATCTAGACTAGTAGATGCACAAAGGGAATTTGAATTCCAATGCAATGCTTGAATGGACAATTCATGATGCCCTAGGTCTAACACATTTATGTGGTATGTTATAAAATTAACCTACACTTTAATAATGTTTAATTTTATGAAGTTCATTTCATGTATGTTTTTTAAATAGTCCCTTCATTGCACATATTTAAAATGATTGATATAAAAATTATTCCATCTCTTGCATGTCTTCAAATGAAGGGTAAATTTTTATGTCCATTTTGTGGTCCTAATATTAAATCTCGTCATTCATGAATCTTAGGAAAGGATGTGTTTGATGAGTATAGACACTTCCTTTCTATGAACCATAGGTACCAAACTACCAAAAAACATCTTTTCAATGGGAAAGAAGATACTGGATTAATAACATGGAGAATGACACCTCATGAAGGGAAGTTGCAATATAATAGAGTCTCTCAAGGTATGTATTGAATTGTCTATGTATCACTATACATGATATGTTTGGATTATTTTATATTGTTATGTCATTTTCTTCACTCGACTAATTGACATACTATATTTTTGTTATAATATCTTTAACTATGATTCACCTTGTAGGTCATCAAGGCATTAATAACAGGGCACTTCAATTAGGAATGAAAAGTTATCCCACGAAATTTAGTATACTCCCATACTATGAGCACCTAGAGATTATTCATTTGTTTGATACAATGCACATAATGAAGAATGTAACATAGACCTTATGGCAAATCTTAGATCGGAGGAAAGATAAAGAAAATATTTTTAGGATTTGTAATGACATTAAGGAGGTCAATTATGCAATGCAATTTTGATTCATTCAAATAACAATGGAGACAACCAAAATATAAGAACCCTTCTATGGTTATTGACAGAGTAAAAAAGCAAGGATGTTAAAGAGGTTATTGGAAAAAATAAATTTCCAAATGGATTTTCTTCAAACACAAAGAATATTGTAACAAAGAAAGGTCAATAAGTGGGGTAAAAACTCATGATTGGCATATGTTCATTAAGATAATTATTTTGGTGTATATATTTGAACATTGGTGAAACATTTTATTAGTTTTTTTCTACTAATTTGGGAATAAATAATGACTGATCATTATTTTTGTTTTAGTATGTTCTACCTCTATCTCTCCTAGACAAATTTGACAACAATGTCAAACACGTTATACATTATCTTGGAAAATACATTAGGTAAGTGGACATTTTTGTACAAAGTGTAATTTTTCAATAATTTGTTGTACAACTTATATTTCACTGTATGTGTTTTACTTGTCATCATGTAATATATACTTTTATGTTGAAACACGCGATTTGATTGTTTCATTTGTAGATGGTTGTTGTTGCCATCTAAAGAAATAAATAAAGAAGATATAAAGTATTGGAGGAAACAAATGCCTCGTGTAATGCATGAAAAGAAAAAAAGTATCTACCTCTGGAATTTTTCAATGCCCAAGAAAAATGCCTCATACAACAAGTCGAGGAGAATGAAAAGTGTGTATCTGTACACACAAGATCAATATGGATGGTTGAGAGGCACTTGAAACCACTGAAAGATTTGGTTAGAAAAAGCACACATCTTGAGGGTTATTTTGGTAGAGGGATATATATTATATCAAACCATGGTTTATATTCGTCAATATAGTCCTGCAATAGGAAAATGAATTAATGTATTGGATCACATTTGGGATGTCAACTCCATGAATTTTTTTTAAGGGGAACACCTATTGGGGAAAGGTAGAATGAGGAAACCGAGATGTAAGTAGATAGTGGAGATTTTTAGTAATTTGACTTTTTTGTTTTTATTTATTTCGTACTTATTTAATTTTTAGTCTTCTTTGCATAATCCATTATTATGAAGGTATAGCATGGTAACTATATATATATATATATATATATATATATATATATATATATATATATATATATATATGTATATATATATATATATATATATATATATATATATATATATATATATATATATATATATATGTATGTATGTATATATATGTAACATATATATATATATACATATATATATATATATATATATATATATATATGTATATATATATATATATATATATATATCTATATATATATATATATATATATATATATATATATATATATATATACATACATATATACATATATATACATATATACATATATACATATACATATATGTGTGTGTGTGTGTGAATTGTTTTATTTAAATACAATTGATCGATAGTGGGACACAATATATATATATATATATATATATATATATATATATATATATATATATATATATATATATATATATATATATATAGAGAGAGAGAGAGAGAGAGAGAGAGATATAGATACATATATATATACATATATATACATAGATACATACATATATATACATATATATACATATATACATATATACATATATACATATATATACATATATACATATACATATATATGTGTGTGTGTGTGTGTGAATTGTTTTATTTAAATACAATTGATCGATAGTGGGACACAATACATTATACATTGCAAGAAATCTTGATTGGATGAAGATATGGTTTGAACGATTCAGACAAGCTAATAATGGTAGATTATCATGGTATGGTGTGTCTAAATTGGTCAAATAAGTTGAACGCAGTGGAGCTACCAATATTACACAAATGGAAATTAATTTAGCATATGGTTTAAAAGATCATCAGGCAAGAATATTCACCCATACTACTTAGTTTTTTTTGCAATTATATTGATGCATGTGGTGTGTTTTTTCTTAATTTGCAAATTTTTCAAGTATAAATATGCTTATCAATTGATAATGAATTTTTTATGTGTTTGAAATATTGCAGTTGAAACAACAAAATAAAATGTGGTGCGATGGCCGCAAATTTCACATCAAAAGGTCATATGAAAAGATGAAAAATTATGATAGTGGGATAACTACAATATTTCTGGTTATGAATGTTTCCTCTAGAGGTGAAAAAAATCTGGAAGTCTCTGAGAATTGAGACTGTGTATCTGCATGACATACTTGAGTGTGACTTTAAATCCTTCAAATTAGTTGTGTTCGATGTCAAATGGTCCAGGCTACTAATCCATGAACGTGACCCTAATAGAACTGTTATTGAGCATGTTAATGGATTTACCATGGTTGATACAAGGAATGTTGAGCTAGGATCATAGCCCTATGTTCTTCCAACCCAATGAAAATATGTATTTTACGTAGAGTTTCCAGGTAAAGAGGGTTGATCATATGTTGTTAGATATGATGCAAGAGGAAGAACTTTAAAGTATCATGTAGTGGAAGAAGATGAAATTGAAGAAGAAGATGATGTAGGGGAGTAGGGGGTTCAAGTGTCATATGAATACGTCGAATAAGTTCAAGGATATGTTAATCGAGAAAATGTTAATTTGGATGAACTAGATGATATTGATGTTGTGTCAGACAAAGAACTTGAAGAAGACAAACCAAATGTAGAAGAGCATGTTCCAGATGATGATATAGACGATGATGATGATGCTAATATGGCAAATATTTTGAACATGAATTATGAACTAGATGATACAGATGATGAATTGGATGAGGAATAATATTAATGATATCAAAAATTTAAAATGTACGAGGTATGTATTTATATGTTTTCATTTGGTTTGTTCTCTTTCGTTCACCTTAAAATTTTATTTTCCTAGTTTAGATGTTTGATTGTTAATGTGTTTCTTTCAAATATATTATAGTATATAAATTGGTTATTTTGGAATTTAGAGTGATGTGAGGGTAGTGGGGGCGGGTGTGAAATATGATATTCCAGCTTCATGTGGTTGGCCTTGTTCAGTAGAGAATATATTATTCTTAAAATGAAGAGAAGCTCGTTTAGGTTTATACCATCGTCTTTAATTTTAACTTTGGTTTGTCTAATAATTTCCAAGGTTTTCCATTTACTAACTAGCTGAAATTATGCTTTTACCCCGCATAGAGTGATTTGTTAATGGGGCCACAGACAAACCTAATCTCAAATGCTTAATTCGTAGATTTCATAAATAAAAAACTGTAGTTCAAAAAAAATGAAATGAAAAACCTACGTTCAAATCATCATCATTGTCATTTGTTGGGCATGGTTTTTATACCTGTTTCCTACACTTTCTTTCCCCATTTTTGATCCTCCTTCCCTCCAGGCCAAGGAAACTTCACATGTTAATCACCCTTTTTCTCATTTATATAGCCTATTTCATCGTCATGTTATTTTTCCAATGTTTTGTTGAATATGATGATACAATATTCCTTTTTGTGGCTAACTGGGGTAAGCATTGGAGAAGTATTTTGGATCCTCTTTTCTTTTTCAGGTGTTTCTTGTGGGGACGAGGTTATGGAGTGAACAAGCCGCGCTGATCTATTTTAGAGAAGGGTAGAGCAGATTGTTGTTAAACCTTGTATGTTGTTACACACTGTATGTTGTTACACCATGTGTTGTTAAAGATGACCGTTGTTACACCATGGATGTTGTTACTGTTAGCTCTGCTACATTCTTCAGCATTTGAAGGACCAAATACTAGCTTGGCCATGTGTTTATGCAGAAAAAGGGAGCTCACAGCGGTCAATTTCCTTCTCCTCCTTCATGTTTCGTATACTTCCATAGCCCCACTATCTCTGTTTTCCTTCCTAAACCTCTCCATTCCCCGTTTAAACCCCCCCGCCCCCCCCAAAATCCATCAAAGCCCCATTTCAATTTAGCCCCCAGGCGCTAAGGTTTTAAACCCATATAACCGCGCGCCTTCGCAAAAAGCGCTACCCGTGAGGTCCTTCCTTGTCACATCAGTCATAAACATGTGCATTTAACCCCCGCCGTCCGATCATCTACCGCGCGATCCGACGACATTCGCTCCTCCCGCCATCGCAAACTAACTGAGTGATAATGCTCGGGGAAAGCAGTTTCCCTCCTGTCATGTCTGCCATGCATCGCCTGCTGACTCGCATCGCCCCCCCTGTACAAATACCACCACAGGCCCTAAAGCGGTGCGATCAATACCACCCGCCGATCAAAACCATTGTTCCTACTCATTAAACCCCCACGCAGCTTCCGCCCCCGATCACCGTTGGATCTGACTGTATCATATCCAAGGGCCCTTTTTCATCCCGCTCTCGTATCACCTGATAGATTCTACGAACCGATTCTCGCCGTTGATCTACGCAATCCGACGGCCGGCCTCATTCCTTTGTTCGATTTGACCACCAGCCATGAAGTCCACGCTCCTATGACTATTCTGTGCTCCCGAAGGACAACAGTTGTCAACTACCAGTACCCTGTGAAAATACTCCACAACAATTGCAATTAGCAAGTAAGAATGGCCGAGAAAGGAAAAGATCAGCCTTGAGCAAGTAAGCACAATCAACAGTTATGGAATGTCATCCTATACAACACTCTAGTTACCTGAGAGGACTGCAGAGCACTAGAGAATGTCAAATTCATTCATTGAAGTAGCAGATCGTAGCAGAGGCCCATTTTAGATAGTTAATGTGGTTGGTGGTCCATTATGACCCCTCCTCGTATAGGATAGCAAAGCATTTTTGTAATCAAACTCTAGATATATCCAGAACAACGATGTAATCTAGAGGATGGTTGATGGTTGTTGTTTTGACGTAAGGTTCAACTTCTGGAGACTGTAACTACTGTGATACTTCCAGCGTCTGGTCTTCATTTTCAGCTAATATAAGCTTCTTTTGCTGTTAGTTGCTCACTTTCCATTTCTGCTCTGTTCTAGGCTGTGCCTGTTATGCATTTGTTCATGTGCTCTTGATTCTTAGCATTAGACGGGCTGTCATCCCACCTCTGTGTTGAAGTCTAGTATGTATAATTGAATGTGTTATGCAGGTTTCTGTTTACTTAGTGCCAGAGAGCTGTCATCTTGTCTGTGCGTTAGGAAATAGATTTGCAGACCTCTTTACTGGTTGTAGCTGGCCATCACATGGTCTTGTGCATCTGTTGGTGTGGTCAGTATTCTCCATGTTCACTTAATCCTCAAACTGTGAGTAATTGGTGGTCTAAAGCCTTGTAGTCTGGGGGTGTTCACCCATGTCTGGAGTTAAGCATAGTAGAAGTGGTTATCTGGCTTGAATATGCATCATTCCTTCCATTCATCCATTTCCAACATTTTTTTGAGTTTGTAATGTTCCCGAGCATCTCTGAGATACAACCTGGGAGAGTTTCCTGGGGTGATAACATTAATTGGCGGCACTACTAGGTAGAGGAGATTGAAGCTCAGCTTCCCTGGGAGAACGACACAGTTCCAAATTTTGATGATAGACAAAGTCTGGGCACATTTCTGGTTGTAATCATCTATCTGGCGACTCCACTAGAGGAAGACCAACCTTTGGCGACTCCACATTACAGTCCTGGCTCAGTTTGTGAGGCATGCTCAGAGATGTCTTCAGAAATCACCAATTGACCTAGTGCCCGATCCTGAGAAGATCGTTAAGCACAAGAAAACATTATAGAAAGGAGCATTAGGATTAGGTAAGCCTTAAAAATCCCATGTATCTCTGCTAGTGAAGAAATCACCTTCAGAGATGCATAAAGCTCCTATTCGTTCATTTCCCTTTCGGATTTCAGCCCAAAGAAAGCATCCCATGCTGTCCATCATGTTCCTCTATCTCTGTTATCCATTTCATTGATCCATACTTCTCAGTCTACCAGTATCCTTTCATTTACCCCAGTCATGGCAGGTCAACAAGCTCTTATAAAGATAGAAAGAATCGTTGCTACTAGGTATGGACCTCTGGTCTTGCCTGTCCCTTTGAATGCCATGCATGCAGGAGATTATCAGGAATATATGCCTAGGTTTACTGGTACAGAAGGGGTAACATCTCAAGAGCATCTAGAGTCCTTTTATAGCTGTGCTGATAATCTAGATATTAATGAAGAGGATGTATGGATGAGGGTTTTTGTCCAAAGCCTAGATGGGGAGGCTAGAAAATGGTTCAGAGAATTACCCCCTAGGTCTATTGCAGACATTGAGGCTTTAGATGATGCATTCCTAAAGCATTGGCGGAATAAGAAGGATCTGCTCTATTATCATACTGAATTTAGGAACTTGCAGAGGGAGAGTGGTGAGCTACTGTTTGATTTCAACATCAGATTCAACCATATGTATAGCATAATACCAGCTGAAGTAAAACCTACCCCTACTTCTGCTATGCTCACTTATGCTAATGCCTTCGATTCTCAGTTCTGCCTGCTATTAAGAGAAAGAAGATGTGATTCTCTGGCTGATATGCAAGATGCAGCCTTTGAAGTAGAGTCAAACATTCTAGCTGCAGAGAGACTCGAAGGTGATGCTGATAGGAGAAGGCAGGGAGGAGAGCTCTCATCATCCTCAAACCTTAAGATCGATGAATTGGCTGGGATGATAGAGTTATTAGCCTATGAAGTTTCCAAATTAGAAGCTGAGCAGTATTCTGGGGAAGCAGGAGCTCCTAATACCTCTACTCTTTCATTTTCAAATCCATATAGAGGAGCACAGGAGCAGTTGCAGATTTTGCAGAGAAGAAAAAATGCAAACGAATATCAAAGGGTGAAAACCCTTTTTGAGAGTATAGTCATGGAGGAAGAGCAATATGAAGAGGAGGATGAGGCCCATGGTTTGGAAGATAAGGGCAGTGCCCCTTTCTTAACAAGAGCTGCATATGAAAAAGCATCATCCAAAGGCACTGCTCATGAGTTTGTTGTACCTGTAGAACAACAAGCTGACCAGCAGAAGCACCAGGTAGTAGGTCCTACCATCCTCAAAGAATCTGAGCCTAAAGCCACCACATCTTCTAATGACTATGTAGATCTGCAAATTGCCAAGCCTGCTATTATCCCCAGCTCAGTGAACAAGAAGGGAGAAGAAAGCTCCCCATCATCTTATGCTTATCTAACTGTTTCAGTGACAATCCCTCATAGTAGCCTCCTGGGCACTAAGGGAGGCTATGATTCAAAGCCCAAGGCTGATACTGGTCATCTCAGTCTTGATATTCTGATGCCTGCCCAGACGGCCTCCACATAGCTTGAAAGGGCAGATTGTCAGATGGCAGAGGAAGAGGATGCACAGTTCTGGGACTCCTCCTTGGATGAGAACTGTTCTAAGCAAGATGCAGGAGCAGACGATGTCTTTTTGTCCTCCACACATGAACACATTGCTACACCATTTATATTAATTGTGCAGGCCATAGATGACACAGAGAAGTACACCACATTCATTTTTATCCAGCAGGTGTACAAAGGCTCCCATGAAGAACATCCAAGGATGAGAGTATACAGAAAGGGGATGAAATTTGATCCATATCTACCAGATAAGGTCAAATGCCCTAAACTCTTTGATGTAGAGGATCAAATCAACCCAATTTTGCAGATCTATGATGAACGGGCCGAGAGGTAGAGAGACAGTTTTGATGGTCCTGTAGATGGCCAGTTTTTGAATATTTATATTGTTTAGAGGTTTTCAAGCCTAAATGATTGTAAGCATTTTCTTTTACAGGTTTTAGCGTATACTTAATTAGACTCCACGCCCAATGGAATACTAGGCAATGTTTTTAAAGCTAGTTTTGTATGAAGGCATTGGTCTGCAGTTCTTGAGACCTGACAGGGAGGATTTCATCCCCAAAAGGAGCCAGTGTTAGCTCTGCTACATTATTCAACATTTGAAGGACCAAATACTAGCTTGGCCATGTGTTTATGTAGAAAAATGGAGCTCGCAGCGGTCGATTTCCTTCTCCTCCTTCATGTTTCGTATACTTCCATAGCCCCGCTATCTCTATTTTCCTTCCTAAACCTATCCATTCCCCGTTTAAACCCCCCCCAAAAAAAATCCATCAAAGCCCCATTTCAATTTAGCCCCCTGGCGCTAAGGTTTTAAACCCATATAACCGTGTGCCTTCACAAAAAGCACTACCCACGAGGTCCTTCCATGTCACATCAGTCATAAACATGTGCATTTAACCCTCGCCATCCGATTGTCTACCGCACGATTCGACGACATTCGCTCCTCCCGCCATCGCAAACTAACAAAGTGATAACACACGGTGAAATCGACTTCCCTGCTGTCACGTCCGCCAAGCGTCGTCTGCTGACTCACATCGCTCCCCCGCGTACGAATACCGCCGCAGGCCCTAAAGCATTGTGATCAAAACCGCCCGCTGATCAAAACCATTGTTCCCGCTCGTTAAACCCCTGCGTAGCTTCCACCCCCGATCACCATTGGATCTGACCGTATCAGATCCAAGGGCCCTTATTCATCCCGCTCTCGTATAATCTGATAGCTTCTACGAACTGATTCCCCCCGTTGATCTGAGCAATCCGATGGCCGGCCTCATTCCTCTGTTCGGTTTGTCCACCCGCCATGAAGTCCACGCTCCTATGACTGTTCTGTGCTCCTGAAGGAAAACAGTGGTCAACTACCAGTACCCCGTTCAATTACTCCACAACAACTGCAATTAACAAGGAAGAATGGCTGAGAAAGGAAAAGATCAGCCTCGAGCAGGTAAACACAATCAATAGTTATGGAATGTCATCCTATACGACACTCTAATTACATGAGAGGACTGCAGAGCACCAGATAATGTCAAATTCATTCATTGAAGTAGAAAATCATAGCAAAGGCCCATTTTAGATAGTTAATGTGGTTGGTGGTCCATTGATGTGAGTCAGAGTGAGGGTCAAATGAGTAGTGAAAATCATTTGATAAGCATCATATGACCCCTCCTCGTATAGGTTAGCAGAGCATTTTGTAATCAAACTCTATATATATCTAGAACAATGATGTAATTTAGAGGATGGTTGATGGTTGTTGTTTTGATGTAAGGTTCAACTTCTGGAGACTGTAACTACTGTGATACTTGCAGCGTCTGGTCTTCATTTTCAGCTAATACAACCTTCTTTTGTTGTTAATTTACCACCTTCCATTTTTGCTCTATTCTAGGCTGTGCCTGTTATGCATTTGTTCATGTGCTCTTGATTCTTAGCATTAGAGGGGCTATCATACCACCTTTGTGTTGAAGTCTAGTATGTATCATTGAATGTGTTATGCAGGTTTCTATTTACTTAGTGCCAGAGAGCTATCATCCTGTCTGTACATTAGGAAATAGGTTTGCAGACCTATTTACTGGTTGCAGCCGGCCATCACATGGTCTTGTGCATCTGCTGGTGTGGTCAGTATTCTCCATGTTCACTTAATCCTCAAACTGTGAGTAATTGGTGGTCTAAAGCCTTGTAGTTTGGGGTTGTTCACCATGTCTGGAGTTAAGCATAGTAGAAGTGGTTATCTGGCTTGAATATGCATCATTACTTCCATTCATCCATTTCCAACATTTTTTTGAGTTTGTAATGTTCCCAAGCATCTCTGAGATACAACCTAGGAGAGTTTCTTGGGGTGATAATAGTTACCTAGTGATTTCTGTTACATCCCAAACCGTCATCTGACTGCAGGACATTGTTCCATTGTAGTTGGCAAAGTTGTGGGTACTATTCCACACAACAACTATTAGAAGTTATGAATTTTTTATTTAGAAGTAACAAATACAAACAATTGTGATCTTAACCAATTTATTTGAATAACGTTTGTATTTAGAAACGAGATATAATGATTTCTATTTTTATGATCTGCATGAGAATCATGAGATTCTCATGACTGGTCTATTCTTGATTTTGGGTATGTAATAATTATAAAAGAAACTCGATTTCTCATGTATAGGGATGACATAAAGAAAACACTGTTACTATGATCTTGTAAATTTTAATTAGTTTTAATATTGAAGGCACTATGGTGATGTTGTTACTGTTCCTCATCTGATTCTTTAACTAATCTCGTGTTTATTCTTGTGCCCCTGCTAGGGAGGAAGGGCCCTCCTCTTTAGCAGGGACTGCAATGGTAGAAGTAGATGTATATTATTGTTTCTTTTATTGTTGTATGGTTTTCTGTTGTTGCTGTATAAATTTTAGAATACATCTTCTTCAGTTCCAGATTATATTATGATGTTACACTGGTTTGATTAAATACAATGGTAGTTGACTAGCTGGTGTAGTCATTAGTTTATTGTGTGTGCGCCCTTGCTCTGGTAATTGTGAAATGTGATTTCATTTATGTAGAGTGTTTTAATTTATGCATGAATTATTTAATTTCTACAATTTATTCGCCGAAATTCTTTATTTTTTCTTTCTATTTTCATTCTTGGTTGTAGTGTATCGGAACAGATAGTGAAAAATCCATTGAAACAACAAGACCTACCTTGGGTTGACAATTAAATGGTTGTAGTCTTTGTCAATTAAGATTTATTAAAGCAACACTACATTTTGGCATTGTTTCCGGGGACAGTAGTTGATGATACAGTGAGCTAAGTTGTTCATTTGATGATAGAGTGTTCCTAGTCCACAATTGTTGGGTAGTAAGACGAGAGGTAAGAACCTGCACATTACTCTAACATACTTGGGAGGGCTCACCATTGTGATCATTAGGGCACTTAGGGTTTGGAATTTTGGTGGTTTTTAGTGTGTCTTTAGCTCTTCAGTTGTTGGGCAGTAAGACGAGAGGTAAGAACTTGTGCATCACTCTAACATAACTAGGCGAGCTCACCACTGTCGAATACTGAGACACTTAGGGTGTGAATTAATACACATAGGGTCCATGTGTGCAACTATAGGAATTATAAAAATACCAAAATTAGCCCCCACTCTAATTAGTCACAGGAAAAATGGGTCGTAAAAAGGAAAGGAAGAGTGTAGATTTGGGAAGAAAAATATTTATCGAGGAACTGATATCAAAGGCAGAAAAAGAAAAATCAAGTTCTCAAAGGGGCACAGGGAAAATAGGGCCACAAAAAGTTGTTACACCCATAACAAGGACAAAAAAATCTGATTCCTCTATCTCATGGCCATACCATTCTAAAGCTAGCAAAAATACTCCCAAGATTAAGCATCCAATTCATGAACAACAGGGGGATGCTAGTAGCCAAAACTTTAGGACCAAGGGACAAGGGGAGACTAAAGGGGGACATCAAAAACCTGAAACAGGAGAGCACTTATTGGTTTACCAATATCCAGAGTTAGGTAGTTCAGTGAAATAGCCAACCCTGAAGTCACTTGAGCCATCAATTTCACCTCCAATACAATCATAAGAACAGTTTGAAGAACGTCTGTTACAGCAACGATTAGAAGGGTTAGCAACGGGAGAAAACAATGAAAACAATGCTAAAATAGATGCTACTGTCACCACCTTTGAGTTCCCAATTGGGGATATCAGAGGTGAGGCTCCCATGAAAAATATTCCTTTATTATCCTTACCATCCTTTCAAGGGATGACTGTGGAAGAACCGAACACTTTCTTATTTGAATTTGATGTCTTATGCAGGAGTTATGACTATGTTTCAGATGCAAATTGAAATTATTTCCAGCTACTTTAAAAGGAGCAGCCTTGAGATGGTTCATGGGGTTAGGCTCTTATTCTATTTGAACATGGAGCAATATGAAGGAGACATTCTTATCAAAGTATCAAGACTATTATAGAACTAGGGACTTAAGAGAGGAAGTATTCAGGATGACACAGAAGGAGGATGAGAGCTTGGAGGACTATGTAGAGCGATTTCACTATAATTTGTAGAGGTCTAAGCATAGTGATTTAGATCATGATATCTTGAAGACGATATTTATAAGAGGAATGAGGGATGACTGCATTGATTCCTTGAATATATTAGGAAAAGGGACATATCTCAGGAACCATTCACCGAAATTGTAAAGCTCTATCTAAGATGCTCTAGAGGATCATCTAAGGGAAGAGGCACAATCCGAGATGCCTCTGCCCGAATACAAAAATCTACAGGTAGAGGAGTAACCAGAGTAGAGATTGGGAATTTATTTGAAATTTTCAAAACCAACATCCTCAGTACTCTATTTGCCGAGATAATGACAACATAGATTAAGAAAACACAAGGAGAAGTTGATACACCTCTGGCTGTGTTCTATTTGAATTGTCGGAAGAAACATACCTCGAGGGAGCGTGAAATGAACAACATAAGTTTGTGAAATATTTTTGAGCGAGAACATTCTATAGTTCAATGTCTAGAGCTTCCCAAACTGAAAGAAGTACATAGAGAATCTAGTGAAGAAGTTCAGTCCCCTTATTTCATCGCACCTAGTCGACCATGGTAGCCACGACCTCCAGGTATTCCCCAAGATTTTTCTTCTTTCAATTCGTGGAACAATTCATATAATAATCAACAATATCCATGGAAATATTTGGCTCCTTCTCTAGCACAGTTTCCTTCGCCTTGGAACCAATGGTCCCCCTCTCCCTCTATTCAATATCCTCCATCTCAACCACACCCTTGGAATCAGAACTAGAGGGGGAATTCCTAGAATACAACTCCACCTATGTTACCAATGTAGTTGCAGCTACAATTGCCCCCTTTCTAAAATCCTATTCCTACACTGCATCTGCGACCCCAACTACCTGTGCAACCTAACCCCAACCCGAATAATAAGGCAACCCAGAGCATAGAGGCTCCAACTACCTTCCAGACTTACCTTCCCATGGGACTTAATGAAATTCAACTGCGGTCGGGTAAGGTAATTAAACCAAAACACTCCCCCATCATTACCGAGGACGAATGTGAACCTTCTAGAGGAGGTATAGTAGATCTTGAGGCAGTTGTTACACCTGTAACAGACAATACAGAGCAAACTGTTATGTCTATAACATGCAACCTGAGAAGAACTGTTACTCATGTAACAACCAACTAGGGTAAGGCTGATACACTTGTAGCAGCCGACTTGATTGTTATAACTCAGAATCCTTTGTATCCTTAGAGATTAACTGAGCCTGAAATGACCTCGCAACCCAAATCCAATTTTCTTAGGGAGTTTCAAAATCCGCACATATGAATTCTTCTGCTGCAAGCTCTTAAATAAGTACCTATTTATGCTAAAATAGTACGAGATCTGTGCATTAAGAAACTTGGAAGGAAGCCTAAGGACCCTGCTACTATACACGTGATGGGGAAATTGTTTGAATTAATGTCTGTTCAACCTCTTATAACCAAGTATAATGATCTAGGAAACCCTACAGTTACTGTCTACATTAATAACCAACACATAACTAACACATTGATTTATCTTGGGGTTGCCATTAATGTGATGAAAAAGGACCTCTTTACCATCCTGGTGCTACATGGGCTTAGACATACTCCTACTGTACTTGAATTAGCAGACAGGTCCTGTGTTAAACCCGAGGGGGTGTTAGAATACATAGTAATACATATTAATCCGACTGAATTTCTTATCTCACAGACCAAATCCGACTTAGGTGGACATCCTTTGATCCTAGGGAGACCTTGGCTAGCCACTGCAGACACATTTATAGGATGCAAGTCTGGATCTATGGTGATCTCAGATGGCTAAGCTACAAATAATCTTAATTGTTACCCCCCAAAACCAAATATGGATTTTTATAACCCCCGGGGGGATGAATTTGAGATGGAATCGGATCTTTCCCTATCGCTCCTCACTCTGGGAAAAGCCCAGTATTTCAAGGATGAGACAGAAGATGATATCATTAATGGTTTTATTAGTAACTAGCTTTTTGTAGCTTCCATTGAAAATTCAAAGGAGGAAGAGGAGGCAGAAGATATAAATTTTGAACAAATGAGAACCACTCTGAATACTGACAGGAGTCCAATTGAAATAGAACCAGGAAAGTTTCTAAACATTAGCCCCAACTTGGCTGCTGAGTAAAACCAACTACTGTTACAACTGTTACAAAAATACAAAAAGGCATTTTCATGGGACTATATGGATATGAAAGGGATTCATCCTAGCTTGTGCCCTCACCTCATTTATTTGAAATATGGCTGCAAACCAATTAGGCAACCGCGGTGCCTCATGAACCCTGCACAGAAGGAGGTAGTGAAGGAAGAATTACAAAAACTCTTGAGTACTAACTTTATTTATCTAATATTTGACGGTTAGTGGGTGTCTCCACTTGTAATTTTCCCTAAGAAGAATGTCAAGTGGAGATTCTATGTGGATTACATAGAACTCAATGAGGTTACTCAAAAGGAACATTGTTCTTTACCATTTATAGATCAATTCCTTTACACCCTTTCTGGGAAAAAGTTTTTTTTCATTTCTAGATGGGTTTAGTGGCTACAACTAGATATAGATTGGCCCAGAGGATCAGGATAAAACAACCTTTACTTTCCCTTGGGGAAATTTCGCATACAGAGTACTCCCTTTTGGACTCTGCAATGCGCCAACAACTTTTCAGAGGGAAATACTAGGAATTTTTTCTGATTTGTTGAATGACTACCTTGAAATCTTCATGGATGATTTTACACCTTATGGTGATGCTTTTGAAATAGCATTAAATAATTTAGAAAAAGTGCTAGAATGTTGTGTACAGATGTTGGCTTGATGGGCCCTGACCCAGGTTCAGTGTTAATTAGCCAAGAAAATCCTTACACTACTGGCCCTTTCGGCATCAATCTGTGAAGTGCAGACTGAGGTCTCACCTGAAGCAGTATGGGGGGATGCAGGAACCAAGTTTTCGCACCCTAAGATAGTTGTGATGTCATTTTATACCCCAACCCTTCCTTCGTGCAGACCGATAGGCCTTTTAGGGCTTATCAATGCACTTCCCTTATTCAGCTTCGAAACCTTCGTGAAGGTCTGCAATCATCCTTTGCAGACCCTGAATAGGCAATTCAGACACTTACGCACCTCTGTAATTACTCTTACTTCTGTGTCTACCTAGATTAGCTTAAGTATTAGTTAACTTCAACATGCATTATGATTATCTTTGTGTAAACATATATTCTTACTTGCGTTCATACAACAAATTAAAACACATAGATTCGTGCATCAATACAACATTAAATCATAAACCCAGTATTCAACATAACATAACTGCATATATTCATAATAGAAGTAAAATAGCTCATACACATATATCTCTAGAATAGTTATCTTTATTGATGGTTTAGATCTCCAGTACAGACTCTAACTTCCCTGCACACATAGCTGCAGGGGTTTGCACACTCAGCTGCGGACTTATACCCTAGGCCTCTGTGCACTCAGCTACACAGCCTCCTTCCTACACTAAGACTCTTCACTCTTAGCTCTGATAGACCCATTACATAAATCAATTGCCCAAAAACTTACTAATAACTGAATTGCCTAAGACTCTTCTAAGATTCCCTTTTTATACATTCCCATGGTCCACGGACCAAGGGTGCTATCATCAAAATGACAAAAGCTACCTAAACTAAGGGCAGAAACCCTTTTTAACTATTTACATCTTTGCGCTCCACGACCACAAAATGTGGAGACTTTACATTCTTTATACAAAACTTGGTCCTTTAGCCCCAAAACATGGGCTTTTAACCCCAAAATTGACCCTAGGAGACCCGTTCCCAACGGACCCCCAACAAAAATTTGGTGACTCATCCCAACTCACTCAACCGATGCGGAGACATTGTCATGAAGACCTCCCAACTCCACCTGTACTACTACAACCTTAGTGATACATTGCGTCGCCGCCTACTTAGCCTGCTTGACCAGCTACTTTGTCACTGGTCTTGCGCTATCTGCCTGTATTTTCTATTGTGTCACCTGCAGATTGGCCAATTTTCCTTCAATGGAGGCCTTGAGCACATAGGCTTCCTCTAGCCAAGGCCCTAATCTGGCCTTCAGTACTACCTCCTTGTGCTGAGCTGCGTCCACTTGTTCCTTTAGTGCCTTCGCTTCTTACAGCTTTGCCAACCTTTGCATGATGGTAATGGTGAGGGTCGTCACTTTGACCTCGTCGTACCTCTATTGCAGCTCCCACACCTTAGTTTCTATCCTTTGCAAGTTGGGATCTTCCTGCAGATTGGTAACTACTTCGAGCACCTGTTCAAAGAGCGTTGTGCAATCCTTCACTACGGTATCGACAACTGCAATGACATATTTAACAGCAGTCTTGCGTTGTTCTTTGACTTTTGGTGGAGTCGAAGGCTGGGCCCTCAAATCAAGTTCTGTAATCTTAAGGTTCAATTCAAACTGAACCTTAGCCAACTCTGTTTGTGCATCGTGCACACCTGTAGCGAGCTTCCAGATTCTTGTGTCGAATGGTGCATCTTCTGGGATGTTCAACTCTAGAACAGTCCAGCATGCCTCAACCACCACAGCTATTGTGCGCTCATTCTTTTCTGTGACCTTCTTAAGAAGATCAATCACAGATGTCTTTTCTACAAACATGTGGGATTTTTCACCTTCTACTCACTAATAACATTCAAGGTGTGTTGTTACTGAGCCCATAGTTCTGCGATCACACCATCCTGCAGGGTGTGAAGGGCTTCACTTGGAAGTGCGGCCAAGTGTAACCCGCATTTTTTGAGGCCATTGACAGTGGCCCTATCAGCCTCTGTTTCTGTGGTTAATGCTCCATCTGGCAGCGCGACAACCCAGGGATCCATTGAACGTACCATCTCTATTGCATCTAAGGTTCCAGGCGCCAAACTGCTTGACACCACACTGCCCCACCCTACATTGGTCTGCACGTGAGTATCCTGGATCTGCAGCTTGCGCAGACCCGTTTGAATGGCGACCAAGGCCCGTTTCTGCTGCTGCTCGAACTGCTGCAGTAGTTTTGCGATTGCTTCCCTCACTTTATCACTGATATCATTCAAATCACCCTCTCTCAAGGTGATTGAGTCAAGGGATGATTTGCTGGCCTTGGAATTCTTCCATGGCCCTACTTTATCCTGCTCCCTTGTGCGCTTAACCCGGAATGGAGTAGTCTCCAGGTTTGCTCCTCCCTACTCTAAGCACTTCTCCTAGTCCTCTATTTGCAGAGAAGGCGACTTATGATTGCTATCAGAGTAGTTCTCTTCCTCTTCCTCCTCCCCTTCTGCTTGTTTTTTGGCAGCATGCTCTGCTTTGGCTTGGTCCTTGGCTTCCTTCCTCCATCTTTCGGCCAACTAATCCATCTTTAACCTGGTCTCTTCCTTCTTTTGCTTCACGACAAACTTACTAGACCCAGCTGATAAGTCTGATGTCGTGCACCACTCTGCTGGCCAACTCTGCAAAACCATGGTGATTGCATCATCTGTCACCAGGTATGGAAGATCATACCATTTTTCTGCAGGGTGCTTCTATGCTCTTATGGAAACGCAATGGAAGTTCGCCTTGAACTCCACATATTCAGACAATTGCTCAAAGACAGTCAGTGAGAGCCATTGCTTGCAGTTGATTGTGGCGTGGATGCTTGATTCCATGGGAATCTAGAATATCTTACTGTCCTTGACCCTTTGGGGGTCCTTCGTGGTCCAGAGTGAAGAGAACTTTGCTGCTTCAGGCAGCTCTGCTACAATTGGAGGAAACTTGCACTTCACTATAGTTTGCGAGAAACTCACTGCAGAGGTAGCGCGCCTAGTTAAATTGTATGCCCTCCATGTACTGGGCCTCTAAATATACAATCGGTGCTGGCACTTCATCTACGCGACACTTACCCATTATTTTCCCCACCAAAATATGGGTAGCTACTTTAACCGCGGGGATGGTTATGGTGGAGATGGAGTAGGCACACGGCTTCTTGGCAAGCTTGAACTTGTCCCTCATTCATTTAGCGAGGTCACGCTCACCCATCTTTCCGCCAAATGCCATGGCTAGATTCAAACCTGAATTAGAGAGAATAGTGATCCTATGGATCAACATGTTAGTGATCGGTATCGGAAATCCTAACCACAGGCACCCATCATGCACCAAGCATAACAACTGTTTTATCACTATCAAAGTTATGAGCACGCGATTGTAATGCGACGCCCATAGTAGGTTCAGTAGTCCTGCCTTGTCCATCCCTTTTATCCATTGTCTCAACTCCAGCGTGATCACACCAGAGTCTTTATAGAAGACGCGGTGCATGAACGTATCGGTCACCAAGTGGGGAAAGCGCTTTGTATCTGCCAAATCCCAATCCTCCAACTTTAAATGGGGGACGCGGGCCAAGAGTGGACCTTCAAATGTGATTTTGTCTGGCAGCAACAGTGTGAAAAGTGTGATTGTTTTCTCATCGATGTCCTTTGGTACCTTCACCTTGCCTCAGCACTGAGGGACATATGCTAGCAGCTTGGATATAAGGTCTGCCCCCTCAACATCAATGTCTTACGCCCCCATGTCAATGTCTTCCATGCCCATATCGACGTCTTCTATGTCCTTGTCAAGTTCCAGGTCTACTACCTTTCCCTTCTCCTATGTAGTGGGATTTTCTTTCTGCGGGTGTTTTCTAGGTGACGTGCACACTGGATGTGCCACCTTCTAATTATCCTTCTTTGGTTTTGGACCCTCTCTAGTTGGCGTAGGCCTTGGCCTGGGCGACCTCGGTGATTTGGGTACTTCTGCAAGTACCTCTACACTTGCTACCTTTGGGGTAGCTCCCTCAGCTGCCATTGCTTCTCCAACACCTGCAGTCTCCATGGGTGCTGACATGATTCCAGTTAAGAGCTCCTGAGTTTCCTTCGGCAATTTATTAAACACTGAACTTGATACTAAAGCCTCAAAATAGTCAAGGTCCATGCGTGCTTGATAGCTCAACACCTCAATTCTCAAAATTCCAAGTGTTTTTTGTTGGTCGGCCATCTATAATTTACAGGCAATTTTGAATTTGAATCCGACCGTTCCCACCAAAATCTGTTCATAAATTCTAGAGTGGTGGAATATTTTCAAAGATATTGCTCTTAAATTCTGACTTAATTGTTGGCCCCCTGCTCCATTTAGCCATTTTCCCACTGCCAAATCATGAACAGTTACCATAACAGTCACTTTTTGGCTTCCCTGCGCGGTCTCTCTTTCAATAGCGCAACTCCCCTCGCGCTTCTGCTGACACTGTGGCAATCCTCCATTCCATGCAGTACCCCAATCACACCGCTCTACAACCCGGGAAGTGTAGTTTATAGTCCCATGCCTCCTTTCAGCTGCCTGGACCGCTAAGACTGTGCTTCCACCATATAGTCAACTAGTCGGATCCCCGATGTATGGCTTCAATCGCTACCATTCACCTTCCCTGGAAATGGCTCTCCATTCAACTTCACCAACTGAACTGCTCCACCATCGGTAATCTCCTTGATGACATAGGGCCCTATGGCCCTAGCCAATGCATCCGAAATTTTCCTGGAAATTTATCAAACTTGCTATCATATAATACACTAAATCATTTACCTTGAAGGTGCACAGTTTGATGTGCTGATCGTGCCATGTCGTTTCACGCTCCTTTTGAACTTGCCAATGGAATCTAGTCAAAAACCTATCTTCTTCCAATTTTTTTAGTTGCGCAAGCCTTTCTTCCATCACTCTATGATCCTCCATTCCTGTGAATGCTGCTATGTGCAAACTAGGTACAATGTATTCCATTGGCATCACAGCTTCAATGCCATAAACCAACCTGAAAGGCATTTGTCCAGTCAACTTGTTACAAGTTGTTCTGTAAGTCCATAACACCGCAGGTACATGCACATCCCAGTCATTTATTTGTGCATTGAAAACCTTCATCAACCCACTCTCCAGTATCTTATTAAATGCTTATATTATTCCATTAGCCTACGGGTGATATGGCATACTCTTCTGATGGTAAACCTAAAATTCCTCCATCAACGTGCTGATCGTTTCACTAAGAAAATGTGTACTACGATCGCCCATCAAAATTATAGAAGACATTATCTGTGATGTTGAATTCGAGATAAGGGGCTTACCTGATAATATAAAGGACACTATAAGGCAAGATTGTGCTGTTGTCCTCAGGAAGGCAAAACCACCCAGCAACAACATCAACAAGGATGAATTTGATGCCCTCAGATCCTTAAACCATAATAAAGATATCATAGTTCTAAAAGCCAACAAAGGAGGGGTTGCTGTCATCCTCAACAAAGATGATTATCGCTAGAAGATGTTAGATCATTTATGTAATAGTGGAAGCTATAAAAAGCTCTCCAAGAATCCCCTGAAAAATATCTCTAGGACTGTGGCTCTTGCTATCAAGTCTAGTAGCTCGGTGGGTTCCTTGTGCCATAAACTCATTGAGAGTAGCCCCATTATGCCTAGGATCTATGGGCTTCCTAAGATTCACAAGGAGGGGGCTCCTCTTAGACCCATAGTCAATACTATCAGAGGTCCTACCTACCTTCTTGCTAAATACCTGGCCTTGAAGCTTAGACCCTTGGTTGGCCTTACGAAGTCTTTCGTCAAAGACTCTACATCCTTTGTTGAAGAGCTTAAGGGTATTAAGCTTGACCCAGGGGATATTTTGGTAAGTTTCGATGTAGTCTCCCTTTACACTTCTATTCCTATAAAGGAGGTTATGGAGGTTATCAACCAACTCACGGACCCGAATACTGCCAAGTTGGTTGAGATCTATCTCACTTCCACTTTTTTCAGCTTCAAGGGTGAGTTCTTTGAACAAACCTGTGGCATTGCCACAGGCTCCCCCCTATCCCCCGTGGTTGCTAATGTTTTTATGGAAGATTTCGAATCCAGGACTTTGGCCTCAGCCTAGCTCTTGCCTAAACTTTGGAAGAGATTTGTGGACAACACGAATGTCATCTGGTCTCATGGCCAAGATGAGTTGGATATTTTCTTCCAGCATCTTAATAGTCAATCCTCTGCCATTAAATTCACTATGGAACAAGAAGTCGATGGATGCCTTCCTTTCCTTGATGTTATTATTTCAAATAATAATGACGGTTCCCTCTCCCACCAAGTCTTTAGGAAGAGAACTCATACTGAGCAATATCTTCATGCCAACTTCGATCATTTCCCTACTCAAAAGTTGGGAGTTCTCAACACTCTTTCTACTCAGGCACTGAGAATATCCGATGAAAAAAGCCTCTATAAAAAGAAAACTCATCTCATAATGTCTTTGTTAATAATGGTTATAGTAGGTACCTTGGTTAGAGGGCTTTCCTTAAAACCAACAAGAATTAGTTGGTCAAGAAATACCCTAAAGATTGAGCCTCAGGGGTCCATCTACCTTTTATCCAAGGAACCACTGGTAAGATTGCTAGGATTCTTAAGAAGGATAATGTTCCCTCTACCTATAGACCTCTTAACACTCTTCGTAGTTCCCTCCGATCAGTGAAAGATCAAATCGACCCTAAGGACATGAAAGGTGTCTATATGATCCCCTGTTCTTGTGGGACTCCCTACATTGGAGAGACTAGTCACTCTATTAACCAGAGGATTAATGAGCACTTAGCGGACCTAAAACACGGGAGGACCTGGTCTTCTACTCTTACAGAGCATGATGAGAAGACCAAGCATCACGTTTGTATTGAGGAGGGCCAAGTTATTGCGAAGGTTCTGCATTTTCACCACCGGAAGTTTAGAGAAGCAATTCAGATTGAAAAATGGCCAGACAATCACAATAGAGATGATGGCAGGAAGATCAACAGTTGTTGGATCCCTACCCTCTCCTAGTTGTTTTTTTTTTTGTTTTTACCCCCTGTCTTCTTACATGTCTTCTGAATTTATTATAATGATTTTGTTGCATTAGGTAACTTTGAGTTTTATTTAATTAATAGGCTCTATTAATAGGTTATACAATATTAATATCAAGAAGAACATTACTATTATTAATGATTAAATAAGAATATTATAATATTTAAAGTTATAATATCAATGTCAAAGTTTTAGGAGTTATAAGTCCATAATTTTTGTTTTTGTCCTACTAGTCTTTTTATAATTTTCAATCATTTCCTTAAATTTATTTGATGACCCCTTATATGACTATCATAACGGGATTATAAATGATCATTAATCTAAAATTTATTAGATAGATTAAATATACATGTTTAATTATTGGGCTCTTCTAATAGGTTATACAATCCACTAATAACATTAGGATAATACTATTACTAACTATTAGGTAATAATTATATAATTTTAAAGTAATAATTAAATCTATAATATTAGTATTATAATTATAGTGATATTAGGGTAATAGATACACACTATTATTAATATTAATCACCATTAAACATTTTAACTTAAATATAACAACTTTTTACTTAATTATTAATATTCTTAATATAAGTTAGTTAAGCATTATAAAATTAAAATGAAATATTCATAAAATCATTAATTTAACATTCAGAACCCACTATATATTTTAATAATATATATTAATTAAAAATAAAAAATAAAAATAAAAAAATAAAATTGTCCTTGTCCTTATCCCTTAGTCCATATCCAGTTTGATTGTCTAGTCAAAGTTAGCTGTTACATGGTCAAATATAGCCGTTAGTCCAGTCACTTATAGCCATTTCCTAGTCAGTCTTAGCTGTTGGAAGATCCGCTCTCCCTATTAAAATACAACGATGATCTGATTCTTCAACTTGTCCTGACGATGAACCACACTTGTTGGTTTGAAACGCGTTGACAAATATTTCATAGTGCGATTTACGCCAAAAAATCTCTCATACAACCAAACCTCATTAGCATGTACTCAAAGATGAATTTTGCTATTGTTTTGCTTGTATAGTCCTTCATAGGCTATGCCTCTGCCCATCTGGTTAAATACTCAGTCGCTGTGATGATGTATCGTGCACCCGTCTTCTTTCTTGGAGGCTGAATTGGTCCTACAAAGTCAATCTCCCACTTCTCGAATGGTTGTAATGATATCCACTGATTCATATATAGCTCATCCCTCCGTTATGGCCTCCCAATCTTTGCCATGCATCACATTCCCTACAATATGCTTTTGAATCCTTATGTAGTGTTGACCAGCACAACCCAGCACGTAGAATCTTCTATGTTGTTGATTTTCCCGCATAATGTCCTTCTGTGACTCCTCCATGATCCTTAGCGAGGATGCTGTTTCATTCAAATTCTGGCACATAACGTTGCAATATTTCATCTGATCCCATTTTGTACAAGTGCCCTGCAATGACAGAAAAGTTTGCTGTGCGCACCACCAATTCCTTCTTTTGTTGGCTAGTATATCCTTCTGGAGCCGTTCCCGTTGTTAGGAAGTGTATAATATCTTCAAAGTGACTATCCGTGACACGCACCACAAAGAGCTACGCGTCAGGTAGTCCTTCCTCCAAATTAGTAGGCTCCCCTCCAGTTTCAATGCGGGACAGATGATCCGGCCCGACATTCAATCATCCTGGTTTCATAATAACCTCAAAATCATATTCCTGAAATAGCAACAACCATCTGTATACTACCCCCCCCCCCAACACAAGCTTGTTCACCAAGTACTTTGATGCATAATGGTCTATATACATCTTAAGGTGTCCTCCCGGCAAGTAGTGCTTGAAATTTTGGAGTGCATATACCATATCTAGACCTTCACGCTCTATCGTTGAATAATTCTTCTCAACTTTAGATAGCTTCCTAGTTGCGAACACTATAGGATGATCCAATTCTCCCTCACCAGCCTGTGTCAGTACTTCTCCCAACGCAATATGTTAGGTCCCTATAATACTAGTGATTCCCCCATTACTATTGTCATTGTATCCCTTATTGTTATTATTGTGCCCCTATTGTCCCCATATTGTTATTAGTGTGCCCCATAGAAACCCACTATTGTTATTGTTGTTCCCTTATGTTATTCCTATTAGGTCGGCTTGATTATATTGTGACCCCTTAGACTCCTATATATAGAAGGGAGGTTTAGTCATTTGTATCTTATAATAATTTTTCATTTGTGTAATGTAAAGGAGGTTCCCCCTTGAAGAGGCTGAATTCTAAGGCGTTGATTTATCTTTTCTATCTTTTTGTGATATGGTTTCCTAACATTTGGTATCAGAACTTTGGATTCTAGGGTTTCGCTGCTCCAAACAGGTCATTGTGGCATTTTCACTATAACTTTTTTCTACGACATTTCAGAAGCTAAAACAAAAACCAATTTGAGCCGAAATCGTTCTGAACTTCGGGTCCAAATTTCAGAGCTTGTCTCACTATATTTTTGGAGATATGATCTGAGGAATTTAGGGTTTTTGCAGACTCTCAAATTACATTCCCAACAAGTGACCTGGGGAAAATTATCATAATTGTCGTTCTGAGCATCAGATTGAAATTTCGTAAGAAGTTTCAGAAAGAGGACATCCTGTAGTTTTCTTTATATCAGTTTCAGGTACTAAGGTTGAAATAGTGATATGTGGCACTTCGTACACATTCGCTCTACTGAACTAGTCTATAATCAGGTCACTGTGGGAGATTTGGCATAACTCTTCTTTAGAGAATACAATATTGATCATACTTGTGGGGTTAGAAAGAGGACTCAAAGGGCTACTTCAAGACATGATTTTAGATATTCTAGATCCGCAGTTACAAAGATAAAACAGATTTAATATCGAGCTCTTACAAAGTGAAAAAATGTGTGTAGTTTTTTTAAATTTTGCATAAGATTGGTTTGAAAAATTAGTTTGAAGGAATTCAAAGGGAATAGTGAAGAATTATTAGCATTAATTGATGCCCTGAAGAAAGAAAATGGAAACATCTAGTAAGAAACCTGAAATCTCTAGCATGACTTGTGAAGAAGAGGAAGAAATGCAACATGATATATCAAAATTACAAGACCAAGTACAAGAAGTTTCACTCTTACAAAAGGTAACTAAAGCAAGTTAAATGTCGTGTAAGCTAATATTAATGGCATGCAAGTTAAGATGGATGGCATGAATGCTAAGATGGACGGCATGGATGTTAAGATGGAAGAATTGAAGATAAATTTGAATAAGTTGCTACAAGAAATGGTTACTAATGGTGAAAGGGTAGTAAAGGAAACTCATGATGAGAACAAAAGAAATGTTAATCATGATTTCATAGACTCTAATGTTGGATTGAAGACCCACCATGTTCTGAAAATCGATATGAGGAAGTTTGATGGGAAGGATCCCGAAACATGGATACTACAGATGGAGGAATTTTTCGATCTCCATAATGTACAAAACACACAAAAGGTACGTATTGCAACTTTGTATTTGGAACCAAATCAATTCGTGTGGTATCGATGGCTTTTCTCTTGTAAAAAAATTGTCACTTGGGAAATTTTTACGGAAGAAATGATAGCACATTATGAGGATACAAAAAGTAACACCTTTTTTAGCCAATTGATAAATCTCAAACAAAAGGGTTCAATGATGGAGCACATTGAGGACTTCCATAAATTGAACATAAGGGTAAAATATATTCGAGAGGAGCATTGGATTGATGTGTTCATAGGGACTTTAAAGGATAATATCCAACATGAGCTTCACCTTTGGGAACCTGATTCATTAGAGAAGGCATTCAAGTTAGCAAGAAAAATGGAAAGCAAACTTATGGCAACCAGGAGGACTACCACTCGCAACAATAAAGATGGAAGTGTTGTTGCCCCTAGCCTTCCATAACCTACAAGGTTGACACCACAACAATTGGAAGAAAAAAGAGAAAAAGGGCTTTGTTATAGTCGTGGTAACAAATACACTAAAGGTCATAAGTGTGTTGAGAAGAAATTATTCTACATAGATTGTGAAGAGGAGGAAGAAAAGGAACAAGAAATGTCAAAAGAAGAGGATATACTTCAAGAACAAACCCTAGATAAAGAAGAAATTAATCTGAACATATCTTTTAATGCATTGGCTAGAGTTACCATTCCTCAAACTATCAAGATAGAAGGACATATCAAGAAGAAAAAGGTAATAGTGTTGATTGATTTGGGAAGTACCCATAATTTTATTCATTGTAAGATAGCCAAGGAATTGAATTTCTTCCTATATCCAGCACTAGAGTTTCAAGTGATGGTTGTTAGTGGAGGAACCATAAATTTCTCTAGAAAGTGCCATAATATCAAGCTATCCATGGGAGAATATGTATTGAATAGCCTAATGCTTTCCATTCCAATGGGTGGTGCTAATGTTGTAGTAGCAGTCCAATGGCTACAATCCTTGGGTACAATAGCTTTTAATTTTCAAGAACGTTTCATGAAATTTTGTGCATAAGGAAAGGAAGTTGAATTAAGGGGTATTGTAGGGAAACCGGGAAAGATAATCAGCTCCAACAATATGACAACGTTTCTAAAGAAGGAAGAACGAGGCGTAATTGCACAATTATGTTCGCTAGAGGTTCCCACATCGAAATCATCTATTTCTCCAGATCTCCAAAAAGTCTTGGACAATAATTCCAAGGTATTTGAGACTCCCAAAGGCCTCCCACCTATTTTCGATCATGATCATGCTATTCATTTGATTCCAGGAAGTGTTCCTCCAAACATCAAGCCGTACAGATATCCCTATGCCCAAAAGAGTGAAATTGAACGTATGGTTGCAGAAATGCTAGAGGCTGCTATAATTCAACCTAGTCAAAGTTCTTTCTCTGCTCCAGTAGTATTGGTGCACAAGAAGGATGTATCATGGTGCATGTGTCTGGATTATAGGGAGCTCAAAAAGCTCACTATTAAAAATAAATGTCCCATTCATGTCATTGATGAATTGCATGGATCAATTTACTTCACCAAATTGTATCTTCGTTCAGGATATCATCAAATTAGGATGAAGACTGAAGACATCCCGAAAACAACATTTAGAACTCATGAGGGTCATTATGAATTTTTGGTCATGCCTTTTGGCCTTACCAATGCAGCTTCTAGATTTCAAGGTTTGATGAATTCCATTTTTAAGCCCTTCCTTAGAAAATTTGTGTTAGTATTTTTTGATGATATACTAATCTACAACAAGTATTTGAAGGATCATGTTGAACATGTTGACAGGGTGCTCAAACTATTGAAAGAGAAACAATTATATTAAAAAAGCTCCAAATGTTTCTTTGGAGTACAAGAGGTGGAATATCTGGGTCATATTGTATCTCATGAAGGTGTTAAGGTAGACCCTAGCAAAATTAAATCCATTAAGGAATGGAAAATCCCCACATCCATAAATCATTTGCGAGTATTTCTTGGGTTGACAGGGTATTATCACAAGTTTGTTAAGAATTATGGGAGAATAGCAGCACCTCTAACAACATTATCAAAGAAAGATGCATTTTCATGGACTCCAGAAGCAACAAAAGCCTTCAAACATCTTAAAGAGACAATGTGCCAAGCACCTATCTTAGCTATGCCAGAATTCACAAAAACCTTTATTGTGGAATGTGATGCTTAAGGAAATGGAATTGGTGTTGCTTTAATGCAAGATGAAAGATCCATTGCTTTCGAAAGTCGTCCAATCAAAGGAAAGTATTTACACAAAGCTATTTATGATAAGGAAATGTTCGCAATACTACATGCACTTAAGAAATGGTGACCCTACCTAATGGGAATACACTTCAAGGTAAAAATGGATCATGATAGTCTTAAATACTTTTTAGAAACAAAGATTATCCTCTGAAGAGCAACAAAAATGGGTCACAAAGATGTTGGGTTATGACTTTGAAATCATGTACAAAAAAGGGAAGCAAAATTTTATGGTAGATCCACTCTCAAGAAAGGATGAGGATGTGGAAACATTGTTGTGCGCCATTTCTATTATCCAACCAGATTGGATAAACGAAGAAAAGGATGAATGGAAGAATGAAGAAGAAGTGTGGGCACTCATTTGAAAGTTACAACAATATCCCAATACATCTGATACATTTAGCTGGAAAAATGATTCGTTATGGTACAAAGATCACTTATACCTATGTAAGAATTCCCAACTCAAACAAAAGATTATTATGGAATTGCACACTTCTCCCTTAGGAGGGCACTCAGGATTTTTAAAAACTTACCATAGGGTTAAGAAGAATTTTTTTTTGGGATGGCCTTAAATGGGATATTCAAAAGTTTGTGGTGAAATGTTTGGTTTTCCAACAAAATAAAGTTGAAACAATTAAGACCCCAAGTCTATTACAACCTTTAACCTTTCCAAGCCAATGTTGGGAGGAGGTTTCAATGGATGTTATCACAGGTTTACCCAAGTTCGAAGGAAAGAGTGTCATCATGGTGGTAGTTGACAGACTTACCAGGTATGCACACTTTTGTGCATTATCACATCCATTCAAAGCCAGTACAGTTTCTACTGTATTTATGGAAACTATTCAAAAGCTACATGGAAACCCAAAGATTATTGTAAGCGACAACGATCCCATTTTCACTGGAGATTTTTGGACAAAATTATTTTCTTGTCTTGGTACTCAGTTAGCTCAAAGCTCATATTATCATCCTCAATCTGATGTGCAAACTAAGATAGTAAAAAAATGTTTAGAAGGATATCTTCATTGCTTTGTATGTGATAAACAGACACAATGGGTCAAATGGTTGCCTCTGGTTGAATGGTGGTATAACACTTCCTTCCATACTGCAGAAAAATGACCCCATTTATGACACCTTATGGATATAATCCACCATCCATCACATCATATTTAAGAGAAAATTCTAAGGTTCAAGCAGTGTAACATCACATCGAGCATCAACAACAAGTTCTCCAACTCTTAAAGGATAACCTCACGTTGCCAGAGAATAGAATGAAACAACAGGCAGATCAACATCGCAAGGAAAGAAGTTTTGATGTAGGTGACTAGGTATTCCTATGGCTACAACCATATAAACAAATGTCCCTCAAGCAAGCTAACAAGGATAATAAATTATCACCAAAGTATTATGGTCCATATAAGGTGTTGCAAAAGATTGGTACTATGGCATACAAATTGGAGCTTCCTGCAGCTTCTCGAGTGCACCCAATTTTCCATGTTTCATGTTTAAAGAAGGTTACCGGTGACAAGCTCCCAATTCAAACAATATTGCTAGAACTTGACAAGGAAAGAAAAATCATATTGGAACCGAAAGCAGTCATAGAAACAAGAACTCAACAACTATGAAATCGATCAATTTTAGAGTATCTCATCAAGTGGAAGAACTTATCTGTTGAAGATTCCACATGGGAGGATGAGAATTTTATACAGAAGCATCCAGAACTACTCAAGCATTGAGGACAACACTTTTCGGAAGGAGAGGGGCATGTTAGGTCCCTATAATACTAGTGATTCCCCCATTACTATTGTCATTGTATTCCTTATTGTTATTATTGTGCCCCTATTGTCACCATATTGTTATTAGTGTGCCCCATAGAAAGCCACTATTGTTATTGTTGTACCCTTATGTTTTTACTGTTAGGTCGGCTTGATTATATTGTGACCCCTTAGACTCCTATATATAGAAGGGAGGTTTAGTCATTTATATCATCTAATAATTATTCATTTGTGAAATGTAAAGGAGGTTGCCCCATCGAAGAGGCTGAATCTAAGGTCTTGATCTATCTTTTCTATATTTTTGTGAGATGGTTTCCTAACACAATACATGATGCGTCCACATGCACATGAAATTCCTTCTTCCAATTCGGGAAGAATAGAATCGGCGCAGTGACCATTTTCTCTTTTAGCATATCTAAGCTCCTCTGGCATTCCTCATTCTAGCAGAATGTAGCATCCTTTTTTAACAGTTTCTCCATTGGCACAGTAATCTGGGCATAACTTTTGATGAACTTCCTATAGTACCCTGTATGTCCCAACGTCATGAGAAGTTGTTTCACACTTCTCGATGCCTCCAAATTGATTATAACTGCGATCTTTGCAGGGTCTACCATCAAGCCTTTTCTTCATACCACGTGACCCAACAAGATCCCAAAAGGGATGCAGAAAAGAAATTTCTTCAGATTGAGTGTGATCTATGACCTCTGGCATGTATCCAACATCAAGCGCAGACTTGCTACATGGTGCTTTACCAGGCCAAACAATGTCCAATCATCAAAGTATACCTCCAGAAATTTTTGAATGAAATATTTGAACGGTGTGATGATTACACATGAGAATATCGCCATCACGTTATTCAGCCCAAAAGGCATCACCATATATTGGAAGAATCCCCATTCAGTTGTGAAGGTCGTCTTACTTCTGTCCTCCGGCACGACCTTGATCTGATGGTACCCCGAGAACCCATAGTAAATGAATATTCTTCCTGTCTGCCAACATTATCCAACACTTCATTAGTGAACGGAGTTGGGAAAGGATCGTGCACACAAGCGTCATTCAACTTCCTAAGTTCTACTCGTAACTGTATCTTGTCCTTCTATTTCTTGCCATGAAATACCATGGGGCTTACCCAATCAGACTCTTCTATTGGTTCAAAAATGCCTGCTGCATGAATTTTATCCAACTCCAAGTGGACCCTTTCTTTATACTTCGAGTTGAGGAGGTAAGGCCTTTGCTTAACTGGCTTTGTATTTGGTTTGAGAGTGATCTTCATGACACCCAAGTCCCCTATTATCCCTTTTAGATATGAAAACTTCATAGGGAACAAATCCTAATATTCGCGGAGCAATTCAACGACCTTATCTACTGTTGCGTCATCCCAGTAGTCCCCATTCTTTGCAAACTTTGGCTCTACCTCCATGCCAATGTTCACTTGTCTAGTTTTGAGTGGATCAGTGATGTTTGGATTCTCTAGTTGTGGTCCTTCAACTTCGTGGTGACCTTCAGTCTTTGGAATATTAATATTCCTTGGGTCTTCGTCTTCTTCTTCTGTTGTCACATAGTAGCACTCCAGCGCGTGGCTCAGCTTGATAGTCCAATCAGGTTGAATCAAATCTAGAGGATCCTACAGTATGCTGAAGATCACTACCTTAACCTCCTGCAATGCTTCATCAATACATTCAAACCCATCCTCAAAGCTGAACATCATAAAAAATCCTTGGTGCAAAACATCCCATTCTTTAGTGCCATGGCGGATCTCTGTCTCCAAGTACCAATTGATCGGTATAACATTGAAGGTATGACAAAACAGATGTACCCACTCTGGCTGAGGCTCTGCTCCATACACTTCAGTCCATTTGGCCAAATGGTTGTGCGGGTCATTCCTCCCATCATATTTTTCTATTAGCCATACTTTTGGGTGACCAAACTGCACTCTCATCATTTTTCTGTACACACGCTAATCATCAAAACTATCCTTGTGTGTGCCCCACCATCTTGTAGGCATAGCACACAATGCCCAATATGAGGCCTGAAAGCGATGCTTCTCTAGCACTTCTCTTTCGAATGCATCCAAAAAGTGATCGACATCAGTTAAACCATTGTAGTAGGGCATATTTCTTACCTATGACGATAGACAGTGCAACGACTTGGTCATCATATTACAGCATAGTGTAGATACTTCATGCGTAGATTCTGCTAATGCTCCAACTCTTCATTTGAATCTGATGTGTAGGAACTTTTGCGGTCCCATGTAATACGCCCATCTGCTATCGGATTCACCCAATCCTGATCTTGCACCATTATCTTGTAAATTTGGTCCACATTGTCATCACTTTCATAATTACGGACTGGTTCAGTATAGCGCGGTCTTGCTGCAAGGTCCAGGGGCACCACTATGTGGAGTGATTTCTTCTCAAATATCATCTTTTGCTTCTTCAAATTGATTACCCCATTCATGTCATTGTCCCAATTGATCCCAAGGAGCGGGGGTAGGGATTGATGTCATCCACAATCTCTATTACTTCATAATTAGCTAGTGCACTTGTGCCCTCAATATCAACTGTTACTCCCTGCAATCTTCCCATGGGGATGATTTTCTATTGATTTTCCATCCTTAACTGAATCGGAGATCACTGTAGCATAGGTCTCCCCATCCTTTCCCATGTTTTTTTAGGAAAAACATTCGCGTCTGACCCAAGATCTAGAATAACTTGATCCATCTCATATTCTCTTATCTACACAGTGAGCCTCATCTCACGCCCTGTTCTTGCCTTATGCCTACCAATCTTCCTGACTACTTACAGTCTATCAGTAGCATTTTCCTTCCCAGTGCACCTACTGATCAGCTCCTGCAGTCCCTTTACAACCTTTCTATCGCGCAATAGCTTCATACAGGTTTCTAAGAAAGTAGTAATCATGGATGGGTCCATTTCTTCAGCCGGCTTCTCGTGACTTCCTAAGGTAGAGGCCTCAACGAAGCTTTTATTCGCTTCCATAAATGCTTCTCTTGCACATTCTAGATCAAACCCAATCTCTTTTTCTAGTGCTTTGTGGACCAACTCGCCTTCTTCAGGCTACTTCCCCTTATCTTTACCAGATTTCGCTCCACTCCACAACACAATATTTACCATAGGATCTTCCTCGCGAGGCTCAGCCCTCATCATCTGTAGCTTCTGAGTTGGTTGCTAAGGTTGTGCCCCTATTTCGCATATATTAGCTAATAATATAGGGAAATCATCCATCACATGGTCAAACTGAGTACAATAGCAGCATGACAGATGCGTAAGATTAGGGTAGTTTCACATGTAGTGTCCTGGTCCCCCACAGTTGTAACAAATGACCTGCCCCCGACCTCTACCAGGTCCTCCTCCATCTCGGTCTCATCCGTGCCTCTGATACTCACCTCGCGCTCCCCCATTGCCTTGGTCCGGAGGCCAGGTTTCTACCTGCACCCTATATGCAGGTGTTCTATCCACCATTAATTTGTAACTATGACAATTGCACTCATCATGACCCACCGATTGACAGAAGTTGCAGAAGAGTTGTTGCGGTGTCTGTACGAATTTATGCAGCAAATGGAAATTGTCTGTCACATGTTTTCCAGCTACCTAATAGATAGAAAACCATAGCACAGGTCCTGTACTTCGCCCTCTTGGAGCTTCCGACCTTAGAGGCATTGGTCCCCTTACTGCAACATAATTTGTGAAAACTGGACAGTGATCTTTGTCATGCCCTTGGCTTTTGTTCTTTAGGCACCAAACTTCTTCATGCACCTTGGGCCAAGCTTTTCTATGTTTCTTCAGACTCTACATTTCTAGGCAAAGGTTCTCCAACTACACATGAATCTGATGAAACCCTAGATTAGCATCTTACATCAGTGTCTAATGCAATCTCATTACAATTTCCAGGGCTTCTGCCTGGGTCCCAATCTTTTGTTGTGATATCACAACCCTTAGATGAGGCAGGAGCGAAGCCAAAAACCATTCACGGTACTTCCCATCAGTCAGATTCATGTTAGCCTCACAGATTGTACACTTCAATCTCTAATCCAGATCCTAGGGTGTCTCACTAGGCTTCATCATGAACTCTTTGAATCCCGAAATTGGTTGTGCTTCAGAATTAGGTCTACTGAATTCCTTATTCGGCGTAGTTTGGATGTCTTCCAACGCAGACATCAGGTTATCAGTGTAGTACTTAATGTACCATGTTAGTGTGCTCTTGCAAAGCTCTAGCCAATGTTGCTTTCTTCATTTGATCATCCGTGATACCATGAGCTTTCCATACATCCTTCACGACGAACCAAAAATAGTCTGGATCTTCATTTGCCATGCCCTTGAACACAGGTAGCTTTACTAAGTTTTCCATATTGAACGGTGGCAGAGGTGGTGGTGGTGGTATAGCCGAAGGTGCATGCGGCAAAGATGAAGTTGGAGGTAGTGTGGGTGGATGGGGTATTCACGGGAGCCCTTTCTTTATCAACTGAAAAATGCTCTACGGAGATGCATGTGCTGCTTCCTCATCATCACCCAGAGGAGGTTCAATTAGAAGGCTATATTTAGGGCATGTTTTCTCCTTGTTCCTGAATGTCATTCCACTTCACGTAGCTCAAAACATCAAGTTAGATGCATAACCCGCTTTTCACACAAGATGATCTTAATCCAGGTATTTAACGATTTTAAGTACTTACGTCGTGGTCCCTTGAAGAAGCGGAACTCTACTTTGCTGTAATTGACTTAGGTATTGACTTAAAACTATATCACAAACCATCCTATGATACGATCAAGCCAATGATCGCCAACGCGCGCTATCTTATCTTCAGAGGCTTCTAATCTTCGAACTAACTTCGAGGTCCAGACTATTGGATTGTCAAGCCTCCATCTTCCTTAGTCGTCTGCCAATTTCACGATCCACTCGTGCAACTCAACCAGGAAGGAATAGAAGAAGATCTCATGTATCTCTATGTACAGGTATCTGTCCAACCACTATTCTTTTGTCAATCGTGGATTCTTGTTCTCTTGCGCCGTGAATTCATAGATATTTCTATCCAACTAGTCTTCGATCTCCTTCTTAGTTGGATTCCAATGATGCGACATCACACATATCGTTATGCAGATCCCAGTCCTGGCAACGTAACCATTTGTTGGCTTAATGGGCCTTGACCCAAGTTCAACGTTAATTAGCTAAGCAAATCCCTACACTACTGGCCCTTTTGGCATCAATCCACGAAGCGTGGACTGAAGTCTCACCCAAAGAAGTATGGGGGGATGCAGGAACCAAGTTCCCACACCCTGAGATAGTTGTGATGCCGTTTTATACCCTAACCTTTCCTTCGCGTAGACTGATAAGCATTTTAGGGCTTATCAATGCACTTCTCTTATTCAGCTTCGAAACCTTCGCAAAGGTCTACGATTGTCCTTCGCAGAGCCTAAATAGGAAATTTATATGCTTACACACCTCTATAATTACTCTTACTTTTGTGTCTACCCAGATTAGCTTAAGTATTGGTTAACTTCAACATGCATTATGATTATCTTCGCATAAATAGATATTCTTACTTGCATTTATATGAAAAAGTAAAACACATAGATTCATGCATCAATACAACATTAAATCATAAACCCAGTATTCAACATAACATAACCGCATATATTCATAATAAAAGTAAAATAGCTCATACACAGATATCTCCAGAATAATTCTCTTTATTAATGGTTCAGATCTCCAGTACAGACTCTAACTTCCCTGTGCACACAACTGCAGGGGTCCACGCACTCAGTTGCGGACTTCTACCCTAGGCCTCTACGCACTCAGCTGCAGAGCCTCCTTCCTACGCTAAGACTCTTCACTCTTAGCTCTCACAGACCTATTACATCAATCAATTGCCCAAAAACTTACTAAGAACTAAACTGCCTTAGACTCTTCTAAGATTCCCTTTTTATACATTCCCATGGTCCACAGACCAAGGGTGGCTCTCATCAAGCTAAAACAAGATACCTAAACTAAGGGCGGAAACCCATGACTGTTTACATCTTCAGACTCCGCGACCACAAAATGCAGAGAATTTACATTCTTTATACAAAAATTGGGCCTTTAGCCCAAAAACTTGGGCTTTTAACACCAAAATTGACTCTAGGGGACCCATTCCCAACAACAGACCAATGTTACTTTGAGCACCGAAACATTTCACATGATGATTACTGAAGGGATCGTGCTAGGACACTACATTTATGCTGATGGGATCAAGGTAGACCCTGCTAAAATAGAGGTAATTCTGAAAATTCCAACTCCCAAGATGCAAAAAGAGGTACATAGTTTCTTGGGACATGCTAGGTATTATTTTCTTTGCTCATGAAAGATGTTGACTTTTTGTGGACAAGAAAACGTGAGCAAACCTTTTTGAAGCTGAAATGCTATGTATCGACAGCCCGGTTTTACGTGGACCTAATTGGGAACTGTCATTTCACATAGCTACAGATGCATCTAATATAGTTGTAGGTGTTGTTTTGGGTCAACTAGAGGACAGGAAACCTTATGATATTTACTACATAAGCAAGAATTTGACTCTAGCTGAGCTCAATTACATGGTGACCGAGAAGAAATCGTGAGCAGTAGTGCACACCATCAATAAATTTTGACATTATATCACTGGGTATCATGTATTTGTACACACTAACCACTCTTCCATTCATTTTTTAATGAATAAGCCAATTACCAATGGTAGAATTACACGTTGGTTATTGCTATTACAGGAATTTGATATCATAATTATCGATAAACCTGGAAAATATAATGTAGTAGCTGATTTCCTTTCTAGGTTAACTATTGATGACAATTGCATTCCTTCTAAGGATTATTTCCATGATGAATATCTCTTTGCTATTTCTACTTACTCACCATGGTATGCAGATATAGCCAATTATCTTGCTGCAGGGAAGTTCCCTCAATATTTTTCCTCTGAGGAGAAGAGAAAAATCATATAGTAGAGTGCTACTATACCTAGATAGATGGGAATCTCTATCACACGGGACTAGATTTTTAGATCAGACGCTGTGTTAGGGAAGATGAGATCTTTGAAATCCTTAAGGCTTATCATGAGGAACCTTGTGGAGGGCACTTTGCGGATAAGAAAACAGGATACAAATTCCTTTTGATAGGGTATTATTAGCCAATAATATTTCAGGATGCCAGGAAGTTCGTGAAAGGATGTGATAGTTGCCAAAGAATGGGCCAACCACTACAATCAGATGAGATGTTGTTACAACCTCAAATTGTCTTATAACCTTTTGAGAAATGGACCTTGGATTTGGTGGGACCAATTAATCCTTCATCTAGACAAAAATCCTTCATTTTTTTCTACACTGACTATGTCACAAAATGGGTTGAGACACTAACCAAAGCCACAGATTAGGTTGTTCCAGACCTCCTGTTTGAAGACATATTTGTCCATTTTGGTATACCCAGGAAGATAGTCACAGATGGAGGGCCCCCGTTGACATCCCACATGATCCAAAAGTTGGCTGAAAAATATAAAATCCATTATAAAATCACAACACCTTATCATCCACAAGAGAATGGCCATGTGGAAAGCACCAACAAATTCATTGATGGAATTCTTACCAAGACCATGGCCAGTCACCAAAGGAATTGGGCCGATAAACTTCCAGAAGTGTTGTGAGCATACAAGACTACATGGAGGAATACCACAGGATTCTCACCATATGAACTTGTGTATGGTAAAAATACCTTATTCCCTATTGAGTTCGAAATCAAGACATTGAGAACAACATTGTAGGTAAATTTGGATCTAGCTACAACACAAAAGAAAATGTTGAACCAGATCAATGAATTGGAGGATAAATGACTAGCTGCTATCCAACAAACAAAGATTATCAAGCAGCAGAGAGCTAGGTGGAATGACAGGTTCATTAAGAAGAAGAAGTTCGAGAAAGGAGATTGGGTTCTCTTATATGATTCAAGATTCAAGGAATTCAAGGGTGAGCTCTACACCAGATGGCTAGGTCCCTCTGATGTAGATGCAGTATTTGAAAATGGGATTGTGAATTTGGTTACCATTGATAGTGTGAGGACACCATTTCTTGCGAATGGGCATCGTCTTCAGTTATATCATAAACCTGCTTCAAGGGATTCATTTGTCAGCATTGTCACGAATTCTAATCTTCAAATTACAGGAGCAGGGGAAAACCCCCCTATGCTGCCAAAATTCTAATTTTCCAATAAGTGTAACAACTGAAAACCAACCTTTGTTGGCCGCTCTTACACCTTCCAAAAAAAAAAAAACATAATAAATTACGAAATAAAACAATCTGGCTGTGAAAACCTTTTTCAGGCACATATGGACAATTTTTGTAGCAGTTGAAAACCACTCTGTGGCGATTGTTACACACCTTGGAACAACATTTATTATTTCAAGCATATTCTACAATAATGTTGTTACACGACCTTTTTTTTCCTTGATTTTATCTTATGTGGAAATCAATAATACATAACAGTCATCTTGACTGTTACATTTGTAACAGGTGATGACTTCTACAAATAATCCAAGTAAAATATTTATTGTGACACACAACATGCATCACCATGATTTAGGGAGCAGTTTCCTTGACCACTGGAATTAAATTCATGCACCTTTCCACCAACGTCTTCTCCCCACGTCACACTAGGTACATCATAAAATGGTAATATTTCTATCCTCTTTTATTCATTAATTATGGAAACCTAACATAATATCCCTTTTGACGGTCGAGATGGTTGTCACATTTAAGCTGTGGGGGATGAATTATATGATGACATGACCTTTGCATGACCTGTGAGTATTTAAAAACTGCAACCAAAGCATGATGATCTTGTAATCATTGTCATTTAATGATTGATCATGCCAGAAAAGGGAATTGTACCTCCGACTAGACCTCCCATAACTTAGCATTAATAAGGAAACATTATTGCTTAATACAAATTATGATTGTAAATCCTAATTCGGAATTCTTGCCTACATCACCCTACCATTTATGCACTACTGGAGCGTTGCATGCCCATTTAGAGTGCTCATAGAGAAGTGGAGGAGAAGAGTTGCAGGGCTGAAACAACTGAGTATTGTGTCGACCAATTCAAAACTTCTCAAGGGGGAAAAGAGAGGATAACATCATTGAATTTGTGTAGCGATGGGTGGAGCAGTAATTCAACATGAACCAAGATTAACGGAGGCTTTGGAAAACTGCCCCGAAGCATGTCAAAATTTTAAAGGCGTAGGCTGGTTTGAGTTTTTCCAAAGGTTGGAAGGATTAGACGAGGCAATTGTTATGGAGTTCGCGAAGAATTTAGAGAGGAATCAAATGGAGGTCAGGGGATTAAAGATAGCAGTTACATAAGAGGTAATTACCTGAGTAACAACATTACCAATAGAGGGAAAAAGTGGTTTAATAGGAAAGTTAATGACCCCTCCTTGAAGGAGGATTTTCTCCAATGGGAGGAATGGCTAGTGAAGAAATGAAGGGGGATTGACAAGTTTTCCCTTCCCCAGCCATGGGCCAATGTAACCCTTTACCTCATCAAGTATATTACCTATGAGGGAAGGGAAATAGTCATATTCAATTACCACTTCCCGTTGCTAAACCACATTCGTCATCAACTGTTGATAAACCTTCCCTACTTTTTGTTGGAAAATATCAGGGATATGGCCACGACCGTAAAAACAGTTGCGCATCTATAGACATGTGTCACAAACCATCTCCTCATCAAGCTAATTGTGTTGGGCACCCTAAGTCACCAGGGCAGGAGCTGGGAGGAATTCATGAGAAATAAGGCTAGGACTACCTGCAAGAAAAAAGCTAGGACGTATGAGGAAGCTCCGGTGGAAACCAAGGAGTAGCCCTAGCCCTCGAAATTAAGGGTTGGAAAGAGACGAGTTGACAAGCCAATTGGTGATAAGCGGCCAAAACATAGAATAAGGGTTATCAGGCACCCAGAGTCACCATCCATGTCTAAGAGGAACAAGGAGGAAGCAGAGCAGAAGGATGAAGAGTAGGCTCGACCGGAGGAACCTTCCTCACCAGGTGAGAATGAGACCCAATCCTTGCTTCTTAAAATTGAAAGTTTAGAAAAATAAAATGAAAAGCTAAGGAAGCAGTTAGCAGAGGATAAGTGTTTCTGGGAAAACTAGTGTCTTTTCAAATGACTAGCCCTCTAGGTTTGGCAGCTACCCTAGAAACAACAGTTTAAAGCAATTCACAATTTCTTCTATGTATAATAGATAAGAGAAAGACAATGGAACCAACCTGGAACTTCCGCTTAATCCCTTGCTTGATCTTTCTCCCCCTTGACAGAGCTTGCAACTCCTCCCCGTACTTATCCTGCTTGGAGAGTACCTGTAGAAACACAGTAGCAAAGAACCATCAAAGCATCTTGATCTATTATATCATAAACATTACAGAATTAGATATATAATGAACATACAATAGCATTCACAAATGATAACATTCAAAATTGCACAATTATATGGAAGAAAACTTGAAGAACTTTATTAAATAGAAGGGAGAATTACAACCCAGTTATCTGATCCAGCATCAATCCCTCTTCACCTCATGAAATAACAAGATCACACCAACAACAATGCTCTTTCCTCAAATACAAACTATTAGCACTTCTTTGCAATTCACAATATTCTAGCCTTTGGATCTCTTAGATGAGGGATCCATTTATAGATGGGTGCAAGGGTGTGAGTCATCTCTGGGGTTTTGATTAGTGTCATTCCACTTGTTACAATTGGTTCCACTTGGAGATTTCTTGGATCTCTTACTCATCCCTGGGCGAATTCAGAGAGGCAAGTGTCATAGGAGAGGTTTCTAGAAGATTCCATTAGCAACTACCTAGCAAACTATCTTGGAAATTTTTCCATCCTCACCCATCACACCCTATAGAAGGCCCAAACAGTATGCATTGCACCTGAGCAGTGTATCACTCAGTATGCATCGCACCTGGCTAGTGTAGCAGTCAATATGGTTCAGTTTAGGCCATTTCTGGATGGTTTTTTAGGTGGAACTTTTGAGGAATGATGTAATCAGATGACTATGTTCTTTTAGGGTATGAAACAACTCTTTTAGGGGTTGATGAGACCTAGTTTATCGACATATAAAATTGGGGTTGAAGTGCCCAAATATGTCTATAACAATAAGGTAGAGGCAAGGGCCCTAGGGTTAGACACTTTGGCTGAGGCTGTAGACAGCGTCGGGAAGGGAAACGTTCCAAGTGTTGTGTGCACGGCCTATGCTAAGGAGCAAGTGACAACAGGGTATAGAGTCTGCGTAGTGGACACCAACTCAAGGGAAACCAAACCGAATCCTGGGAAGCTAACACACAAAATCCCGTTGAAGATGTTGTTGTTACAGAAGAACTAGTAGCTGAGATGGAGCATTCCATAGAAAGTAATCTGGTAGCAGATACACATGAACCCTTGGTTGACATTATTGTTACACAATAACCAGCAGTGGAAACAGAAGCCAACCAAGGGGAAGAAGAAGATGTTGATATCCATGAAATTGTGGTTGACATTGTTGTTGCACAAGAACCAACAGTGGAAACAAAAGCTTACCAAGGGAAAAATGATACACAAGAACTTGTGGATGACACTGTTGTTACACAAGAACCAACAGTGGAAGCGGACGCTGATCAGAGAGAAAAAGAAGTTGTTACACAAAAATCCATTGATGACATTGTTGTTACACAAGAACCAGTAGCTGAAATGGAGTAGTTTCACCCTCGGGAGGTTGTTACACCTTCAATTGTTAGTGCATGTGGGAGAACACCGGAACCTGATGAAGGAGGTGTTTTGAAAGAATGTTGTTTATACCAGAGTTACAAAAATGGAAGCAGCAGGTGCTCTCTCTACAAGAGGGAATGATCTCGCTCAAGGCACACAAAAAGATGATGGATTCACTCAGGGAGAAATGGTTAAAGGAAGAGTGGGAGAGAGAATGGGAAGCATGGAGACATAAGGAAGCTATGAAGAAAAAGGATGAACAACTGCAGTTGTTACAACGACAGGTTCTGGATCTAACAAATGATAAGACAAAGCTTTGTGAGCTTGCATTGAACCTGATAGGATGTAGGAGACCTTCTCCATTGTATCCAGTGTTCCTCTGGGAATGTTATTATTTGTTTCAGTTAAAAGAATTCTTTGAGAAAATGCATTATTTAGGTTCTTTTACCCGTACTTTTCTTGAATTTTTTCATACTTGTGATTTTTATGAATAGAGCTTACTTTGTGAGCTATTTTTTCATAATGTAATATGTGAATATGTCAAAGAAAAGATGGTAGCAAGTATTTTCTCCTATATGGGAGATTTGCAGTTGCGGGCCTTACTTTCGTTTATGAAAAATCAAATTGAATGGCATCTCACCATGAAATCAGCCTAGACCAATGAAGAAAGTGGAGTATTATGGGTCAGAGATAAACCAGGAATGGTTTATAAACTAAGACATGAGTTTAAGTTGTTCCTGAGTACCCCGAGGGTCAGGGAAAAATCAACCACTTATAGAAAAAGGATTATGGGGATTTTCCTCAATTTTTATGCACAAATGAAAAGTCGAGCACTAGCAGGGTGCCTTCAGTACACCAAGGCCTATAGTGCTGAGTTGGAAGAAGGAGATCATTTGAGTATGAGAATTTTGTGGATGTTGTTACATGGGTACCCGAATATGCTCAGGTAGTGCATACATTGGGAGAATTCTGGATCAAACATAGATTCAAATTTACTCTTATTTTGTTACTAGTCAAAGAATACCAGTCAGATTACCACTTGTCCGACTGTTAAGAAGAATCTTGGATGCCACAGTTGATGGCTGCTTAGGGGTACATGGGTCCTGGTGAAGACACTATGGGTGCCTATAATTTTACAGACTTTCATCAGGGGTATAGCATGAGGAGCTGAGGTTCTGCATGGGGACATGCAGTTGCTTCAGTTGGGGAGAGATGTTGGGTGTGGTTTTTATACTTGTTTCCTACACTCTCTTCCCCATTTTTGATCCTCTTTACCTCTAGGCCAATGAAACTTCACATGTTAATCACCCTTTTTCTCATTTATATAGCCTATTTTGCTATCATGTTATTTTTCAAGTTTTGTTGAATATAACAATACAATATTGCTTTTTGTGGCTAACTGGGGTAACCATTGGAGAAGTATTTTGGATCCTCTTCTCTTTTTTAGGTGTTGCTTGTGGGGACAAGGTTATGGAGTGAACAAACCACGCTGATCAGTTTTAGAGAAGGGTAGAGCAGAATGTTGTTACACCCTGTATGTTGTTATAGAATGTTGTTACACACTGTATGTTGTTACAGGTGTTGTTGTTACACCATGTGTTGTTAAAGATGACCGTTGTTACACCAAGGATACTATTACCCAGTGATTGTTATTACATCCGAAACCATCATTTGACAAGAAGACATTGTTGCACTGTAGATGGAAATGTCGTGGGTACTATTCCACACAACAACTATAAGAAGTTATGAATTGTTTATTTAGAAGTAACAGATCCAAATGGTTGTGATATTAACCAATGTAGCTGAATAGCATTTGTATTTAGAAATGGGTTATAACAATTTATATTTTTATGATCATCATGATAATCATGAGATTCTCATGACTGATCTATTCATGGTTTTGGGTATGTAATAATTATAAAAGAAACTTGATTTCTCATGTACAGGGACGACATAGAGAAATCATTGTTACTTTGATCTTGTAAGTTTTAATTATTCTTAATATTGAAGGCACTATATTGATGCTTTTATTGTTCCTCATCTGATTCTTTAACTAATCTTGTGTTTATTCCTGCATCCCTACTAGGGAGGAAGGGCCCTCCTCCCTAGCAGGGACAACAACGGTAGAAGTAGCTGTATATTATTGCTTCTTTTATTGTTGTATGGTTTTCTACTGTTGCTGTATAAATTATAGAATACATCCACTTCAGTTCCAGATTATATTATGCTATTACATTGGTTTGATTAAACAAAATGGTAGTTAACCAGCTGGTGTAGTCATTAGTTTATTGTGTGGCGCTCCCTTACTCTAGTAATTGTGAAGTGTGATTTAATTTCTGTAGAGTGTTTTAATTTATGCATGAATGATTTAATTTCTACAATTGATTCAATGACATTACTTACTATTTCTTTCTATTTTCATTCTTGGCTATAGTGTATTGGCACAGATAGTGAAAACTCCATTTAAACAACGAGACCTACCCTGGGTTCAAAATTAAATGGTTGCAGTCTTGGTAAATTAGGATTGATTAAAACAACACTACATCATTGTCATCATATTTTTCATCATCATCATCGTAATCGTCATCATCATCATATTTTTCATTAACATCATTATAAAAATAGGCATCATCATCATCATAATCATCACCATATAATCACATATTTATATTCATCTCTTCATCACCATCATCATTTCAAACATCATCCATGTCATTTGCATCATCATCATCATCATCATCATGTCATTTGCATCATCATCATCATCATCATCATCATCATTATCATTATCATCGTGATCTTTTTCATCAACATCATCATTAAAATCAACATCATTGTCATCATCATCATCATCATCATCATCATCATCATCATCATCATCATCATCATCATCATCATCATCATCATCATCATCATCATCATCATCATCATCATCATCATCATCATCATCATTATCATCATCATCGTGATCTTTTTCATCAACATCATCATTAAAATCAACATCATTGTCATCATCATCATCATCATCATCATCATCATCATCATCATCATCATCATCATCATCATCATCATCATCATCATCATAATCATCATCATCAACATCATCATCATCATCCTCATCTTCGCCATCATCATCATCGTCGTCATCATCATCATCATCATCATCATCATTATCATTATCAACATCATCTTCGTCATCCTCATCTTCACCATCATCATCATCATCATCATCATCATCATCATCATCATCATCATCATCATCATCATCATCATCATCATCATCATCATCATCATCATCATCATCATCATCATCATCATCATCATCATCATCAACATCATCATCGCCATCCTCATCTTCACCACCACCATCATCATCATCATCATCATCATCATCATCACCATCATCATCATCATCATCATCATCATCATCATCATCATCATCATCATAGTTCGACTTGATTTTCCTCTCCCCTAATTCTCTTTTGATTCCATTCATCTCTATAAACTCCATGGAGAAATCCCCATATTCTGTAAGGAAGGTTGCTACTTATGAAATGATATTCACATCCTAGTAATCTCCCATTGAAACTATGTTGGGCTTCTCTGTAGTACCATATTGCATTTACTTATCCTTAGGGATGCTTGATATATTTACTCAACTTCATCATCCCCAACCTCCTAAACAACTCTATTTCAACCATTCCCTTAAATGTGAAGTGGCACAATTCCTCACACTATCTTATAAACCTATAATGGTATTACCTAATCACCTAACCATATATACTCATGAAATATTAATATTTAATATCCTTTAAAAAGTATTAATATATAATATCCCATATAGCCTTTATCCATAATAATTTCTAACTCATGATTCTTATAACCACTAAGCACTAACACTCAACCTTAAAATCATAATACCCTTAACATTAGCTATTATAACCGCTTATCTATTAGCTCTATGAGATTTTATAATTATAACATTTAATAGAGCCTCAAAAAAATTATTTTTTGACACCTATAGACCTTGAAATACAACATCAATAACCCTAATTGGTAACCATTAACCTTTGTATTCATTAACTATTATACAACATAACGCTTCTAACCCTAATCACTTAACTCTATAACATGTAATATGACCCTTAAAACAAATAACCTAATTAAACCCTTAGAATATGTATAATGATCCTTAACCTTAAACTATTGTCACCCCTGACCACTATACCACCAATCCTTATAACCCAAGTCATTATAAATTATATCCCTTATAACCATTCTTATTGTAACCTTGATATTACTTAACCCTTTGATTTGATCACTAAGCCATATAATGTAAAACTATGAAACTCTTAATCATGTAACTTATATAATCCCTAGCCCTTATAGAACACATCTTTAAGCCCTAACCATTTTCGTTACAACATCCTATATCATAGATAATTCTTGTCATTTTCAATTTGTACCCTTATTATCCCCATCATTACTAACTATAACCTCCATAACCATAATCAACTATATCTCTTATTTACCAAAACTATATACCCCTAAATAGTATTACACCTATATATTCTCTTACGAAGATTGAACTATGATGATTATTCTTCAACAAGGTTAGGTGCAATGACATGCAAATAATGCACTAGATGAGTTAGAGTAACTTAACATCACGAAGTTGAAAGTGGTACACCAATAAAAATAAATAAATAAAAGAGTAGGTGAATGAACTGAGAAATTTTCGCGAATGATGCACAAACAAAAGTCCCCATTATACATGACCTTTTACTGAAAATTACATTTTCTTGTGAAATCATGATCAATTCATATTATAAACAAATTCAACAAACAATCAACATGAAATAAGAAGAAATAATCATGAACAACCATAAACACACAATATGCATATGGAATTCACCGAGTGTGGGCTACATCTTCAGGCCCTGGGTCAAGAGTGGGGAGGTCACTTCATTAGTTATTACAAGAAGATGATGAGCTGATTATGTAATCTTTGTCAATACAAGGATGAACCCCCTTTATCTAGAGTGGCATGTCTCTCCATGAGACATTCTGCTGCAAAGAACTATCACTTAAAATATGTTCTCCTTCAGCATGGTAAGGAACAATATCACATAAAGTGGCATACAATGATCCTCTCAAAATGTGGCATACATGGATCTTAGAATCAAATCATCATCTAAAAAAAATCAAATGAACAAATGTCAACAATTCACGTTATACCTCCAATTCTGGGGATGACCTAAATATCAACTACTCAAATGAAGAAATAGCTTGCGCCATCATGTTCCTTATGAAAAACTGTGAAATCTGATTACAAACATGACCCCTTTCTGTCATGGTCAAATATGGGCTCCTCGTGAATCTTTTAGATTCCTCACAATATTTTCTTTTAGACACGGGTGGAAAATTTGTTCCCGAGATGAAGAAATGGACTGCACCATCAAACTCTTGGTGAGAAACTCATTCAAATGAATATAAAATTTAAATGATACTAACACCTTCAAAATTATGCCCCCAAGGAATCTCTAAGATTCCCTAAATATTCCTCATAGAGAATATTTGGATTATTCTCTAATATATGCTCTAACAATATTCCTAGATTCTTCTTGAGATTTGTGTCTTCATTAACCTGCTTGTGCCCTCATCTCTCATGTATTCTCCATGATTCCCTTTGAACTATTTGAATGACATTTTATAATAAACTGTGAGGGTGGATAAGACAAAGTGTGCAGTTGGCATAACGATTGGCATTGTCATATTAAGTTACTTGTTGTTGGAGATGTTTTTGGTTCAAAATCCTTGGACTCCCAATTTTGCTTTAATATGGTTTTGAAGCCCAATTTTGGTTTTAATATAGTTTTCAAACCATAGAATATATGGTAAACTTATGTCCATATTGTAATGACTCCCCAAACCTTGAGAATAAGACACAAATGTAGGTTGCATGATGCCAAGGCCACTTGGGCCTAATTTGAGGTTCCATGTGGCACCATGTGATTGGGTCATGTTGCAGGCTCTCATTAGTTCACATCATATGCCACTTCTATCACCTACATGACATATGTTGACTTGTGATATTGCAACATAACCTACTGTGGTCCACCTGGTCTGCTCATTATGCTACCATGTGGCATCTTGTGGGAGTTCCATGTGGCACCCTCTAGTTGAATTTTGACTTTGTTTTTGTTTTTGCTATTTGGTTCAAACTTCAAACTAAAATAACTTTCTCATACACAATCAGATTTAATTTTGGTCTACACCATTGGAATCAGGACAAAGATATCTTCGAATTTCTCCTAGTTTTGATGAAATATGAGAACTTTGTTTTTTTATCCTTTCTAGAGCCACCTAGATCATTCCTCCCCACTGAGGAGATTTTGGTCCTCCAAAAGCATGAACACTATCTACAATATGTTGTACTCTCTTGTCTGCACAAAAAGTGCCCTAACAAGCCACACTTCCTTCTCCTTCACCTTTGTTCTTCAGAGCCATAAGTGTTGAACCAACACCTGTACTCTTATGCAAACCTGTAGTACATCTTGAAAAATACATGTTCAATTAAAATACCAAACATGACCCAAGAAAACCCCATACTTTCCAAGAGTTTATAACACACTCTTTGGTCAAGTTTACATCAAAATCATAATAGAAACCAATACCCCAACTATCAACAAAAAGACCAAAAACATCATCATGTTGAATTCATAAGTGAGGGTAAAAGCATCATCACTTATACAATCATTTCACATGTGATTTACAAAATGTGGCCATGACGAGCTATTATCTCTATTAAAACCATCTCTCACTCAACAAAGTGAATGCGTCATCACTCTGGAGTTGATTATCTTGTCGGAAAACTTCACCAACTCGTTCCTTTTTAGGTTCTTTTTGGTCCTTCAGTCGTTGATCTGGATGAAGCTCCCAACATGTAGCTCTTTTATGCCATGCTTGTTACAATGGCTGCAAAAATTCTTCTTCCTCCAGACTTGCTTGAAATTATTCCTACCTTGATGTGGAGAAGGGCTTACATGTATTGTATTTTTCCTTGCTTCCATTTTCTTCCAGCACCTGGAAAACACATGGTTATACAAGCCACAAAAACTACATGATTTTCTATGCCACAATTTTTGTTCACTATTACCGATTTTCTTGTAATCAAAATGAAATTTAGAATACTGAGAGTTTTTATACCTTGTTTTGGCTTTCTCTTTGGAATGTTCACTTTCATTTGGAAATGACCTGCAACCATGACCACTAGAGGACGTTGATGTACTCTCAACATCCTTCATTTCCTCAGACATGTCACCTAAATACTCTCTTGTCTCTTCCTTTCTGACGTAGCCCAATTCTAAACACCATGGTAATTCCACCACTTGGATCTAATTCTCAATGCCTTTCCCATTATTTCCTAGGCCCTTACCTTCATATCCCATATTCTTCATTAATCTTTAACAAATGCCTATAGTGTGCTTTTCAAAAGAACCCAAATCATCAACATCTTCTGAAAATTAAACTGAAGAACTATCAACATTATTTACCTTTGAAGCAGATGATTATGGCTTTGCTAAGCCTTCATTGCATTTCAACCTTTCCAAGGTCTCTTCCATGCCTTGTAACTAAAGATGCAATCTCCACTTCTCCTCTTCTTCTTCTTGTAGAAGTCTCCTCAATTCAGCATTCTCTGCTTGAAGGCTCTAGTTGATTTCTTCATTTGAATGATGAGAAGAATATGACAAAGAATAATATTCCCCTGAATATGGAGATGGAGCATCGTCCTCTGCTTTCTTTTTCTCTTTTTCCTCTTTTTCCATTTTCTCCTGATAATATGCATACAGTGTATCTAGCATGATTTCCATCATGTAGAAGGCCTCATAGATATCTGTGTGACCCCCCATTTCCCTTCTTGCACGTTCAATTCACAATCCCTAGAAAAAAGGATAGACTGCTATGATATCACTTGATCTAGGAAATTTTCATGAATGATGGTCAAACAAAAATCCCCATTATACATGACCTTTTACTAACAATTACATTTTCTTGTGAAATCATGAGCAATGCATATTCTAAACAACTTAAACAAACCATCAACATGAAACAAGAAGCAATAATCATGAACAACCATAAACAAATGATATGATAATGGAATTCACCTGGTGTGGGCTACATCTTCGGGCCCTCGGTCAAGAGTGGGGAGGTTGCTTCATTAGTTGTTGCAAGAAGATGATGAGTACATGATGTAATCTCTTTCAATAAAAGAATTAACCCCCTTATCTAGAGTGGCATGTCTCTCCATGAGACATTCTCCTACAAAGAACTCTCACTCACAAGATTTTCTCCTTCAACATGGCAAGGAACAATCTCACATAAAGTGGCATACAATGATCCTCTCACAATGTGGCATACATGGATCTTAGAATCAACTCATCATCATAGCAAAAATCAAATGAACACATGGAAACAATACACCTTATACCTCCAAGTTTGGGGACAACCTAAAAATCGGCTACTCGGATGAAGAAATAGCTTGCACCATCACGTTCCTAATGAAAAACCGTATATAAGTATAAAAATGACCCCTTTCTGTCCCGGTCAAATCTAGGCTCCTCGGGAATATTTTAGATTCCTCACAAGATTATCTTTTGGACATGGTTGAATTTTTTTTTGCTCAAATGAAGAAATGGATTGCACTATCAAACTCTTGGTGAAAAACTGGTTCAATTGAGTATAAACTCAACATAATTCTGGCACCTTCAAAATTCTTCCCCTAAGGATTCTCTAAGATTCCTTAAATATTCGTTGTAGAGAATATTCTTAGGAATATTCTCTAACATAAGCTTTAACAATATTCCTTGAATAGTCTTGAGATTCATATCTTCATTGCCCTGCCTGTGCCCTCATCTCTCATGTATTCTCAATGGTTCCCTTTGAACCATTTGAATGACATTTTATAACAAAGTGTGAGGGTGAATAAGACAAAGTGTGTGGTTGGCATAGTCATTAAGTTACTTTTTATTGGAGACGGTTTAGGTTCAAAACCCATGGACTAACAATTTTGCTTTAATATGGCTTAAAGCCTAATTTTGGTTTTAATATAGTTTTCAAACCATATAATATATGGTAAATGTATTTCCATATTGTAATGACTCCCCAAATCATGATAATAAGACAAAAATGTAAGTTTCACCATGCTAAGGCCACATGGGCCTAATTTGAGGTGATATGTGGCACCATGTGATTGGGCCATGTGGCAGGTTCTCATTGATCCACATCATATGCCACTTCTGTCAGCTACATGCCATGTGTCGACTTGTGATATTTCCACATCACCTGCTATGATCCACTTGGTCTTTAGATTTGGGCTTCCATGTGGTAGCTAGTGGGAGTGCCACATGACATCCCCTAGTTGACTTTTGACTTTGACTTTTTTTGTCGTTGTTTGGTCCAAAATTCAAATTATAATAACTTTCTCATACAAACTTAGATCTCAGTGTCATCTGCATCATTGGAATCAGGATGATGAGATATTCAAATTGGTTTTGGTTTCGATGAAATATGAGAACTTTTATTTTTGAGCCTTTCTAGAGCCACTTGGATCAGTGAAGATGGTGACTAAAAAATGATAACATAGAAAAGAGAATTTAAACACCAACATCATGATATTTGATAGATGGAAACACTTTAGAAAGGAAGTGGACTAAAGATTAGAGTTCAACATTTAAGGCATGATGAAATATCAATCAATGACATATCATAGATGCATTCATCATGACTGAGCAATGTAAGTGACATAAAGGAGTTATGGATGCCACATAGCCAACATGCATAACACAACTACCTGACTTCCTCCATTCGACTGAGGTTATTCCTTACATTTACATGAAAAACCTAGGAACCAAATTTAGTGTCATGATTATATCTCCTAGATTCTTTACAAGGGGGGATATTTTCTAATTCTATATAGATGGGTTCCTTCACATGGATTAGGGGTTGGGAAATTTAATATTCAAGGGAACTTAAGTATACTACAGTAAATATTTTTTCTCCATTATTAATATTAAGAAGCCAATTTCTTGGCCAATATCTGTAGAGGAATTATATCTGAACTATTCTAGGAATAGTATGGTATTATTCTGTAATTTAAATTGGTTCAATTTTATATTTCTTATATTAATTACTTTGCTTAAGTGATTTACATGTTCCTTGGATTATTTTGTTAACACTAATTTCTTCTTTCTAGTATAGAATAAATATGTCTTCTTATTATTTTCCTTTTAATCAACATCATTCCTTGGATTCCACATAAGGGTTATTTTGGAATATGAATCCAATAAACCCATGTGATAAGAATTTGTGTGTCAACAAGCTATTCTATACAGGCACATGTTCCTTCACATCTTATATTAGATGAAATTTCCTTATCAATTTAGTATGGAATTATTTTTTGGAATGGATTAGTTCTTTTCCCTTCTACAATTAATCTAGAGTTATAATTTGTCATCATGTATACCTCGACTCATCCTATTTGCTGAATTACAACTTTATTTTATAGTTTTCTCTTACTTTGTTTCTTTGTAGACCAATTGTTGAATTTTGGTTTAGGGAATGTGGACTAATCCTGCTTATTTTTTGTTGTTGTTATTCTTTCCTTATCAGTGTATCCTATCAAAACTAGTTTCCATAACACATAATCTAGAATATTCAGCTACCCCAAATAGGTGAGAGCCTCATTAGGCCTATCTTTTGGGTTCATTCCCTTTAACTACTTGGCAATGCATTATTTCCCTTCAATAGTTATTCTAACACTAGAAATATGGCTAAACCTATGAAACCTTTTATGAATGATTTTGACACTCGCAATGTTTATGTAAGAGTACAAGGAAATGAATATGAATTTGAAGTCCCAACTCATGAAGAAAATATCTTTCAACAAGTTACATGCTAATACACAAAGACACTTGGAAAGCTTCCCATCACTCCTCTCCTCCCCCACTAGATTAGGAGAAGAGTACCTAAGAGATCATAAAGAGGCTACATCTTGCTTTGCAATGTCAAATATATGGTAGATACAATTTTTTTAATATACACTACCCTGTGAATTAGATTCCTCCATTGCATATAGGCCCATTTAAAGTAGAATGTTCCAGAAAGGAAGACAATAAGGATACTACTAATTTAATAAAAAGGATATAGGATTGATTTCGAGGATGTTGAAAAGGAGATTCCATTTTGGGGATAACATGGGAGATTTAAATAATCCTTGGTTGGCCAAGGACACAATTTCAATCCTTGAAGTAATACATAGCTTTCCTAAACATCTTGATAGGATACTACCCAATTTTGACCAAGATATATTCATAAAGCCTAAATATCATAGTAATAAATTCATCTTGGCCATTTAATTAATGAATTCACAACATGAGAACAACACATGTTGAATATTACCATACACCTTTGAGAATCATATATATATATATCTATATCTATATATATATATATATATCAATATATATATATATATATATATATATATATATATATATATATATATATATATATATATATATATATATATATATATATATATATATATATATTATAATATATATAGCCCCGAGAGCATTCGTTAAACATTTCAATACTGCAAGTGGCCTGTCGAGAGCACTATCTAGCCACAAGAGCATTTATCAAATGATTCAACACTACAAGCGGTCTGTTAAGGGCACAAGGGAATGAAGGCACATGTGGTGGTAGAGAGATGGGAGAATTCACCAAACATTTGAACACTACAAGCGACTTATCAAGGGAATTGTCTAGCCACGGGAGCATTTGCCAAACATTTCAACACTGCAAGTGGTCTGTTGAGGGCACTCTCGAGGCAGTCTGTTGAGGGTAGGAGGGAACGAGGGAAGGATGGCATAGGTGGCATGACAAAGACAACCTATATTCGTAGGAACAAGGGCACAAATGGTGGTATATACACCTATATTCAAAGGAACAAGGGCACACCTATGGGGGTAAGACTTCTTCTTATTCACACGATAGCTTGGGCATGGAATTGGGGTTTAAAAAAAATGTGAATATAATTTATAAGGGACATGGTCCTCTTCCCCTCTTGCTATATATTTCATGGGGAACATGTAAATTATTTCAATGGCCTTCCATGGTCATTTACTATATTTTCCTAGAGACGTACCTTTAAGTTCTTCACCAAGATAACTAATATTCCATTCCCATGCCCAACAATAGGGCATACGAATATCAATAATTCTAGAGGATGAAAATAGTAATTATAATTAACCATTATTTCTACCTTCATCATAGGGAAAACATGTAATGATATTACTATACTAGACATGCTAGTTTATGATGGAGTGAATTATGTATGTAATGAATCCACGATGATCCATATGAATTAATAAAGGAAATATATATTCTAAATCACCTAATATCTATCCTAAATCACCTAATGAATCGAGCTAATGATCAGGGAAAAGTACGACAGATATTTTTGTAACTCAACATGCTTGATTGAAATGGAAAACATATTTTTCCAAGATACTTGTATGGTGTTTTCTTTATATCTAAGGGCCTGACACCCAACAACAATTAGGGTTTATAGGAATGAACAAGTTTGTTAATACAATTTAGTATATTTGAATATATTTAGCTGGAAATAATTTGCAAATCCTTTTTATTTAAATACACTCTAATCTTCCAATGCTTCCCTTCGAGGGTTTAAATCAAGAATCCACAAAGTATTTATTTGTTTCAGAAGTTTTTGTCAACGGTTTATTATGATTTTCATTGATAAATTGGAATTACAAGGTATGATCTATTGCATATACTTGACTAACCTTTTGTTGCAAACTTGTGGGAAGGTTGTTGTCCCTTTTTATTGGGACTTGGGCACTCATTCTCCATCAAAATTTTCCATCTAGGCCTAGTTGCAAGGCTAGATACCTCTCATAGCCTAGGTTGCAAGCAATTATAAAGCTATTTCTTTTCATATGGAATTTTTGGGCTAACCTTTTATGATTTCAGGTATAGCATAAGGGTTTCCCAGCTTGTTTGTGGTATATACATTGTGGTTTGGGCTTGCATTTTGGTATATTAGCCGTTGAGGCTAAGCCATAAGCCTTCAAGGGGTTATTTCTCCCATTCATAGCCTATTGGTGACTATCACATATTTTGGGTCTATAGATCATTTGTTGCAAGATCCAGTCACAGGTCAACACAACAAACTAAGCCCTAAACACTGATAAAATAACACATAATAATCTGAATAATAATCACAAGTGTTTAGTTGTCATATCATGCATTTTTAGTGAATAATTTTTGTTATTAGAGGACTGATATCATTCTAAACTTGATTGATCTAAGCATACAATAGGTTTATCTCTCTTTACAATGGTATCTCATGACATCTTTTGCATTGTTTCTAGCACTAAAAGTTGCATTGGGTTTCCTTAATTTCAATGATTAATCATGAGTGAACTTGTGCATTGATCTCATCATAGTGTGGATTGATACATGCTTGGCAGTGGTTACAATAAGCCTATGTTTTCTTGATAGTGGCATGTTGGAAATAGTGTACATTCTTGAAGTGGTACTTATACATCTATTGGTGTTTGAAAGGGAAGATTGGCATTTGGTACTCATTGCTTATTGGCATTGCTCTTGTCATAACAATCTTATTTGGTTACTAACCATCCTCTCTCATTTATTTTCTAATCGCAGCTCATTCTGCATTTCATAGTTTCATTATTATTCTATAGTTGTGTTTCATTGCATAGTGTCTCTCTCTTCCAAAGTGCATTGCATCGTTGAATATCTTGTTGCATTTCACTATCAAATTTCACTGTTAGCAATCTCATATAAATTTCTTGTAGTTGTTCTCTTGCAATCTGAAAATACTTCTCTTTTTCTAATTCACAAATCTAATAAGTGAAAGATAAATCCTAATAAGCACACATAAGTAATCAAGAGCCATTGCCATAATTGTTTCATTGAGAAAAATTAAGGTGCTTCTATAATTGATTCTTATGATTGATAAGTGATATTTGGCATATTGGTTATAAGTGATCTTATATTGTCGTCATTAGAGAACTTTTCTCATTGTTATAAATCCCATTGAAGCATATCTAGTTAACTCATCTCTTGCATTCTCATTCTAGATTAGAATTGCATAACTAAAATTTACCTCCAAGTTAGACTCTTGTTCATCTTCTAAGTCCTTGCACTCTTCTCTTGCTCACAGATCAGACTATAAATGTGTGTGTTTTTCTTGTCTCTTATAGGAGGTAAAATTATTCCTATTTATATAGTATTCCAAGGGCTTGACTAGGCATCTCTAGGTTGAATTCATATTTTCTAGATGAATTGAACTTGGGGTCTTTCTAGACTCTTCTAAACATTAAAATATATTTTTCTTTTATTTTTACAAGTATCCAATTGGGTATTTTACACTATGAAAATGAAAATGACCCATCAAAAAACCATAGGATAACTCAACGGGTGCAATGACCTAATGACCAATGACCTTGAGCATGAAACCCATGCTTAAATAAATAAAGTTTCTTCTACAAAAATAATTTATTTTTCTTCTTTCAAAAAGTACATAAGAATTACATCATGTCATGAGCCAAATAGAAATTATGAAGACCGATAATAATTATACTTTTCAACATAACATTCACTTACAAGTACCAGCAAGAAAAATATACAAATACACGAGTATGATCATGATTTTGAAAATCTAGGGATACTTTAGGGAGGGAGAATTCCTAGAGATTTTAGATCCAAACCCTAAGTCTTTTGATATTACTTTTAGAAACATCAACCCTACTGTTTGAATCTCAAATTCAATTCTATCCTCACTAGGGTTTTCCATTTCACCCTAGACTCCCTACGAGCCCTAGAGACCAAAATCTAGGGTTTCTATAAGAGAATAAGGTTATGGTTTTTCTTATGACTAGGGCTTCCAAATACCAACTAGGGTTTACAAAAAAACTGAGATGCCAACAACTTCCAATAATATGACGACTATAAACCCTAGAACCAAAAAGGGAAATCTCAAAACCGTAATATGATTTAGTTTTGACCTTATATGGATAAAAAATAATAATAAGTACCTCAAGGACTACATACCTTAGTCCTCCAACATCACAAGAAGTTTGTCGCAATGATTTCTTCAAGATGCCATGATATTCTTGCTATTTTTTAAGAATGAATACTCCAAAGATGCTGAGATTAATGATTGTTTTCAAAGGTACTGCAACTTTCATTGATGTAAATATCTTCTCAAGAGCAATGATCTACACAAGGTGATCAAATGTAACTTCATAATCCTTCAATCTTAATACCAGTTTCTTCCAAGCAAGCATAATTTCTTCACCAATCTGAATTTGAATACAAATATGGGTGAAACATGCTTCCTTTTTTCACTTATGAATCTCTAAGTATTGTAATAAGTGTAACTTTTATTCACATGAACTATATGGCAGTCCTTTATTGTAGAATGAGGCTTTTCTTGTGGTCTTAAGTTGCCTTACTTGTTGGAATGTAAGTCTTGAAATGTCACTTGTGCAATTTTCATATGGGTAATAGTGATTAGTGTATTCAAGTTACTAGATAGAAAAATACTGCAAAGATGAGTTAGCACCAATGGACAGTAGAGAAATGAACAATAAATTAAAATCTACAAGGAAGGTAATATAGATCACTGTGAAACTTGCAATTATGAATTAAGCTGACACTCCCAACTGTCAATGGTCAAGATGCAAGGCGAAATGCCATATCTGGGCTAGGATAAGAATGCAATATGACCAAATTAGGAATTTCTTCAATGAGATCGAAATTTTGAAAAGTGCTCTAAGAACAATCATTTGTAAGAAATATATCCCAATTTCCAATTATCAAGCAAGATTAAAACATACAAATACAATTTAGAGACACTTCAAAAAAGATTACTTAATGAAGTTATGATAGCAATGATTCTTGATTACTTAAATGTGGTTATTATGATTACTCTTTCACTTATTAAATTTGGTAATTATGATAAGAGGAATCTTCAAGATTATAAGAGCACAATTATAAGCAATTAGATGAGATTGCTAATAGTGAAATTAGATGATGAAATGCAACAAAAAGATTTAAAATCGCTAATAGTTTCTCTCATTTGATGGAGTGTTATAGGAATTTCATCCAAACAGGTATTTGTAAGAACTATCTTCATCGAGTGATAGAAGTTCAGGTAGGATAGAATAAATTGACCAAACATCTACTATGTCATCTAGCAGGAAAATATCAACTAGAGGTGAAAAGATTAGAATAAAATTCCATAGAAACATGGAATTTTTCTTGCGAAAAGGGGGGTCATGTGATTATGATATTAAGAGCATAGATGACATTGATGTGACTTGAGGTACAAACATCTAGTGAAACAATGGGTACCCAAGGATCTTCTTGAAATAAACACTGATTTTTCTATCAATGAAAGGATATACCGCATTGCCCCATTTCCATTACATGGGTTGGGGCTATTTTCTATGGATGTCACAAAGGTATGTTATGACAGATTAACTGAATTGATGGAGTATGTCGGACCCTGTTACATATACAATGATTGGGTATGACTAGTCCAATATACCAAAAGTATGCAAAGATATGGCATGGCTGGAAATTATATACAACTAAAAGACAATGATCAAAATAAAGGCACAATTATGTATATTGATGGAAGTTCAAAAGCAATAGAGAATATTGCAGAGTTTATAAATAGTTCACATCCTGTGACCACAAATAAGCAACCCAATTTCATATTCGAGGGGTGCAAAGGAAACCATGTATTCGTGTGTGCAATAAAATCAATAGCTATAGGGGAAGGGTTGCTCATTTATTCTAATTTGAATCGAATAGATACAAACATTGTTATATGGGGGCGATATGTATTCTATTTTACCCAACTTTAGACATATGCTAGTAGTGGTTTTCTTATTAATATAGTGTTGATTAATTGTGGATGAATTGCTTGATTTTTTTTAATGTGTCATCATGAACTTTCAAGATATCATAATATTTATGAGCAAGTATTTAATTGGCTCACCTTCCGCTCTTATGTAAAAAATGGAAATTTTTATTGATCTAAAATGTTTAATGAATATCAAATATTTGAATGTTTATAGTTAAGGATGGTTGAAAAAAATTACAAATTACACTTATCTGATCAACAGGGTGACAAGGGGAAGGAAACAACCTTAGAGTAGTCCACAGATGCTCTTGAGGAAGTTTTTAGTAACAAATATTTTTTTTTTCCACTAATCCGATCCAAACAATAAATAAGCTTCAAATTAAATTAAATAAGAAACTCAATTCTTTAATTCTGATTGAGCTGTAGACATAATAGATAAAAGGCCAAACCAAAACCTTGATGGCTAAATTGAACATTATGGGGTAAGAAACTCATTTAATTATCCCATTTATTTATTTATTATTTTAATGATCTCATCCTTTATAAAAAAAATCTTTATTTTACAGGGATTTTTGAGGGAATACGGTCCTCATGGTGTGGCTATAGGGGTCGGCATTGGTAGCAGCACTATTGGGTGTGGAGCCTGATTATCTTATGTATTCAAAGGTTTCATCAGGACGTATACCCTAGGAATACTGTACAACCCTCCACGCGGGGGGGTGCAGGGGGGGGGGGGTAATCCCCCCCGGCTGGGGGGTCTAGGGGCCAGTGGTCCCCCGAAGCTAAAAATAGATGTAAAATTGCCTTGTAAAAGTCTAGTAATTTCTAGTCAATCTAGGCCGTTCATTAGGTGGATGATCTAACGGTAGAAGTTATGTTTAATTTATGGTTTTTTTCCCTAGAAGGCAACCCCTCATTATATATGAGGGAATTGTATTGTGTCTATGCATATCTGTATTCTGATTGAGGAAGAGAGAGGAGATTGAGAACAAAGAGGGTGTTACAGTGGATTTGCGATAGGTTGTATCTCTTCAGTTTTTTGGTTAATATAAAAGGAAGGACTGGTTGTTTCACCATGGACGTAGCCCAAACTGGGTGAACCACGTATATCTGTGTCTCTCTTGTTTTATGCGTTTTCTGTGTTTATATTTCTACAATATTTTATGTGTTCCATTGCTCTGCAATATATAATTTTCTAACAACTGGTATCAAAGCTGAAAGTCTATTTGGCTGATAAACTCATAAGAGAGAAGGGTTCCTGGTTCGAGTGGGAGCAATGGTAGAAGATGGTAGGTTTAGGGTCGAAAAATTCAATAGCCAAAACTACCAGCTATGGAAGATGCAGATGGAAGATTATCTGTATCAGAGAGATCTGTACCTACCATTGAGCGGAAAGACAAAGAAGCCGATGAGTATGACAGACACCAAATGGGATATTCTGGACAGAAAGGCACTTGGAACAATACAGTTGTGCCTAGCGGTGTCGATAGCGTTTAATATTACAAAGGAAATGTCAACATAGGGTTTAATGTCGACATTGGCCAAACTGTATGAAAAACCCTCGGCCTAAAATAAGGTATTTCTTATGAAGCATTTATTTAATATGAAGATGTCAGAAGGTGGATCTGTTGCAGATCATTTAAATAATTTAGTACAGTTACAAGTCAGTTAAGTTTTGTAGGGGTAAATTTTGATGATGAAGTTAGGGCACTGTTATTTTGTTCTCATTTCCAGAAGGTTGGAATGGTTTAGTTATGGCTGTTAGTAACTCTGTCTCTAGATCTAGTACTTTAAAGTTTGATGATGTTGTTGGTGCAATCCTTAGCGAGGAAATGTGACGAAAAAGCTCCTGTGAGACATCAGGTAATGCTTTGACAGCAGAGACTAGGGGAAGAAAAATGGAAAGAGGAAAGAGCCCAGGATATCACAGTAAGTCAAGAAAAGGTAGATCCAAGTCTAGATCAGAGATAGTGTGCTGGAAATGCAGGAAGAAAGGACACCTGAAGAAAGACTGCAAGTCTTGGAAGGGGAAGAAGGAGATGCGCAGCAAGAAACTAATCATGAAGTGAATGTAACAGTTGATGTGTTGCAAGATGCTTTGATTCTTTCATTAGAAAATATTATTGATGCCTGGGTGTTAGATTCAGGGGCCTCATTCCATGCCACACTTGATAAGAAACATTTTCATGATTATGTTCAAGGCGATTTTGGACAAGTTCGATTGGGTGATGATAAACCCTGTAAAATCATTGGAATGGGTACAGTTTTCATAAAACATCAAAATGGAAATCAGTGGCTATTGAAGAAGGTAAGGCATGTTCCAGATCTGAAGAAAAATATGATTTCAATAGGGCAGTTGGGAGGTGAAGGTTGCATAACTACTTTCACAGATAAAACCTGGAAGGTCACTAAAGGATCCCTGGTAATAGCGAAAGGAGAAAAGGTTGGTACATTGTATCTATGCAATGGTATTTCCAATTCTATTAATGCTTTAACCTCTACAGGAGAAGATACGACATTGTGGCGTCATAGGCTCAGGCACATGAGTGAGAAGGGGACGCAGATTCTTCACTCAAGAAATTTGTTACCAGGTTTGAAGCATGTTGATTTAAAATTCTGTGAGAATTGTGTTTATGGAAAATAGAAGAGAGTCAGATTCCTTAGAGTTGGGAAAGAAAATAAGAGCGAAAAATTAGAGCTTGTGCATACAGATGTATGGGGACCTGCTCAGGTATCATCTCTTGGTGGCTCTCATTATTATGTTACTTTTATTGATGATGCAACTGGAAAAACCTAGATTTATTGTATTCGAAATAAATCTGATGTATTTGATGCTTTCAAGAAATGGAAAGCTTTGGTTGAAAATGAGACAGGGAAAAGGTTGAAGTGTCTCAGATCAGATAATGGAGGTGAATATTGTAGCAAAGAGTTTGATAGGTACTATTCAGTGAATGGAATTCACAGAGAGAAGACAGTTCCAGGAACGCCACAAGAAAATGGTGTGTCAGAAAGGATGAATAGGACAATCATGGAGCGTGCAAGGTGCATGAGATTGCATGCAGGATTGCCTTTACAATTTTGGGCAGATGCTGTAGATGCTGTTGTTTATCTAATAAACAAAGGGCCTTCAAGTTCCTTGGATGGTGGTATTCCAGAGGAGGCATGGACGGGTAAAAAGGTAAACTACTTATTTTTAAAGACTTTTGGTTGTGAAGCCTTTGTCCACATTAACAAAGAAAATAGAACAAAGCTTGACGCAAAATCAAGAAAATGTACCTTTATTGGATATGGTGTTAATGATTTTGGTTATTGCTTATATGATTATGAAAATAACAAAATCATTAGGAGAAAAGATGTAATATTCAATGAAAAGGTCTTGTATAAGAATCAGTTGCAAGAAAAGAAACAAGAAAAAGAAAACAAAGAATGCACAGTGCTTGACGATACCATAGGAAAAGTGATGGTGCCTAAAAATCATAATGATCAACAGCTAGAACAACAACCACAACAGCAACAAGCACTTCAAACACTTGAAAGTGGAGATCTACCAGGATGAGTAGACCCCTTGAACGATACTCTCCTTCATTATATTATGTATTTTTGACTGATTCTGGTGAGCAAGAATGTTATGAAGAAGTAGTGCAGGTAGAAACCAGGAAGAAGTGGGAGCAAGCCATGAAAGAAGAGATGGAATCCTTAGCACATAACCAGACCTGGGACTTAGTCAGGTTGCCTGCAGGTAAAACAGCATTGCAAAATAAATGGGTTTAGAGGATGAAGGAAGAAGATGGAGGAAAACAGAGGTACAAAGCTAGACTTGTGGTGAAGGGGTTTTCACAGAAGAAAGGTATTGATTTTGATGAAATATTTTCTCCTGTTGTTAAAATGACTTCAATCAGAACTACTTTAAGTCTAGTAGCAGCTGAAGATTTGCATCTTGAGCAGTTAGATGTAAAGACAGCCTTTCTCCACGGGGATTTAGAGGAAGATATATATATGAAGTAGCCACAAGGATATGATGTAAAAGGGAAGGAGAAACTAGTGTGCAGGTTGAAGAAGAGCTTGTATGGCTTAAAACAGGCTCCAAGGTAGTGGTATCTAAAATTTGACAGGTTTATGTCTGAACAAGGTTATACTGGATGTCACTCTGATCATCATGTTTATCTCAAAAGGCAAAATGATGGCAACTATATTATATTGTTATTGTATGTAGACGACATGCTTGTTGCAGGTTCTAACATGTAGGAAATAAATGTGCTCAAAAGGAAATTGGCAAACTCATTTGCAATGAAGGATTCAGTTGCAAAACAAATCCTTGGTATGAGAATAACTAGAGATAGGAAGAATCGAAAATAAACATTGTCTCAAAGTGAGTACATAGAAAAGGTGTTGAAAAGGTTTAATATGCAGAATGCAAAACCAGTTAGTATACCTTTGGCTAGCCATTTCAAATTAAGCAAGGAGGCGTGTCCCAAGACTCAGGAAGAAATGACTCATATGTCTAAAGTTCCATATGCATCTGCAGTTGGAAGCTTAATGTATGCAATGGTCTACACAAGGCCTGATATTTCACATGCAGTGGGAGTTGTACGCGGGTACATGAACAATCCAGGAAAAGAACGTTGGATGGTAGTGAAGTGGATTCTCAGGTATTTGAGAGGTACCACAAATCAAGCATTATGCTTTGGTGGATCAAACATTGCTCTACAGGGATATGTTAACACAGATATGGCAGGTGATAGAGATAACAGGAGGAGCACAACAGGGTATGTGTTTACTGTAGGTGGAACAGTTGTCAGTTGGGTTTCAAAAATCCAAAGTGTTGTTGCACTTTCAACAAAAGAAGTAGAGTATGTTGCTACTACAGAGGCTAGTAAAGAAATGATTTGATTACAAAGGTTTCTGGATGAATTGGGCAAGAAGAAGGAGTTGGGCAGGTTATACAGTGGCAGCCAGAGTGCCATACATCTTGCAAAGAACTCTGCATTTCATTCCAAGACTAAACATATACAGCTCCAGTACCATTTCATACGGTCAGCATTGGAAGATGGACAGTTGAAGCTGGAAAAGATACACACTAGCTAGAATCATGCAGATATGTTAACAAAAGTTGTAACCAGGGAGAAACTGAGAATCTGCTCAGTTTCAATTGGTCTTCAAGTATGATGAAGAAGATGAGAAACAACCAGGTCCAAAGTGGAGTTATTGTCTAGAAAATGAAGTAGTGGTGGAGTTGCTATAATCAGTCTCCAAGTGGGAGATTGTTGGGTGTGGAGCTTGATTATCTTTTGTATTCAAAGGTTTCAGCCGGATGTATACCCCAGGAAGACTGTACACCCCTCCACGCAGGGCGGTGCGGGGTGGAATTCCCCCCCCCCCCCCTAGCGGGGGTTCGGGGGGGCTAATCCCCCCCGGCTGGGGGGTCTAGGGGCCAGCGGTCCCCTAGCGAGGGTTCGGGGGCAGCGCCCCCGAAGCTAAAAATAGATGTAAAATTGCCTTGTAAAAGTCTAGTAATTTCTAGTCAATCTGGGCCATTCAATAGGCGGATGATCTAATGGTAGAAGTTATGTTTAATTTAGGGTTTTTTGCCCTAGAAGACAACCCCTCACTATATATGAGGGAATTGTATTGTGTCTATGCATATCTGTATTTTGAGTGAGGAAGAGAGAGGAGATTGACAACAAAGAGGGTGTTACAGTGGATCTGCTGTAGGCTGTATCTCTTCAGTTTCCTGGATAATATAAAAGGAAGGACTGGTTGTTTCTCGTGGACGTAGCCCAAACTGGGTGAACCATGTATATCTGCGTCTCTCTTGTTTTATGCATTTTCTATGTTTATATTTTTACAATATTTTATGTGTTCCATTGCTCCGTAATATATAATTTTCTAACAAGCGCTAATGCTCCACTTGTGAAACTGAGCTCAATACACCCCCTAAACCATACACATTAGGATTTTCACTCTGTGAGCAACATATGACAGGATATGAACATGATGTTGTGGATGTAGAGCGTGATCCCATCGCAGATTTTGAAGTGAGATTTCCTAAATATTCCCATGTTACTAGCATGGGAACACTACCATTTACGTTTTTGGTAGATGATGATCATTTCCATATGAAATAGAGAAGCTTCCAGGTACTTAAGAAGTGTCTTAAACATTAAGTACAATCTAATTGAAAATTACGTATAGCCTGTGATTATTTTAAACTATTGATATTATTGTTTTGTAGGAAACAATGTATTCTATATGTGCTTGTATGACGTAACCTTCGAACTCTTTAGGCCCACCATTCACAAAATATGGAAATCCCAAAGTTCTAAGTTGAAGGATCAATTGATAAGCAAGATGTTTGGTCTTTTTGGTGAGGGTACCTTTAACAAAACTGGAGTTACCTCCAAATAAGGCTTACATTTAAAACATTTGCAGGACCAATATAGGTGTCATTTGGAAAGGACCAGGTTGTATGACCACCATCCAATTATTCCAGAGAGGGATTAGAAATCCCTCATGAAAGATGCAACTAAGAAGGCACCTTGAAAAGCAGGAAAGACACCACCTAGACTAGGAAGGTATGTGGAACTTTTAATAATGTAATTATGATGGTTTGTCATCATTACGACATATAATTAAGTTTTTTAATATTTTCAATATAGGATCCGAGATACAAGAAAAGCCATAATGACTAGAATAGCTAAACATGGGAAACGTCATCTTGGCATGGGTGGTTACTCAAAACTGGACGCAAAAATTGTAAGTATATAAAAAAATAATTTGCATCTAAATTATAATTTTTTAACAATTTTAATTTAATATCACAAAAAAAGAAAAATTCATGTTCTTATGCAAAATTCTAGGGGTCACAATTCAAAGAGGCTCTCACAGAGGAAGACCTCAAGATTGCTTTCAAGCATGACTATTAAGCCATGGTTGAACATAGGACAAGCTTGAGGTTTACACAACCTCTCGACACCCAACTTGAAACTCATGTAAATAAAAGAATCAACGAGAATTTATAAATTATTACTTGTACAATCTATTATGGTTATTATTTTTTGCCATAATTTAGTGTGCTTGATTGTAAAAAGAAAGCAAGCAATGTAGATACAACACATGAGTCAAGTGACGGTGGATTGCCTCTTGAAACTGATGTTCAACTTGATATTGGAGGTATTTTATGTGTTATAAAAAATTGTATTATGGATTAAACTAAGAATATTTAAATACAAATGGTGTATTAATTATAACCTTTGTTATTTATACTCCAGAGCATGTACAAGATGAGGCTAGATAAGAGGAGGAACATATGGCCATGTTTGAAACTACTTCGCATCCCTCCACAACCGAAGTAGGTAAAGAACACTCTACTAATATTTCTATTAATAAAACACTTGTAATAATAATAACTATAAATATGAATTTAAAATTTCTTTATTATTGCATTTGATGCTCCACGCTCCTTGGAGCAGCATAAACGCATGACTAGGTCTGGAGCAAGGCATATAAAGCCCATAACAACTAAAGAGAAAGATGAAGTCCTTGTGAAATACCTAAAAAATAGAAAGAGAACGAAAAATAGATGATTGTACTTGTTTATTTAAAGCCCGCTTTTTTGAGTACCATATTTTTGACTCACATGTTGAATGCCTCATGGCATGTGCACATGTAACTTTTTACTATCTTAATAAAAGGTTGCGATTTTTCAGCTAGAAAAAATTAGAACGACCTTGTTTCATATTATGTAAACATTTTTTTAATAAAATTTATTGAGATGAAATATTTTATGGATGTACGTATGAATGAATGAATTTTTTCTATTTATTTCTTTACGTATCTTAATGTCATGCTTTCAACTATTTCATATTCTCGTCATCAACCCATTCTTCCCAGACTTTCAACTAATTGAAGCTTCCTCAAGAAAGTGATTCCTTTGCCCTTTTGGTTATCTAATTGCATTGCTACTGAAGATGAGAACACCTTGAATTCATATTTTCCTATCATTGAGCTTCCCTCAATATTTTCTATATTGTTGAATTTTATTCAACTCATCATGAATTTCTGCAACATTCTTCTAGGTAGCAAAATAATATGTTAACCAGATAACCAATAAAAATATTAACATTAGACTTACCTCATCATGACAACTTTATCATCAACATTCTCATGATCCATATCCACTTGAATCTTTATTCTTGCATAAGAGTGCCCAAGGATCAAAATTTATTACTAAGTTACCATTTTCTTTTGATCTTTATTCAAGAATTTTTTAGCATTTTATCCATTCTAAACTAAGACAAATTCATCCTTTTAGGCATCAAATGAAATATTCATCATGCATAATTCAACACCAACCATTTCTTATAGGATTATGTGTATATGAATCGTATCCGAAAGTTATTTAAGCATGCATTAAATATTTCATATAATCATCTAGCTATATGTCCTTAACCAAATGTTCTACATCAAATGAGCCTACAACTTGACGAACTACATTCCTTAATCCTTCAACAATATTATTTCCATAGTATATGGATTGTATACTAATATTGTCATAATGTTTCTTGCAAAACGATACCTCTTATAGGATCATGATGATCCACTTTAGGCACAAAATGACTACTTCTAACATAATGTTAGACATTGTATGGATGAACACTTATGCAATATGGTCCTTAAGGCCTCTTTTTCTTGAACTACTAGATGATTTTTACAAAGAAACTCAATCAACGAGATTCTAGATATACTACATGTTTCTTTCTATGATGCCATACAAAAAAAATATATTAATACAATGATGCATGCTTACTCCTTTAGCATTATTTACTCCAGGTCCTTACCATTCCCCCATTCCATCATGCTTTCATTTGACCTTTATTCCTCCTTATCTTTCTTTCTTTATGTACTTGCAACTTTAAGTGCAACCAAGTAGGATATACAAAGGCCAATACATGATGAAAATCTAGGGTTTTTTATGGATTTCTTAGAGAGTGTACTCATATGGTTCTTAGACACAAAACCTATATTCCTCGAGTTCTCCTTTGAAACGTCAACCCTAAGGTTTTTGTGTCATACCCTAAACTTGATATAATTCCACCCTCACTAGATCTTACCATAAGCCCCTAGATGTTCCTTGCAAACCCTAAAATTTAGTAGCAAAGGTTTCAATGAGAGAACAACCAAATTAGGGTTAGGTTTACTTACTTAAAAAGATTTTCTAAATCAAGTATCCTATAGTATTTTCAATCCCTAGATGTCAAAACCTTTAAAACCCTATATTATAGTATTATAAAACCCTAATTACTAAACAAACCCTTTATAAGTTTAAATGCTCATAAAGAAAAATTGTACAAGTGCTCGAATGGGTCTTTTACAATGACTAGTAGTCTTTGACTCATTAAAAACCTAGGATACCTAATGACAAATAACTTGAGCATGAAACCCATGCTCCAAAAATAATTTCTTTTTATTCTTTACATTATTTTCCTTTCTTATTTTTGCATAATAATTACATCATGACATGAGTCCAATGACAATTATGAAGACTGGAACTAATTACAAATTCCAACAAGGGATAATGTAGTTGTGATCATGTGGTGTTTCCCATTGCTTATATGTTCACTTTCTATGTAGTTTCTTCAAATTCAACAAGGGACTATTTTTATTCCTTAAGACTGTTCATTTCATGTACCTCTGAATTATGTATAAGAACAACAAAGCCAAAGAATTATGTATCTAATGTTTCCCACTTAATTTGAATGGCTGATTTTTAGTCTAAGCATCATTTTAAAATTTTCAAAATTTTCTCTTCTAAGTGATTTGGTGATTTCAAACTTTTTCTCATTTGTGGAACAATGTCTCAAATGAAGAGTCTTTCCCTCTACATGATATTGAATCAGATGGTACTTTATCTTTATATGCTTGGTTTTCTCATGTAGCATGGGATTCTTGGCCACCTTAATTGTAGAAGTATTGTCAACCATAAGAAGAGTATAATTCACCTATTTCTCCTTCACTTCACTTCATCATAAGTCAAGGCAATCACATTTCATGGGATTCGTGCCTCCTTTAGGAGGATCAAAGTTCTATAAAGTCAAGTTTAATGACCATTGTTTGGTAGATACTGTCTGATAGTAATCAACCATGCTTCGTCTTTATCTTTTCTTTAGTTATTGCCTTACTATCTATAGTATATGCAAGATAGGTTATTGAAATCTATTTATTTTACTACTTCCAAGAATGTTTATGAAAGGAAATGAAAATGTTTTCTTTATTTTACTACTTCCAAGAATGTTTGTGACAAGAAATTAAAATGTTTTCTTTAACTAAAAATATATTTCAGAAATATTAGTAAGGTTTGAAAAGAAGGCAGGATAGTAGTTGTTTAAATAATTGAAATAACTTAATGTGGGATTGATAATTTGTTTAGGTAATAAAAAATATTTTCTTTTGTTGAAATATGTAGTCTAGGGGACATGACGACAATGATCTTGATTGGTTTGATGATGATGAGTTTTTCATTTCTCTTGACCCAATCATAACAATCAATAATCTTGTGGTTAGAATGAACAAAGAACTTGTTCGTTTGATTCACATAGAAATAAAAGTCACAAGATTAAAGGTAGGATCAACATGTTGAACCAAAATCTTCAGAGATATCAGGTAATAAGCATATTTTGAATTGATTTTCTTATGTCATAAGTTTAATCATGAATGTTTGTTTTTTAAGTTTTACATTATCTAATCGATAAAACATTTTCTTTCTTATATAGTATTTTTTTGCAGATATCACACCACAACATACAAACACCATGAGCCAGATTGCAATGGAAAAGAGTGTTGTACATGAGGATCCTGTACTAAAATAGGAGAACAAGGCAACCATTTGAACAGTGTTGACTAGTGCACGAGGTAAAGAAAACTCTAATTCTTTTTTATTAATGAAATACTTTTAATAATAATAACAAAAAATATCAATTTAACGTTTCTTTCTTGGTACAAATGATGATCCACCTCTCTTGTGACAACCTTGATGGCGTCACGAGTACACGACCATGCTGTCAAAAATAAAGAAAAAGAAAACCAAATGATTGTACTAGTTATATCATTAAAAACATCATGTACCATATTATGAAAACTTATTTTTTATGATAAAATTTATTGAGATGAAGTATTTCATGTCTATGATTAATGATTGAATGAATGCATGTTATGTGTTAATGAATAATTTCTATATGCTTCTTTATGTACACAACCTCGTTTCATATTATGTAAACATATTTTTTATGATAAAATTTATTGAGATGAAATATTTTGTGGATCAATCAATAAATGAATGAATGAATGTTCGCTATTTGTTTATTTATGTATCTTAATGTCTTTCTTTCAATTATTTCCTAGTAGATAGATTGGGAACTGGGGAATTGAGAGTGATGTGATGGTGGGCGAGGAGGGGCCATGAGAGCTTCCATCTTCACATGGTTGGCCTTGTTTAGTAGAGAATAAATTAGGTTTTGGATAATGTTGGAGCAAAACACCCTCGATCCAGTAGAGAAACAACAAAGTCAATGTTGACACTGTTGCTACTTAATCGAGTGGAGGGAGGTTTGCTCCAAGATTAAACTACTCCAATAATTTGTTCTCGAAACTGAGAGGAGCTTAATCATGTATTCATGCACTTAAGTATTTTTATTTATTATTTATTCATGAAATTAAATTTATTATAAGTTTTCCTCATTGGTCTCATTAATGTGTGCAGGACAGCTAGTATCAGTTCAGATGTTGAAGTGGAACAACCATCAAAAGAAAATAGCTCAAACTAGTAACATTACACTTAGCATTCATTTTTTCATTATTGTTATTAGGAATTTATTTTATTACCAAATATTAAAATTATTTTCATTTATTCACTTTGTCATTTCACTTGCTTGAACCTATTCCCTTATTTCATATACTCTATTACATAACTAAGATTTAAATATGAAAAAATTGTGAATAAACAGGTATAACAAACAAATTTATATCCCCTTCAAGGGATCACTAGATAAAGATAAAGGAGGCCATGGATGTGTTGGAAAATTCATTAAGGAAACATATTAATTCACTTTTCCTTTCTTTGACATTATTTGTGACATTATATTATTATTATTTTGTTCATGCTTATGTTCTTATCATGAAATCAATGCTAAAAGAAAAACAATGAAGATCACACGAACACATGATATAGGCTCGAAGCCAAGGAAAAACCCTTCCAAGGGGAAAACCCAAAAGAATTTATCTTCTTATAAAATCAGTTTCAAAGGAGACTTCTAAGACTAAACCCTACACTAGGGCTCCCACCAAAAACCAAGGCATCCAACCACCCTTTCTTCTGAGAAACAAGATAAGGCTCTTCCAAGGATAGAGAAGTAACATCTTCCAACCTTATGTCCTTACCCAACCAGTATACAACTTTCTCTACAATTTCAGACCCTATAAACTCTAGGGTACTCACACGTGCAATAAGGGACATATTTGAGACCTTTAATTTCTTCTAAGGCTTCTTCATTCCTTCGCTGGCCATTTCCTTCTTTTCTAGGATATTTCACACTTATTCTTAATTTTAGATCAAACCCAAACTTGATTCTTGATATATTTCCACAGAGGTCAAAGTTCCTCCTTTATATAGCCTTCCAAGTGACTCTTTAAGCCCACTCTATGCTGACTTTACCTGCCTGGCTGACTTGTTATTGGGAGCCCTCTAGACATTACCAAATACAAAATAAATTTTATTTGTCTTGATACAAGTGCCCACAAGGGTCTTTTACAAAGTGACAATGACTCTTGAATCATGAAAAACCGTAGGAGCATCCAATGTATTCTTGACCTAATGAAAAAATGACCTGAGAATGAAACTATGAGGTCATTGCTTGAAGGTCAATTTTGATAGATACTAGTCGATGCAGGGACGAGCCACTCTCCATAGTCCTTGGATGTTATAACAACCTAGTTTAATTTAGATTCTCTTTACCTCCAATTTTTTTTTAATTATTTACATCATTTTCTTTCTCCAAATAAGACTTACATCATTACACGAGTCAAATTAAAATTATGATGACTAAAACTAGTTACATTCTTCAACACTCCCTCTCAACTAGGGAAGTATTTATAATTGTCCAACTGATACAAGGATAATACTCCCTTTGAAAATTTCACATAAGAAGAGCCGTATTAATAAGCCAACTGCAAACATCAACATTATGATCAACCAACATTGTTTTTTAGGCCTAACTAGATAATCTCTACTTTATTCAGGATCATTATGTTGGGAGGATTTACGTGTGATACCACACTACCTCTGAAAGGAGCATACCCCATCTGGATGTCCACAAAGTATGTCCTTTTAGGACTATTCTTATCTTGGATTCTTGACCTTCAATATTCAAATAATATCGGTCCTCTTCAGCCAATTTTATCTTGGATACCTATCACATCCTCAAAGAGTGTCAATCCCTTTCCTTTCTTCGATATTTTATCCTCAAGGAAACCACAAATTTTTATCCAATCCTCTACAGTTCTCTATCCAAGGCCTTCACTTAGACTTATGAATGTTAGTCCTAGTCAAGTGATTGACATATGAAGTAGAGAATGCACATGTGATGTCCAACATCACTCCCTCTCAACCAGAGAGGATATCCCTATTCTACTTTTTAACTTGAGAATAGATATTTTCTCCTATTCAAGGAGACTCCTTTACTCCCCCTCAAATCTAGAGGTGATTCCTAACTTCCTTTCTAATTGGGAAGTCATATCCACAAGCTTTCTAACTTCTCTTCATAATAGTATCAACTACTAGTTCTTCATAGCTTCCTAGCTCCCTATTTTTTCCACATCTCATCATATCAAGCCTACTTCCTTTTCAGGAACCATCTTCTTCAATCTTGTGACAAGTTCAAGGTCATTAATTTTTCACAACACTTTCAACTTTTCAATTTTAATGAAGGAATTATATTTAGCCTTCCAAAGTTCCCAACTAATCATATCTTTCTCAAAAAAATTATCTCCTTTGACCTTCAAGTTATATTCTCACACTGTTAGGTTTCTATGAGGAAACAAACAAACTAGGGTTTATCACTATGGTTTTTCATATTTAAGTTCCATTATGGTTTTCAATCCCTAGATGCAATTTTTTTTACTAGTTGAAATCTACAAACCTTAGGTTCAAAACATATAGAAAAACCCTTGTTGGTCAATAATTGCCATTGATGTGAATATGAGCACTAATGTAGATAATGATGACATGGATGATTTTTGAAGGTCACACTTGGAGCTCTAATGAATATAAACTAACCCTTATTCCTAGATTCAAGTCACTAATTCTAATATCCTATTCCTAATGACTTAATACATGAAGAATCCTAAACCCCAAGGTGTGTACTACGATTCTAGAACAATCATACGAAAAATTATTTTTTATTAAATTTTTGAGACATCATCTTAAAATGTTTCTTTCACCAACTTGTAGAGGATAATTTTCCGTTTCTAATGAGCTATCACTCACCCTCTAACTCCACATAGGCTAAGAGAAATTGAATTTATAAGATGGAATAATTCATTTTTTACCCTAGCCCACCTAAGCCTACCTGTATATGTCGGCCTCACCACCAAGAGTCATGTCCCTTCATTTAAGGTCAAAATTTGTATAAATAAAGGTTCAAACTCTTCATTTCATCATCCATCACTTGGTGAATATCATCAGAAGAATATAACACAGCAAGAAGAGTTCACAACTCGTGAAATAAGGAGGCCGAGGAGAAAGTGATTGGGTTATATCTATTTAGGTTATCTTTTGAAGAGATGAAGTGTGGATCTTTGAATAATGACACATTAAAGGGCTTAGATTCAAAGGAAGATAAACTTGAAACCTTACCCATTGGCTCAGACATGTGAAACATTAATTGTGGACAAGCACCAACTTTGGAGGACCAATTAAGGGCTGCCTGTGTTGAGGTGGGACTGCTGAATGTGGAACTAGGATAATAGAAGGCTCAGATTTATCTATTTCAGGATTGGTTCAATGAAAATTTATATGCCATAATTTTCCTCATGTTGAGATAGTAGTAGCTTCAGACCTAAAATAAGTTTCCTTCATGCTCAGAAATAGTAATAGTCTCGAACCTTAAACTCAGGCGAGAACCCTATAACCAATGAATAGTTCAGAGACCTGTGGTGTTGTGAACCTATGGAAATGTGGTTGGATGATTTTGTTTAGCTTGGACATATTGAACAATGGCATAAAAGGAGAACTATCACTATTGTAGAGTATTGTTATCATTGTAGTGAACTAAGGAGACTTATGCTCAAGACAACAATGGACTTGTAGCTCAAATATCTCAAGTGCAGACCTGTGTTTTTGGGGGCTTTAGATTTGAGGAATAGTGCTAAGAATTGGTGCTTGGATATTTGGAGGAGCATTGGAGTTTTTGGACAGTGGAATATTAGGTGCCTTAGAGGAGTGAAGTATTTCAACAGTGAGGGAGCCTTGGGCAGTGAAGAAATTGAAGCTCTAAATAGTGAAATAATTAGATCTTTGGGAAGTGAAGAAATTGAAGCTCTTAGACAGTGGACAAGGTGGAAGCCTGGTGCAACCTTATGGAGCAGCTATTCAAATATTAAAGTAATTAATTCATACATTCCTTTTGTTAAAAATTGAAGGGTTGGAGCCTCTAAATACAAGGTTGGAGCCTTGAGGAAGATAGGGTTGGAACCCTAGAGATTGGAACCTCATAAAGCCCAAGTTGGAGCTTAGCAACACGTTGGATCTTAGTGAATTGAAGGGTTGGTGCCCTCAACATTATTGTACTCAAACTATTGTAAAAAGAGGATTGGTCTCCTCATTTGTTCCTAATAAAATTCCTATTATTTATTTTCCGATTGTCATTGTGAAAAATATTAACTGGTAAAAATAACAATTCAAAATAAATACTGATTCACCCCCCTCTCAGTATTTCCAACAATTGGTATCAAAGCCAATTTCTTCATAATCAACCTAACAACTAAAAGAATGATTCTTAGTCACAATGACCAGTAAGGATTCAGGAAAATCCCCTCAATTTGATGGAACAAATTATGCCTTTTGGAAACGTAGGATGACATTTTATTTAATGTCTCTTGGACTAGAAATATGGAAATCAATTCAAAATGGGTATAAAGTTCCATCTTCTCCACCAACAGATCAGGATGAAAGAAAAAATTATATAGAAAATGCCAAAGCACTAAATTCCATAACAAGTGGAATTTTTTATTCAAAATTTACAAAAGTTATGAAATGTGAATCTGCGAAGGAAATATGGGACAAGCTTATTGCTATCTATGATGGAGACTCCAAGGTTAAGAAGGAAAAAATCCAAACTCATATAGGACAATTTGAGAGTCTTTAAATGGATGATGAAGAAGACATTGTAGCATTTTTTTCTCTAAGTGGATGAATTTGTCAACTCACTCAAGGGTTTAGGTGAAATCATTGAAGAAAGCACAATTGTCCAAAATGTTTTGAGATCACTTATAGAACGGTTTGATTCCAAAGTCAGTGCCATATAAGAAATGAAGGACTTGGATGGCCTAAAAAAGGATGAACTTCATGGGATTCTCATTCCACATGAAATGAGAAAAGGAACCCCAAACTCTAAGGATGAAACATTCAAGGCTTCAAAAACATTAAAGAAATGAAAAAATTGTAGCAGTGATGATTCTGATACTAAAATAGAACTAGCAAAATTCTCGAAGAAACTAAGGAAAGGGTCCAAACTCAAAGGTAAGTATCCTCTCATTTGTTTTAAGTGTGGTAGAATAGGACATTATGTTGCAAAGTGTCCTCATAAAAATGATAGCAATGATGAAGATGAGTATAAAAAGAGGATGTTCAAGAAGAAAGGGTCGAATAAGAAGAATTTGTTCTACAAACAAGATGACTCTGATGAAGAAGAATTCTTGATTACAAAGAAAAAATCAACGAAAAATACCTTTCTACTCAAAAGGGATAATGATGAATCTGATGAAGAAGATGACTATGCGAGAAGTAGTGAGGTATTATACATGACATTTAAAAATAATGATGATTCTGAAAAAGAAGATGAAGGAAATGTAGATGAATTACTAATGAGTGCTATTGAAGAAAATGAGAAATTAAGGAAGAAGGTCATTTCTCTCAAAATAGAAAAGGAATAAGAAAAAAGGAAGGAAGAACTTTTGAACAAGAAGCTAAAAGAAAGAGAAGAGATATGCAAGAAACGTGAAGGTGGAATTCTCTTTGTAAAGAAAGAGTTAAATCAGGTTAATAAGAGCTGGAAAAGCTCTCAAACTCTTGATAACATCCTTAATACTCAAATACCATAACATGATAAGACTGGAATTGGTTTCAATGGTGAATCATCAAGTTCAAAGAAGAATGCCAATGAAGAAATCCAAAGAAGCTATGTTGGCATCCTTTGCAATCATCCAAGAGAGGAGATGTCGTTCCACCAAGAACAAAGATCCACTTACAACAACCTAAGGAATGAAGGAAATCTATCTCCAGAAATGAATGTTACATCAAGTCAAGGCTATTCTAACAGGTTCCAAACTATCTTTCTTGGTTGTTGTTTCTATTGTAAAAATTTTGGTCATCAAGCTAAGCATTGCAAGGCTTATAATGATAATATCTTAAGGAGATATAGGGCCAATTATCAAACAAATCCACTTAGCTCAAAATAAAAAGGTTAAATTAATGTTGAAAATAGAAACAAGAAATGTTAGAAATAGCATTTAGAACATCCAATTTAATTTGTCTTTGAATTAAATTGTGAATTAATTTGTAATTATTTTCGCATGGCAACTTGTAATAGTTAACTAAGTTAAGTTGACTTAGTTAGCATTGGAAATTCGAGTTTAAAGTCTATCTAGAGACATGTAAGTGTGATCCCTAATTTTTAGGGGTGAAAATTGAGTACTTTGGAGTTGTAATTAGATAACTCAGTCTAACTGAGTTATATTCAGTTAAACTAGTTCTAACTGTTGGAGGAACTAGTAGAGGATTAGCAATGAGTTAGTGCACCAGTGCATCCTCAGTGTCACACAAATTAACTAAATATTCAATCACAAATAGTTCACACATGTCAGTTTAGACGAAGACCCAGTTGAGGCTAGAGTGTAGGGACAATGTAATATCAGATGTATAATTTTCTGAGTTGTACAGATGGTGCATGCAATTAGTTGTGGACCTAAGTTTGGATTGCGTAGTTATGGAGGAAGGATTTCCCGATTAAATATGGGCTATTCTCTTAGGAATTGTGCAAGGAATTAGAAGCTTCAGGTCTTGGAAATTTGGTTAAGTATTGGCCAAATGAAGTCAGTCAAACGGAGGATAGAAAATGCTTGTGCGGGTTAAGCTCAAGGTTGAGCAGAGCATATTGTATTCATTCAAATTATTTGACCAAGAGTGCAAGGAAGTAGGGGCTTGGAAGGCAGAAGAATAGGCGAAGTGGTTGCTTGAGCTAGATTTTGAGTAGAGAGATTATACTTGTGCAGGAATTGTTCTAGTGTGAACAAGCATTTTATTTTCTTCCCAGATATTCTAGTTAATGCAAAATATATATAGTCGGGTTTTGAGCAATTTCTTTCGCCAAATAAATATTGTGTTATGTACAATTGATATTCTTCCTCTTTCTGATTATTGTTTTCATTGATATAGTTTGGCTTCCGTTGAAGAGTAGAGTAGATTATTGTCTTATGTTTTAGCATATCACATGAGTTGTTGAATCTACAAGTAAAAATCTACACAGTATCAGAGTTGAAGAAATTATGGTATCTACATGGTATGTGTATACTTATTAATGGAGCTAGAAGGGTGCTAGTGGGAAGATCAATGAGCCAATGTTTAGTGATACAAAAGGAGTTGTGATCATTGGTATTGGAAGATTGAGGAGCATGATTTTTTTGGGCGGCAAGTTTGCACAGAAGATCTGAAAATTTTTGTTGACAATTTAAAAAACAAAAGTAGTAGATCCGTATTCCTCAGGAAAAAATACCCAAATTTAAAAAAAAAATGTCCAAATCGAAGTTTGGATGAGGGAGATATCATTGATTTAAATCAACACTTTTTCAAAAAAAATTGTGACGACGGATGTGCTAGTCAAGAACCTATATGCACTTGAGGTACAAGATGCATGCAAAGCCTTAAGGAGCAAGGAAAAACTTAGTGACTTAGTGGTTAAGAGGGAGAATGAATTACCTCTCAACATGCAACCCCAGAAGAAGCCTCAGAAGAAGTCTCAGACAATTGTGGAGAAGCCACAATTGGACAAGCAGAGAGGAGACTCAGTAGAGGCATCCACTCATGCAGAGACCTCCAATAGGGAGAAATTTCGAGCCAGGTGGGCAGAGGGAGCACATGCAGCCATACCTCTAGGTGAGAGGTGGGGCAATGTGAAGTGATAGTCCCAAGGGGGCAGAAATTGGGCACGGTCCATTGAGATTTGTTATCTCTTTGACCATACCTTTCTACAGGATCCCAAAGTATATAGTAGCAGGATGAATCAATGGTGGTTGATGCAGTTAAAGATCAGAATGATGGAGGATAGAGCAGTCAAATACTAGAGAGTGCAAAGAATAGTGGACAACAGTGTTGAAAGGCAGAGTCAACAGAAGCACAAATTTTTAAGTCGATAGAGGTAGAGCTAGTAGCAGTCAGAGACTTTGATGACAGATGCATCAAACTAATTCAGGTTGGATGTTTTTTTTTCAATTTCAAAAGTTGTTGTAATGACAACACTAGAGAGAAGTGTTGCATGAAAAACATTCCAAAGGTTTAGTATTGGGATAGAGTTGGATTTAATTCTTGTTGAGAGGGAGTGTTGAAAATAGCAACAAGAAATGCTAAAAATAATAATTAGAAATTACAATTTAATTTGTCCTTGAATTAAATTGTGAATTAATTTGTAATTATTTTCTCATAACAACTTGTAATAGTTAACTAAGTTACGTTGACTTAGTTAGCATAGGAAATTCAAGTTGGAAGTTTATCTGGAGTCATGTAAGTGTGATCGCTAAGTTTTAGGAGTCCATATTGAGTTCGTTGGAGTTGTAATTAGATAACTCAGTCTAACTCAGTTATCATTAGTTAAACTAGTTCTAAATGTTGCAGGAACTAGTAGAGGTTTAGTAGTGAGTTAGTGCACCAGTGAATCCCCAGTGCCACACCATTTAACTGAGGATTCACTCACAAATAATTCATGCATGTTATTTCAAAGGAAGATCCAGTTGAGACTAGAGTGTAGGGCTAGTGTACTATTGGTTGCATAATTTTCTGAGTTGTACAAATGGTGCATGCAATAAGTGGAGTACCCATGTTTGGATTGCACAATTATGGAGGAATGATTTCCCAATTAAATATGGGTTAATTCTTTCAAGAATTGTGCAAGGAATTAGAAGCTTGGGTCCTTGGAAATCTGGCTAAGTATTGGCCAAAGGAAGTTAGTCAAGCAAAGGATAGAAAATACTTGTGCAGGTTGAGCTCAAGGTTGAGAAAAGCATATTGTATTCATACAAATTCTTTGACCAAGAGTTCAAGGAAGTAGGGAATTGGAAGACAGTGGAATAGGATAATTGTTGGATTGAGCTAGCTTGTAAGTAGAGAGTTAGATTATACTTGTGTAGGAATTTTTCTAGTGTGAACAAGCATTATATTTTCTTCTTATATCTTCTAGTTAATGAAATATAGATGGTCAGGGTTTTGAGAAGTTGCTTTCCCCAAAGAAATATTGTGTTATGTGTCATTGATATTCTTCCTCTTTCTTATTATTGTTTTCATCGATCTAGTTTGGCTTCCGCTAAAGAGTAGAATAAGTTCTTGTCTTATGTTCTAGTATATCACATGAGATGTTGAATCTACAAGTAAAAATCTACATATAATTCATCTGATCCTTTGGCTACGTATGACCTAACATGTTCAAAATACAATTATTTTGGGCATGATGTACAAAAATTTCCATTTATATCAAAAAGGGAAGAGTTGAAGAAGGAGGAGCCAACTACAGATAAATTTGGCCTAGATTTATGTGCACAAAGTGATGAAAATCAATGGTTTGTGGATAGTAGATGTTCAAAACACGTCACAGGTGACCAAAATAAGTTTATCTCATTAAAAAAAAGGGATGAAAATGTGTCCTTTGGAAGTGGATATGCTAAAATTGTTGGAAAAGGGATGGTTGCTCTTGTTAATGGAAAGAGAAAAGCACAAAACGCACTACCGTAGAAGGACTCAAACATAATCTTCTAAGTGTTAGCCAAATTTGTGGTCGAGGACATAATGTTATCTTTAGTACTAAAGATTGTGAGATAATAAAATCCTCTTTAGGAGTAAGAACACCAAATAACGTATAGATTTTGAGTAAAATTCAAGAAGAAAAATGTTATATGAGTCGAGTATATGAAATTTGGTTATGGCACAAGTGATTGGGACATCTAAACTTTGAAAACTTGGTTAATATCAACAAAATAAGTGTAGTGAGGGACATTCCAAAAATTGTAAGCCTGAACATGTTGTGTGTGACCCATGTCAACATGTAAAGCAAACTAGAACTTGCTTCAAGACTAAGGAATTCTCATCATCAAAACCTTTGGAGATTAGACATACAGATTTATGTGGACCATTCAAAACTCTAACACTACAAGGTGAAAGGTACTTTTCTCTAGTTTTATATGACTATACTAGAATGATGTGGGTATTATTTATAAACTTTAGATCCGAATATTTTGAATGTTTTAAGAATTTTAAATCTCTTGTGACAAATAGAAAAGAATAAAAAATCAAGTGTCTTAGAACAGATAGAGGAGGATAATTTACTTCAAAGGAATTCAATGATTTCTGTCAAATACATGGAATCAAAAGAGAACTTTTCGTAACTAGAACTCCTAAATAAAATGGAGTAGTGGAAAGAAGAAACATACTGTGTAAGAAATAACGAGCACAATGTTACTAGCAGCTGATTTGAAAGCCAAGTTTTGGAGAGAGGCAGTTGGGGCAGCAGTGTATAACTCAAATAGAGTCCAACTGAGACAAAATAATGACAAAAATTAGTATGAATTATGGAAAGGAAGGCCTTCTTCAGTAAAATATTTTAGAATTTTTGGAAGTAAATGCTTTATGAAGATCAATGATGACTCACCAAGCAAGTTTGATTCTCGTGTTGATGAGGTAATATTTCTGGGATATTCTACAATGAGAAAAGCATACAAATACTACAATAATCGACTACAAAAGATAGCAAAAATAATTGATGTGAAGATCAACAAGGCGCTTCTAGAAAAGGAAATTGAAGTTTGTGAAGAAGATTCCATTCTTGAAGAATCTGAAGAAGATAAAACAAAGGAAGAAAAGGATCAAGAAATTCAAAAGGAACCATCTCAAACTCCATCAAAAGTGAAATCTATTCGAAAACACCATCCGGAAGAAAAAATTATTGGGAATGTAGATGATGGAACTCAAACCCGAAGAAATATGACAAATAGACCAAGAAAAGATGATGTTGCCTTACTATCCATGGTAGAACCAGAAAGTTTTTCTCAAGCTAGTAAGGACCCTCATTAGGTGAATGCTATGGAAGAAGAAATGTTTCAAATAAAAAAGAATGAAACATGGGAACTTGTACCTCGTCCAAAAGATAAAAATATTATTGGAACCAAGTGGGTGTTCAAAACCAAAATGAGCGAAGATGGAAAAATCATCAGAATAAGGTAAGGCTTGTTTGTAAAGGATACTTACAAATTAAAGGAATTGACTTTCAAGAAAAGTTTTCCCTGGTAGCTCAATTGGAAGCTATAAGAATTTTTTTGGCATTTTCTTGTTCAAAAGGGTTCAAATTCTATCAAATGGATGTGAAATCAACATTTCTGAATGGTGACTTAAAGGAATAAGTCTACATGGAGCAACTGAAAGGGTTTGATCTAGAAGAAGGAAAAGGATTTGTATGTAAGTTAAAAAAGGCGTTATATGGATTGAAACAAGCTCCTAGATCTTGGTACGAAACATTGGGTCATTATCTACAACAACAAGGTTTCAAAAAAGGGGTGGTAGGAAATAATATCTACATGAAGATGGACAAGGATAAATTTCTAGTCACTCTTGTCTATGTTGATGATCCGATTTTTGCTAGAAACAATGATGATATGAGTCATGATTTTTCCCAAAATATGTCTAATGAATTTGAAATTTCTATGATTGGTGAGTTATCTTACTTCCTTGGACTACAAGTAATTTAAACTAAATCATGTGCATTCATATCCCAAGTAAAATATCTTAAAGACTTCCTTAAGAGATATGGGATGGAATAATGTGCTCTTATGAGCACACCGATGATTACAGATTGAAAATTAAGCATAGATGATGAATCCCCTTTGGTCGATGAAACTATTTATAGGTCAATAATTAGATCTCTTCTATACTTAACTGCTTCATGACCAAATATTATGTAAGAAGTACAAATGGTGGCAAGATTTCAATCAAATCCTAAGGAATCCCATTTGTTGGCTGCGAAAAGAATTATAAGATATTTGAAAGGAACTCCTAATTTTGGCCTATGGTATCCCAAAAGAACATCTCTTATCGTAACAACTTACACCGATGCTAATTAAGCTGGAAGAATAGACGATTGAAAAATTACTAGCGGAAATGAATTCTTCATGGGAGATTGTCTTGTATCTTGGCTCAGCAAAAAACAATCTTCTATATCTCTCTCCATAGCTAAATCCGAATACATAGCTATTGCAGATTCTTGTACACAAATATTGTGGATGAAGGAGGCACTGAAAGATGTCAACGTAGAAACTAATCAAACTATCATTATCTATTGTGACAACACCAGTGCCATCAATCTTTCAAAGAATCTGGTAATGCACTCAAAGAAAAAACACATTCCAGTCAAATACCATTTCCTTCAAGAACAAGTTGTAGAACAAGACATCATATTGGAATGCATCAATATAAAGTAACAAATTTCATATATCTTCTATAACCCCTACCATGAGAAGCATTTGAATATCTTCATGAAAAGATGGGGTCATTGCTCTTGCATCACATTAAGACAACACATTAACAAGGGTAGGTGCACAGTGACAGGGGGAGCAACATGATAAGAAGTAGCTTGATAGGGGGAGTACTTGGACACCCCATATTCCATTGATGTCAAAGGGGGAGAAAATGTTGGAAAAAGAGAGAATATTTCCATCAATGACAAAGGGGGATATTGTTTGTCAATAATTGTCATTGATGTCAATATGAGCACTGATGAAGATAATGATGACATGGATGATTATTGATGGTCATACTTTGATCCAAGTGGATATTGGTGGCCACCCACCTATTCCACTTGGACACCCACCATTGTTTCTTTTTAGTTTCCTTAATTATAGCACAACTTACTATTTTTGGAAAAGTTTCAGGTCCTAAACTTCCAAAGCCATTTTGAGGGACTAAAAGACATTTATATGGAAAACAGAGAAACCAAAAAATTTCAAAATGGTTATCTAGATTGTTCTTGGCCTCCTCTTCGATACCTTAAAAACGAGGTATTATGATAGCCATACGAAGATCTCATGCAAAAGTTATGACCTGGGGAAGTTGATGTACCAATCTACCCAAACGGGGCCCACAGTTTTTGGCACTTCATCTCATAGGGTTAGGTTTTTGGATGTTTAGGGTTTTCCATTATTTCTCAATAATAAATAGGCCTTTGAGCCTCATTGTAAAAAAATTTAGAGGCATGTATCCACCACATCTCTTCTCAGAGATAAGCTATTATCGCTCGAGCTAGTTTATTTTTATTTCTAGATCTAAACATATTTCATTTCTTTGATATTAATGAAATGAAGTTTTCTTTCTACTGCATCTCTATGTATATGGGTATTTATATATTTTTTTATGTTCCTGCATAAGTTTGGATCACAATTGGAGCCCTAATGAAGGTTTCCTAACCCTTATGCCTAGATTCATGTCACTAATTCTAATATCCTAGTCCCAACGACTTAATACATGAAGAATCCTAAACCCCAAGATCTATACTACAATTCTAGAACAGTCATAAGGAAAATTATTTTTTATTAACATTTTGAGACATCATCTTAAAATGTCTCTTTCACCAACTTGTAGAGCACAATTTTACCTTTCTAACGAGATATCACTCGCCCTCTAACTCCTCATAAGCTGAGAGAATTGAATTTATAAGATGGAATAATTCATTTTTTTACCCTAGCCGACCTAAGCCTACCTGTATATGTTTGCCTCACCACCAAGATTCATGTCCATTTATTTAAGGTCAAAATATGTATAAATAAGGGTTTGAAATATTCATTTCATCATCCATCACTCATTGAAGATCATAACAGGAATATAACATAGCAATAAGTGTTCACAACTCATGAACTAAGGAGGTCGAGGAGAAAGTGAGTGGGTTATATCTGTTTAGGTTATCTTTTGAAGAGTTGAACAAGTGTATATCTTTGAAAAGTGACACATTAAAGGGCTTGGATTAGAAGGAAGATAAACTTAGAACCTTACCCATTGGCTTGGACCTGTGAAACATTAATTGTAGATAGCCACCAGCTTTGGAGGATCAGTTAAGGGCTACCTGTGTTGATGTTGGAATGCTCACTGTGAAACTCAGATAATAGAAGGATCAGATTTATCTATTTCAGGCTCGGTTCAGTGACAATTTATGTGTTATAAGTTTCCTCATGCTTGAAAAGCAATAGATTCAGACCTATGATAAGTTTCCTTCATGCTTAAAAATAATAATAGTCTCAAACCTCAAACTCGGAATAGAATCCTGTAACCAATCAATAGTTCAGAGACTTGTGGTGTTGTGAACCTGTGGAAAAGTGGTTGGATGATTTTATTTAGCTTGGACATATTGAACAGTGGCATAAAAGGACAGTTGTTACCATTGTAGAGGATTGTTATCATTGCAGTGAACTAAGGAGACTTATTTTCGGGACAATGGTGGACTTGTAGCTCAGATATCTCAAGTGCAGGATTGTGTTTTTGGAGGCTTTGGATTTGAGGAACAGTGATAAGCATCGATGCTTGGATCTATGGAGGAGCAGTGAAGTTTTTGCACAATGGAGTATTAGGAGCCCTGGAGTAGAGAAGTATAGTGAAGGAGTCTTGGAAAGTGAAGAAATTGAAGCTCTTGGGTAATGGACAAGGTGGAAGCCTGGTTTAACCTTATGGAGCAGTTGTTCAACTATTAAAGTAACTCATTCATACATTCTATTTGTTAAAAATTAAAGGGTTGGAGCCCTAATGGTTGGAGCCTCTAAATACAAGGTTAGAGCCTTGAGGAAGATAGGGTTGGATCCCTAGAGGTTGGAACCTCATAAAGCCCAAGTTGGAGCCTGGTGAATTGAAGGGTTTGTGCCCTCGACATTATTGTAATCAAACTATTGTAAAAAGAAGATTGGTGTCCTCATTTTTTCCTAATAAAATTCCCATTATTTATTTTTTGATTGTCATTGTGAAAAATCTTAACTAATAAAAATAACAATTGAAAAGAAATATTGATTCACCCCTGCTTTCCAACAACTCTAAGTCATTGTTTATGCATACCCTTTATAAAACAAATATACATGCCAGTTACCATATGTTGAGCTTTCCATCAATATCCACACAGTTGAACTTGTCTCAATTATCATCATGTACCCCTACAGTATATTTCGAGGTAGCATAAAACATGTTAACCATATAACAATAATAAATATCAACATTAGAATTACCTCACCATGATGACCTTTTTAAATCATCAATATCCTCGTGGTCCATCTTCATATGAGTCTACCTTTATGCATCAAAGTGCCCAAGGATCCAACTTGATTACCAAGTTACAATTTTTCCCTCAATGAACTTTGACTGACTGATTTTTTCACCATTGTCCTAATGATGCACCACATTAGATGGTTCGAAACGTCAACCAAAACCTCATGATGTGATTAAATCGAAAGAATTTATCCAAAAACAATTATTCTCTTAGGGTATTTATAGTTACCTCCTTCCATCATGCTCATCAAAACACCGAATCTTCTTTGCTTAGTCATCCTTCTTATTTTTCTTCCTTCTGTAATATTCACCGACAAGTACCACCAAACAAAATATACAAGTACAAGAGAATGATTATAATTTCGATAGTATAGGGATACCATGGTATCATAGAGGGAGAATTCCTAGGGTTTTTATATCGAAACTTTAAGTTCCTTGGTATTTCCCTTTGAAACATTATCCCTAAGGTTTGGACCCAAATTTCCATCCAACTCCTTTAAAAAATTTCTAAAATAATTTTTTTCTTTTTAAATTAAGAAACAGAAAAAGAGAAAATCCTAATTATTATTTTTTAAATTGTTTATTTTTCTTTATTAAATAAAGAAAAAAAAGCAAAATAATTTAAAAATAAAATAAAAACACAACACATTTAAAAACTAAAAAAATAAAAAATAAACAAAAACATATAAAATAAAACCAAAATAAAATAAAATAAAATAAAATCATTTAAATAATAATAACAATAAACAAAACAAAAACCAACCAAAAAAACAAAACATAACCAAATTTTGAAAATAAAACAATAAAAAACAAATAATAAAAAATATAATAAAAGCAAAACAATACAAAATAAACAAAACATTAGACAACAATGACAAATAAAATACATAAACTAAACAAATAAACCATCTATAAAAACAAAAACCCCATGTCATTTTAAAAATAAACGAAACAAAACAAAACAAAAAGAACGAGGGTTAAATTTGTTTCTTGTAAGAAACAACGTATGAAATGGATTGTTGCAAAGGCACTCGTAAACTGCACAATAGCGATGATGCTTGGAGGCAAATCACTCTGCGATGGCATTTGGAGGCAAATTGTTTCATTTTATTGCTTAGACTCCGGCAGCCCATGAGAGGTCACGAGTTCAAATCTTGTTGGAGGTGCTTAGTTAATTATTCAACATTTTTACATTAACTATTCAACAATTTGCTACCATGTGGCAACCCACGATTGGCCTACGTGGCAGACCAACATTGGTCTACCCAACCACGACATTGTCTAATCAGCGGTTGAGTCAGCAGTCCACGTCAGCTTACAAAGTTAGCGTCCACATCAAAATCCATGCCGCCACATGGCACCCATGCACCCTATTTTTACTATTTTTCTAAAACTTCAAACAAACATAACTTTCTCATACGACATTTGTTTGAGGTGATTCAAGCGTCATTGGAAAGATCTCGAAAAGGACTACACAATGAGATAGTTTTCGTTATAATTTGAGACAACCAAAATGTTAATCTTTTATGGATTTTGCAGCAATTATATTCGTAAAAGATCATTGGATCATTAAAACAGGTTTTTAATCTGAATTTGCTTTAACCTAGTTTTTTAATCACTAAAATTGGGCATCAAACAAAGAAATTATCAATAAAATACTAATGAGTAGTCTAACATGCATCACTTCTCGACAGGTAAAAGTGCATTTCATTTTTATTTTATCTTTCTTGAATTTGCATTATTGGAATTATTTATGAATTTGTTGTGTATATATCATATGAAGAGAGACTGATCACATCTCTCCTTTGAAAATCTCAAATTTTATTGCAGATTAGTGCTAAGATTTTGCAGGTTCCAACATGATCAAAGAAGATTAATCTATGCACAAGTGGTTTCCAAAAACCCATTTCCTTTTTCAGGAGAACATGAAGATGTCAAGTCCATGTTAGAAGAACATTCATCATGCCATTTCTACTCATTCATTTTCCTCCTTCCCTAAGCTTACAATTCATCCATGAATTTCCATCTTTCCTTACTTCAAAATCATTTTCCTTTGCAAGTTTCACACTTTCCTTCATCATTTACATTTCATCCCTAACCCATGAATAAATTCATTCATCTTGCTTACAATGTTGATTTACCTCATTGTCCTTTTCCTTTTTTTCCTAATAAATTCTGCTTCATAAATGCAGATATTTCATCTATGGTCCTCTAAATCATTAATTTATGCTCGCATTAGATGATGAGGTATTCATTAAGGCCCTCCTTCTAATAAGTTTTGGCCATCGACTTCAACACATTATATGGGTTTTAGACTAGAGATATTTTTGTACCTTGAGGGTTGCACACCTTAATAGAAAGTTTTCTTGCCAATAAATAGTGGGAATACATCAATGTCCCCTATCGATTGGATGTTCTAGGTGAATCGACTCCACCTCACTTATTTGTACCTAGTAAGATGTACTTGGGAATCTTGACTCTCATTGACATTATTGGTGAGTAGTCTCGTGTTGGTTAATGACATTCATTAATGGTCAGTAATCCAACAATTTCTTTCTATGTTTGACATAAACAAAATTTATTCATAGAAAATAATTATGCCATAATGTGGATATGAATGAAGACTATATGATTTCAACAGCTTGCAACAATTTTCCAATAAATCAAAATTCAATTCTAGAGTTCAATAGTAATTCCAACAATAAGAAGGCATAAAGATTCCAATTTCATATTTCATCCACTATTCATACAGCCAAAAGGAGAGAAAGCATATCGAATTCTTTCACTTCATATTTCATGATGCAACAGTAACAACCAAGATCCCACAAATGCATAACTTATCAACTTTTCAGGTAGGTGAAGGTATGTTGTTTTCTAATCTTTAGTCATTAATTCCTTGAATGTTAAAATATATGTATTTGAAAAATTGCACATGTGACATTTCTTTCCCAATTTTCAAATGACAAAAACACCTTTAGTTGTGGGAGGATATTCATTACCATTTTTCATTTCCATATTTCATAACCTCATTCATTCTTGACCAACAAGATTCTCCCAATTGAATGTTGTTGCTATTTGTAGTTCTCTAAAGATGGATAAGTTTTGTAAAAGATTCAAATTATGAGAAAAGATTGATTAATATGTATACAAATAAGTCTTCACTGTGAATGCATTCTTAAGTATTCTTTGTTACAACAAGAATATGAATAAAATAAAAGTGTTGTCACACAAGAACCAACAATTGAAATAGTTATGGTTCCCAAACAAGAACTAACCATAAATGTTTCCACTTAGATATCTTTAAGATAAAGAAGACTTTTCAAAAAATTCAAGTCTTGAAGAGTATCTCAAAGTCACAAAATTAATTAATCTTCTATCTCATAGAAGGCTAAAATCCATGATAATAAATGTAAAGTTGCATGAGGACATACAACATCGTCAGTTAGGGGAATCTTGGTCTACAAAATATCATTCATTTCACCCTCTTTTCATTCACTTTGCTTCAAAATTTTCCATATTCCACAACTCCATAACCATGTACTAACACCATCTTCATAATTAAATATGAGCTTAGAAACATTATTTCCCAATACATTTATTTTGCTATTTTGAATTAATTTATGGTTAAATATTAGAAAAATAACATGTGTTCACTTATATATAAAATTTGGATGAATTTTGTGACGTGTAGGAATATTTGAAGACTCCAATAGAATCATATTTGGCTTCCAAGACTCAAATTCGAATTTCCTCTTCAAACTCTTCAAGATTTGAGGAACATTTGATATCATTGGTCAAACACATTTCATAAAGAAAGATCATGGAAGTTTTCATAAGTGTCTCTTATCTAACCTAGGAGATTTTTTTGAGAGGATATGAAAAGATGCTAATTGTTATATGTGAACACATAGTTGTAACCACATGAGATATTTGTGGATCAACATTTATGAAATAGTTATCTTAGTTTTGTATAAATAGGAGTTCCTTCTCTTCTCAAAAGGTGTGAAAATTTTTGGAGCTCTGCTTATGCTTCAATGTAGAGTTTTGGATGTTAAGTATTGATACTACGCTTATAATTAATGTAATGAATACCATTGTAGTTCATTTTGATATGGTTGGTGTTTGATCAATAGTTTTTTATGAGCCTCATAAATGGATAATTATATGGGCTCATTTTACCTCCTAACCTAGTCAAATCAACCATTCTCTTAGCTTATTGTATGATTTTCTGATTATATTCATGCTTATAGAGTGAGCTGAGTTAGTTATTGTGCCATGTGGTCTAACATGTATTTATTGCAAATTATTGATGGATTTCGAGGTAAAAGTCAAGGATCCAGTGGAAAAATGGCAGCAATAACTTGAAGTGGACAATAGAGAGGACTTATAGGAGGGAATCCCCCTCATTTATTACTCCTCACTTCGAATTCCCCTTCATTCAGCTCAGAGTACAAGCAACCGAATCATGCACTAGAAGGCAGTCGAGCAAGTGGAGGATGACTGATGATTATCTTGAGTTTTGGGAGCCAAGCCTCCATGATTTTAAGGAAGTTGTTGGTAGCTTCATTTGTATAAGTAGAGAGGCCTAGGGCCTCACTAGGGTCAGATTTTTGCTTATGTAAACTCTGCTCAAATTTCAAGCTTATTATTTTTGTGACAGTTTCATGTAATCTTGCTATTGTGTTGAAAATAAAGATGGAATCCTTTTTTAGCTAACACTGAGTTAACTCAGAGGGCTGAAGCTCTTGGGTTAGGGCCAAATCCAAGCAGCCAAGCTCCTCTTTACTTGTATTTGTATGTTTTCTTTAGTTTGTGGATTAATTTGTTGTTAGATGTATTTCTTTCATGGTTAAGAATAGGTTGCTTTTGATGATTTAGTAGTTTGCTTTCATTTGTGCTTTATATAGTAGGTTAAGCAGTGATCAGAAAAGATTCAAAAGGCTAGCAACCATGAATTGGCCTCTCTTCCTCCCTCTGGAACCATGATTTGAGGCAAAGACTCTCTTGTTGCCCCAAAAACATAGATTTTCCTCATTCATAGGACTTCTAGTGTTTGCAGTGTGTTTGTAGGTTAATAGTCCAGATTTGCTTTGCTTTAGATATTCTTCATCATGCTCACTTCCTGATTTGCAATAGTATTCTTTCATGCTTTCCTACAACATTTTTCACCATTTCCTTTCATAGATCATAGTTTAGACCATTTTTATGCAAAACTCTGTTTTTCCTAAATGCATTGATTTCACTTGTTTCTTGATTTCCTTCGTTGACTATCAGTTTCTTTGCAGTAGATCTCTTCCAGTAGTAGGCAAACTTATTAGCAATCATACCTTCCATTTGATCCATGCCCTATAGGTCTCCCAAATCTCACCTCAATTCTGCCCTAGTTTCCTGCATTTTTCTATAGAATTTCTTCCTCTCTCCTTGAGCAAACCCAATCATCTTTCTTTCTCCTAGTGGTTCATGGTAGACCATAGGTGCCCTAAAACATCATTCCAACCTTAATACACCTTTTTCACCCACTCTCACACCCTCAAAGCAGTGAAAACTTCTCTCGGCCTCCTCCTGTAGGCCTCCTGTAGTTCCCTGTTTTCCTCTAGTAAATTCCCTGTGTCCTCCTGTAGATTTTATTGTAGGCTTTCTTTTGAAGGCCGAATGTGGGAAAATCCTCCAGAAGGTCACCTGAGACCTCCTAGGACCCATCCACACCATCCTACATCCTCTCAAGTCCCAAAACCACCCTTCAACGCCACCTATTCGTTGCTACACTCGCACACAATAAATTACATGCATGTCAAATTCACAAAAAAATACATAAAAATCCAAAAATATGTTTTTTGCTTATTCACTTCCAGAAATAGCATAGTTAGATGTTGTTTACTTCCTTGAGTAGGTAATGGCATTCCTTTCATGGTTTTCATAGTGATTTTTGCAAAAGTTGAATTAGTTGGTTAATTAGGGTTTACTAGGTTTGCTTTACATTTCAGTCTTTCTCCCTTTTACAATTAGAATAACATCTGTAGAGTAATATTTCTTTCCTTTCATCACACATAGAGCTTCTTTTGGAATCCATAGAAGTTGGCTTGAGCTCCTAGTGATCTTGCCCCGACTGACCAACTGAGAACCTGCAGTGAGAACTAGTACTTGTGCATACAACACTGACGCTTCCAAGTTTGTTACGAACTACCGGGTTGATAAGAGTAAAGTAGCCAGCCTAGGAGTTGTAGCATTATTGCTGCAATACTGGTGCTCACCACTTTTTGGCACCATTGTCGGGGAAGTGTTAGAGTATTCTGTGACTACTGCTTTCTTCTATTTCCTATTGCAACATTCTACTAATAGTTTATTTCCGCAAAAGTAGACTAGTCATTTCTTTTCTTTCAGCTCTGCATTTCTTTTCTTTCCTTTTCAATTCTACAAATTTCATTTCAGCAAAAGTAAACTAGTCATTTCCTTTCTTTCTGTTCTGCATTTGCTTGCTTTCCTTTTCAATTCTGCAAATTTCATTAAAGCAAGTTCATCTCAGCTAGTTGCAATTTGTTTTGTTCAAATCACAATTTCAGCTTTTGCAGGTATTGTTAGTGTGGGTAAAAGGAAAAAACCAACCAAAAAGATTTCCTTTCATGCCTCGTAGGAATAGAGATAAATCAGGAAATTTTTTTCCCAACACCCGCACTGCTTCACACAGCCAACCTTCTCTCCTCTTCAGTGGTTGTGGTCAAGAAGAACCCTTAGGTGAACAACTAGACATATTTGAAGAACCTATAGGGGAAGAAGAAGAAGAAGAAAACATTCCTCTGGAGCCAATGGCTGAAAGCAGAAATTCTAGGGGAAATGGAGAAAGAATAGAGGGTACCTTTCCCAGTCGAGAGACCAATGGGGCCACCAAAATGAAAAATGTAAGTCCTTCAGCTCTACCTCACTTCCATGGCCTGACTACAGAAGATCTTGACACCTTCTTGTTTGAGTTCTTCGTCATCTATCGAACTTATGACTATGCAGAAGATGAGCAAAAGTTGAAAATTTTCCCTTGTACTCTCAAGGATGCAGCATTGCACTAGTTCATGGGGTTACCTGGCAATAGCATCTCAAATTGGGCTCATATGTAGCAAGCCTTTAGCAACAAGTATCGGGACTATTGTAGGACAAAAGATACTAAAGAAGAAATCTTCTTAATGACCATGGGAAGTGATGAGTCCCTGGAAGACTATGAAGAGTGGTTCTAGCTTAATTACAAAAGGGTCGGGTGTAAACTTAACCCTGAGTCTTTGAAGTTGGTCCTGCTCACGGGAATCTTGGAAGACCTGTTAGACACCCTCCATCTATTGGTTGGGGAAGACATGTACCAGCTATCCTATGAGGACATAAAGACTATTTTTAGAAACCATTCTAGAGCAGCCAGAAAGAAAGGTAGGGGGAGTCAACCCATAGCCAGTGCCTCTTCTTCCAACTCATCCATTAAAGGTGAAAATGGAAGCATGCTGGAATACTTCAAGAGTGAGATGTTGTAAACTCTTGCCATGCAAATGGGTACTTTACATATCAAAAGAAAACAAGAGGAAGCAAAGAGGGCTTTGGCCATCTTTTTCCCTAGATGCACCATGAGGCATCCTAGGAAAGAGTGCCCATTGAACTCTATAGAGGTTTATTTAGTTTATGAAGAGAATCATTCTACAGATAAGTGCCCTTCCTTGCTTGGTCTTAAAGCTATATACCAAGGGGCCGAAGGAGCCATGGAACAAATCTATTACATAAACCAAAGGAGGCTGCATGGACCTAGACCATACCAGCAGCGGATGCAAGGGACATCTCAGGCATACTACAACCCCAACCAAGTCACATCCATACCTTCTTGGGGCCCCCCTCCTCATCCTTCCTAGTCCACACCTCCTCCTTGGTCCTTCACATCTCAATATCATGCCCAAGCAGCCACTCATTCATTTCAACCCTATGCTCAACCACAACTTAGTCGCATGCATCTCATCAGGGGTGGAGGCCCCAAAACAACTCTCCTCCTACTCTTCTGCCTCCACCACCTGCCCAACCACAACCACTACCTTCTGCTCCACCAAGGCAACCCCAAATGCCTACCCAGCCAAATCTGAACCCGGACAATAGAAATGCTTAGCAAGTGTATAGTGGGGAACCATCATGCCCAACTTATGCAGTGGAGATTCAAGAAATCAACTTGCGATCTGGGAAAGTTCTCCCAGATAGCCAACCTCCACCCAGGGAGGGTGAGGAAGATAAAGAGGAAAGTGAACCTAAAGCAAATCCACCCTTTCCTGAGAGACTATCCATGACAATCCAGCCTACCTTAGAAGAGACTAAACTCCTGGGAGAATTGAAACATTTATGTGCGACAATACGACTTCTCCAAGCCATAAAATATGTACCTATCTACAATAGGTTGATCAAATATAAGTGCTTTAGGCATCTAGGAAGGCACAAGAGAGATGCCCCAACCATCAATGTCATCGGACAACTGTCCGGCCTAATGTTGGGGCAGATAATCTGTCCAAAATATCTGGATCCTGGAAGCCCAGTAGTTGACATCCACATCAATGGAACAATGGTCCCACATACCTTGATTGATCTGGGAGTTTCCATTAATGTGATGACAAAGGACACAATGCTCAAACTTAACCCCTAGGGCTCCTTGAGGAAGACCTCAACAGTGCTGCAGCTAGTAGACCGTTCCACTGTGACCCCTAAAGGGATTGTGGAAGATGTGATGGTCTCTATTGATTCTTGGGAGTACCCTGCTGATTTCTTAGTTCTCTAGCCAAAGGCAAAGCTCATTGGGTATCCTCTCATCCTAGGAAGACCCTGGTTGGCTACAGCCGATGCTTATATCAGTTGTCGAGCTGGGAACATGACCATCAAGAACGGGCATATGTCCAAGCAGTTAACCTTATATCCTCCTGCACAACCCTTGCTAGAACATGATATACCTCTCTGGTTGGAGGATGAGGATGAGGATGAAGTTTATTCTACACCACCTTTTGCATTGGAAATCACCAAGGGAGGAAAACCACAAGATGAGGATGATATGATTGAAAATTTGATTCGAATCCACCTCCCATTGTATCACCATTAGAGGACATAGTAAGAGAAACCCAAAACAACCCCTCAACTGATCTCTGTGTGGCCGACCCTACTTCTCTCTGTGTCAAAAATATAGAGTTCGGCCTAGAAAGAACATTGAAAATCAATCCATCCCTATCTCCTGCTCAGGAGAAGGAGCTATGTAACTTACTAAGAAAACATCTAGATGCCTTCACTTGGAGTTATAAGGAGATGAAGGGAGTGCACCCTTCACTATGTACTCATCATATATACATCAAGGAATATTGCAAACAAGTCAGGAAACCTCAAAGGAGGATGAACCCAGCACTTAAAGATATTGTTAAGGAAGAACTGCAGAAATTGCTTGATGCAGGTTTCATCTATCCCATTTCTGACATTGAATGGGTCTCTCCTTTGGTGCTAGTGCCAAAGAAAAATGGTAAGTGGAGAATCTGTGTCAACTATCGGGAATTGAATAAAGCCACTAAAAAGGACCACTTTCCTTTACCTTTCATAAATCAAGTGTTAGATGGTCTGGCAGGAAAAAAGCTTTTCTCTTTCCTAGATGGGTTTAGCGAGTAAAATCAGATTCAAATCAGCCTGGAAGACCAAGGTAAGACCACTTTCACTTGTCCTTGGGGTACCTTTGCATATCGGGTCCTTCCTTTTGGTTTATGCAATGCTCCAGCCACTTTCAAAAGAGCGGTATTGAGTATATTTTCTGAATTGGTTCATGATGCAGTATAGATATACATGGATGATTTTACCCCTTATGGCTTTGACTTTCAGGAAGCTTTATCTAACCTAGGAAAAGTTCTGGATAAGTGTATTAAGATGAACCTGTCCCTCAGTCTGGAAAAATGTGAATTCTTGATGACTGAAGGGACCATGCTAGGTCATGCAATATCTTAGCAAGGACTGCAGTGGACCCCAACAAAAATGCCATCATCCAAAGGGTCCCACCTCCTCAAAAGGTGAGAGATGTCAGAAGTTTCCTAGGCTTAGCCAGATATTACAGAAGATTCATTAAAGACTTCAGCAAGATAGCCTCTCCTTTTTTTAGCCTCCTAGGTAAAGATGTTGAGTTCATATGGTCAGAAAACTGTCAAGAAGCCCTAGATACCTTGAAGAGCAAGCTCGTGATTGCACCAATTCTGAGAGGCCTAAACTGGGACCTACCATTTCACATTCACACAGATGCTTCGAGCAAAGTGATAGGAGCAGCCTTAGGACAAGTTGATGAAAAGTTACCTTATGCCATATACTTTATAAGAAAAAATTTGTCAAAGGCAGAGTTAAACTATACAGTGACCGAGAAGGAACTCCTAGTTGTCATGCATTCCTTAAAAAAATTCATACATTATATCACAGGCTATCAAAACTTTCTGCACAATGATCATGCTGCAATTAGATATTTAATGAGAAAACCAGATGTAAATGCTTGCATTATTAGATGGTTGTTTTTGCTGCAACAAATTGATTTGACAATTATTGATAAGCCTGGTAAAGAGAATGTTGTTGCTGACTTTTTGTCTAGAGTGAATTTGTCTGCAGGTGAAGAAGGAATGGTGGATGAACAAATGCCAGATGAACACCTCTTTGCTATATCAGTACTCTCTCCTAGGTTTTCTGATATAGAAAACTACTTGGTTTTAGCACAGTCCCCATCACACCTGTCCTCAAAGGAGAAAAGTAAGATAGTAAGGAAAAGCGGCCATTTCACCTAGACTGGGGGCAATCTCTTCAAACTTGGCCCAGATCAGATCTTGAGAAGATGTGTCAGGGAGGAGGAAGTCTTTGACATCCTCCTGACCTGCCATGATGGGCCTAGTGGAGGTCATTTTGCAGCAAAAAGAACTGCCTTCAAGATATTGCAAGTAGGCTACTACTGGCCCACTCTTCATCAAGATGCGAGGAGATACATGAGCCAGTGTGATCAGTGTCAAAGGATGGGGAAACCCACTCCAAAGGATGAAATGCCCATGCAACCTCAGGTGACTTTGAGCCATTTGAGAAGTGGGGCATGGACTTTGTGGGGCCTATCAACCCCCCTTCAAAGCAAAAGCAGTACATCATTGTGTGCACCAACTACCCGACAAAGTGGGCATAGACAAAAGCAATCAAAGCAGTGACAGAGGAAAAAGTAGCTGAGTTTTTGAGAGAAAACATATTCTACAAATTCGGGTATCCGAGAGAGTTGGTCACAGATCAAGGTAGTCAGTTCACTTCCAACCTGATTGAAGACCTTCTCACACATCATAATATCAAGCACAGGACTTCCACCCCTTACCATCCACAAGACAATGGGAAAGTGGAGGTCACTAACAGAGCTTTGGAAGGGATCCTAACCAAGGTAGTGAGCAGCAACAGAAAAGACTGGGCAGACAGATTAGTTGAGGCCACTTGGGCCTACAACACAACATGGAAGACCACCATAGGGTTCACACCCTACGAACTGGTCTATGGGAAGAAGGCTTTGTTTTCAATAGAGTTTGAATTCAATACCCTAAAGATAGCATCTCAGCTGGACCTAGACCTCAGCCATGCACAGAAGGAGAGATTACTTCAGCTCAATGGATTGGATGAATACAAATTGCAAGCCCTTCTCCATACAGAGGTAGTTCAACTTCAGAGAAGATATGGCATGACAAAAATATCAAGGAGAAGCAATTATAAGAGGGAGATTGGGCACTACTCTATGATTCAAGATACAAAGATTTTAAAGGCAAGCTGAGGACAAGATGGATGGGACCCTACACTGTGGAGAAATGCAATGAAAATGGTTCAGTTATGATCAGAATCATTGATGATGAAGCCATCCCCATGCTTGTCAATGGAAATTGGTTGAAAGTCTACAAGAAACCCCTCTCCAAACGAGAGTTTATTGAAAATTTTAATACAACAGCGATGGTAGTGGAGCATGTCTTGACCTCCACTTCACCCACTCACTGAAGGAAAAGAAAAAAATAAAAAAATAATAAGGACTCAAGTGAAAACCTCCATGATGTGCTTGAGTCCCATCATTGGGTCGAAAACCTCTTCTGAGACGACCCAGTGATGTCAAAAAAAGAATAATATCCCTGGGTGAAAACCTCCCTTGGAGGCACCTAGGGTAGGCAAGTAGGGTGAAAACCTCTTTGAGGTGCCCTAGTTGTTTTCAAAAAAAAAAAAAAATTTTTGTTGTATTGCAGGTTTGCAGGAGGACTACAGGGAGCAAAAGAAGGTGCCAAAGGAACCCTGACATACACACCAGCACATATCTCACCTTCTCCACACCTTCCTCCATCATATTTGGCATCTCTTTCACCCCACTGTAATTTTTTTTCCAAAACTGTGTTTTCTACAGGAGGCTCCTGTAGGAATTACAGAGAGCCAAAAATGTCTGCAGAAGGTAATTTAAGGGACCAGGAGAGCTTCATGAGGAACTTATCATCCCTCTTACCACCTTCAAGCCTCCTTGCTATCATTTCCAAGCCTGCATCACACCCCCAAGCATCATTTCTTTTCTGATCCAAGAAAAACATAGAAAAAAATAGTTTTCCAATAAAAAAAAAAAAAACAAAAACAAAACAAAAAAAGGGGGAAAGGCACCAATAACCATACCTGAAGCTTACCTATTTTCCCTCCATCATGAATGAAACCTTTGGCATTATTCCCGAGCTCCAAGCATAGAGAAAAGCTAAAGTCTCAAGGGGAGAAGCAGCTACAGGAGCTCCTGTAGGAATTCCTGTAGCAGCTGATCCCATAGAAATCCATCACCAACAGCAAGAGAGTGCAAACATGAAGGTTGAAAGGGAACCTGAAGCTCAGATCTAGCTAGAGAAGAGCCTGCACAATCACACAATCACACATTAGCTAGCAGGGACAGCATGAAAAAAGGAAATAAAGGCATGTAGTAGAGAAAGCCACAACACCTCACAGCAAATACACTCAAATCACAGGTAAGTAACTAAGTCACTCCTCTGTTTGCATTTGTATAATTAGAAGTCATGCAAAAGCAACGAGATCGCTGAGTTTGAACGAGGGAAAGGTGACCAGTTAACTTGGCCACCTTCATCTAGTTGAATCCACTCATCCTAGACGTCACCCACATGTGCGCACAGTCAACTCCAGCACAAGATTCCAAGGATAGGTAGTGGAGGAAGTGTGAATTCCGATGCAATAATGAGGGATGATTATGAGGAGGGGCCATGATGAGCAAGCGGGTTGGGACCAACGGTCTGAATATGGCCAAGATATACCTTGTCAGCTCAGCACTCATCATCGAAAATATCCATAAAGGGTAATAAGTACTCCTCCCAGAGCAATCTCACCAACTTTTCCTTCATTCTCTCCTCGTAACTCAGCTACAATAGTCTCCTTGTGCCCCCATAGCCTTGTAACCACCATTGTCCAGCAATCTCTCCCATATTCTTGCTCTCGACGTTTTCTACAGGAGCACCTACAGGAAATCTATAGGAGGGACAACAGGCTTCTACAAGAGGGGCAGTGAGTCGGTTTGAAGGGAGAAAACATGATTTTTAGCACAATTTTTGGTCTGAAGAGGTAGGGTTCATGCATTCCCCCTGTTGAATATCAATATATGAAAGAAGAGGTTTCAATTTGAGGAGGAAATAAGTCTTTAGGAGAGGAGAAAATACATAAAAAAGAATATGCTTATAAAAAAAAAACACAGTGTCCTCTGTTTCTCTGTTTTTCTCAAAATTCTTTGTCTCCACCTCCATATTTGGTTTTCCAAAAGAGTATAGACAATATGACAGGAGGGTTTATGAGAAAGGAGCCCACTAACTCCACTAGGCTCCATGCACATCCTCAAGTGGTGGACATCTTCACAAGGGAAAACTAGATGAATTTCTTTGGAAAATTTCAAGGGTTTGATGAGGAAATTGCCCAAGAGTTTGCTCTCTCTCTAGTCCCTCACACAAGAACTCATGCCACTGTCACCATTAGAGGTCTTTCCATGGAGATAACCCCTAAATTTATCAGTAGGGTCACTACCCTTCCTCTTGGGTTTCCTTGGAGTAAAGATGAGAAACCAATTGGCCAGGTTGCCAAGAAGAAATTTTTCCAAAATAATGAAACCCCTGTTGAAGATAAAAATGGCATTAGAAGGGCTAGCATACCATATCCCTGGGATGAGGTTAGCTATCAAATAATCAAATACATTTCCTATGAGGGGAGATACAACATCGTTTATGGTTATCACTTTAGAATCCTCCAAGAATTAAAGTATGGCATGGAAACTTCAGCACCTCAGAAGCTCAGTATCCCTTACTTCCTCCTACAGTCTCGCATTGACTCCAGCACCAAGGTACAAGCAAGAAATTTAGAGCAGCTAGCTCACCATGGCTTAATCAAAATCTTAGTAGAGGAAGCCCTCCATACCTTTACACTCCCTATAGCATGGGAAGTTTTCCAAAACATGACAGCTGAGGATGACATAAAGGCCTTAACCTATGATGTTAGGCCTACTGGCAGTGAGGAAGAAGAACGGCAAGGGGGAGAAGGTGAAGCTAGGGGTGACATAGCAGAACAAGAAAGGGAGGAGGAAGGAACTGAAATAGAGGAGGAGAGAGCTCTGGAAATAGAGCAGGAAGAGACAGAACAAGAGATAGAAAAAGAGACAGAAGAAGGAGAAAATAAGGCAGAGAAAGGGGAGGAGTCCCCTGAGACTTTGGAAAAGGAGGCAACAACTGTCCTCATTTCCCTTAGTACACCAATCAAGCCAAAGCAAAAGAGGAAAAGACAGACCTCCATGTATTCAAGGCTAGGAAGAGCACAAGAATTAAAACATGCAAACCTCAGCCCTCTTCAAAAGTGACAATTACTATTGAAGATTCATCCTCTGCGAAGGGGAAAGAATCTCCTTCCAAGACACCTATAACATATGAAAGGGGGACTCCTAGATCTTCCACATGGAAGGAAAAGGCAGTACTACAAGACCCAAAAACAGTCCTACAAGAGGCTCAAATAGTTCTACAGGAGACACTGTCAAAACTACAGGAGACCCAAAAACTTGAGAAAAGGATAGAAGGATAGCCACAGGTGAAGGAGGAAGCACAAGAGATACAAGAACCTGATCCCTAGCCTAGTCTTGCCTCCTATTACAATCTACTTGATGGGGGAAGGATAATCCCACAGAAATTTGCAATTCCACTATTTTTTGAATTGGAGAAAGAAAGAGTGAGAAAACATAGGTGGATGCAGATAGCCAAATCCAAAGGAGTTAAGGATGTTGGCCATATGGAAAACAAACTCAGGGAAATGGGCAGAGAGTTGAGTGCTCTCAGAAACAGGAAGCAATTACAAGAAGCCACCTTGAAACTGAAAATGAATTACTAAGGAGGCAGTTGAAAGAGAAAGAGACCTAGCTGGCATGCAGGGCCAACTTATCCATGGAGGCATTGCAATGCAGAACACCAGCCAAATCCTATGGCCTCTATCTAAAGGACCAATGGTTACAATTCCAAATAAAGATTTTGGCACAATGCCTTTGCAAGACTACAGGCAGTTCATGGATTTGTGTGACCAAAGCACCTCAGAGGATAAAGCAAAGAAGGCAGAATTCTACTTACACAACATGGCCCTCACAGACATGAATGTGTGGGATCCCAATGCCAAGCTAGTGGACTTGCAATTAATGGCCATGGCCTCATGGATGAACCATGAAGAATTGAGGGCAGCAGAAATAAAAAAATTGATGATAAAGGAGCAGAATGATCCATTAATGATAAGAACTAAGCCATTAGATCCTATGGTACTCATCAACACACATAACTTGCTTGCCAATGACCCTTAGATTGCCCCTAGATATCTGACCAATCAGGCACAAGCCATTGCACACTTTGAGGATATGCAAAGGCCACTTAGGGATGACTTTGTGCATGCATGCATGAGGAGATGGAACACCTTACCACAAAGTTTGCAAATCAGGGAATCTCATTCCCCCATGAGGCTGAAGGAGGCATTGAAAAGAGTGCCAATGTACAAGTTCTCCATGTAGAGGTTGAAGGTCAATTGGATTGGCCTCAAACTGAGTCCCCCACTACTGTTAGGAATGCTGGAAGGCAGAAGAGAAGAAGAAGTGGAGGAGCAGTGGAAGGACATAGATAGGAAGGCAGGATTCTATGGCAAAGAAGAGCAGACCACATCAGAAGCCTAGGATGCTCGGGCCACCAGGGCTATAAAAGATGAGGAGATTGACTAGGTTGCTCAGAGGATGAGCAACACCTTCAGTAGGGGGGTGATGATGAGCCTCATAAATGGGTAAATATATGAGCTCATTTTGCCTCCTAACCTAGTCAAAGCAACCATTCTCTTAGCTTAGTGTATGATTTTATGATTATATTCATGCTTATAGAGTCAGTTGAGTTAGTTATTTTGCCATGTGGTCTAACATGTATTTAATGCATATTATTGATGGAATTCGAGGTCAAAGTCAAGGATCCAGTGGAGAAATGGCATCAATAACTCGAAGTGGATAGAGGAGAGGACTTATAGGAGGAAATCCCCCTCATTTATTACTCCTCACTCGAATTCCCCTTCATTCAGCTCGAAGTACAAGCAGCTGAATCATGCACTAGAAGGCAGTCGAGCAAGTAGAGGATGACTGATGATTATCTTGAGTTTTGGGAGCCAAGCCTCCCTGATTTTAAGGAAGTTGTTGGTAGCTTAATATATATAAGTAGAGAGGCCTAGGGCCTCACTAGGGTCGGATTTTTTTATTATGTAAACTCTGCTCAAATTTCGAGCTTATTATTTTTGCGACAGTTTCATGTAATCTTGCTATTGTGTTGAAAATAAATATGGAATCATTTTTGAGCTAGCACTGAGTTACCTCAGAGGGCTGAAGCTCTTGGGTTAGGGCCTAATCTAAGAAGCCAAGATCCTCTTTACTTGTATTTGTATGTTTACTTCAGTTTTGGATTAATTTGTTGTTAGATGTATTTCCTTCATGGTTAAGAATAGGTTGCTTTTGATGATTTAGTAGTTTGCTTTCATTTTTGCTTTCTGTAGCAGGTTAGGCAGTGATCAGAGAAGATTCAAAAGGCTATCAAAAGTTCCTTTTCCTCTCTTCCTCCCTCTGGGACCATGATTTTAGGCAAAGACTCTCTTGCTGCCCCAAAAATACATATTTTCCTCATCCATAGGACTTCTAGTGTTTGCAGCTTTTTAGTAGGTTAATAGTCCATCTTTGCTTTCTTTGGATCTTCTTCATCATGCAGAATTCCTGATTTTCAATATTCTTCTTTCATGCTTTCCTTTCCTACAACATTTCTCATCATTTCCTTTCATAGATCATAGTTTAGACCATTTTTATGCAAAACCCTCTTTTTCCTAAATGCATTCATTTCACTTTTTGCTTGATTTCCTTGGTTGAATGTTAGTTTCTATGTAGCAAATCTCTTCCAGTTGTAGGCCAGCTTATCATCAATCCTACCCTCCATCTGATCCATGCCCTATAGGTCTCCCAAATCTCAACTCAATTTTGCCCTAGTTTCATGCATTCTTCCATAGAACTTCTCCCTCTCTCCTTGAGCAAACCCAATCATCTTTCTTTATCTTGGTGGTTCATGGTAGACCATAGGCACCCTAACACCTCATTCCAACCTTCATCAACCTTTTTCACCCACTCTCACACCCTCAAAGCGGTGAAAACGACTCTCGGCCTCCTCTTGTAGGCCTCCTGTAGTTTCCCTGTTTTCCTCCTGTAGATTCTCTGTGTCCTCCTGTAGATTTTCCTGTAGGCTTTCTTTTGAAGACCGAGTGTGGGAAAAGATTCCAGAATGCCACTTGAGACCACCTATGACCCATCCACACCATCCTACATCCTCTCAAGTCTAAAAACCACCCTTCAACGCCACCTATTCGCTGCTACACTCACACATAATAAATTACATTTATGTCAAATTCACATAAAAATACATAAAAATCCAAAAATATGTTTTTTGCTTATTTACTTCCAGAAATAGCATAGTTAGATGTTGTTTACTTCCTTTTAATGGCATTCCTTTCATGGTTTTCATAGTGCTTTCTGCAAAAGTAGAATTAATTGGTTAATTAGGGTTTACTAGGTTTGCTTTACATTTAAGTCTTTCTCCTTTCTGCAGTTAGAATAACATTTGTAGAGTAATATTTCTTTCCTTTCATTACACATAGATCTTCTTTTGCAATCCATAGAAGTTGGCTTGAGCTCCTATTGATCTTGTGCTGGCTGACTAGGTGACAACCTGCAGTGAGAACTAGTACTTGTGCATACAACACCGACGCTTCCAAGTTTGTTACGAACTACCGGGTTGATAAGAGTAAAGTAGGCAGTCTAGGAGTTGCAGCATTAGTGCTGCAATACTGGTGCTCACCAGCTTTCTCAACTTTACACCTCTCATGCACTTTAGAATGGCCACCTAATGAGTATGGAATGCAATTTGTTTCATTTTTAAAGATATATTAGCTTCTTTTATGATTAATTTTAAGACTTTTAATTAGATACATTTTTTACATTCTTTTATATTCATTCCATTTTTTTTATTTTCCAGGTTAAACATTATTTATTTCATGTCATAGACTCATTTATTTTCAATTTGTTTGTTTTTATATTCATAGATAGCCATGAATGGTTCTAATTTGACAATGCACACATTAATAATTTCAATTGATCTCTCAGTGCTTTCAGAATAGTTTTCCTTTAAATTTCATAGATTAAGAATTCAATTCTTTCTTAGTATAGGATTTGCTACTTTCTAAGTTAAATTTACTTTCAAGTCTTTACTTTCTAGTCATTAGAATATATTTACTTTTCTATTGATAAGATAGATTTACTTTCAAGTCATTAGAATAGATTTATTTTCATGTCAATAGAGTAAGTTTACTTTCATGACAATTTTCATTTCAATTTCATAGATTAAAATATTTATTTCAAAGTTTTGAATTTGAGACTTTTGAAAAAGAAAGTGTGTGCATACTCATCTTAGACAATTTTCATGAATATGTTTTCCATCATTTCAATAGGTTAATTTAATCTTAAATTGAAAGTTGATTCCTAACATATATTTTGCAAGTATAGTTTGGAAGTTCACGAGCCCCAGGTTTGAAAATTTAATGACAAGTAATTTAAATAACAATTAAATTACCCAACACTAAGGTTTACCTTACACCCTAGACTACCTACAAACCCTAGAAACCAAAATCTAGGGTTTAAATAGATTAGGGTTAAGGTTTGTTTCTTGACAAGAGATTTTCTACTTCAAGCATCATCTATTTTTTATAATCTCTACATTCAAAAGATGAAGTCTACAAACCCTATGATCGTAGAAAACCCTAAGACATGTAAAAGTAGAATTTTTATCCAACTATGCATAAAAATAAATGCACATACCTTAGTCGACCATGATCACCTGAGGCTGTTGCAAAGTCCTCTCCTGATTTCATTTTCCAAGGTATTTCCACTCCCATAGCTACCACAATTTTCCTGTTGATTCCAAATCCAAAAGTTGACATGCAATGATCTTTTGAATGCCAAGGAATGTTACTCTTTCAAGAGACTATTTTATGCTCTTTTCTAAGTCAAGTTATCTTCGAGTTGCTGCTACAGGTATTCTTCACAATCTAAGGTGTAGATACTTCCTCCATCAATATGAGTACAACCTTCAAGATGCTCTCCACAAGGTGACTAACATATGTTTTGATTTTTACTGTCCTTTGTCATCCAAGAACCAAGGAAATTATGTTAATTTCGATATTTGGCACAATCATTTTAAAATTATTCTTGACTACTCTCTGAATGAACTTCTCGGATGGCCCTTAAACTAGGGCTTCTCAATTACCACAAATGACTTCTTAAAGAGCTCTCGAACTTTTCCAAAAGAATATAGATTTGATCCTTCTTCAAAGTGTGACAATTTGTTAGAGTGAAAGGTTTCTTATAGCCTTGGCAATGGCTTATTTATGCCTCTATATTTTTGAAGATGATTATGGCCTTTTAGAGTGGTTGTCGCTTTATATCAGACCTTTCAAATAGGCCTAATATGTCTTTATGTATTTCATGTTGACTATTAGTACTACTTCTAGTCCACTAATGACACCTCAAATTTGTAATTTATTCATCTTTATAATATTGCATAGAATTGTATACTTTTTATATCTCTGAGATAGTTTTAAGCCCTTAGACAATGCCCAGTCATTCGATCTTCTTCAAAGGATTTTTGGGTCTTCTTGGAACCCTGAAAAAATGCTTCTCAACTCTCTTATTATCCTTGGGCTTCTAGCCTAGGTCTATGACCCTGATCACAAATATTATGACTTATAAACAAGCCCAAAATTATATGCTTAAGCTTGAGACTAATTCTATATGGATTGGTCTTCAAGATGATAGTGAAAACTAATATTAGAATAGAATTTGGTTTGATATCAATATTGGAAAGGAAAAATTACATCATGATCATGCCCTTATTCTACTTAAGATATGGTTATACAGGTAAGGAAAATCTACTCTCTTTGAGATCTCTTCTTGGTCAAGATTTTTGGGTGTTTGGAAAAGTTATTATTTTGGGGTAGTTCTAGAGTACTTGTTTGATCATATGTAGTATTTAGTACTTCACCTACAAGGAAGTGCACCAAGAAATATGGTAGAACCTAATTCTAAACATTAGGAACTCATGAATACATTGTGAAACAAGGATATGAACATTAACTCTTCTATTAAGAAATCACATTGAAATATGAAATTTGGAATAAAATCTTCCATTTGGATGGTCAAAATAAACATCTTCTATTGGACCTTTTTTCTTGGAAAGATTCTAGTAATTTAAAATTTGTGAAAAAGAGGCATTCATGGCCCTTCAAGGTGTGTTTTTTATGTTACTCATCTAGGTATGTTCTTATTACCTTCTTTTGGAATGTGATTTGCAAGGTTGGCTTGCAATTCTATATTGCAAGGAGTTGGTCATAACTTTAGTGGCCATCATCTAGGTCACATATTTTTGACAACTGGGAAAATCTCTATATAGGTACTTTTGAATACAAGCCTTTATTCAAAAAAGTATGGCTATCCCTGGGAATTATTTTTACTAGAAGGTCTAGATGACATGAAATAATGCCATCTTCCATAGTGAGAAGGTGTCCCCTAAATTTTTTGTTAGTAATGAAATATAATTATTAATAGACACCCTAACTCTCCTCAGCTTAACAAGATTTCTACACATTATTTCCTACTAAAAAATATTAGTTTCTTTTGAATAATTTAAGCATTTTTCAGTGGACACCAGAGTCCTGATCGATGAGGAGAAATCATGTGTCTTCATGATGAACTATGTTATGTGCATATTTATTAGTGTACTTCACTATTCTCCATATCCAGCATGCAATAACATTGTTTTTATTGTGGTTGCACAAATCATTTCTTCATTAACATATGTAAAGTCTTGTTTACTCATCCATTGACTTTTGACGAATTGTTCACTGTTATATTATGGACTGTGTGGTATGGGATTGGTTACTACAAAACTCTACCCTACTTCTCTTGGTCATGATATTGTTGAGGATGTGATTGGGTTGAAGCGATGTGATTTTCTTGCATGTAGAAATTTTAGGGCCATGTGATTGATCAAAGGGAATAAAATATTTAGGCTGACTTTGGCTAGATCTGAGAGTCCCCCATATCAAATTATATATATATATGTGTGTGTGTGTGTGTGTAATTCTCAGGAAACCGTTGTATATTCAACATTAAACCAACACTACAACATCTTCCCCATGTTAGGATGTAGAGTGCCTCTTGGCACAATGATCCTAATACTGGCATCTAATCCTCATAAGGCACACCACTTAAATTGTCGGTAATGATAATTGGAGGACTTCATTGTATTTTTAAATTAATTTTCAATTATAATGGAATATTATATTTTCTATTTAGGGTGTTAGAGAGGATATTGGGTATGGAGGCCATGAATCCCTCCATTATACCAACACGTAGATTTTAGGTATCCGTGATATTATGAGGTAGGAGGAAGTAAGACATGGGTTATTATTATAGGTATTTTTTGTTTGAATAACACATTCATCTATTTTTTTTCAAAAATGGTTTTATGTACTCCATCATGGCAAGAATAGGGATGGAAATTTATATGACAAATCCAAGAAGTATGTATTTGGAAGAGAAAGGAGAGTGGAAATATGTATGAAGCATTTTTCACTTTCCTTGACTTCTAGGTTTTCTTTTCTTTTTTTCTCTCAAATATCTGGCCTTCTTTAGTTTGGTTCTCAATTCAACCTTGTTAGGAATCTTCTCTTAATTCAACTAGGAAGGATCTATCCTCCCAATATGGTGGGTCATGCTCCATTCTTGGTTTACCTCTATTTTTGTGTGGCCTATATTCATTTTGTGAATCCATTTTACCTATTTCAATGGACTATATTTGTTTCACCAACTGGATTAGCATATACTTGTATTCTGACATACCCTGAGACTAAGGTGATTGAGCCTAAATCTAAGCCTCAAACTAAAACCATCATACAAGGCACCAAAAAGGGAAGGAGGCATGTAGGTAAATGGTCCTCGGATTACTAACAAATCTAAAGAATCACTTTGATCCCAAGCTATTACCATTCGTATTGATTCTAATTCCCAGTAGCACTTCCCCAAAAACATTATGGACAAGGTTAAATTTATAGAAAAATTAGTTTGGAACAAAATACATAAAACACCCAAAGAGAAAGATGAAGTTGAAAGTTTGGAATGGGTCCTTAATATTGATTTCTCTCTTATTAGAGAGGCAATTTTTTTTAGGTTAATACAATTGTATTAGCTGAATAGGGTCAAGGTAAGTGGCATTGTTAGGTTACCCTCACTTCTATGTTTTGTTTTTCTCATTTTTCACTCAAATATTTTGCTCTTTATAATAGTATGGTTCTTCTTTGCTTTGATTCCTTGGTAGGAAAGCCCCTTTTAACTTAGTTTAGAAAGTTATATCCTTGCAATATGGTGGGTGATGTCTTTTCTCTAGCTTACCTCTCCTTTTATGTGGTCTATGTTCATTTTGTGAAGACTTTTTCCCTATTCCAATGGGCTATCTTTGTTTCACAAAGTATCTTTCCTTATCATTGGATTGTCACATATCTTGAAACTAGGATGATGAATCGTAAATATGAGCCTTAAACTAAAACCATCAAGAAATTTACCAAAAGGGAAAGAAGACATGTAGGTAGGTGGCCCTTAATTTACTATAAACCATAAATAATCAACTCAAACAAATGCTAATGGTATGGTTTTTGCTACACTTATCAACAAAAAATTTCTAAACACATCAAGGATGAGATCAACCACATAGAAAAATTGGTTACAAGCAAAAGAAATAAAAACCCAATGAATAGATTGAGGTAAAATTTTTGGATTGAGTCCTTGATATTGGTTTCTCCCTTAGTAGACATACCAAAATTTTTAGGTGAATAGAATTGTACTGGATTAACAGGGATTAAGCTATAAGGAATTTTTGGCTTTCCTTCACTTATATGTTTTGTTTTTCTTATGTTATCTCAAATCTTTAGTTCTTTATAATAAATTGATTCTTGTTTCATTTTCTTCCTAATTTAAACTTGGTAGGAAAGTTTGTCTTACCTTAGTTTGAAAAGATCTATCCTTGTAATTAGACAAGCCACGTTCCATCTTTGTCTTACCTATCCTTTCTTATGGTTTTGGTTCGCTTTCTTGTCTTACTTATTCTCCATCTCCATCGTACGAGAACATTGTTATTATTTTGGTTGCACAAACCATTTCATGATTGACATATGTAAAGTCTCATTTACTAAGTCATTGACTTTCAATGAATTGTTCACTACTATATCATGGATTGTGTGGTATGGGACTGTTTACTACATAACTCTACCCTGGTTCTCTTGGTCATCATATTGTTGGGGATGTGAATGGATTGAAGTGATGTGATGTGTCTTGAATTTATAATGTTTTGGATATGTGATTCATTAAAGGGAATAAAATATTTATAATGACTCTAGATGGATCTGAGAGTGCCCCAGATCAAATTGTATTTCTTTTTTAATTCTCAGGAACCCATCAGATATTCAACATTAAGTAGACACCATCAAATATCTCACTCCTATTCAATAGAAAAAAAGGTCGAATATCTGATGTTGTACCTACAGAACAATGCATTAGTGCCATAACACTCCCTTTACACAAACTTATTATAATTTCAATTATCTGATACTCAACTGTTGGACATTTGACTCCATATCGATAGCACAAACCATTGTATCCCGTTGAACTAGAATAATGTAGCATCAAATATCCAAATTCGGTGCCATAACACTCTCATCACACAAACTTATTATAATGTTTCTTATTTGACGTTCAACTGTCATACCTCCGACTCCATACTGGTGACACAAACCGTCAAATCATGTCAGACTAGACTTATATAGCATCCAATATTTGAAATAAAAGCATTAGATGTTTTAGCATTTAGGGTGGATGATATATGATGTTTATCCTGTCACATATTTGATGCCTATTGGCATCGCAAATATGACCTCAAAGTGTTAGATGATTGAAGGAATTTTTGGCCATCTTGGGCATCAGATATTCAATGTTCGTCATGTCAAATATCTGATGCTTAATAAAGGGTTAAAAATTAGACACAATCCAACCGACTAAAATTATGACTCCAATGTGTCGAATAGTTGATGACAATGAGTCAAATTTCCATCAAATATACGTTGTATTTTCTCCCTATTTATACTAATGAGCTCCGAAAGGATGGCCCTCAAAGTACATACTACATTCTCCAACATAATTTGGGGGAGGAAATTTGCTTGAGTGAGGTAGCCCTATGGCCCAAGGTCTTCCACTTGTCCTAATGGTATGACTTGACTACATGTGAAGGAATGAGATGATGTTGAGCACTCATAGAATTGGTCAACATGGGCTAGTGGAGAAATCCCACTATCAACCACAAGGAAGCCTAGTACTAAGGACTGCAAGCTCCAAGGTAGTAGACCGTTTTTATATCTACATCCCATATAAGGGGGTGACATCGATGGGAAGAGATATGTTGAAGGAGGGCCTTGATGTGTCCCCATCATTCTACACATAACTGACACCAATATTAGGTCTTTAATGGTAACATGTGTAGAACTAATGCACAATTGATATAAGGATTGTCGAAACAAAAAGTACGATGATACCATAAATGGCTAACATAGGATAGGAATTACCTTGAACATATAATGACATGACACAAATTTGAACTTGACAGCTTAGACTAAAGAATAATGGATAGACACAGTGGTGATAGAGGAGGCATCACCATAACCCATTGATAAGAATGGTAATCAACTAAGTGAGATACTGACTCAATAATAGAGTTACTTGACTTATGATGATGGTGTGGCTCTAGAGCCAGGAAAATACCAACTATAATAAGATGACTCAAACAAGTTCCATGTTCAAGGGTGACTTATAATTTCCATAACAAAACATAGAAAAACTAAATCTTCCCCCTTTCCATTTTTGTATAGATGATCCCATTCATATTTTAAAAAGCATTAAAGAGAAGAAAAGTGAGCTAAATATTGTCTTTTTCTTTTAGTTTAATGAGCATGAAAAATAGTTAAAATAATACTTGGATTGATGTATTTTTCCATAAGTTTCATAGTGATGCCAAAAATAGATAAAAGTACACTCATGTCTTTCTCATGGTTTAATAAGCATGAGAATAGGTAAGAGTTTTCTCATCGACTTTCATCTTAATTAACGAGTAGGAAAGAATGGAAATAACTCATCATTGTCAACTAGTTTAATGAGTGTGAAAATATGGAAAAATAATCTTGGGATTTTCATTCTTTAATGAGAAAGAGGACCATAAGAAAGCTCATTTCAAAGAGATGAGTGGTATAAAAATATGCATCTTGTTCCGAAGCTAACAAAATTGACCTAGGCAAAGCATGAGGCAGTTGCAAAGTGTCTGACAATGGAAATACACTCATTGTAGTGGCGTCTCTAAAAGGGTGATATGGGTTGTAAGATGGAGGCAAGGCTGATGCAATGGAAATAGGTCAAGCATGTCTACAAGGCTGGAAAGTAGGATAAAGGCAAGTATCATTCAATAGAATCTAGTAAGACACTCAAGGCCATAAGATTAGGAAACCAAAGAGAAATAATAAAAAGAGTGAAGACCATTTATAGGGGTGATAACAGATGTTGGGGCCTTGTTTTTTGAGAAATTAGATGTTTTGCGGAGGAAGAAGTTGGTGACAAGTAGCGCAAATGACTATTGGGAAGTTCTGAAACTAACAGTCGAGGAAAGATAAGGGACTGGCAGAAGAGTGGTAGTTGTGGATGGGTGGGAGGTAGAAGCAGATACACCTAAGTGAGAAAAGATCAAGAGCAGCCGAGGAATGAAGACAACTGAGCAGGGGAGGAGGAACTGGCAATTCAGGTTGGTGTGCATGGAAAGGGAAGAAGAAGATAAAGGGAAGAAAGGAGAACTGAGAAGAGGTTGTTGTTAGGTTGTGTCATGGTTGTTCTTAGTGATATTATTCTTCCTGTGTTGCAGAGATATGAGAAAAACTCTATAACTATATTTCTATAAGCATGTGTTTCGTCTATTAGTACTCGGATGTTGAGGAATAGGGTGTGAGCCTGATGTAATGTATATACCTCTATGTTAATGAAGAAGACTGTTATGGCATCATAACATGTTTTTTTATGTGTAAATGTATTGGTTTATATGTGGATTATATAGCTGATGTATTCATGGTATTTCTGTTATTATGTTGTCAGTTATGAGCATGTATTATGACAGTGATGATGTATGGCTCACATCATGTTTCCAATTGTAAATGAATAAACAATGTATCTATGACCTAATAGATGATAATGTAATAAATTATGTAAGGGAACAATGCTTCTTATCAATTCTCAGATAAGTATGAGACCACTATGCTTAAATATGTTGTTTACACTTATAGATTGCACTGATGCTGAGTGTTTGACAGAATTCCAGTCCCGATTGGGAATGGTTAGACCTAGTCCTGAAGTTAGTTTTTGGTTTATTAGTCTTTTATTCAAGTGTTTAATGGATTTTGGAAGTTACAACAAGTTCTGGGTAGTGGCCAAAATTCTAGACTTGAACAGTGCCTTAAATCTCATGGACTTTGGCTTAGGTCTGTTGGAAATAGTCCTTGGATGCAGGCATGCAGGCTTGTGGGAGCGTCTAGAGCTCTTTGGATGCTGGCATGCCCATAGAATAGGAGCATCCATAGGTTTAGTAGTTTAAAAACTTAGTGGGACCCAGAGGCGTGATACCTCTATGGTTGAGATGGTTCATGGGAGTGTTTTTGTGGATGTGGGAGGTATGTTTGATGTGTTTCCATCGATTCCACTTCCTTAAGGTCACCTATGAGGTTGAACCATATCATAGTAGCCTATCATCACATGTTTACCCCAGTTGGCTGGTTACTTGGGTAGATGCGGGAAGATGGTGTTACAGAGTGGTATTACAGCAGGGTCTGCTCTCTTTCGGTCATATCTGATAACACAGAGTGGTATCAGAGCAGGGTTCACCCCTCAAACTAGATGGGCGATGCCTTGGTCATGCATTCATGTCAGTTGCATATGTGTTCCTTATGCTTGTATTCCATGTGCTTGTTGCATTTTCATAGTGTTGATCATGGTTGTAGTGATATCGCCATGGGAAGGTTGATGGTGTTGTTGTTGTAGGATGTGTCATCATGAGTGTATGGTTGTATATGCATTTGTTATGCCTTTTAGTGTCCACATGTTACTATGTATGCATTGTCATGGTTATAGTTATGCATGTATAGTAGGTAAAACATGTATTGTGAGGTCATTGTATGAATTTTAGGTCATCATGATGTTGTTGGTTGTTATGATGATGATGTATTGGATGAGATAGAGCAGGATATGTAGATAACTAGAGCGATATTGTAACACTAAACTTTGGGGTAAGAGAAGATCATCATACAGGTTTGTATGGTGGGCATGCAGGTATGTAGGTTAAGGATTGTTATATGAATTATGGTTATGTCTGTGCCTTTCATTCTATTGATGATTATGGTTACATACATGATAGATGCTAGTTGATTAGTGTATTCATATGCATATGTGTTAGATAGTCATGAATGATAGTAACCTATGGTTGTATGCATTGGTATTGTTGTTTTAAGTTAGATAACTTGATGATTATGTTATATGTTGTTGATGAGTATGTTATAGGTTCACTTTTTGTTGTTATATGATAGTTATCTTGATGATTAGGGTTATTACATTAAGATCTTGATGTTATATGTATCTTGCTAAATTGGATTGGCCTATGCAGATGGTTAGGGTTATGACATTCAGGTATGAGTATACTTATTTGTGACTTTGTGTTGTACTAATCTAGACTGATCATACATATGTGATTTATATGCAAGAATGACAATTGTTTATGAGTTTATGATGTGAAAATAATAGATGATTACTGTTAGCGATATCATGACCTTATTTATGTTTGATTTTATATGTTGTGAAGTTATATCATGCTAATTTAGATTGGTTGTGCAGATAAGATAGTCTTCCCTAAGATACATTAAGGTATGATTTTTCTTATGTCGTCTATATGATTTTTATAACATGTTATGTTTATTAGTTATCTGAATGTTTGATTAATTACATGATATGAGAATGTGTCTATAATATTTCCTGCTGAAATGATCTTGTTTTAAGATGGTTGAACTAATAAGGTGATAGTTGTAGTAAGTAGGTGATAGTTGTAGCATTATGTATTATGACTGGTGAATGTGAGTTGATTGTTGAGTACAACATGGTTGCTAGACTTGGTAATGGTTGATTTCAAATTCATAGACACGATGCCTTGATTTGTGGAACATGTGACTAACATGTGTGAGAAGTTGTAGGACAACATGTTTGGTATTAGCTTGACAAGGTAATAGTTGATGTGTTTATATAACTAATAGTTGGGTGAGGTGATCGTATATAGTAAGATTCAGTTGCATCAAGGTGACAATTACTTTTTCTATGTTTGGAAATCACAATTACAAACGAATGAGTTATTTCATACAAGAAATCTTCTTAACCCTAGTTTGTATGGTATTATGTGGACATGTGTTATATTCGTAAATATGTATTTGATAGCTATAATAGTTGGCTCTAGTTAGGTCTAGATTCGTCAAAGAATTGGAGTCCCTTGAGAGATGGCATGGATGTGTTTTGTTGCAAGCAATGTGCTTGGCATAACAAGGTAAGGTAACTAGTAGATTTTTATATTTAATTATGCACTGATAGCTATGTGTTTATGGAAATATGATGTAGGGGATTGAATAGCAAAGATACTTCCATGAAATTTTGAAGAAGGCTCATGTTGAGATTTCCTTTGGAAGCACTGGGAACCATGGGGATTGAGTCATGGTGTTTGTTGGACTTGTGATTTCACTTCTTTGTTCCTTGTTTATGCTTTATTTGCATATTTTTTTTATTTCTAGTGTATCGCCATACAACTTGTTAGCTTAGGGGGTCCTGACCTAAGTTCGAAGTTAGCTACGCCAACCAACAAATCCCTAAACTACTAGTCCTTTCTGCAAAAACCTGCATAACATAGGCTACAGTCTCACCCAAACCAGTATGGGGGGATGCAAGAACCAAGTTTCTGCATCCAGAGACTAGTGTGATGTCTTTTAGCACCTCAGATCTTCCTTCGGACAGATCTATACCCTCTTAAGGCACACTACTACAACTCTGTCAAAATGGTCTTCAGACCGAAGGTCTATGATCAGTCTTTGTGGACCTCTAACACTTAATATGTCTACTTATGCACATCAGAAAGTAGTTCTAAATTAAGGTTTGCGCAGGTTTACTTAAGTTATTATTAAGCATTAGATATTTCATTAGAGTCTTCACAAAATTAACACTTATTCAATAGAATCGTGCAACATTCAATCAATATTTCATAAAACACATCATTCATCGACAACATATAGAATTAATAGAAGTTAACATAAATACCCAAGAATTCTTCTAAAACTGTCTTTATTGATCTTCAATTCAGGATTATAGACTCGAGACTACCTTGTGCACACAGCTGCAGAGGTCCGCGTACTCAACTATAGACTCTACCTAGGCCTCTCCACACTTAGCTGTAGAGCCTTTCTTCCCTATCTAACCCACTTCCTCTCGATATAACTTCTCATCAATCGTCAATTACATCCCAAAAACACATATATCTTAGACACTTTAAGACACACATATTTATAGCCTTTTTTATACAATGCCAAGGTTCATCGACCATGGGTAGATCTCAAAACCGACTCAAATTTTACATAGAAAAAGGGGCTAAACCCTTTTGACTCCTAATCATCTACGCATTGCGCATCCACAAATCACGGAGACTTTACATTAGTTACAAAAATGTATCAAAATTTGGGTTATATTAACTCCAAAACTGACCCAGGGGACCCGTCCCAATAGGCCCCCCCACACAAAGATCATGACTCACCCTCAAGTCACTCGATTGGCGTTGTGATCTTGCTGCGAAGATCCCCTAGCTCCACCTAGATCACTGTGACTTCGACAACACTCTGAGTTTTTGCCTACTTGACTTCCTCAACTAATATTTCCGTGGTTGGTCCTTCGATGGCTAGCCTCATTGTCTGTTGTGTTTGCTGCAAGCCTTTAAGCTTATCCTGAATGGTAATCATGACTTGATAACATTCATCCAACCATGGTTTCAACCTGGCCTTTAGCAAGGCCTCCTTCTTTAGTGCTTCCTCCACCTGTGCTAGGAGTTGCTTTCCCTCCTGTAATTTGGCAAGGCACTGTGCTGGTGCTATGGAGCGTGCAGTAGCTCTGACTTCATCATATTGTCATTGCAACTCCATAAACTATGTGTTCAATGTCTACAGGTTCGGATCCTATTGCAGATTAGTCATGACCTTCATAGCCTACTCGAACAATGTCATACAGTCAATGACTGTGGCATCCAAGGTAGTCATTCCTTCCTTAATAACGGCTCCGCGCTGCTCTCGGACCTTAGGCGGAGTCATGGGATGCAACTTTAACTGCAACTCTGTAATCTTAATATTGAGCTCAAAGGCTACCCATCCAACCTATTCTTTAGCTTCACGCACATTAGTGGCTAGTTTTTTGATCTTTTCTTCTGGATGTGCATCCTCCGAGATGTGAAGCTTAGGAATTGTCTTGCATGCCTCTGCTACTGCAGACTCCAGACTAGAACTACGCATATGAAGTGCCTCCTTTTTCTTTAAAGACTGCGTCTTCTCAGCAAACCTCTACTCATTGTTCACTTTATACTCACTAATAAGGTTGAAGGCATGTTGCTCCCTGGTTATTAACTCATTTGTCATCCCTGCATGTAGCACGTGGTGGGTCTCATTGGAGAGCGCTGCTATATTCAGCCCAAAGTTCTTGATCATACTGAGTATGATATGATAGTTGGAAATCTCTACGGAAAGGGACCCATCTGGTAAAGCTATAGTTTAGAGGTCTAGGGTCCTTACTAACTCAACTTCTTGGCTTGTCCAAGGTGCCAAGCTCGCTTGTTCCACGCTTGATTGCCTAGTCCCCACCTGTATTCTTCTTTCCTAGATCTGCAGCTCACACAGATCCTTTTGGATCCTCCCCAGCGTCTGCATGTACTGTTGCTCAAACTGTTGTAGTACCTTGGTTGTGGTATCCCTAATTTTATCCCCGATTTCATCAAGATTGCCTTATGTTAAGGCCATGGGATCCACCTGTGACTTATTTGATTTATGATTTTTCCTTGAACCTTCCTGTTGTTCCTTACCATGTTTCTTCATAATGAAAGGGGTGCTCAGCCCCTCATCTCCTCGGCCGCCTTGCCCTGAAAGTTATTCCTCCTCTGTCTTTGGTGAAGGGGACTTGTAACCTTTCTGTGACTCACATTGTTCATGTTTTTCCTGATCCTTGGTAGTGTGTTCTTGCATGACATGAGCCTTTTTAGTGGCTTCCCTCTTCTTCTAAGTTGCCAGGTTACATGCAGCTTACATAGCTGCCTCCTTTTTTTTCTGTGTGGCAGAACTTTCTGCACCAGTGCTTGTCCCCGTAGATAAGTCTGACGGGGTGTGCCATTCTGCAGGCCATCTCGTGACAACCTCCTGCATGTTTATTTCTATTACCAAATATGGAAAGTCATTCCACTTCTGCTTTGGATCCTTTCGCGCCTGGATATCTGGGTTGTCTATTTGTGGGCCTTCAACATCATGATGCCCCTTTGCCTATGGAATATTAATTTTCTTGGATCTTCATCTTCCTCTTCAGTGGTCACATTATAGCATTCCAGCGCATGGCACAGCTGGGTGCTCTAGTCTGGTTGGGTCTATTCCATAGGTTCATGCAACATTCTAAAGATAACTTCCTTAATCTCCTATAGAGCTTCATCGATGCTTGTGAAGCCATCTTCAAAGCTAAAGGTCAATAAGAACCCTTCCCTTAATATATCCTATTTTGCGGTGCCATGGCGGAGCTCCATTTCCAGATACCAGTTCATGGGAATTTTATCCAAAGTATGGAAAAATGTGTGTACCCACTCTGGTTGTGGTTCTATCCCCCATGCTTTAGTCCATTTCGCTAGGTGATCACGCGGACCATCCTTCCCTTTATATTTCTCAGCCATTCTAGTGTTAGAATGCCCAAACCATAACCTCATCATTCTTCTGTAATCTTTCCATCCATCAAATCTATCCTTATGCGTACCCCACCATCGTGCGGGTGTGGCATGCAGTGCCAAGTCTAATTCTTGGAAGCAGTGATCCTCAAACACTTCATGCTTAAATTTATCCAAAAACTTATCTACATCCATTAAACCATCATAATAGGAAATTTCCTTACCTCGACGAAACACAGCATAGTGACTTTGTCATCATATTGCATCGCAGTGTAGATACTTCATGTAAATTAGAGACCACTGCAGCGTAGGTCTCCCCATCCTTTCCCATGTCTGTTTTGGCAATACGTTCACATCATACCCCAAGTCCAAGATGACCTGGTTCATCTCATAATCACCTATCTGCGCGGTCAGCCTCATCTCGTGCCTCATCTTTGCCAATTTTCCTAACCACCGAGTGTCCATCATGGACCTTCTCCTTGTTGTCACATTTGTCTATTAACTCCTGTAGGCCTTCCACAACTTTGTTGTCATGCAACAGTTTTATGCAGGTCTCCAGAAACATAGTGAGAATAGAGGGATTGACCTCTACAGGCATGCTAGTTTCTTGTACCTTTTCCTGACTTCCAAAGGTGAATATCTCAGCAAAGCTTTTCTTGGCCTCTATAAATGTTTCGTTCACGTGATTCAGATCAAAACCAACTTCCTTTTCTGGGGCCTTGCAGACCCATCCATCCTCTTCAGGTTGTTTACGTTTATCATCACCAGTTGTTATTCCACTTCTCAATACTATATTCATGCTTTGATCCTCCTTGCGGGGCTCAGCTCTCATCATCTGCAAGTTCTGCGTAGGATGTTGAGGTTGTGCTTTATTTTCCTACATTTTAGCTATCAGCACCAGGCACTCTTCTATAGTATGGTCAAACTGACTACAATATTGACATGACAGGTAGGTCTAATTATGGCACTTTCATGCGTAGTGCCCAGTTGTTCGCAGTTGTAGCAGATAATCTAACTGCGACCTCTACAAGGTCCTCCTCCTCCTCAGCCCCGTCCGCATCCCTGATATCCTCTGCACACTCCTCTGACACTCTTCTATTGAGGCTGTGATTTTGCTTGTATCTGGTATGTAGCTGTCCTTTCCATCATTAACTCGTAGCTACAACAGTGGTGCTCATCATGGCCCACCAATTTTCAGAAGTTACAGAACAACTGTTGCGGTGTTTGGATGAACTTTTGAAGTAAATAACAATTATCTGTCACATGTTGTCCAGCAACTTGACAAATAGTGCACCATAGGGCATCCCCCATGCTCGGCCCTACTGGAGCTTCTGGCTTAAGGGGAATTGGTCCCCCACCTATAATATAATTCAAGTACATGGGACAGTGGTCTTTATGATGCCCCTGTCTCTGACACTTTAGACAACAGACTTCTGCGCGCACCTCTGGTTTAGTCTCCTTGTCTTTCTTCAAACTCTGTAATTCTAGGTGTAAGCTCTGTAACTGAGAGTGGATCTGTTGTACCCCCAAGGTCGCATATTAAATAGGTGTTGCATGCAACCTCATCAAGATTTCCAAGGCTTATGTCTATGTTCCTATCTTTTGTTATGACAGAGCAATTCTCAGGTGGGGTAGAAGTGAAGCTATAAACCATTCGCGATGTTGACTATATGTGAGCTGCATGTTAGCTTCTTGAATTTGACACATCAATCTTTGATCTAATTCCCAAGGCATCTCATTGACCCTCATCATGATTTCTTTGAATCCAATTACTGACTGTGAGTTATACTTATTCTTACTAAATTCCTTGTTCAAAGTTGCCTTAGTCTCTGCTAGAGATGTAAGAGGATTATCATAACAATTCTTAATATACCAAGTTAGCGTGCGATCCTGTAGAGCGGTAACAAATTGTGCCTTCTTTATGTTGTCATTAGTAATCTACTACGTTGTTCACACAACATTTGCAACAAACCAAAATTGCTATGTATCTTCACTTCCTATGCCTTTGAAAATCGATAGCTTCATCGTATTCCCCATGTTGAATGGTGGTGGTGGAGGTGGAGATGTGGGCGAAGATGTATGCGATGGAGGTGGAGGTGGAGGTGTGGGCGAAGTTGTATGCGATGGAGGTGGAGGTGGAGGCAGAGTGGATGGATGATGTTTTCATGGAAAAGTACCCTATGTTATCAGTTGGAAAACACTTCATGGTGAAGCTACCACTCCTTCGTCATCGCTTGAAAAAGGTCCGATTAATGGACTATATTCTGGGTCTAGTCTCTCTTGATCCCTAAAGAGTCTTCCACTTTGCGTAGCTCCGAACATCAAGGCAATGGCATCACTAGTTTTTCACATAACAACATTTTAATCCAAGTATTTAATGATCTTAAATACTTACATTGTGGCCCTTTGAAAAATCTTTTCTCTGCTTCATTGTAGCTGACTGAGGTATCAACTGCAAATTCTGTAACAACTCCTATAATTCGATTGATCCATTGATCGACAACCCGTGCAATCTTGTTTTCAGAGGCTTCTAATCATCGCACTAATTCTGGGGTCCACACTATAGGACTATCGAGCTTCCACATTCCTTAATCATCTGTTAATTTGGTAACCACTCATACAATTCAATGGGAAAAGTGTAGAAGAAGATCTCATGTATCTTTGTATACATATACCTATTCAACCACTCATCCTTCGACATGCGTGGATTCTAGTTTTCTTGCGCTGTGAACTCGTGAATCTTTTGATCCAACCACTTTTCAATTTCCTTCTCGGTTGGATTCCAATGATGCAACATCACAATTCTCCTTAAGCAAGTCTCGTTCCTGACAAAGGAACCATTTGTTGGCTTAGGGGTTCCTAACCTAGGTTCAGAGTTAGTTGCACCAACCATAAATCCCTACACTACTGGCCCTTTCGGCAACAGTCCACATAGCAGAGGCTGCAGTCTCACCCGAAGCAATATGGGGGGATGCAAGAATCATGTTTCTTCATCCAAATACTAGTGTGATGTCTTTTAGTGCCTCATATATCCCTTCATGCAGATTTATACACTCTTAAGGCACACTGCTGCAACTCTGTTAAAATGGCCTTCAAACCTTCGTGAAGGTCTACAACTGGTCTTTGCGGACCTCTAACAATCAATCTATCTGCTAATGCACATCAGAAGGCAGTCCTAAATCAGGGTTTGCACAAGTTTACTTATGTTATTATTAAGCATCAAAGATTTCATGAGAGTCTTCACGCAAACACATAACATGCATTGGGTACATCATTAACACTTATTCAATAGAATTGCGTGACATTCAATCAATATTTGATAAAACACATCATTCAGCGACAACATATGGAATTAACAGAAGTAAACATAAATACACAAGAATTCTTGAGAAATTGTCTTTATTGATCTTGAATTCAAGATTACAGACTCGAGACTACCCTACGCACACATCTGCAGGGGTCCGCGCACTCAGCTGCGGACTCTACCCAGGCCTCTGTGCACTCAGTTGCAAATCCTTTCTTCTCCTATATGATCCACTTCTTCTTGCTATCACTTCTCATTCATCGTCAATTACATCCCAAAAACACATATATCTTAGACTCTCTAAGACACACATATTTATAGCCTTTTGCATACAATGCCATGGTCCACGGACCATGGGTGGATCTCAAAACCGACTCAAATTTTACATAGAAGAAGGGGCTAAACCCTTTTGACTCCTAATCATCTACGCTCTCCGCATACACAAATCGTGGATATGTTACATTAGTTACAAAAATGTATCAAAACTTGGGTTATCTTAACCCCAAAACTCACCCAGAGGACCCTATCCCAACACTGATCTAGTCCTCGATTATGAGGAAGACAATGACATTGAGTAGATCTATAAGCTGAATGCATGGGGAAAATCACGTGGGAGAAGAACATCTCATGTAATTCAGATTCTGATGAGGAGCTCAAACATTGGCAGAACCGCTTGCATGAAGTATCATCGTTGCGCTGCAACAGGCTTACCAAATCGCTATGATGTATATCCACTGAGGTAAGCAATTTACCGTATTATGATGGTTTAGAGGATGTCAATTTATTTATGGATAAATTTGAAATGGATGTATTGTAGGAACATCGATTCCAAGCATTATACATTGTGTTGCGAGCTACGCTTTGCCATTGGTGGGGCATGCATAAGAATAGTTTTGCAGATTGGAAGGAGTATCGAAGAATGATGAAGTTGAGATTTGGGTATGCTAATACTTGCATTACGGAGAAATACACAGGGAAGGACGATCTGTGTGAGAACTTAGCTCGTTGGAAAAAATAATGGGAAGAATAATTGTACTCGAACTAGATTCATATCTTATGGCACACTTTGGATACAATCCCAATGAATTGGTATATGGAAACAGAGCTACAACACAGGACCGCAAAATGGGATGTTCTGAAATAATGTTTTCTATTAACTTTTAGCTTTGAAGATGGGTTTGAATGTATAGATGAAGCACTGTAGGAGATCAAAGTTTTTATATTCAAAATGCTTGAAGAACCAGTTGAATGGGTACAACCAGATTGGGGTGAGCAACTGCCACATGCGCTCAAATGTTACAATGTGACCGCAGAGGATGTCGAAGAAGATCCTAGGAACATCCACATTCCTGAGTTTGAAGGACAATGCGAAGTAGAGGGACCTAAGGCAGAAATCCCTGATATATCAGAGCCCTTAAAGACCAAGCAGGTGAATATTGGATCGAAAGCGCAACCGAAGTTTGTAAACATAGGTGACTATTGGGACAAAGATACAATAGATAAGATTGCAGGGCTATTGTGAGAGTAACAAGACTTGTTTCCCACCACGTTATCTGATCTAAAAGGGATAGTAGGGGATCTAGGAGTCATGAAGATCACTTTGAAGCCAGATGCGAAGCTAGTGAAGCATTGCCCCTACCAATTAAATCTTGAGTATAAGGAAAACATGCGCAAGGAATTGGATAAAATGCTTGAAGTCAGAATTATTGAACCTGTCAAGGAATCAGACTAGGTTAGTCCCATGGTGGTTCAAGAAAAGAAAACACAGGGTGAAATTTGGGTATGCATAGACTTAAGAATGTTTAATTACATGTGTTTCCATGATCCATTCCCTAGGCCATTGATGGATGAGGTACTAGAGAATGTTGGAGGATAGGAAGCCTATTTGTTCATTGATGGATTCTCAGGGTACCATCAGATCAAGATCGCACCGGAGGACTGGATTAAGACCACCTTCACAACTCAATGGGGTTGTTTTTAGTATACAATGATTCCTTTCGGCCTTAAGAATTCCCCTGCAATTTTCTATACGGTGGTAATTGCAGTTTTCAAGGAATTTATCCATAAATTTTTGGAGGTCTACTTCGATGACTAGACATTGTTCGGGTTAGTAAAGAGACAATTTCCTAGTCTGCACCTCATGTTGGATACTTGTCAAAAGCATCATATAGCCTTTAATTTGAAGAAATTCATATTCTTTGTACCCTACGAGATACTCTTGGGCCATGTTGTTTGCAAGCAGGGATTGACGGTAGACCCTGCCAAAATTGCAGTAATCATCAATCTACAAGCCCTGAAGAATGTTAAACAACTACGTGCAATGTTGGGCCATACAGGATATTATAGGAAGTTCATCAAAGTGTATGCGCAAATCACTGCGCCCATGGAAAGATTGTTGAAAAAGGATGTGATGTTTTGTTGGGACGAGGATTTCCATAAGAGTTTGGATGTTTTGAAGGAGAAAATGGTTACCCCACCCATTTTAGTGTTCCCCGATTGGAAGAACGAGTTCCATGTTCATGTAGATGCTTCCTTCATTGCGCTAGGAGCTATGTTGACCCAACCATGCGAAGGAGATATATACCATCCCATAGAATTTGCAAGTAGAAAGTTGTCAAAGGTGGAAAAGAACTATTCAAGCATAGAGCGCGAAGGTTTAGCTATGGTGTATGTGCTGTAGAAATTCAGGAACTATTTTTTGGGTGCGCACTTCAATATGTATATAGATCATTCTGCTCTGAAATACTTGGTCAACAAGCCTTTGTTGGGGGAATATTTGTAGATGGTTATTGTTGTTCCAGGAATTTCGAAGTAATTGTGAAGCCAAGACACCTGAATAATGGTCCAGATCACCTATTGCAAATTGAGAATGGGAATGACCGTACAAGTCTTCAGGAAGGGTTCCCTAATGTGCAACTCTCCGTTGTTCGCATTGCAGATGATCATTTCACAGATATAATTCAATTCTTGTCTACAAGTACAACTCCTGAAGGGTATTCAACACAACAGAAGAAGGAACTAGTGGTCTGAGCTATAGATTTCTTTGTTATCATTGAACATCTATTTAAAATGGGATCTAATGAAATATTGCATAGGTATGTTCCGGAGCATGAGAGGAAATGTATACTTGCAAAAGCTCATGGAGGAATAGCGGGAGGACATTATGTTGGAAGAGAAACTACATAGAAGCTCCTACATGCAGGACTTTGGTGGCTGACTATGCATAAGGACTCCAAAATATATTGCAGGGCATGTGATGTCTGTCAGAGAATGGGGAAGTTGTTGTGAAGAGATGAATTGCCACTAAATCCGCAAGTGACATTGTAGGCATTTGATAAGTGGGCAATAGAATTTGTTGGACCAATACAACCACTAGGGAAGAAGATAGGGGCCAGATATATCATTATGATGACTGAGTACTTAACCAGGTGGGAAGAGGCACAACCTGTAAAAGATTGTAGCGCTATTATCGTCGTGAAAATTATTTTTGAATATATCTTTTTTCAGTTCATTTGCCCTAAGATTTTGATGAGTGATAGGGGCACGCACTTCTTGAATGAGACAATTGCTGCATTACTTGAGAAATTCTAGATATATCATCAAAAGAGTATGCCTTATCACCCTCAAGAAAATGGCACAGTACAAGCCTTCATCAAAATTATGGAAACCACTTTGACGAAGATTTGCAATGTGAAGTGAAATGACTGGGATGTACGGATACTAGCGATCCTCTAGGCGTATAGAACAACCTACAAAAAGTTGACAGGAAAAACACCATTCAGACTGGTATATGGGCAAGATGTTGTAATGCCCATGGAGTACATAGTGCCAAGTTTACGGATTGTAGCAGTTACAAACATGGCTGACCACGATACCATGGAAGAACGACTTGTATAGCTCATTGAATTGGAGGAGGATCGCTTCTTGGTTGGATTTCATCAGTAGGTGCAGAAAGACCATGAAAAGGCATGGCATGATCGCCATACCAAATAGTGCACCTTCAAGATCAAATATTTGGTATTGCTATATGACAGTAAGTTCACAAAGTTCCTGGGAAAATTTCAGATACATTGGCTAGCACCATATGTTGTGAAGGAAATTACAGATGGAGGCGTTGTTCATCTCGCGAAGTTGAATGGAGAATTATTTACGAAAAAAGTCAATGAAAGTCAATTGAAGTTGTATAGGGGTGATGCCACCCTATGCAATGACTATATGATTGCGAGGTAGTCTTAGTACTCCAGGAAGCTGAAAGAAAGTACGAGACTATAAACTACACTACCTAAAAGTTGAAAAGAAAAAGTGAAGGGATTGCGCGATAATTCGAAGGATGGCACTAAAGGGAGCTACACCAAAGGAGTTGCGCTAGGTGGGTGGGCCCCACATAGTCTAGCCAAAAAGTGACCGTTGAAAGCATTGTAGCTGACTAGATGGCGAATTTTTAGTTGAAAGGAGTGGGGGGGAAGCATTTATGGAGCATATATTTGGAAATATGCCGCCAAATGTGCATTAATGACTAGGAATTGGAGGGAAAGGTTGGGTTTGAATTCAAATTGGTCTATAAATATGGCATACCTCTCCTCATATAAACACTTTGCTTCTTGAGATGCCTTAAGTTGTTTCACCTTGCTTTGCACCAACTAAAGAGTTGTATGTCTGACTAGGATTGGGAGGAACTCCTTTCACGACCATTGTTCACAAACTTGCATGATTAGAATCATAATAACTTCCTTGAGAGAATGACTATAGCTCGTGCTAAGATGGAGCCAACCGCACCTGAGACAGTCGCAACCCAACCTATACCTACAGGATTGCCTAATACTGTACCTAGGTCACCAAGGCCTAAGCCATCTACTTGTACGAAGCATAAGAAGCCTCAACAAGCGTCGGTGTGGTAATCACCGTGGAAAACCCCAATAAAAATATGCGAGAAGGGAAAAATGGATAACTACAAATAGTGGATGGAGCCACTAGATCTAGATGAGGAAGAACTACATGCAGGAATAGAGGAGGTTGATGTAGAATAGGTTGAACCGATAACTCAGTTGTTGAAGTATATCCCAACCTGAATGTTATCACCAAAAATTTATCATCTAGCCATAATTTACTCGATGGATCGATATACACCATGTAGGGCCAATTTTTACCATAGTAAGATTGTTTTCACTATGAGAAATTACTTAATAAACCACATTTGTTAAGTCATTTATAATTAAACCCGTGAAGAATAAGTAAATAAATCACTATTTAATTAGTTATCTTCTTGGAATAATTAATTAAACCATTTTTTAACTAATATTCCTTGTCATATTTGACCCGGTTATGATAAATAAATAGATAAATATTAATTATCTTATTTTTCTCTAGGAATAATTAATTAATCACTAATTAGTTATTATTCCTTGTCAGATTTGACTAAGTCCTCTAGGAATACTTAAATAAATCATTATTTGTTTATTATTCCTTAACCATATTTCTTGAGATGATAAATAAATCATTTATTTATTTATTATTTCTAAATAAAATTTTAAATACTTTTTCCCTCCAACCAAATATAATAAAATATTCCAAATGGTTAATCCTAGAATTTGGTTAATAATATTTTATTATTTCTCATTATTCAAATAACCTACTATTTTGTTATAAATAGAATGGTTTTACATTCATTCTTCACTTTTGATCATTTTCATTGTTGCACTCACCGTTGTACCTCTGATTATTATCATTGTCCCACACCATCTTCTTTCTTATTTGAGTTCTCATTGAGCTCAAACATTTTGTTTGCTGGGTTTTACACATTATAGAGGAGAGAGATTCTATAAAAGCTAAAGATATTGAGGATAGTCAAGAAATCATCCCATAGAGGGGGACTGGTAACATTATTTGTTCCCTTTACAAGTGTTGTTTAATAAAATATATTCTTTATATATCTAGTCCCCATTGGATTATTGGAGTTATTTGCACTTATTTTTCTATTTCATTCTGTTATTTAACTATTTATGTTGCATAGATGAGGGCTTTGGTAAGTTTTATTTCTACCATTTGTTGTAGATCTACATTGTTTAACAACCATTTTTATTGTTAGGGTTGTTTCTCATCCACAACCTAAAGTAGTTTCTTTTCGTACACCTTCAAGAAGAATACTACATAACAAATTGATGACTCCACTGCATTTTTAATTCTGATTCAGAGACCTGGGTGACCTTCAGTTTCATCTTAGAGTTTTTCTTTTTCAAAATCTTAATGTTGTTTACTAGAATTCTAACCCTAGTTCAGTCAAATTTCTAACTTTCGTAAGTTTTCTGGTCATTTCCGCAAGTCACAGGAACTAGTCGTGACAGAGACCACATTTTTTTATGAGACTTGTCACCCGAGAACTAAGGAGAAGAAATCATACTTTTCAACCCCATACCTCTGATCTAGAGGTCCAAAGTGTAATTTATGGCCCAAAAAGTGCAATATCCCCCTAAACAGGTTAGTACCTGTGATTTTAGGGTTTCTGGGATATTTTTGATATTTTGCTAGGTTTTGCTGAGAGCAGTCTATTGGGTTGGTTGACCACTGTCTTAGTTTTCTTAGGCCTTGATCTACTATATTTCACTCTCGAAGTGGAATTTATCCCCTTAGGGCTTCTAGTACACTTCTACCTTTATAGGAGCAATTTAGCTGAGTAAGAAGTCTGAGTTTCTGCAGAGCTTTCTGCCATATTGTCCATATTTGAACCTTGTTTGGTAATTTTCCTTAGGGTGCCACTGCTTTCCATATATTTCAAACCCATCTCCCTATCTTTTGCATCGATTTTCCTCACTATTTTTTTGTTGTTATTGCACCAATTTCCAACAACATAGTGTCATTTGATCCTAGTCACATTGACGCTTAGATCTCTTAGTCTTGTTTGTGTTTTTTTAGTTGATTTTTCCACCAACCAGCACAGTGTTTTCAAACCTAGTTTGGGGGGGGGGGGGGGGGGTTAGGTAGTTGATTTGTTGTTAATTTTATGTTTTTAATTTCAATTTATTTCAACAATATTTTTCTTTTTTTTCAAACATGATCTAGGCTTAACTAATAAACACACTTTCACACACAAGCACACCTTAAGGGAATGACGCTTGGTTTACACCACCAAGCCAAGACTTAATTTAATTTATCTATCTCCCCACATAGAGGAAAAAAACATCTTGTTTATCTCCCTTCACCATTTTCATGTCACTTTTGACTTACAACCATTGCATCACCAAGGTGTTTGTCGCAGAAACTCTTAGGCCTTCATCCCTATTTTCCACCTGTATGTATTACTCCTCCTCGCAGGGTTCCATTTCATCATCTCCCGAGTCCCCTTACTGACTCTTCTTCTGGTTCATATGATTCCTCATCCGATTATGAGCCTCCTTCACTGCATACAACCATCATGTCAGGACCCACTATAGGTGTAGGAAACCAACCTGGTGTTGCCTTTGGTTTTACCTCGGTAGTCACATCTAGCGGAACCATTAGAAGAACCATTCCGGGAGATCCCATGCTACCTTTCATGGTTGGGTTAAGCCTATCGGATTTTATCCAGTCGATTAACAACCCTATAAACCACGATGCTAGTTGGCCAACTATGCCTACTAAGCTTCCCTCCGACATTCCCAAGTTTGAGGGTAATTCTGGAGAGGACCCCACCAATCACGTCCACTCCTTCCATATGTGGTGTTCATCCAATTCTATCACAGATGATTCCATTCATCTTCGGTTGTTCCAACACACACTCACTAGAGATGCTACGGAGTGGTATGTTGACCAGCCCACCACCTTTCATTCCACTTTTGCAACGCATGCTAAAGAATTCCTTTCATATTTTTAGTTACTTCTATGATACGACACTGGTATGGAGCTCTTAACCGCATTTCATTAGTCCTCTACCACTTGTCTTTCCGATCATGTCTTTAAATGGCATATAAGGAGGAGCATGTGTCATGCTCCACTCTTCGAAGACCGTGTCTACCTCGATTTGTTTCTTAGGACCCTTTTATCACATATTGCCAAATATGTTGCATCTCACTTTCCTCAGATAGAGGAAGAGGCTCTCCAGACTGCTATTAGATATGACTTGATTTATTTTCAATCTGGTTATGTCTATACCATTATACCAGACCTCCCTTGTCCTCATGGTGCCAATTCACCAGGGTCATCTCATGTTGTCAATGGTATCGTTGGAGGTATTTCACATCCTTCACCATATACTTGGCAAAGTTATGGATATCCGCAGGGGGCACCAGTTCCTCCAACACTTATCCCCCCCTGCCAGCAACGTGTATTCAGGATAAAGAACATCTTATGCATTTCCCCAACCACATCATCAGATGTCAAGGGCCAGCTAGTACTCAACTTTTCATCCAAAACGTTGCCCCCTCATCATCTTACACCTATGCACTATTGAGTGCTCCATCCCCTCAGGCATTAGCATCGTAGCCTCCCTTGCATCCTCAGCCCCAGCAACCACTACCCCCTCAGGGTCAAGTGTATGAATAGTAGGGTGTGACCAATCCCCAAAATTTGAAGAAAAATAATAAGGGGAAGGGTAACAAGGGTAACCAAGGTAATCAACCTAATGAACCCCAGGGGAACGAGCCTAACACCAACAACCAGCAACAGGGCAACCAGCCCAAGCAAAACAAGGTTATTTGTATGAACAAGTGTTGTGCATGTTGTGGTGTACATGGCCATTATACTCATGAGTGTCCCCTCTTACCCTAGATGCACCAAATGTGGGAATCCCAAGAAGATTCTAGAGGTCAACTGCCCATGCAACAACCACCTCAGAATCCTGCACCATCTTAACCGGTCGTGCTTACAAATCCTTTCCCTCAGCAAGGATTTGTTGCTACTCAACCTTAGCAAGGTCAAGCAACCCACTCTCCCAAACCTTTTGGTCCTGGTGACTACTAGATCTTCATGATGAATTCTGATGAGATCAATACCTCCGATATCAACTTGCAAACTTGCTCACGTCAATATGACAAGTTATCGCCTTCATCCACAACTGAGACCAAAACCAAAGAATCTAATGAGCCTCTTATGACACCAAATGGTACGTTACAAATCCCTTTGCCTAAAGTTGAGTCAATGTTGGAGGTGCTCCAGTCATTCCCATCTCAAATGAAAGCTCTACTAACTGCTTTGGGCATAGTAAATCCTTCAGATGGTTATTTTATTGTCTTTCATGTTGATACGTCAGAACATCCTCCATTACCTCCATCTGTTGTTTTTCAGATACTAGTCTGAGTTCATAATGTCATTATCCCCCAATGCATTATCGACGAAGATGCATGCACTTACGCTATGTATGTTATTGTTTAGAAGTGACTTGAGTCACCTAAACTATCCACATCCACCATCACTTTGCATGCTGGGGATGGTCACTCTTCCCAGCCTCTTGGCATGTATTGCAATTGTCCAGTGACTCTTGTGGGAAATAATTTCCATGTAGACATCAAGGTTATTGATGCCCCTCTAGATTACAACATTCTCTTGGGTCGTAGTTACACTTATGTCATGTCATCCGTTGCATCTGCGATTTTCCGCAAGATGTGCTTCCCCCATGAAGGGAAGATCATCACTATCAATCAGTTGACGTACTACAAGCCGTCATCCTTGACCTCCCATGAATCCATTATCTCATTGATGTCTGACAAGTAATCTTCCACCCCTCTCACTAGTGTTTCACCTGGACTCTACAAAGATTCCACCTTCTTGGGTACTTTCCCTAGTCCTCCCCCTTCCATCTCTTAGAATATCTCTTTGAGTGTTTGCATGTTACAACTGTGATGGGCTACTCAAAAGTATTCTGGTACCTATGGACAACAACGAGCCTCTCAACACCCTATTTTTATCATCTAAGCCGAGAAATCTAGATCCACCCCCGTAGGACCTCGTCCATTTGTGGGTGCCTCTCCTTTCTTCTCAACAAGAACTATTCCTCCAGGTCTTAACCATCCAGGAGTTGTTCTGTAGGGACATTACCCTGTAGGACAAATAACATTTTTTTTTCCTCATCCTGGAATCTTTTTCGTCACTATCATGGCTTCATTGACTCTCCCTAATATGACTTTAGGGATCCCATTCTAGTACATTGATCCTTAGGCGGACACTCTGCTTGGTCAGCTCAAACCATATCATGCTTTGACTCTAGTTCAACCAGTCCCTACGACCCTTGTCAGTACTCCAGTTCCACCAGAACCTCAACAGGAACCCACTCCTACTACGAAAGTATCCGAACGGGGGGAAAATACAAGAGGAAATAACCTAAGGACAAGGCTCCCCAAGCTCCTATAGCCCACAAAGCTCTAAAGTCAACACCTCCATGCACTTTGTGTGAGGTTCTTAGGCATTCCACTAGTAATTGTCCTCAACTTCCTCATCTCAAACCTTTGGTTCATGAAACGTTTCCTGAGTCTAATATCAATGAGGTCCAAGTTACCTTACCGGATTCAGCCAAGGGACTTAAAACGTTGAACACAAATCACCCTTGTGTCTTGTGCGATCATTATGGTCATTATTCCCATTATTGCCCTCATCTCGACAAATTTTAGGATTGCCTCCAAGTGCTTTGCGAATTCGAGGCCACTCATAGTGGATCATATACTCATCCACCTATGGATTCTGGTACCACTAGTACACCAGAACATGGGGAATCTAGTCCCACCATCGTGATCCCTCCCCCTGGTGTCGAGATAACGGACACCACGGTCCATATCCTTTACCTATCATCATCCTTGAGATCCTTGTAGGAAAACCTCTCCGTGGTTCCAACGCGCTTTTCTATCAAACGTCACCCGGGTCTTAACATTGATAGATGTTCCATCTACTATCTCGTTGTCTACCATTTCAGATGATATGTATGTGAACCTTCTTTCTTAGGATGATGCACTAGGTACCATCGCCGCATCATGTAGTCATTCTTTCTCTCCTCTTCCCATCTTCCATTCTGATGAGGATATGGTGGAAGCTAGGTATACCCTTGATTACCCTTAGAATTAGGCAAGGGAGCACATATTCTAGAGGATTTTGAAGGCCAACTCCTTCCTATTCCTCACAATGCACTATACCTTGAGAAATTTCACCCATAACACATCCCATATTCATATTCATATTGGTGAGCCATATTCATATCGCATATCGTAGACATTTGATACCATATATTCAAATATTCTACTTTATGTCCACATAGTCCCCATGTTTGACTTAGTGGGTGAGAATGATTCTAGACCTCCTTTAGTAGTTCCTTCTCGTTTTCCTCTTCCCTTAATTCTTCACTAGAAACCATCGTTCCAAGAAGCATTAAGGACATTTTAGAAAAGTAAGGCCACTTGCCTGAAAATCACAGATCCTGATTCTGATGGTCGGTTTGTCCACTACGATCTCCATAAGATTCAGGGCCTTTTCCTCCTCTCCAAATTCACCAAAGCTCAATGTGAAAATGAATTAAATTCAAGGGAAAATGCCCTTTCATAGGAAAACCCACAGTTTTTCCATCACCCATTGCGACCAAACCGTATCTCAGTTTGACGAACCATCAACACCATTGGAAATCTCTCATTGAGTACTATAATGGGTCTTTCTTAGTTTTTAATGATTTGACACTTCACCCGGAAGCCATTTTTCTAAGAAGGGTCACTTTGCCATCTCTTAAAATTGAATTTCTTCATATGCGATGCTTGTACATTGGGGAACACCTCCCCTTAATTCCTTTCATCTCATGTGTTTATTTTCTTCATGAGTAACCATCATTTGATCATGCCTTTATGGTACCCACTGGGCCTATTCTGTGTGGCACCGTCATTGAGTCACCCTTGTATCCATGGAGTCTATTTCGCATCCCATTGTATCATGTCACAGTATTACATACATCTTTTCATACCATTCATCCTGTGTTACCCATTTTGGCCTTCAGTCATAGTGTCCACCTTCCCCTCCGGAGTCGAGTCAGTCATTGCTAGGTTAACCATGCACTTTATGCTCTGGCAAGGGAAGTCATTTGTTTGTCCCTCAGTTCCATTTTCTCCATTTTCCTTGGTATCATTCCATCAGTCACATTACTATTTTCCCTCATGCCTTAGCTGAGGATCATCATTACCTCACCTATGGAGGGCCCTCTTCTGTCGACATTATCACATCTATTCCAGAAGAATGGCTTAGAGGGTGGTGTATCTTGGTTCCAACTTCCACCCTTGTTCGGTGATCTATTGTTGAATGTTAGTTTTGTTGTGCTAAATTCAACTTCATAGTTAGAAAATAATTTCTCATCATTTTCTTTATGTGCATAGGTTTCCTTATGGGGTTTGTGAATGTAACAGGTAAATTTGTCAAGTTTTATGTCAAATTCATGAGAAAAATAACATGTAAATAAAGTGTTGAACAACAACAAACCATCAAAATGAACACTTAACATAGTGTTTTGATGAAGGAGTTCACCCCTCGTGGGCTACATATCCTTGGTCCAGCTTCCATGGCTTGGACCTTTATATTAGTTCAAATGGAAAGAAGTGTTGTTTACAATGCTCTACTACTCCTTAGACCTAGTTCAATGTGTTTAAAGCATCCAAATCCTCTAGGAATGACTCTTTTTGAGCCAAAATTGGTTGAATTTTGCAAAAGTTATGGTCTCTCCTGTTTTCCCTAGGAAAACTCCACCAAATCTAGAGAAACTCCAGTTAGCCTCACCAAAATTGGAGCAGCGCCAGATTTATCGGGCCTGCTAAAAATGTCGCCAACTGCAGGTGCTTATCCTTCTAAAAGTTTCAGGAAAATGGGGTGAACATGGCTGAGAACCAGGACTAACTTCCCTTGGGCTAGCTCCCTCCTGGTGCACTGGCTCTTGGTTATGGTGTAAGGTCATATGGTGTTGTTTTGTTGGGGGTCGGTGCTAAGCCCTAGCCCCTTACCTCCAAACCTTTGGCGCTTAACATTTAAATAGCCCTTCCATTGCATACATGTTAAGTCATATGGTTGCAGCATAGTGGTAGGCCTTGGTGCTTGTGTGGACTAGGTCGCAGGTTCAACTCCACTGGCTTGCCGAATAACATTTTACACTACGTGCCAACCTGCTAGGCCCTTGGGGAGGAACACGTGGTGGTCTCTGGGCTTGCCATATGTCACCTACTCATTGGTCCTCCAACAACCAATAAAAAAAACCAACACATCAAATTGTGGACCAATCATAAAGTGCCACTTGGAGTGACCTCATTCACTGTTGACCAAAATTTGACTTGCACAGTCACTTGTCACGTCAATAGTATGGACTGCTGACTGGGCAGTGACTGTAAAGTTTTTTTTCAAAATTCTTCTATTTGGCAAAGCAGATAGATGTCTCTATTTTTCTCATACGAGCTTTGTTTTGAGTGAAACGAGTTGCATTGGGATAGTATCACCGAGACAGGCATGGTCATTTAGTTTTTTAGCGATTCTAAGAACTTTGATTTTTGAGCTAAATACTGATCACCTGATCATTCCTCCCCACTGGAAGCCTTTTGGACCCCAAAATATACTATCAATATTTCAGCAGGTGATGTTACATCTCCCTCACCTTCTCAATCTTCATCCATTTGGCCTTAGAAAGATTTTTTCCCTTGAATCCCACTCGAAGATATTTGACATTCCCTCTCTTTGAAGTTATGGTTCTTCTATCATGTATGAGATATTGCTAAAGTTCATCTAGATATTCTGGTGAGAAATCATCTATTGATGGCAGCTGAACATGCTCTCCTTGATCATCAATCAAAGGAGGCTCAAACAATCTCAAATTCTCAACATTAACAACCAAGTATATTTGCATATAAGGAGGCAAATCTAGCTTAAATGAATTGTTACCAATCTTTTCTAGAATTTTAAAAGGAACATAATGGATTGGCTTCATCTTTTTACCTTCTCCTTGAAGTCTCTCTTTGCTAATATATAACCAAACTTCATCACAAACTTGGAATTTATGATCGACACGATGTTTGTCATGCCTTGCCTTGTAGCTGCTTTGACTCTTTTCAAACCTTTCTTGAATTGTGTGATGTATCAACTGAATTTGCTCAATGAACTTCCTTGCCTTATCTATGTCACTATGGCCATCAATAGCAACATCTTTCTCAAATATGAAGTCCAATGGCGATCTTGGCAAGTACCCAAAACATGCCTCAAATGGCGATGTGTTTGTGGAAGAATGCTTTGCCCTTTTGTATCCATGTTGTACGTCATTAGAGAACTCTTGAGGTCTAAAATGGGCCTCCTAAGAAAAATGTACAACAAAAATAAACTTTATAAGAACCAATAGGATCCAAGATTATGATGTCAACCATGGGGGATGATTCACCATTTTTTTGGGTAAAAAAGTAAAAAGATTAAAAAATAATAAAATAATAAAACTACTTTTTCAACTTGTATTTTTAGCTTATCTCCCTAAGGTTTTAGTCAAATTTTGAGCAAGAATCCTTGTTGGATGCAAAATCTAATTCCTCATCCAAGGAGTACCCATGTTGCATACTTTTGATGGACCTTGCTACATGAAAATGAGAAATACATGAAAAAACATGATTGAAATCACGTTTTTCATGTATTTCTCATTTTTCATTTAGTAGGGTCCACTGAAAGTATGCAACATGGGTACTCATTGGATGAGGAATCAAATTATGCATCCAACAAGTGTTCCCGCTCCAAATTTAAGTAAATCCATAGAAATATAAGTTGAAATAATGAGTTGAAAAAGTAGTTTTTATTTTTTCTCTCTAAATTTTGATGATGTAATCTAATCTTATTTTATTATTTCCACTATTATTTTATAATTTCCTTATGAGGCCCATTTTAGACCTCAAAATTCCCCTGATGAATGTTTTATGTTGTTGTATGCATGTTATATGTAATGTAATTGTTCATCCCACAACTTTGGATGTTTGCTGCAGTATCCTCTAAGAAGATGAATGACTATCATGATGACCACCTCGGTTTGTCCATCTGTTTGCGGATGAAAGGTTGTACTCTTCTTCATCTTAGTTTCCATCATGTCCCACAAGTTTGACCAAAAATTCCCAACAAATCAAGAATCTCGATCACTTACAATGGAAGTAGGAAGACCAAAATGAACCCAACATTTTGAAAGAAAAGTTGAGTTGTTTGTTCATATATAATTTTATTTTTACATGGCGTTAGAATACAAATCTTGTTGAACCTATCTACAACTGCATACAAGTAAAATCCATTGAGATACTCTCCCATGGACGTGAAGGTACCGGAAGTGGAATGTACAATCCTAGTTTCCTATTGCTAGGTTTACTTATTGCACACAAAGAACATCCCCTAATGAAATGAGATACACTATCAAACATGAGTGGCCAATAAAATAACCTTTGGAGATTCACTACTATAATGACTACACCAAAATGTCAAGCAATCAATTAAGTGTGTGCCTCTCTTATGATATTGTTTTTTTCTCCCTATGGAATACATAACTTTCCCAAGTGATACAACGAACCATTATGTACATGGTAATATAACTCTTCAATTTGGTTTCCTTGCCTCAAGCTTGCATACACATCTAGCCATTATCATATGCATATTACTCAATGTAACTTTCATGCAAAACAGAATTTTGCTTGAGTATAATAGATGAATTTACAATAGGCCTAGAAAGCATATCAGCTACCTTATTGTAGATTCGCTTTTTGTACTTCATAACCAAATGAAAATGTTGTCAAAAACCCATCCATCTGAAGTGTCATGATTGTTGCAACTTTGACTGTGACTGTAAGTACTGCAATGGTTGACGGTCAGTATGGATAATGGTCTCCTTCCCCATCAAGTAGTGTTTCCATTTTCTAACACTTTGTACCAATGCATAAAGTTCTTTGTCATAAGTGGGATAGTTAGTCACAACACCATTAAAAAATTCAGAATGAAATGAAATGGGCTTACCATGCTACTTGAGAACTGCTCCCATGGCATAATCACTAGCATCTGTTTGAATCTCAAATGGCTGTCTAAGATCCAGAAGATCCAATACTGGTGTTGAACTGATCTTTTGTTTTAAAGAATTAAATGCTTTTTGTTGTACATATCCCCAATGGAAGAATTCCTCAACACTATTCAATGCATGTAGCGGAGCTGCAATGGAAGAAAAATTATCAATAAATTTCCTCCTGTATTGTGCTGCCCCTAGAAATATTCTTACCTATGTAACTGTATTGGGCTTGGGCCAATTCACAATGACCTCAACATTAGAGGGTTCTATATTTATCTCACCTCCTCCAACAATGTGTCCCAAATACACTAAAGAAGTCTTGCCAAATTCACACTTCGACATCTTTAAAAATAATTGTTCTTTTCTGAATACATCAGGTACTTTGTTCACATGCATGACATGTTCATATCTGGATTTGCTGAATGTGAAAATATCATCTAAGTAAATAATGACAAAATCATCTAGAAATGGTCTCAATACATCATTCATAACTCTCATGAAAGTAATTGGAGCATTGGTAAGACTGAAAGGCATAACAAGCCACTCAAACAAATGTTTTTTAGTTTTAAATGTGGTTTTCCAAATGTCCTCTTCAACTATTTTAACTTGATGATAACCACTTTGTAAGTATAACCTAGTGAAATACTTTCATACCTCAATTGATCAAGTAAATCATCAATTCTTGGGAGTGGATAATGATTCTTTACCATTATCTTATTCAGTGCACGGAAATCCACACACATGCACCAAGTCCCATCCTTCTTTGGCACCAAGACAATTGGTGAACCACATGGCAAAGTAGATGGGCGTATGATACCTTTGTTCAGAAATTCTTGATTATGCTTCTTGATTTCCATGCTCTCCATGATTGACATGAGATACATGCCAATGTTTGGAAGTGGAACATCTTGCTGCAGCTGTATCTCATGTTGAATTCCCCTATTGGGAGGTAACCCATTTGGTTCCTGAAACATCTCGCCATGCTTTCTTACCATATCAAACAAGTCATATTTTAACTTATCATCACAACCTTCAAAATATTCATAATCTATATCATTATTTTTCTTGATCATGAGAAGCAAATTTTTTTTACTTGCATTTACTAACCTCTTCATCTGTGTTGCATTAACCAAATAAATGTTTAAATTTTTGCGATGGGCTCTCAAAATATACTCCACTCCATCCTTGAGAAATTGATATTTGTTCTCATGGCGATAAAATACTACTTTCCTGTCTTACAAATATGGGCTTCCCAAAATAAGTCCTGAGATGTCAAATGGAACCACATCTAACTCAACTTCATCAATGAAATTTATAGTAACGGCAAACCTGAATAAGCATTTCCTTGTAACCTGTAAATTTTCGTTATTGACTATCCAACACAAAGGATATGGATTATGATGAGGTACAGTTTCAAGGTTAATATTTTTGACCAAGTCTTTTGAAATTAAGTTCGCTTGTGACCCACTATCAAATAATGCATCAATATTTGTATGGTTTGAGATCACCATTACATGGAACAACTCTATCCTTCATTCTTCATTTGGAGTATTGTTGTGACTATGTGAGGAACTAGTGCTTGCTATAGCTTCATTTCCCTTTGTTACCATGGTTTTAATCTTGGTCTCATCACTGGAATCGGATCCAAGACCATGTTGTGTGGTAGCGGTTGTCTTTTGTTTCCCCTTATTATTTGGCTTCTTCGGCCTTAGTTCGGGATGTATTTTCCAACTGTGGCCTTCATCATTCCCCTATTTGGAACAATGTTTGCAGGTAATTTTCTCCCCTTCTTTCTTTACACTTCCATTCTTTTAGATATCATTTTGGGATTCAACTGCGTTAAGTAAGATCATTCACGTATGACCATTTCCATGAGAGGTAGTCGTAACTGACTAATTTCTCATGATTTTTGAATAGTTCACTTAGCACTCATTGCATCGGGTGATGCTCACAGGGGTGAAGAAGTGGGATTGAAACTAGTGAAATGTGGAGAACGAATCACATAGCATCAATCTTCACTTCCGGGGCTTGCACCCGGTAACCAGGACTTCCCAGGAGGTCACCCATCCCAGAACTCCTCTGGCTCAAGCGCGCTTAACTGTGGAGTTTTCCCCACAATCAAGCCCACTTAGCTTGCTACCCCATTTGCAAAACCTTAGCAAGTATTGTGCCTCATGAACCATTCAAGTAGAGATCCCTTGACTCTTTTTGAATTTAAGTATGGGGGTTTTACGCAGTGCATTATATTAGATATCATTTCGGGATTCAACTACGTTAAGTAAGATCATTCACGTATGACCATTTCCATGAGAGGTAGTCGTAACTGACTAATTTCTCATGATTTTTGAATAGTTCACTTAGCACTCATTGCATCGGGTGATGCTCACAGGGGTGAAGAAGTGGGATTGAAACTAGTGAAATGTGGAGAACGAATCACATAGCATCAATCTTCACTTCCGGGGCTTGCACCCAGTAACCAGGACTTCCCAGGAGGTCACCCATCCCAGAACTCCTCTGGCTCAAGCGCGCTTAACTGTGGAGTTTTCCCCACAATCAAGCCCACTTAGCTTGCTACCCCATTTGCAAAACCTTAGCAAATATTGTGCCTCATGAACCATTCAAGTAGAGATTCCTTGACTCTTTTTGAATTTAAGTATGGGGGTTTTACGCAGTGCATTATATTAGATATCATTTTGGGATTCAACTGCGTTAAGTAAGATCATTCACGTATGACCATTTCCATGAGAGGTAGTCGTAACTAACTAATTTCTCATGATTTTTGAATAGTTCACTTAGCACTCATTGCATCGGGTGATGCTCACAGGGGTGAAGAAGTGGGATTGAAACTAGTGAAATGTGGAGAACGAATCACATAGCATCAATCTTCACTTCCGGGGCTTGCACCCGGTAACCAGGACTTCCCAGGAGGTCACCCATCCCAGAACTCCTCTGGCTCAAGCGCGCTTAACTGTGGAGTTTTCCCCACAATCAAGCCCACTTAGCTTGCTACCCCATTTGCAAAACCTTAGCAAGTATTGTGCCTCATGAACCATTCAAGTAGAGATCCCTTGACTCTTTTTGAATTTAAGTATGGGGGTTTTACGCAGTGCATTATATTAGATATCATTTTGGGATTCAACTGCGTTAAGTAAGATCATTCACGTATGACCATTTCCATGAGAGGTAGTCGTAACTGACTAATTTCTCATGATTTTTGAATAGTTCACTTAGCACTCATTGCATCGGGTGATGCTCACAGGGGTGAAGAAGTGGGATTGAAACTAGTGAAATGTGGAGAACGAATCACATAGCATCAATCTTCACTTCCGGGGCTTGCACCCGGTAACCAGGCTTCCATTCTTCTTTCCTTTCCATTTTCCACCCTTCTATTTCTCCTTACCCTTGAATGGCTTCTTCTTGCTACCCTCTTCATGAATGTTATTTCCTTTCGCTTCAAGGTGTGTGGCTTGCATGCATACCTCATCTAAATTGCTTGGATTAAACATAAGGATAGTGTGTTTTAAGTAGGAATGTAAACCCCCAATGTATTTCAATAGAGTATCTTGGGAATTCAAGTTTACTCCTAACAACAAAGCCCTTTTCCTAAACTCCTCAGTATAGCCTTGAACTGTTTGGCCCTTGAGTTGCCTAAAGTTTTTCCAACTCATAATGGCTTTCTTCATGTAGGCTAAAGGATAAAATTGTAATTTAATTGAAGGAACAAATTCAACCCAAGAAATGGATATCTTACCATGAATTCACATTTCCTCTTGAGTCTTTTCTTCCCACCAAACTAGTGCTGCTCCTTCTAGCCTCAATGCAGCCAACTGGATCTTTATGTCATCTTCTTAAAGGTTCTGAATCCTGCAATAAACCTCCAATTATTGAATCTAATTGTCTAACGTCTCGGCATTTACCTCACCATTGTACATGGGAAGTTCAAACTAAATGTCCAATTTAATGGAGTTTTTCCTTTTGGGGTTTGTGAATGAGTATGAACAATTTTTGTGGTGAAAATGGAAGATGATTCTATTTGTGATGATGAGGATCATGAAGATGATGAGGAAGATGATGAATATGGTGGAGATGGAGGAGGATTTCCTCCATTACCCTTTGAATTCTTCTTTTCATGTTTTTTATCTTTTGATCTTCCCTCTCCATGTGGAGACTTAGAACTCTCTTTCCTGGTATTCCTCTCTTAATAGAGGACTCTAACCATGTCAGTTAAATCATAGAAATATTTCTTGAATGCTTCCTCTTCTGAAATACCTTCAATCTCTCTTGCTCCAGACATGATGGATTTGGATTCAAGCTCAGTTTTGGTACTGGTTGTACCTCCTCAATCTCAACTGAAGGTAAAACTTGAGGTGCTTCAAGTGCAGCTAGGAATGAAACTCTGGGTGGAGATTGTGACCTTGTGGCTCTCCTTCTTCTTTTCATAACCTCAGTACTTTCAACCAATATTTTCCCTTCTCCTCTCTGCAACTTTAACCTTGTAAGCATCACAAATTTGCAACCATTACAGCCCTACTTGCACAAAACTCAAGAAAATCAAGAAAATAACTTGGCTCTAATAACAACTTCATTTGTTGTTGAATATTAGTTTTGTTGTGTTAATTTAAACTTCATAATTAGAAAATAATTTCTCATCATTTGCTTCATGTGCATAGGTTTCCTTATGGTGTTTGTGAATGTAACGGGTAAATTTTTCAAGTTTTATGTCAAATTCATGAGAAAAATAACATGTAAATAAAGTGTTGAACAACAAAAAACAAATATATAGTAAACCATCAAAATGAACACTTAACACAGTGTTTTGATGAAGGATTTCACCCCTCCTGGGCTACATCTCCTTGGTGCAGTTCCCATGGCTTGGGCCTCTGTATTATCTCAAAATGGTAAAAACTGATGTTTACAATGCTCCACTACTCCTCAAACTTGCTTCAATGTGTTCAGAACACGTAAATCCTCTAGGAATGACTCTTTCTGAGCCAAAATTGGTCGAATTTTGCAAAAGTTATGGTCTCTTAATTCTTCCCTAGTGAAACTCCACCAAATCTGGAGAAACTCCAGTTAGCCCAGCCAAAATTGGAGCAACCCCAGATTTATCGAGCCTGCTAAAACCTTTGCCAACTACAGTGCTTATCCTTCCGAAAGTTTCGGGCATATGGGGCACATGTGGATGAGAACCAGGGCGAACTTTCCTTGGGTTGGCTCCCTCCTAGCACGCTGGCTCTTGGTTATGGTGTAAGGTCGTATGGCATTGTTTTTTTGGGGGCCGGGGTGAATCTCTAGCCCCTTATCGCCAAAATTTTAGTGCTTAACATTTAAATAGCCCTTCCACCACATACATGTTAAGTCATATGGTTTCGGAATAGTGGTAGGTCTTGGTGTTTGTGTGGACTAGGTCGCGATTTCAACTCTATCGGTTTTCCAAACAACATTTTACATGGCACGCCATCCTGCTAAGCCCTTGGGGAGGGACACATGGTGGCCTTCAGGCTTGCCACACATCACCTTCTCATTGGTCCTTCGACGACCAATAAAAAAAGAAGCAAACACATCAAACTATCGACCAATCATAAAGCACCACTTGGCATGACCTCATTCACTGTTGACCAAAATTTGACCTGCACAGTCACCTGCCACGTCATCAGTACAGACTGTTGATTGGGTGGTGACTATAATTTCTTTTTGCAAAATACTTCTATTTGGTAAAGCAGATACAAGTCTCTATTTTTCTCATACGAGCTTTGTTTTGAGTGAAACGAGTTGCGTTGGGATTGTATCACCGAGACGAATGCAGTCATTTAGGTTTTGAGCGATTTTGAGCACTTCAATTTTTTAGCTAAATACTGATCACCTAATCATTCAGTGCCTTGGATCAAGTAAAGGGAATCATTGGTGCCCTTTCACTTGATTGTTTCATGCTCGTGATTCTTACACTTGATGGTCCAGTGATGCAACAGATTGTACCAGTGTTTCCTGGGTGTGGGTGAGATGTTTCAGACCTCATGAGGGGGTCGCCCTTCAAGTGGTCCCCCACATGCCCAGATGCCTTCATATTATGTTATAACCTCATATGCAGTTCCACAGATTTGATGGGTTCAGTTCTTGCCGCTTGCAGCATTCATAGCATGCATGTCTCCTTCAGATGATCCACTCAATTTGCAGAGCCCTTTCTTGTTCAGTAGGGCTTCTTTGGTTGTTCTACCCTCCCTCCTACCCATGTTTTGAGGGAAGGGCCATTATATATCATGTACTCAGATGTTATTGTATTCATTCCTAGCTCATGTTTTTCCAGGCACATTATGTAGATGGGATGCATTGTATTATTTTCTGTCTCATTTATGCCAGCGTGTCATGTACCATTCAACATGTACTTTATTGCTCAGTTTCATTTTCCTGGGTGCATTATTATTTTTGTACTAAGTTATCTCAGCAGTTATAGGTATGCCTCCCATGCCTCACTAAGATCCGGTACCACAACATAAAAGGATACTTACATTGGTATCGCCCCCTCTTTCACTATCCTCTTTCGATTCAGCTCCATTGGTCTCTCTCTCTCTCTCTCTCTCTCTCTCTCTGAGTCCACTTCGTTGTCTAGTGATTGTGTCCTTACAACGTACTTTGGTCATACATTTTTCTCCTAATGCTCATACATTGGGGGGCAATCCATTATCACCAAAAATTGATCATCTAGCCATAATTTACTAGATGGATCAAAGTACACCATGTAGGGCCAATTTTACCATAGTAAAATTTCTTTCACTGTGAGAAATTACTTAATAAACCACATTTGTTAAGTCATTTATAATTAAACCCATGAAGAATAATTAAATAAATCACTATTTATTTAATTATCTTCTAGGAATAATTAATTAAACCATTGTTTAACTAATATTCCTTGTCATATTTGACCCAATTATGAGAAATAAATAAATAAATCATTAATTATCTTATTTTTCTCTAGGAATAATTAATTAATCACTAATTAGTTATTATTCCTTGTCAAAATTGAGTAAATCACTTAGGAATACTTAAATAAATCATTATTTGTTTATTATTCCTTAACCATATTTCTTGAGATGATAAATAAATCATTTATTTATTTATTATTTCTAAATAAAAGTTTAAATGCTTTTTCCCTCCAACCAAATATAATAAAATATTCCAAAAGGTTAATTATAGAATTTGGTTAATAATATTTTATTATTCCCCATTATTCAAGAATAGCCTAATATTTTGTTATAAATAGAAGGGTTTTACATTCATTCTCCACTTTTGATAATTTTCATTGTTGCACTCACTATTGTAGCTTTGATTATTATCATTGTCGCACACCATCTTCTTTTTCATTTGAGTTCTCATTGAGCTCAAGCATTTTGTCTGTTGGGTTTTACACATTATAGATGAGAGAGACTCTACAAAAGTTGAAGATATTAAGGATACCTAAGAACCCATTCCATAGAGGGGGACTGGTAACATTATTTGTTCCCTTTACATGTTTTTTTAATAAAATATATTCTTTATATATATGGTTTCCATTGGATTATTGGAGTTATTTGTGCTTAGTTTACTATTTCATTCTATTATTTAACTATTTCTATTTCATAGATAAGGTCTTTGGCAGGTTTTGTTTCTATCATTTGTTGCAGATCTACATTATTTAATAGTTATTTTTATTGTTAGGGTTATTTGACGTCCACAACCTAAAGTAGTTTCTTTTCGTACACCTTCAAGAAGAATACTACATAACACTAAAAAGCCACCACTAAAGTGCCAAAAGATCCAGACAATGCAAAGTTTATTGTTTCCACACCATTGTTGCCGGAAAGTGTTTTGTTTGAGGGCAACTTGTTGGCCCATATACTGAATCTCAAAATGGAGGATCTAGACCTTGGGGACCATGATACATTTCCACAATTGGCATTGAACAAGTACCTCAAGAAGGTCTACCATGAGGAGTTGGGCGTCATTCACCTTGAATCAATGAACTGGGTGGTTGGAGTTGGGGGTGTGGGGCTCCTAAACATGTTGTGGGTGCCACACTTCAGTTGCACCAATATTAACACCATCTATGTGTGCCAATTTTTGATGCTAGTACGCAATGGGTGCCTTTGGATGGGAGAACCCATCCCGATCACCAACAAGATGTTCATCATATAACGTTACTTCCATCCCAAGAAGTGGACCCTACAAAGGCTTTTGTAGGAAGGTTGCAGGAAAATAAGTTGGTTGACCAAATGAAGGGCAAATTTGGTCTAGTTAAGAAGTCATGTGGTTACTCTATTCAATCCATATCAGATTGCGTGGTGCAATTTTTTTATGCAGATATTAGTTGGTAAGATCATGAGAAAGTTTCACGCAGATGAAGTACCAGCACTAGTTGTCTCTTCGCTGCACAGTGCACGAAAGGAGTCTAGTATAATTAGGCTCAATATTTATGTAAAGAGTTTCTAGAGGATTGCAAGGAGGCCCATGATGAGAGAAAGGTGTTTCACTATGCCTGGTTGTTGTTGTTGATTTCTTTAGTGGTGTGAAGGATGCCCGAAGAGAGAAAATTCCCTCAGTAGAACTTGGACCTACTGGAGGCACTGAAGTTCACTTTGCTAAGGACTACTAAAGACCCTGCGCATGTAATGGAGACAAAGATATTCTGGGCTTTGTTTGAGACAGAAGTAAGAATGGTAATGAACCAACGGCCAAGGTTATCACCCACTTTGCATGTGCAGTATGCTAATATCATTGATTTTAAGGAAAATTTCCATAATCTGCATATTCGCGCAAAGAAGGATGCCAGAGGCATATGGCAGAATCTTCCTTACTTGGTTGCAAAGGAAGATATAGTAGGGATTATCAGAAAGTGGCCAAGTGATTGGCTCACCCCTTCTGTTGTCAGTGCAGATACCAGTGTTATGAAACTAGCTCACAAAAAGATAGAAAAGAATTATCAACGCCTTAGAAATTAGCCTCTTTAAGGGAGAAACCTCCTTTACATTACACAAATGAAAAATTCTTGGATGATACAAATGACAAGACCTCCTTTATATATATAGGAGTCTAAAGGGTCATAATGTAATTAGATCTGACATAACAATAATAATGTAAGGGCACAACAATAACAATAGTGGGCTTCTATGGGGAACAATAATAACAATATGGGGACTACATGGGAAAAACAATATAATAAGGGGGTTGCACTAATAGTATAGGGACCTAACATGCCCCTCTCCTTCAAAAAGAGTTGTCCTCAATGATTGAGTAGTTCAGGATGCTTTTGTATAAATTTCTCGTCCTCCTATGTGGAATCTTCAGCAGGTAAGTTCTTCTACTTGATGAGATACTCCGAAATTGATCAATTCCGTAGTTATTAGGTTCTTATTTCCATGACTACTTCAAGTTCCAATATGATTTTTCCTTCCTCATCAAGTTCCAACAATATTGCTTGAATTGGGAGCTTGTCACTCATAAACTTCTTTAAGCATGAAACATGGAAAACTGGGGGCACTCGGTAAGATGCAAGAAGCTCCAATTTGTATGCCATAGTACCAATCTTTTTCAGCACCTTGTAAGGACCATAGTACTTTGGTGATAATTTATTATCCTTCTTAGCTTGCTTGAGGAACATTTGTTTGTATGTTTGTATTCGTAGAAATACCCAATCGCCTAAATCAAAACTTATTTCACTGCAATGTTGATCTGCCTATTGTTTCATTCGATTCAGTGCCAAAGTGAGGTTATCCTTTAAGAGTTGGAGAATTTTTTGTTGTTGAGTGTCTACCTTAACACCTTCATGAGATACAATATGACCCAAGTATTCCACCTCTTGTACTCCAAGGAAACATTTGGAGGTTTTTTCATATAATTGTTTCTCGTCCAATAGTCTGACCACTCTATCAACATGTTGAACATGATTCTTTCAAGACTTGTTGTAGATTAGTATATCATCAAAAAATACTAACACAAATTTTATAAGGAAGGGTTTGAAAATGGAATTCATCAAACCTCGGAATATAGAAGGTGCATTGGAAAGGCCAAAATGCATGACCAAAAATTCATAATGACCCTCGTGAGTTCTAAATGTTGTTTTCATAATGTCTTCAGTCTTCATTCTGATTTGATGATATCCCATATGAAGGTCCAACTTGCTGAAGTAAATTTGTCCATTCAATTCATCCAATAATTCATCAATGAGAGGAATGGGAAATTTATCTTTATAGTGAGCTTGTTGAACTCTCTATAATCCAGACACATGCACCGTGATCCATCCTTCTTGTGCACTAATACTAATGGATCAGAGAAAGAACTTTGACTAGGTTGAATTATACCAGCCTCTAGCATTTCTGCAACCATACGTTCAATTTCACTCTTTTGTGCAAAGGGATATATGTAAGGCCTAATGTTTGGAGGAATGCTTCCTAGAAAATGAATAGCATGATCATGATCACAAATAGGTGGGAGGCCTTTGGGAGTCTCAAATACCTTGGAATGGTTGTCCAAGACTTTTTGGAGATTTGGAGAAATAGATGATTTTGACATGGGAACCTTTAGCAAACATAATTGTGCAATTACGTCACATTATTCTTCCTTTAGAAGCTTTTTCATGTTGTTAGAGCTTATTATCTTTCTTTGTTTCCCTGCGATACCCCTTAATTCAAATTCCTTTCCTTCTAAAAAAAAATTCAAGAAGAGTTCTTGAAAATTAAAAGTTATCATACCCAAAGATAGTAGCCATTGGACTCCTAGTACAACATTATCACCACCCATTGGAATGGAAAGCATTGGACTATTCAAAACATATTCTCCCATGTATAGCTTGATATTATGGCACTTTCCAGAGAAATTTATGGTTCTTCCACTTTCAACCATCACTTGAAACTCTTGTGTTGGATATAGGAAGCAAATAAATTCCTTCGCTATCTTACAATGAATAAAATTATGGGTACTGCCCAAATCAATCAACAATATTACCTTTTTCTTCTTGATATGTCCTTCTATCTTGATAGTTTGAGGAGTGGTAATTCCTGCCAATACATAATAATATATGGTTGGATTCATTTCTTGATGCTTGATGTGATCTTTCACTCCTTGAACCTTTTTCTTCTTGATATGTCCTTCGATCTTGAGAGTTTGAGGAGTGGTAATTCTTGCCAATGATTTATAAGATATGATCAGATTCATTTATTCTTTATTTGGGGTTGGTTCCTGGTGTATATGATCTTCTTTTGATGTTTCTTGATCCTTTTCTTCCTCCTCTTCACAATCTATGTAAAATAATTTCTTCTCAGCACACTTATGACCATTAGTGTATTTTCTATCACAAATGTAACAAAGCCCTTTTTCTCTTTTTTCATCCAATTTTTGTGGTGTAAACCCTTTAGGTTGTGGAAGGATAGGAGAAAAAACACTTCCATATTTATAGTTGTGAGTGGTAGGATTTCTTGTTTCCATAATTTAGCTTTCAATTTTTCTTGCCAACCTGAATGCCTTCTCCAATGAATCAGGTTCCCAAAGACAAACCTCATGTTGAATGTTATCCTTTAAAGTCCCTATGAAGACATCAATCCTTTGCTTCTATGGAATAATCATTTACCATTATATTCAATTTTTGGAAGTCCTCAATGTGCTATGCCATTGAACCCTTTTGTTTGAGATTTATCAATTAGCTAAACAATGTGTCGCTCTTTGTATCCTCATAATGTGCTATCATTTCCTCCATGAAAATTGACCAAGTGAAAAGTGTTTTATGAGAACAAAGCCCTTTATACCATAAAAATTGATTCGATTCCAAATATAAAGATGCAATATGTACCTTTTGTAACAGATGTACATCATGTAGATCAAAATATTGTTCCATCTGTAGTATCCAATTTACCGGATCCTTGCCATCAAACTTCCTCATATCCTCTTTTCTTGATTTTATGAGCTTGATCTTGAAATGACTGTAACTATGTAATTTCAGATCTCCAAGGTCTTATATTGCGAGCTATCATAGTCCTCTATGTCCTCTTTCCAATTCTGCCAGTCTGATTGAAATTTGATTCTCCAAGAAAGAGTTATTCTGAATCTCCCAAGATGACCTTCTTATATACTTTTTCAGTAGAGCGGACTTTTACAAATTTCCACATGTCACTGTTTTGGTCTTTGGACCTGAAAATAATATACCAAAAATTATAGTTCATCCTCTTTCTGTAGCTTCTTACGAAATTTCAAGCTGATGCTCCAAGCGAAAGTTATGACGATTTTCTCTAGGTCACTTGTTAGGATGTAATTTGGGAGCCTGCAGAAACCCTAAATTTCTTGGATTGTATCCCCGAAAATATAGATAAAAAAGATTTGTAATTTGGGTCTGAGCTCCAACACTATTTTAGCTAAAATGGGTTTTAATGTCATAGTCTGAAACTTTATATAAAACAAATTATAGCGAAAATTCCAGGATGACCTGTTTGAGATGGAATTCTGTAGCTTGCAAAAACCCTAACTTCCTCATATCATATCTCCAAAAATATAGTGAGACAAGATTTTAAATTCGGACCCGAGGATCAGAACGATTTCAGCTCAAATGGGTGCTTTATTTAGCTTTTGAAATGATATAGAAAAAGCATTATAGATAAAATTCCACGATGGCCTGTTTGGCGCAGCGAAACCCTAGAATCCAAAGCTCTGATACCAAATGTTATGAAACCAGCTCACAAAAAGATAGAAAAGAAAGATGATACAAATGACCAGACCTCCTTTCTATATATAGGAGTCCAAGGGGTCATAATGTAACTAGAGCCGACATAACAATAATAATATAAGGGCACAACAATAACAATAATGGGCTTCTATAGGGCACAATAATAACAATATGGGGACTACATGGGCACAACAATATAATAAGGGGGTTGCACTAATAACAATAAGGGGTTACACTAGTAGTATAGGGACCTAACAACCAATTAGGGTGTTGAAGGTTCAACAGTGTAGACCACGACAGTAGAAAAGAAGGAGGCACATAAAGATGCCACTCGAGAAAAGGTTGCACAAAAGAAAGAAGTTGTTGCGAGGGAAAAAGAAGTTGTTGCGGAGGAGAAAGAAGCGGTGGCCAAGGAAAAATAAGCAGCACAGGAAAATATTATGTCGCAAGCTACCATTGATGTCGACAAGTTAGACACTGAGTGTACAAAGGTGGAGGAAGAAATAAAGGCAGAAGAAGAAGGGGGTGCAAAGTTGGAGCCCCCCTTCATTGTCAAGAAGAGGAAGAAGAGGACTTCCACAGGGCCACGCAAGAAGAAAAATTTCGACAAAATAGCGGGCGTGATGCCTTTGGTCCTCACATAGGGGGACTTGGATGAAATTGGAAATGTGGTCTGTGATGCGAAGACGGACCTCATGAGCCACTTTTAGCACAGTACCAACAATACCTCAATAAGGTATAGCAGGGCCTGCAGGACTTGCAGGTCAAAATAGATCTTATTCAAGCGAGCACTGGACAAGCAAGTGTGAAACAAGCAAGCCTGAATCAAGAGAGCAGGTCAATATTGGATGCAGAAATCACCGTGGATCTCTTCACCATTCAACTACTAGAAGGGTCCCTACACGACAACTCAACCGAAGAGAAGGTACACCTACTCCAAATGGAAAACCTGAGTTTGAATCTAGTCGCACTGCCCATCCAGACTCTGCACGAGTTACACCAAGAGGTGTTAGACGAACTCCGGATATGGGAGCAACGTGCACTGCTAGTCATCAATGAAGTAAAGTCTAATAACCAATAGAACTTTTAGGAAAAGGCGCAAGCCCTCAAGGAAAAAGAAGAGGTCACAGCGCGAAGCCAACAATTGGAAGTAGTTATTTCCCAGGCCCGTAGTGATTTTCCAGAGCTCAAGATCTCAGCAAGAAGTGGCCTCCATGAAGAATATTCAAAATTTGGCTGCTGCAGTCAAAGAGTCTAAGGACGAAATCAGTCGAGTAAGGTTTGAGTTGCAGCTGCAAATCTCTAAGTTACAACTAAAGCTACATCCCACTACCCCTGCCAAAGTCCGAGAGTAGTGCGAAGCTGCTATTAAAGAAGGAATTACCACCTTGGAAGATGTAGTCAAGGGCTGCACAGAGCTATTTGAGCAGGCCATGGAGTTATGTACCTCGCTACAGGAAGATCCAACTCTACAAAAGATTGCAGTGGGCATCAGGGACTAGCAGAGACAATTTGATAAAATCCTATCAACATCGTGGACCTTAGCACTAGTGCAAAGGTTCGCTATATTGTAGGAAGGAAATCTAATTCAGACTAAAGCTAATGAGTTGCATTGCAAGGAAGCGATTATCTCTTCAAGGACACAGTCGTGGGAAGATGAGGCCGGCCAGTTGACTCTGTTAGTGTAGAGCAAGCTTAAAGGGATGTAGCAGACACAAAGGACCATGGGCCTTGTAGTTGAAGGCCCAACCATTGAAAAATTGGTCGAGGAAGTGCATCAAGCTGCTACATAGGTATAACAGACCTGTAGGTGTTAAAGATTGATTTCAGTGAGATGCAGGTGAAGATCGAGGCACCACCAGTAGAGTGACTCAAGGGCAAGTCATGAAATTGTGTTCAGGACCTGTTAGGACAGGGTCCTTGGGGTAAATTTTGTAATCAATCTTGTTAATTATGTAAATTCTCTGCATTTTAAGAAGTGGAACACGAAGTTCATAGGAGTCAAAAGGGAATTTAGTCCCTTAGTTTGTTAGAATATAGGATGTTTTGTGACTGCCCATGGTTTGCGAACTAAGGTATTGTAATGGAAGAAAATATATAAAGGAATCATAGCGAGTCATAGGAAGTAAGTAGATAATTGAAGATCGTTGTATGGGAAAATATTCTGAGGCAAAAAGGTATGTTTTCTGTACATAGGTGAAGGGTAATGCTCCTACTTTTATGTGCGTGAAGACCTTGCATGGTCCCCTGCAGCTGTGTGCATAGGGAAGAAGAGTCTATAACATAAGGATTATATCTAATAGAGACTATTTTGGAGACTTATGCAATTTATGTGCATTCACTCTGTTTTCTACAATTATATGAAGAAACACTTAATTGGTGCGCGAAGGTAGTAGATCTGATAGTTTACATGATGGCATGAATGTTTAAAGTGTTCGCGAATGGTTAGATTATGTTTTCTATAAGTTGATGTGATTTCTGTATTTAAAGGGTTAGGTTTCGTGAAGGCCAGGATAAAGCCCTAGAAGTAACAGAAACCCATCCCACAGACCTCTCGATGCAGAAACCTGGTTCTGTCATCCCCTAATACTGCTTTGTGTGAGACTGCAACCTGTGCTACGCTGGTTGTTGCCAAAAGGGCTAGCAGTTAGGGTTGTGTTGGTTGGCGCAACTAACTTTGAACCTGGGTCAAGACCCCTCAAGCCAACATCCCATAAGAAGGCTAAGAAAATTCTAAAAATATATGCTCTACTAAAGTAATAGTTATTGTAGATGCATTTAGAAGGCTGGAAAAATCTTGTTTAGGCTTTCTCCATGCTTAAAAAGGTCTCTATATGGACTCAAACTAATCTATGTCTACATCACTAAAGGACTTGGATCTACAAAAAATTCCAACATAGAGTGCTCAAATCAGAAATTTGATGCTTCCATTGAGTTTAAAACACTAAAAAACCCCTATTTAGTCTCTTCTTGAGCTCCAAAAGACTGAAAAACCACCAAGTTATGCCTCCTAAAAGTTTTTTGCTAACTATCTTGCAAAATAGAAAAACTAGCTAACCATGCAACAAACTTGTTCCTTTTGGCAAACCTTTAGGCAACACTTTCTCTAAGGACTAGCATTGGTTCCATCACAAATTGTGCAATTTGTCGTCTCTTTAAAATGAACACTTGTGCCCAAAAAAATCACCCTTAGAACACAGGCATGTGGGCTTACATGTGGCCAGGGGCTAGCCCACATGCCAACCCCTCTGGTTCTGGCCCTTCACCATGTTAATCTTTGGTTATGGATCTATAATCATGATTGGGGTTCGAGCTAACTGCCTGTCCCCTCTGCCATAGTCTTCGCCCAGTGGTCGTATGGTCTAACAAAGGAGCGAGGCCTGCGGCCTATCCACCTACTCCCCTTAGCCAAACATCTCCGTTGTGGTCATGTGTGATTCTAGAGAACCGAGGCGAGGGCTTAACACCTGGCACCTCACCCCAAAAGCGTCGGCACATACGCTTCAAATAAAATTGATAACCATAGTTTGTTAAGAAATATAGTCACCACGTGGTGGTAAGTCACTTGTCCATTGTGCAGTAGATCGATGGGTTGAGCCCCACAAAGGCTAGGAGACATCCTATAAAATTTGTGGCCAATGATTAGATGCCACGTGGCACCTTCCCATTGGGGTACATGGCACCTCCTCATTGGGCCACTTCAAACACAATGACTAATAAAAATCTACCAACTTAGTTGTACGACCTTGCCACATATCACTCCCAAATTGTATCGTCTAACACCGTAACCTGCAAGGCCAGTTGGTGAAGTCAACATAAAAACTTACTAGTTAGCAACTGATTCAACCCTACAAGTTAACTTTTAACTGTTGGGAAAAAACTTCAGAACATCATAACTTTCTCATACAACATTGGATTGAGGTGATTCAAGCAACATTGGAATCAAGACGATGAACACTAGGATCTGGCATTGGTTTGGGGATATTCCAAGAACTTTAATTTTTGAGGCTATATTTTATCTCTATATTGTACCTCCTCACTAGGAATTTTTGGACCGCCAAAGTTCTATTTTTTCTCAACAAATAAGTGAGGTTACAAATCCTTCATTTTATTGATCTCAATCCTTCTTTCTTTTCTTGCCTTGGTGCCTTTGAGCCCCATTCGAAGGTACTCCACATTGCCTCTACGTGAATTCCTTATCCTCCTGTAAAGAATTGTGGCATGTTGCAATTATTCTAACTATTCAGGAGAAAAATATTTAATGGATGGAATCTTAACATTCTCTTCATGACCATCTTCCCTTGGTGGCTCATACAATCTTCACCTTGAATTATTTCCTTGCTGAAACTAAACTTGATCTTACACCTGGAAATCATAAGGAACTTAATATTTACCATGCATTTATTTGTACTTTGCTTTGCTGTCCCCAATATGCACTTGTACTATGTGATGCACTGGTTGCATTTGTTCAATGACATGCTTGGCTTTGTCCATATTCATATGGCCATTTTCTGTAAAATCTTTACCAAGGATCAAATCCAAAAAGACTTTGGAAAATAACCCAAACAAGCTTCACATGGAAGTACTTGTGTAAATGAGTGTTTGATATAATTGTAGCACACTCAATGTGATGCAACTTCTCATCCCCAAAGTTAGGATTCTTAAAAAAATTTCCGTGAAGGAAAAACATTTTACAATATGGAATAAATTCGACTCTTCGAATTCCATTCAAATTGACTCATCAATAAGCCAAAATAGCATAACAACGCCAAAGAAAACATTGTTTCACATAAGTCATTTATTCATGAGATCACTTTTACAAAATACCCAACTATGTTGATATGCAACATTTGAAATACAAAATAAATTTAGTCTTTAATTAGACAAATAGTCCAACCATTTCTTACCCAACCATGCTAGGGAATTTTCTTTCTGCACTTCACTTCCTTTTGGAACTAGTTTAGGAATGGTTATGGCGTGTCTTACACATTATTCTACCTTTTCCTTCTTATATGATTCCATTACCTATTTATCCTTCTTTGGATGAAGATTTGGATTCTTCTTCCAACACTTTTCAATCCAATGCCCACTTACGTTGCAATGAGTACAAACATTTTTGTGATATTTTCTTGGCACACGTATTTAAACTTTGATGATAATTTTCCTTCTTGGTATCACTTCCAATTGACATATTCATCTTCTTGACTAATGCTTTCCTTTTATGGCACCTAGCTACATAATGGTTAGGTGCATGACAAAAAGCGTAAGGAAAATAATTCCACATGTTATTCAAATCATCATGTTGGTTGTAATCATAGAAAGTCTTTGAATAATCAATATGCATATACCTCTTATGGTTATCCTTTGGCTTATGAGTCTGGCAAGGAGAATTTGATTGACGAGGATAACTTGACTTAGTTCTTCCTTTGAAGTGCTCATCTCTCTTTGGAGATGTCTTTCCTTCAACATCATCATCATGACATGATTCACCTTTAGATTGCAGGATTTCTTTCTTCACAAATTTCACACTTGAAGAATTCTTTGACCTTGCATCTTTGGAGCATTCTCCAACTTCTTCTTGGACATATCCCAATCCTTCATGTTGAGGTTGTTCTCTTACCTCAATGAGATTAATAATTCCATGACTATGGATTCCAAGACCCTTACCATTATATCCCATTTTTATCAACAATTTCCTACCAATACCCTTGTTATGTTTCTCAAATGATGCAAAAGAAGCATGATCATTATCGAGAGAATAAATTTAATAAGAAGTATATTTTACCTCCTTTTATGCTTGTGAATCTTGGTCCTCTTCTTGAAGCTTAGTCATATCCTCCTTCTTCTCTTTTGTATATGAAGTGGTAGATGAAGACTCAAGAAAACTACTCTTGTGGTTTAACATATAAGCAGTGTTCTTCATCTAGAAAAGGGTACAATCACTAGTCATTCCATGACAACAAAATTTTTGAGTGATGAGTCTTTGGATAAGATTATATAGTGAAACATTCCCTAGTTTTCTCTTCAATGACATTCTGCAGCATAAAATGCAATTTCTTATTTTCATCCTCTACTGCTTCTAGCAATATCCTCAATTCCATGTTCTCCACTTGGAGAGAAGAATTCATTTCTTCCAATTCTAAGAGTTTTTCATGCTTAAAATTTTTACCCATACTTGAAATCTGGTCAAAGCCTGCTCTAATACCACGTGATTTGAAAATAAAACTTCGATCATCCTTTGACACTTTGCAAGTATGATAAACTTGGGTCTTTAAGGTAAAATTAATTTTTCAACCTCTTCAAAGATGAGTGGTTAAGTTTTCACATGAATTTAAAGATGAAAAAAATTCATGTGCAACTCAATATGATAAACATACAAAGAAGAAACAAGTAAGTGATAACAGAGTTCACCCCTACTAGGCTATGTATTCGGGCCCTACTCCAATGCTAGGTCGTTTTATTGATCTTAGTAGCAAAATAATGCAATGCCCATCTTTGATTGTAGAGTGGCACTATTTATCCTGCAAAGAAATGTCTTCTATAAAGAACTCTCACTCAAAAAGATGATTCCCTACAACAATTCATGATTATGTCAAAGAAAAGGATTCTCTCTTAATAGGTCCTTGTACTCAAGCTAAGATCAAAAAGCATAAAAATATAACTACTTCACAATGAAGTTTTGAAAATATCATTTCCCATAAAAACACTGAGAAACCCTTATCTAGGCTCTTCTTGAGCTCCAAAAGACTAAAAAATCACCAAGTTATGCCTCCTGAAAGTTTTTCTGCTAACTATCCTGTAAAATGGAAAAACTAGCTAACCAGGCAATGAATTCATCGCTTTTGGAAAACCACCAGGTGACATTTTTGCTCAGGACGGACACTGATTATGTTAGCTACCTATACCAATAGGTTTCATTTTTCATGATTGGCATGGGAAGTGCCAATATGATCTACTTTGGTGATTCAAAGATCTCATATTCTGATGGAAGACACACATTTACATTTGGTTGATGCTGTCCTATTTCCTAATGGGTGATCCAACAGCCTAAGCTGGGTCAGGCCATGTTTCAATTTTTGTTATAGATTAGAGAAACAAGTCTGTCCAAACAGTTCAATCCTGGCAGACAAAGTAGTTAGGTAGAGAAAGGAGGTTCCCAACTGTTTAATCTGGGGCCTTGGAAGCAATAAGGTTAGCCTTAGATAGGAAATCAAAAGAAAAGCCAAAGGAAAAGAAAAGGCACCTAAGGGTTTGCAAGTCCAAGTGCACCCTCCCTGAAGTAACAAAAAATGCTAGGAAATAGGCAGGGTAGGCAGTGGAAGGTTGCAGAAAGCTAAATCCAAGGACATCACTTGGAACAAATCAAAGTGGCCACCAGCAGGAAAGGCAAGAGCAGTGGCCTAAGTGGCAAAGTGCTAAAGTCATCACTAACTTCCCTCATTCCCCTCGAAGTTTCTTACTAACCTCCCATGAGCACTGCAGGATCTGCCTGATCAGTCCTCCTTATACTCTTCATTTGTACAAATTTTATGTCATAAATGACTTCTTTCTTTGAAAAGAAGCCACATTTCTTGTGCAAAAATTCTTTTCATTTTGATCTACTTCCTAACTAAGTTTGAGTCCCAAAAAGCTTAGTAAACACCATTTCCCATTCTCATTCCCCCCAGTACTAACTACTGACTGTATCTACACTAAATCCCTTATGTTTCCCTTCCCCCTACTATTATAACACCATGGTGTATAAACCCCTAAACAGGTATAAATATCCCCCCTTTTAGCACTATAGCTAAATAAATTTGTTAAGGGAGACATTAGTCCACCAGGGACTATGGTCAACCCTGTCATGGGATTACTCTAACCTCTGGTTAGAGTAATAACCTCCCCCTAATCCATCATCTCCCCTCTTTTCTTAAAAAGAATTTCATCAAAAAACCTCTTTCCCTCTGCTTAAACCCACTTTTAACCTTTTTTCCCCCCACAGATTAACTCATACCCTGAAATAACCCACAAAAACCCCAAAACCTATAGTCCCGCACCACAAATATTAAATTGAATATTTTAATAGTTGGGCGGGACCCAACCCGAAACTGCGCCTTTGACCAAGAGTGCCCGCCAACCGTTGATCGTCCGCCGCCCCCGATCCAACGGTGGGCGGTCAATCTCAGATCTCGACCCGTCGCCCTTTAACGTCCGGGGAATGGCGGTATTGGGGGCCGTACCCAGGACGCGTGGCAAGCGGCGGGGTTGTTCGGAGCCCCCCTCCCCGATACCGCCTTTGCCCAAAGGTGGTGCGGGGAGACCTCTTACCACCCTCCCCGATACCGCCCCTCCTACACGTCAACCACACGTCACCATGATGTCATGCCACTCCGCCCGCCCCCGCGCCCCGTGGCCCTCCACGTAGCTCTGCCACCGCCTCCGCCCGCCACCGTGTCCAGCCACGCTGGCCTCCAGCTCAGCGTCCACATCACCCTCCGTACCTCGGGCCCGCCATGACGTCATGCTGACATCATTGGCGAAAAAAGCGTCAATGACCCCTTTTGTCCAAATTTGCCGTTAAAAACGCCCAAACTAGCCGTTTGTTGTCATTTTCGCGCGAAATGGACGTAGCCATTGTTAACCTGTTCACCGCGAAACTGCCTCAAAGCCATCAAATTCGAAGTTACGGCTACCACAACCTGTCAAATCAGCTGCAGTGAGCTCTCCCTGTTCGGCCCGAAGGCGTTCCGTGCTATTTTTCCAGGTATTCACCACAAGTTCCTTGTTTCGCCCCTATGCATACCATTTCTATGCGAATTCTCCAATAAGCATTATTCAAATCCTAAATTGCACACTGTCTACTACTTGATTTGCAATTAAATCCACCCACATTGCCCCAGCTCCATAGAATTGATACTCGAACGATAATTCACGGCTTGAAAATTACAAATTTAGCTCCGAGTTGCCCGGCATTGTTCCCTTTTGCCGGGTGGAGGCCCAAGGCTGCATTTCACCAAACTGAAGCCCGCACACCCTCTGCAATCATCCTCATCAATTCACAATCCCTGTGAATTTACCAAAAAATAGCAGAGACAAGTCTGCCAAGCCTTCTTATTCCACTGTGAAGAAAATTTCAAGCATTATCTATAGCAAGCCTGTCACTTAAGCTTTGAGGAACCTTGCAAACCATTGCAATCACCTTGTTTAAATTCAGACTACATAATGGCTGCTCCTGCACCCACAGCCCTCAGTGTTGCTCCTATAAATGCACCAAATAAAGACCTGGAGTCCTTGCCTCTTGCTGACAGGGACTACCTCATCCAAGACTTTGTGGGTAACAGGGACTATTTGCAGACCTTCAGGAAATTGAGAGATGACTACCTGAATGGCAAGGATACATATGGGATATGGGAATCAAATCTACCACACTACTGTCTCCCCTCTGTCAACATTTTTCTAGAGGTTATCCGCCTATGTGATGAAAATTATGATGTACAACACAGAGCTATTAAGTCTCCATCTGGGAGCATCCTCTTTCACATTAATCCTGAATCCATCAATAAGATGCTCAACTTTGATCAAACTGAGCTGCTGTCCCTTTTTCTATGAATTATCTGCTGGACACTGGTGCCAAGATGACCAGTGAGGATATTCAGAAAATCACCAAGACATTTATGAGGCCTGAATGCCAGCCCACAGGGCCACCTCCCTACTTGGATGTTTATTTTACTGAGGTAGGCAGACTTTTGTTGGACATGATTGCTTATGTGTTGGGATACAGAACCAGTGAGCATGTGGATGAAACAATGCTGGTGTTATTAGCTGCTTACAGCCCAGGCCAACCCCCTGCCCGCAAATATAACTTTGCCAAGTTCATAGCTAACAAGATTCATGATCAGTTGTGCAAAGTAGACAGACAGGGCGTCTTCAAGTATTCATCTTATATCTACCACCTTTTCATGTACTATCAGTCCGAGGTTTTCCCATGCTACATCAAAAAACTGGACTCTAAAGGGGAAAGAAGATCTGTTATCTTCTGGACATCTGTCTTTCACGAAGTACAAAATTCACCCTATTCCTATTGTGAATTTATTGATCAATTTGTATACCTTGTCTCTTGCTTATTGATGAGGTCCCCTCCTCCCAGAATATCATTTGAAATATAGAAGGTCCTGCAGCTCTCCAAGAATTACAAAATAGGTGATTGGTACCTATATGAGGATCATACAGTCATCAGAGTCTATGGTTGTGAGCTCTGTCCATACAGGCTCCCAAAATATGTGCCCATGAGGATATTTGCCTTGGAGTATTATAGGCAGTTAATTCACTCTGACCTCACTCACTTTCACAGCTCTAAAAAGAAAGCCCATCTCAAGTTCAAGCACCACTTGGGCCCCTTCATCATGAATAAAAAAGAAGGTTGGGAAGATGCTGACCTAATCCTCAAAGACAAATACAAGCTATCACACAGCTTCCGGTGGGTCCCTTACGACCCTGAAGGCTTCATTACTGCTAGAAGAGTCAAGTACAGGGTACTAGGTTATAAGCATTGCAAATATCCACACATTGAAAAATATGCCAACCAGCAAGAATGGCAGCAGGATACTTTAGTTGAAAAATTAACTGAAGAAGAGATAATGCAAAAGAATGTCAAGGTTGGAAAAGACTCTTGACCTAGATTCTGTGCAACAGGTACCCTTCAAACGACCGCACTCAGCAGGAGAAGGGACCTCGGCCACAACAACTGCACCAACCACATGGGCACCTTCTACAGCAGCACCAGGTACGGACAAAGGGAAAGGAATAATGGGTGCTGAAGAAGAAACAGTGAAAGAAAAGCCTGCCCCTTCAAGTGAGCAGCAACAAGGGCAGCAACAAGAGCAGACTCCCCCACCACAAACTGAGCCACCAACAACTCCAATTTTGCAGACCCCAGCACAGGAGGAGAGGGGTACGAAAAGAGACAGAGAAGAGTCCACTCCTGCTAGTGGATCCTCCCAGCAACCGGGGACCAAAAGGCAAAGGGTTGACTCCCCGGAGGTAGAAGACATCACTGAAGAAGTCCTTGACAGTTCAAGGAAAGACAGGGAGGGCAGCCAACATACAGGTACAAGCTTCTTTCAGCAGGAGCAAGGATTACAACTCGGTTTGGAGGTGTCCTCCTCCTCTCAGCAGAGCAAGAAGCCCAAAAGCACTAAGGCTTCTTTCAAGAAAATCAAGGCACAGAATGACTTGCTGAGGGTGGAAGTCTATAAACAATTTCTAAATGCAACACCAGCCCAGAAAGAAAGGCTAATGTCTGTATATGACATTCAAGAGGAGAAAATGATCCTCAGTCATTTCAAACCTACAGTGCCCCATCCAAAATCAGCTGCAGATTATGTGAAGACAAGGGTGGAGGTCATGGCCAAAGACATCCATCCCATGGACCAAATAGAACTCCACAAGAAAATTGGAGAGATGGTCTATGCAACCTTGGTGGACAGGGCAACCATGGCCCATGAACTAAAAGAGTCACTGAAAAATACCGACATTCAGTTGGATTTTGAAAGAATGTCCTCCCTAGCCAAAGATAACAGAATAAAATCACTTGAGGACATCATTATCGACCTAGGACATGATCCTAAGGATCCAAAGGGTGTAAGGGCCCTTATGAAGAAAAAGGAGGATGACCTCAATGCATTGAAGAAGAGGTTGAAGCTGCTGCCCACAGAACACCCTCAAACAACAGAGCTACAAAAGGAAAAGCAGGTCGATGAGCAACTGGACCTCATAATGCAGCTAAACTAGAAGGTCCTCGATTTGGAGAAAGAGCTTGAAGGAGCATTACAAGATAAGCAGGGGGAATCCACATCCCAAGCTCCTCCAACTACTTCAACCACTGCAACAACTACAGAGGCAGCAATGGCTCCCACAACAGAAGCAGCAACAACAACAACAGCTCCAGATTCCAGCACAAGCGTGGAAGAATTGACTAAGGCCATTAAATAAATGGAGCTCCAGGCAAATGAAATAAAACAGGCCAAGGAAAAATTGGCAGAACTGGATGCCAAATATGATAAATCAAAAATGACTGTTGCAGAACAAGGCAGAGAAATAAAGGCCCTAAAAGAAAAGATAAAGGCCTTAGAGAAAGAGCTAAATCTAGAAAGTTCCATGGCTGAAATAAAAAGAATTCTATGGGCCAAAATTGGCCAATCCATCACTAAACAATGGAGGTCAATTAAAACTATACATGAGCAAATGGATTTAATTGGCCAAGCACAGACAGAGATTCAGAGGGCCAAAACAGTGCTGGGAGACAGACCTGAGCAGGCCAATAGAATGATAGATTTTTTGAACAGGCAAGAAAAAGAGGAACTGGCAGCCATCGGCATTGTCAACAGAACAGAGGCTGTCCTCACAGCTAAAAAGGTGCTAACTCTCAGAAATTATGTACAAACTGTGGAGAGGAAATGCTATGAAATACAGGCTGAGGTGGATGAGTATAAACTCAAAATGGCAGCACTGCAAGCAAAGGGACTGCCCAGCCTACTAAGCGGTGCAGGAAGACTGATCTCCCGAGACCAATTTACCAACAGGATGGCAACTTATATTGAAAATCAAATCACTGCATCTGGCAGTACTTCTGAGGAAACAGGGCCTCCAACAGGACAGAGCCTATACAATAAACTTGAAGGTCTGTTTTTTATTGAAAATGAGGTAAATCACCTTTTTGAAATTCCTCCAAATTTTTACAGATATACAGAGGCCGATGAAACTTTAATAAAGATTCGAAGACATCAAATGCCTAAGGAAGATTGGTGGCAGGCAATGCTTCAAATTTTGCCACGATAGCCTCAGTTGCTCGGTCACTGCCAGCTCCAACTCACTAGAAGACAAACAACAAAATAAAGTCAGTATTCAAGGCAGCTGAAAGGTGACTCAGCACATGGACAACGACAACTAGCCCAAATGATAAGAAAATACACAAATTTTGGACAGCGTATCCTCAGCCGACTCCAACAGCCACCAAGTCAACAGTTTCTGACTATTTTGGATAGCTAAAGCACTGAAGAGTTACTACAGCAATAACTTTCTCAGCTACAAGGCTCCAGGAGTTGGCATAACATTGATGAGCCATTAACTCATTTCCTTGATATTTTTTCATGTAAATTTTGTATATATACCCCCCTTAGCAACGCATTAGGGGTTGGTGATTTTCACTCTGAGGCAAATGTATTGTATATTTTCAGATTATCTAATGCAAAGGGCTGCACCAGCTCAGGGATTTCCTGAAAATTTGATGTCTGGCTGATGACATGCGTGTTGTTACAGAATCCTTGTGCTGTCTGATGGAATAATAAGTTTTCCTCAATCTCTGTTTTGTCTTCTTATGTTATTAAATCATGCTCATGTTTCACTGATCTAGCAATAGAGAAAAGGGATAGTGCAGGATATGTTTGGTTACACCTTGTGCTCAATCTTTTATTACTGTAAGTGTTTTCTTCAGAATTAACTATGAACATGAATTCTTAATTGCTCATGTTTTTCATTAATTCTACAAATATGAATGTTATCTAGAAATTCTTCACTGCTTCTAAATAATATTCTCACTTTTTTTGCATATCAGTTTATTGGAAGATTCTTAATTGCCTTTCATAAACTGGATACATCACATTTAATCACAATTTCAAAGCGTTGTTTCTCAGACACTTATCTAGCTTTGTAGCATCACTATTGTATCAACACAGCACACCAAACAACTAAAGGACCACTGACTCCATGCCCAATGGCCTAGAACATGCTAGTGAGCACATATATATCTTGACTGAAATCATCATCCAACAAAGTCCAAAAACAAACCTTGAGCATCATAGCTAGCCTAAAAGAGTACACAAACAAAGCTAAAGCAGAAAGAGAGAGCCCTCTCTAGTCATAGGTAGGCTAGAACCTGTGACCCAAAGATTGGTTAGTGGTTACCTCGGCCGTATTCCCTTGGGAGTCAAAGGGAACAACCTGAGTGATAACATAATTGGCGACTCCACTGGGGAGTTCCTCAGGATTTTCTAATTTCTGTATATTTCTTAGAGCTGCTTCAGTCAATCTTCATGCTAGCTTTAAGATATACACAGCCATTCCAAAATCTTGTCTGGCCCTTGTAGACACAAAATATTCCAAAAACATACTCAAAAAACAACTTCAGAAGCTGGCTCCCAAGAAGAATCCGCGATATGCAAGGTCAAATCCTGACCCCAATCCACCAACTGTTTTTGAAAATCCTAATATAATCCCTAAAATCATTAGGAAGCAGCAAGGACAGGAAACTATTGCTGATTTGAGTCCTGAGACAGCTTACCCAAACCCTGTTCCAACTCCAATCAAGGTTCTATTTCGGTCTACCCCTGTTTCCCCCAGTTCACCATCTACATCTCAAAGCCCTCCTTTCACACCTCCATCCACTGCACATATTCCCTTGACCAACACTCTAGTTTCTACCGTTCCCATTACCCCTGTTGTACCAGTTGTTCATGTTATCCCAGTTATCCCTGTCAATCCTATAAATCCTGCAAATATGGCTAATAGATATGCACCCCTGCAGTTGCCTGCTAATGCTGCAGCCCTACCTCAGGACTACCAATCCAAGATCTCATATTTTGACTCCAATGGCCCTTTCACAGCAATTCAGCATGCCAAAAGGATGCAAGACCATTTTGAGAACTATGAAATAGATGATGACAGTGTTAGAATGAGAATCTTTGTTCAGAGCCTGACAGGGGATGTAAGAACTTGGTTTAGATCCCTGGCTGTAAATACCATCACAACTCCTGATGAGCTTTATCAAGCCTTTACTAACAGATGGGAGAAAAAGAAAGATCCCCTGCACATACTTGGTGAATATGAAACAATCAAACGAGGTCCTCAAGAGACCGTTTTGGAGTATTGTGCAAGATTCAACAATGTATATAATGCAATACCACAGAATTTAAGACCTCCTCCCGATTTAGCCTTGTACAAATTTCCTGATGGTTTTGACCCTGATATGGCATATCAGTTGAAGGAAAGAGCCCCTGAAACCCTTGAAGATGCCCAAAAGGTTGTTGTCACAGTAGAGGCTAACTTGATTGCCAAAAGAAACAGGGCAAGATTGGAAAAGAGAACCACCTTCAAAGAAGAACCCTCAGCCTTTGATCAAAAACTGGATGCAATACTCACTGGTATGAAGAGATTGGGTGATAGAGTAGAATCAGTTGAGAGAAAGTCATCATGGGAAGCACCACAAAATAACCCTATCAGGAATCCAAATTTTAGGAGAAATCAAAACCCAAACGTTGGCAAGGCCAGTTCTGATCCAGACATAAGACCTCCGTTCCAGGAAAACTATACTGAGGCATCCACTTCGAATGAGCAAACAGATGATACCCACATTAACCTGATGGGCCTGAATGATGAGAAGCAAGTTTTTCTGAGTCAAGAAGATCATAAGGATGATGACATCAAGCAGTTCCAAACCAGGTCAGGTGAGTCGTTTGACTTTAAACAAGGCTATGACACAGCTGTTTATGAAGTTCATAAACAATACAAGCTAAGGAGCAGAACTGTAAATATAACACAGCCTGAAAAGACAAAGGATAGCCAGCAGCCCAAAAGAGCCATAGTCACAGAGCCAAATGACACAACTGATTCAGTTACAAAGGAAGTAACCGTTGAAGAAGTCACTGAACCGTTTTCCTCAAAACAACAGCCTATGGCTACATCACCCTTGCAGCCTAATCCAAGTAACACTCCTCAAGAGATGAGTAAGAAGGACAAGCCTCAAGATCAAGATAAGAATCAAGAAGAAGACTTAGTGAACAAGGAAAAGGTTGTCATCCACAACACCAAGATCCAATCTGAAAAACCCTTTGACTTAGAAGCTGAGATTGGCAAATTGAAGGTAGCTATTCCTCTTTCAGAACTAGCCAAGCATGACATTTACAAACAACAAATCAAGAAGTCCCTACAACTTACTCGTAATAAAGATAACGTCAATGTGCTTGATGACACCCTAGAATTGCTTTTCGGTCCAGAGGTTGATGGAAAGACAACAGTTACAGGGATCTTACCTTTCTATGTCAGCCTGCATGTTCATGATAAGGTACTACACAATGCAATGTTTGACTCAGGTGCCTCTCACAACCTGATGCCAAAATCAGTCATGGAGAGATTGAATCTAGATATTACAAGACCATATAAGGACCTATTCTCATTTGACTCCAGCCAAGTTAAGTGTCTAGGCTTAATAAAAGACTTATGTGTGTCCCTTGCTCAGTACCCAAATAAAACAATTCTAATGGATGTTGTAGTTGCTCATATCCCACCCAAATATGGGATGCTGTTATCAAGATCATGGGGGGCTAAACTCCAAAGCTCCCTACAATTAGACATGTCATATGCCACCATCTCAGTTTTTGGTCAACCCAAGAGGTTATATAGAGAGTCACTTATGAAATATATGGTCAGCAGTGAAGAAAAACCTCAAAACTTTCCCATATATGTTGTCCATTCTGACATAGACTCCTATATTCTCTTCAATGATAATACAGGTCCCACAAATGATGAAGAAAACCAGACACTCAAACAAGATCAGCATATAAATGAAGAAACTGCTGTTCAAGAAATAATGATTGAGAAATCAATTAACAAAACTGTTCAAGAAGGAAAACCAAATGTAAGCCAAGATCTTAAGTTGTTGATGCTAACTCCCATAACAGTTGACAATTCCTCCCTTAACCAAGAAGTCCTCTGGTTTCTCGAATTCGATGGGTCAGTCAACAAATTAGGAGCAGGAGCAGTGGTTTGGATACATAATAAACAAAACAGTCATGCAAAAGGCCGAGCCTATAGGTTAAACTTCAGGTGCACCAACAATATGGCAGAATATGAAGCTCTCTTACTAGGCCTCAAGCTAGTAAAATCCTTACAAGCCATGAAAGTTTCAATCCTAGGAGACTCAGACCTAGTTATCCAACAAGTAAAGGGTAATTTTGTCACCAATGACAAAAGACTGAGATCTTATAGATCTGCTGCTGCTGAAATACTAAATTCCTTCACCGAATTTCAAATTACCAAAATTCCTAGAACCCATAACCTGCATGCTCATAGTTTGGCCACATTTGCAAGCACTTGTAAACTACCTTTTGAACCCCAGCATTGCTTTACAGCTGAGATAAAACACAGACCATCTGTCCCAAACAATGTCAAGGATTGGCAAGTGTTTGAGGATGATACACAAATAAACAATTTTTTGACTTTGCAGCAAGAATTTTCAGGACTAAACATTGATACAGAGGCTGCAAGTGATTCACAAATACTAGATGAACAGTATCAAACAAATATTTCACCCAAAACAGCAAACCAAATGCTACATCCAACAATTTTTGACGAAGAAAACATACAAGAACTTAAACAAATCAGTTGTGAGGAAATAGCTGATGCTGAAGCTGAAGTTATACAATTGAAAGACAATTTTCTTCCAACAGGCCTAGCTCCATTAGAGGACATGTTTGACTCAAATGATGTCCCTAGCAAACCAAAATTGTAGCCCCTTAATGCTGCCATTGAAGAATGCAACATTGGAACTATTGAAAAACCCAAGATAATTAAATTGTCTGCATCTTTACCACCTGATCAGAAACCTAAATACATTGACCTCTTCAAAGAGTTTCAGGATGTCTTTGCATGGAGCTATGAGGATTTAAAATCCTCTGACACCTCTGTTATCCAACACACCATTCCCCTCAAGCCTAATCAAAAGCCATTCAAGCAAAAATTGAGAAGGATAAATCCCATGCTTCTCCCTTCAATTGAAAAAGAGGTACAAAAAATGTTTAAAGCTGGCATCATAGCACCAATCATATTTTCTGAGTGGATTTCAAATTTGGTCCCTACAAGAAAGAAAACTGGTGAAATAAGGCTTTGTGTGGACCTAAGGAACTTAAATCAAGTGTCTCTAAAAGATAATTACCCCTTACCCAAGATGGATCACATCTTGCGAAGAGTAGTGGGGGCCTCAAGAATTTCTTTACTTGATGGATTCTCAAGTTTCAACCAGATCCTAGTTCACCCTGATGATCAGGACAAAACAACATTTACAACCCCATGGGGAACCTTCAAATATGTCAAAATGCCTTTTGGGTTGAAAAATGCAGGAGCTACCTTTCAAAGAGCAATGGATATAGCATTTGCCAAAGAAATTCATGATTTCCTTGTCATCTATTTAGATGACCTCGCACCCTTCTCAAAATCTGACCAAGAACACTTGAAGCATTTGAGACAAATATTCTTAACATGTAGGAAATATGGCATTTCCTTAAACCCCAAGAAGTCTCTGTTTGGTTTGGAAGAAGGTAAGCTGTTAGGTCACATCATTTCAAAGGATGGCACTAGAATTGACCCAGACAGGATACAAGCTATCTTACAAATGCCCCACCCAAGAAACATCAAAGAATTGCAAGCCTTCTTAGGTAAGATCAACTTCTTAAGAAGGTTTATCCCAAACTTAGCAGAATTGATCATATTACTAAATAACATGCTTAAGAAGGATTCAAAATTGAAATGGACAGTAGAAGCAAATCAAGCTTTTGAAGGTATAAAATTGGCCCTTACCCAAACCCCAGTCTTAACAAATCCTCAATTTGATAGAGAATTCATCATTTTCTCTTTTGCCTCCCAGCATACTATTGTTGCCGTTTTATTACAGAAAGATGACCAAGGAAATGAAAAACCCATTGCTTTCTTTAGTAGAGCTCTTAGAGATGCACCTCTGAAATATCAGATCATGGAGAAACAAGCTTATGCTTTGGTCAAGGCCATTAAAGACTTTAGGATTTACATCCTATACTCCCATGTTATAGCTTATGTGCCAAGTCCCATTGTGAAAGACATACTCACTCAAGAAAACTTAGAGGGCAGAAGAGGAAAATGGATTGCCAACATCTTGGAATTTGATATTGAAATAAAACCTACAAAACTGATAAAGGGGCAAGGTTTGGCCAGATTAATGACAGAGACAAACTTCCAAGCCTTAGACATAAACCAGTTGGACAATGAATCGGAGCTGGCGACTCCAAAGATCAATGTAGCCTTTGAACAATCCCCTTGGTATTCTGATATATGTTATGTGTTACAAAACCTGTGTGCTCCCCCAGGATTGTCCAGAACTAAATGTAGGTTCCTAAAAATGAAAGCTTCAAAATTTTGTGTCATGGGTGGCAATTTGCTTTGGAAAAACCATGAGGGTATATTGTTAAACTGCTTAATTGAGAGTGAGACTAATAAAATCATTGAAGAATTTCATGCAGGTGATTGTGGTGGACACTTGTATTGGAAGTCCACTGTGGATAAAATACTGAGGGCTGGTTACTATTGGCCCACCTTGTTCTCTGATGTTAAAAAGTTTTCTACCTCATGCCACAAATGTCAAATATTTGAGGGAAAGAAAAAGTTACTGCCACTCCCTTTGAGGCCTATTGCAACAGAGAGACCGTTTCAGCAATGGGGCTTGGATTTCATTGGGGAAATTCATCCCTCATCCTCAGGCCAACATAGATGGATCCTCACAGCCACAGACTACTTCACCAAATGGATTGAAGCCATCCCATGTAGACAGGCAAATGATTCAACAATCATTCAGTTTTTGGAGAATAACATATTGTCTAGATTTGGCTGCCCCAACAAGATAATAACAAACAATGCTGCTGCTTTTAGATCCAAGAAGATGGTGAACTTCTGCCACAAATTTCATATTACTTTGGGCCATTCCACTGCATATACCCTCAAGGAAATGGCCTAGCTGAATCATCAAATAAAAGCCTTGTGAACATCATAAAGAAGGTGTTGGAAGAAAATAAGAAGAATTCGCATAAGAAGCTTGTGAATGCCTTATGGGCAGATAGACTAACAACCAAGAGGTCCATTGGGGTCAGCCCATATGAGTTAGTTTATGGATTAGAAGCCAATTTTCCTTCATCACTAGGGGTCCCTGTCATGAAGTTACTCCAAGAAAGTCAAGCTGAGCCAAATGACATGCAAAGAAGGATCAATCAGATAATATGTCTGCAGCAAACCAGAGATCAAGTGTACAGCAGAGTTCAAATCCTACAAGAAAAGCTGAAAAAAGCCTTTGACAGAAGAACTAAGGTTGAAGATTTCTTCATAGGGGACAAAGTGCTTAAGTGGGATTCAAGAAGAGAAGACAAGGGTAAGCATGGCAAATTTGACTCCCTTTGGAGAGGGCCTTTTGTCATACAAGCACTACAGGGAAATAACACTTATTTTTTGGAAAATTTGGATGGCACTGACTTAGGTGAAGGTCCTGTAAACGGCAGGATGTTGAAGCACTATTTCGACTACTTTCAATGTATATAATAGGGTTTCCCCTTCTGTACATAATCAGCTGTATATATTTTCTTTCAGCATATAAATAGTTCAGTTTGAGAAGTCACTATAAATAAGCAGAAAGGGGCTTTACATGCCAGAAATTCCACAGAGGTAATAGCCTCTAGTTTTGAAGTACAAAGAGAGAATTTTCAAATTTTGGTAAGAACAGATCAAGGGCCAAGGCATTCTAACCTGCTGTTCTTGGTCTTTCAAGAAGAAAAACCATCCCCAAGTGGAGCCACTGTTAGCTACCTATACCAATAGGTTTCATTTTTCATGATTGGCATGGGAAGTGCCAATATGATCTACTTTGGTGATTCAAAGATCTCATATTCTGATGGAAGACACACATTTACATTTGGTTGATGCTGCCCTATTTCCTAATGGGTGATCCAACAGCCTAAGCTGGGTCAGGCCATGTTTCAATTTTTGTTATAGATTAGAGAAACAAGTCTGTCCAAACAGTTCAATCCTGATAGACAAAGTAGTTAGGTAGAGAAAGGAGGTTCCCAACTGTTTAATCTGGGGCCTTGGAAGCAATAAGGTTAGCCTTAGATAGGAAATCAAAAGAAAAGCCAAAGGAAAAGAAAAGGAACCTAAGGGTTTGCAAGTCCAAGTGCACCCTCCCTGAAGTAACAAAAAATGCTAGGAAATAGGCAGGGTAGGCAGTGGAAGGTTGCAGAAAGCTAAATCCAAGGACATCACTTGGAACAAATCAAAGTGGCCACCAGCAGGAAAGGCAAGAGTAATGGCCTAAGTGGCAAAGTGCTAAAGTCATCACTAACTTCCCTCATTCCCCTCGAAGTTTCTTACTAACCTCCCATGAGCACTGCAGGATCTGCCTGATCAGTCCTCCTTATACTCTTCATTTGTACAAATTTTATGTCATAAATGACTTCTTTCTTTGAAAAGAAGCCACATTTCTTGTGTAAAAATTCTTTTCATTTTGATCTACTTCCTAACTAAGTTTGAGTCCCAAAAAGCTTAGTAAACACCATTTCCCATTCTCATTCCCCCCAGTACTAACTACTGACTGTATCTACACTAAATCCCTTATGTTTCCCTTCCCCCTACTATTATAACACCATGGTGTATAAACCCCTAAACAGGTATAAATATCCCCCCTTTTAGCACTATAGCTAAATAAATTTGTTAAGGGAGACATTAGTCCACCAGGGACTATGGTCAACCCTATCATGGGATTACTCTAACCTCTGGTTAGAGTAATAACCTCCCCCTAATCCATCATCTCCCCTCTTTTCTTAAAAATAATTTCATCAAAAAACCTCTTTCCCTTTGCTTAAACCCACTTTTAACATTTTTTCCCCCCACAGATTAACTCATACCCCGAAAAAACCCACAAAAACCCCAAAACCTATAGTCCCGCACCACAAATATTAAATTGAATATTTTAATAGTTGGGCGGGACCCAACCCGAAACTGCGCCTTTGACCAAGAGTGCCCGCCAACCGTTGATCGTCCACCGCCCCCGATCCAACGGTGGGCGGTCAATCTCAGATCTCGACCTGTCGCCATTTAACGTCCAGGGAATGGTAGTATTGGGGGTTGTACCCAGGACGCGTGGCAAGAGGCGGGGTTGTTTGGAGCCCCCCTCCCCGATACCGCCTTTGCCCAACGGTGGTGCGGGGAGACCGCTTACCACCCTCCCCAAAACCGCCCCTCCTACACGTCAACCACACGTCACCATGACGTCATGCCACTCCGCCCGCCCCCGCACCCTGTGGCCCTCCACGTAGCCCTGCCACCGCCTCCGCCCGCCACCGTGTCCAGCCACGCTGGCCTCCAGCTCAGCGTCCACATCACCCTCCGTACCTCGGGCCCGCCATGACGTCATGCTGACGTCATTGGCGGAAAAAGCGTCAATGACCCCTTTTGTCCAAATTTGCCGTTAAAAATGCCCAAACTAGCCGTTTGTTGTCATTTTCGCGCGAAAAGGACGCAGCCATTGTTAACCTGTTCACCGCGAAACTGCCTCCGAGCCATCAAATTCGAAGTTATGGCTGCCACAACCTGTCAATTCAGCTGCAGTGAGCTCCCCCTGTTCGGCCCGAAGGCGTTCCGTGCTATTTTTCCAGGTATTCACCACAAGTTCCTTGTTTCGCCCCTATGCATGCCATTTCTATGCGAATTCTCCAATAAGCATCGTTCAAATCCTAAATTGCACACTGTCTACTACTTGATTTGCAATTAAATCCACCCACATTGCCCCAGCTCCATAGAATTGATACTCGAACGATAATTCACGGCTTGAAAATTACAAATTTAGCCCCGAGTTGCCCGGCATTGTTCCCTTTTGCCAGGTGGAGGCCCAAGGCTGCATGTCGCCAAACTGAAGCCCGCACACCCTCTGCAATCATCCTCATCAATTCCCAATCCCTGTGAATTTACCAAAAAATAGCAGAGACAAGTCTGCCAAGCCTGCTTATTCCACTGTGAAGAAAATTTCAAGCATTATCTACAGTAAGCCCGTCACTTAAGCTTTGAGGAACCTTGCAAACCATTGCAATCACCTTGTTTAAATTTAGACTACATAATGGTTGCTCCTGCACCCACAGCCCTCTGTGTTGCTCCTATAAATGCACCAAATAAAGACCTGGAGTCCTTGCCTCTTGCTGACAGGGACTTGTTACACTAAAAAATGTCACCATGGCTATTTACAGTTAGTATGGCTCTATCAACAGTCATGCTGTCCTCTTAGGAAAGTCTTATGCCTCTGCTCTCCATGTCAAACTCCAAAAAGAGAGAAAGTCTTTATAAATGTATTTATCTCTGGGTACGCAGGTTCTCTCAACCTTACCTGCGGGTACGCACCCAATGTTCACAAAAGCTGCGTCTTTGGACGCTCTGTATGTAAAGGGGCAGGTGCGTCCCCCTGTAAAGGTTAAAATGCGCAAGTTTCATCTTTAAAAAGTCACTTGTGGTCATTTCTAGAGCATTCTAGAAGGTTGTTCGACGTGTATTGAGCGCCTCCAGATGGTTCATGCACTCCTACCAAAGAGGAACTTATCCCATCAATAAGGGAGCTATCCCATCCAAAGAGGGGATTATCCCATTGATGGTGGACCTGATTAACTTCCTCTTGAGCACTATAAATACAAGCATTGGGCCAGAAGGAGAAGAGGTTGGAAGCTATACATTTCTAAGGGTAGATGCTGCAGGAATTAGGACTCCCATTTAGAAGCTTGTGAGGAGAGATTGCCATCTTTGCTTGTTCTATTTGGAAGTGGGTGAGCTTTGTCAAAGTAAAGGAGAACTCTTGATGGACCCTGGGAGGGACTTGCACAACACCAAGGCTCAGGTTGTATTTGTTCCTTTTGTTACCTATTAATGCAAATGAGTCCATTCTTCTCAATAACTTGTTATTTATGAGTTGTTTCATGTACTCCTTGGTCTATGTGTTAAATATGTTTTATTCTATGAGATTATCAAGTGCTATTTAATCGTTTGATTGTTAGTGTATGCAGGTTTCAAAGTGAAGGAGGAGCTCATCTGGATCAGTGAAGTTGGACTGCTACAACAGCGTTGGACTACAGGTAGGATCTAAACACTTGATTTCCCATATAGTAAATGCATGTTTAGAGAAGGATTGCTCTTGTTTGTCTTGTTTGTCACTAGAGAGTCTTAGGCTCCTAGGGAGGTTGGTTGTGTCCGCACAATCGACTCTTTCCGCCTGACAGGACTACCTCATCCAAGACTTTGTGGGTAATAGGGACTATTTGCAGACCTTCAAGAAATTGAGAGATGACTACCTGAATGGCAAGGATACATATGGGATATGGGAACCAAATCTGCCACACTACTGTCTCCCCTCTGTCAACATTTTTCCAGAGGTTATCCGCCTATGTGCTGAAAATTATGATGTACAGCACAGAGCTGTTAAGTCTCCATCTGGGAGCATCCTCTTTCACATTAATCCTGAATCCATCAATAAGATGCTCAACTTTGATCAAACTGAGCTGTTGTTCCCTTTTTCCATGAATTATCTATTGGACACTGGTGCCAAGATGACCAGTGAGGATATTCAGAAAATCACCAAGACATTTATGAGGCCTGAATGCCAGCCCGCAGGGCCACCTCCCTACTTGGATGTTTATTTTACTGAGGTAGGCAGACTTTTGTTGGACATGATTGCTTATGTGTTGGGATACAGAACCAGTGAGCATGTGGATGAAACAATGTTGGTGTTATTAGCTGCTTACAGCCCAGGCCAACCCCATGCCCACAAATATAACTTTGCCAAGTTCATAGCTAACAAGATTCATGATCAGTTGTGCAAAGTAGACAGACAGGGCGTCTTCAAGTATTCATCTTATATCTACCACCTTTTCATGTACTATCAGTCCGAGGTTTTCCCATGCTACATCAAAAAACTGGACTCTAAAGGGGAAAGAAGATCTGTTATCTTCTGGACATCTGTCTTTCACGAAGTACAAAATTCACCCTATTCCTATTGTGAATTTATTGATCAATTTGTATACCCTGTCTCTTGCTTATTGATGAGGTCCCCTCCTCCCAGAATATCATTTGAAATACAGAAGGTCCTGCAGCTCTCCAAGAATTACAAAATAGGTGATTGGTACCTATATGAGGATCATACAGTCATCAGAGTCTATGGCTGTGAGCTCTGTCCATACAGGCTCCCAAAATATGTGCCCATGAGGATATTTTCCTTGGAGTATTATAGGCAGTTAATTCACTCTGACCTCACTCACTTTCACAGCTCTAAAAAGAAAGCCCATCTCAAGTTCAAGCACCACTTGGGCCCCTTCATCATGAATAAAAAAGAAGGATGGGAAGATGCTGACCTAATCCTCAAAGACAAATACAAGCTATCACACAGCTTTCGGTGGGTCCCTTATGACCCTGAAGGCTTCATTACTGCTAGAAGAGTCAAGTACAGGCTACTAGGTTATAAGCATTGCAAATATCCACACATTGAAAAATATGCCAACCAGCAAGAATGGCAGCAGGATACTTTAGTTGAAAAATTAACTGAAGAAGAGATAATGCAAAAGAATTTCAAGGAATTGGAAAAGACTCTTGACCTAGATTCTGTGCAGCAGGTACCCTTCAAACGACCGCACTCAGCAGGAGAAGGGACCTCGGCCACAACAACTGCACCAACCACACAGGCACCTTCTACAGCAGCACCAGGTACAGACAAAGGGAAAGGAATAATGGGTGCTGAAGAAGAAACAATGAAAGAAAATCCTGCCCCTTCAAGTGAGCAGCAACAAGGGCAGCAACAAGAGCAGCAACAAGAGCAGACTCCCCCTCCACAAACTGAGCCACCAACAACTCCAATTTTGCAGACCCCAGTACAGGAGGAGAGGGGTACGAAAAGAGACAGAGAAGAGTCCACTCCTGCTAGTGGATCCTCCCAGCAACCGGGGACCAAAAGGCAAAGGGTTGACTCCCCGGAGGTAGAAGACATCACTGAAGAAGTCCTTGACAGTTCAAGGAAAGACAGGAGGGCAGCCAACATACATGTACAAGCTCCTTTCAGCAGGAGCAAGGATTACAACTTGGTTTGGAGGTGTCCTCCTCCTCTCAGTAGAGCAAGAAGCCCAAAAGCACTAAGGCTTCTTTCAAGAAAATCAAGGCACAGAATGACTTGCTGAGGGTGGAAGTCTATAAACAATTTCTAAATGCAACACCAGCCCAGAAAGAAAGGCTAATGTCTGTATATGACATTCAAGAGGAGAAAATGATCCTTAGTCATTTCAAACCTACAGTGCCCCATCCAAAATCAGCTGCAGATTATGTGAAGACAAGGGTGGAGGTCATGGCCAAAGACATCCATCCCATGGACCAAATAGAACTCCACAAGCAAACTGGAGAGATGGTCTATGCAACCTTGGTGGACAGGGCAACCATGGCCCATGAACTAAAAGAGTCACTGAAAAATACCAACATTCAGTTGGATTTTGAAAGAATGTCCTCCCTAGCCAAAGATAACATAATAAAATCACTTGAGGACATCATTATCCACCTAGGACATGATCCTAAGGATCGAAAGTGTGTAAGGGCCGTTATGAAGAAAAAGGAGGATGAACTCAATGCATTGAAGAAGAGCTTGAAGCTGCTGCCCACAGAACACCCTCAAACAGCAGAGCTACAAAAGGAAAAGCAGGTCGATGAGCAACTGGACGTCATAATGCAGCTAAACCAAAAGGTCCTCGATTTGGAGAAAGAGCTTGAAGGAGCATTACAAGATAAGCAGGGGGAATCCACATCCCAAGCTCCTCCAACTACTTGAACCACTGCAACAACTACAGAGGCAGCAGTGGCTCCCACAACAGAAGCAGCAGCAACAACAACAGCTCCAGATTCCAGCACAAGCGTGGAAGAATTGACTAAGGCCATTAAAGAAATGGAGCTCCAGGCAAATGAAATAAAATAGGCCAAGGAAAAATTGGCAGAACTGGATGCCAAATATGATAAATCAAAAATGACTGTGGCAGAATAAGGCAGAGAAATAAAGGCCCTAAAAAAAAAGATAAAGGCCTTAGAGAAAGAGCTAAATCTAGAAAGTGCCATGGCTGAAATAAAAAGAATTCTATGGGCCAAAATTGGCCAATCCATCACTAAACAATGGAGGTCAATTAAAACTATACATGAGAAAATGGATTTAATTGGCCAAGCACAGACAAAGATTCATAGGGCCAAAACAGTGCTGGGAGACAGACCTGAGCAGGCCAATAGAATGATAGATTTTTTGAACAGGCAAGAAAAAGAGGAACTGGCAGCCATCGGCATTATCAACAGAACAGAGGCTGTCCGCACAGCTAAAAAGGTGTTAACTCTCAGAAATTATGTACAAACTGTGGAGAGGAAATGCTATGAAATACAGGCTGAGGTGGATGAGTATAAACTCAAAATGGCAGCACTGCAAGCAAAGGGACTGCCTAGCCTACTAAGCGTTGCGGGAAGACTGATCTCCCGAGACCAATTTACCAACAAGATGACAACTTATATTGAAAATCAAATCACTGCATCCGGCAGTACTTCTGAGGAAACAGGGCCTCCAACAGGACAGAGCCTATACAATAAACTTGAAGGTCTGATTTTTATTGAAAATGAGGTAAATCACCTTTTTGAAATTCCTCCAAATTTTTACAGATATACAGAGGCCAATGAAACTTTAATAAAGATTCGAAGACATCAAATGCCTAAGGAAGATTGGTGGCAGGCAATGCTTCAAATTTTTCCACGATAGCCTCAGTTGCTCGGTCACTGCTAGCTCCAACTCACTAGAAGACAAACAACAAAATAAAGTCAGTATTTAAGGTAGCTGAAAGGTGACTCAGCACATGGACAACGAAAGCTAGCCCAAAGGATAAGAAAATACGCAAATTTTGGACAGCGTATCCTCAGCCGACTCCAACAGCCACCAAGTCAACAGTTTCTGACTATTTTGGACAGCTAAAGCACTGAAGAGTTACTACAGCAATAACTTTCTCAGCTACAAGGCTCCAGGAGTTGGCATAACATTGATGAGCCATTAACTCATTTCCTTGATATTTTTTCATGTAAATTTTGTATATATACCCCCCTTAGCAACGCATTAGGGGTTGGTGATTTTCACTCTGAGGCAAATGTATTGTATACTTTCAGATTATCTAATGCAAAGGGCTGCACCAGCTCAGGGATTTCCTGAAAATTTGATGTCTGGCTGATGACATGCGTGCTGTTACAGAATTCTTGTGCTGTCTGATGGAATAATAAGTTTTCCTCAATCTCTGTTTTGTCTTCTTATGTTATTAAATCATGCTCATGTTTCACTGATCTAGCAATAGAGAAAAGGGATAGTGCAGGATATGTTTGGTTACACCTTGTGCTCAATCTTTTATTGCTGTAAATGTTTTCTTCAGAATTAACTATGAACATGAATTCTTAATTGCTCATGTTTTTCATTAATTCTACAAATATGAATGTTATCTAGAAATTCTTCACTGCTTCTAAATAATATTCTCACTTTTTCTGCATATCAGTTTATTGGAAGATTCTTAATTGCCTTTCATAAATTGGATACATCACATTTAATCACAATTTCAAAGCGTTGTTTCTCAGACACTTATCTAGCTCTGTAGCATCACTACTGTATCAACACAGCACACCAAACAACTAAAGGACCACTGACTCCATGCCCAATGGCCTAGAACATGCTAGTGAGCACATATATATCTTGACTGAAATCATCATCCAACAAAGTCCAAAAACAAACCTTGAGCATCATAGCTAGCCTAAAAGAGTACACAAACAAAGCTAAAGCAGAAAGAGAGAGCCCTCTCTGGTCATAGGTAGGCTAGAACTTGTGACCCAAATATTGGTTAGTGGTTACCTCGGCCGTATTCCCTTGGGAGTCAAAGGGAACAACCTGAGTGATAACAGATTCCACCACAAATTATGCAATTTTTTGCCTCTTTAAAATGACCACTCGTGCCCGGAATACCTCCCTTAGAATACAGGCATGTCGGCTTACATGTGGCTAGGGGATGGGCTACACTCTTTCCCCTCCATTTTGGCCCCCCACCGTGTTAGCCATTGGTTATCGATTTGTAATCATGACCGAAGGTCAAGCTAACCACTCACCCCCTCAACCATAGTATTTTTCGGGTGGCCGTATGGTCTAACAAAGGACCAGGGGTCGGGTTTTATCCACCTTCTCCTTTCTACCAAGCCTCTCCATCATGGTCATGTGTGATTCCATATAACTGGGGCCAGGGCTTAACGTCCTCCCACTCCCCCCAAATGCTCTAACATATATGCTTCAAATAAAACCGACAACCATAGTCAGTTAAGAAAAATAGCCGTGTCGTGGTGGTAAGCTGCTTGTCCGTTTTGTAGTAGGTTGATGGTCAAACCCCGTAGAGGTTGGGAAGCTAGCCTATAAAATTTTTGGCCAATGATTGGAGTCCATGTGGTGACCTCCCATTGGGCCACATGGTGCCTCCTCATTGGGCCACTTCAAACACAACAACCAATAAAAATCTACTAACCTAGTTGTACGACCATAACACATGTCACACCTAGATTAGGCTATCTAACACTATACCCTAGAGTGTTAGCTGATGATGTCAATTTATGGACTACCCAGTCAGTAGCCCAGTCAACCCTGCAAGTTAACTTTTAGCTACTATGTAAAAAATTCAAAACATCATAAATTTCTCATACGACGTCAGATTGATGTGATTCAAGCAGCATTGGAATCAAAATGATGAACACTATGATTTGGCAATAGTTTTGGGAGATTTTGATTAATTTCAGTTTTTGAACCTATTTTTTATCTCTGGATCATTTCTAGGCATGATTTCAAAATATCTACTAAATTCAATGAATCAACAAAGGACATTGATTCAATTATTGCCACTTTTTTTACAATAATCCTAAACATAACTAGATGGTCCATGATTTAATGATCATTTTCAAAAAAGACATTGCTTTTGTCTCTTTTTCCATAACTTATTTAATTATACACTAATCTTGTTTTGTAAAATAACTCTATATAGCTTGGTTTTAAAAGAGATGTAACATACACCCTTGTGTTTTTTTTTATTTTTTTAATGTATTTATAGAAGAGAGAGATATGCAGAATAATTTTTTGATAATGATAGCACTAGCAACAATAAAATAACTTAGAAAATAGCAATATTTAGGATAACACACAAACTAATACAACTCATATTTATTTTTAGAGTTTATATTACAATGTATGATCAAAATGAGCTATACCAAGATAACCAAAATGTTTTAAAAACACAATTCAAGAATACCTATTATATCTAGAAATGTATAATTCTAATTCTAAATTGAAATATGCAAGATCATTGTAGTAATGTTATTGTAGCAGCGATACTATAGAAAGCTCTGAAATCCTTTTTTTTATCACAAACATCCTCAAATATGCACTAGACTATATATGTCAAACCAACAACGAAACCCAGCTATGATCTTAGTGTGAAATCACCTAGATAATTTCCAGACCATATCTCTCGATAATGTGGAGAATGCCATCTGCATGTGGTTTCTTCCTCACAAACCAAGAAGAAATATTATCCTCCAAAAAATGGTGATATCAAATATTAAATCCAACATATGGAATGAACTGCACAAATTTTCTTTTATAACTCTCCCAAGAAGTTTGACCCTTTTGATAAATCCATGTGGGTCTAAATAAAATCACTTTTAGTCTCCCAATTAAATATCTCATTCTTTTTTTAAAATAAAACATATTTCACTTTATAACTGGCCCTTATAATCCCTTCATTAAAAATATTAAAATAATGATAAAGTTAAATATTTGATTTAACTTTATTAATTAATAACTTCTGGGATTATCGCATCCATGATTGTTTAAATCAACGTTTTGAGCCATCCATTGTGGCTCATCATCAGGATAAATAAAAAAGATGTATAAGATGACTAACTATAATAATTATTAAATATTATTAATTACTAATTAACCTAACCTTATAAACATGTTGGCTACCATCATTCCCATTCTCTCACACCTCTACATATACATCCCGTTGAGATCTAGCTTATACATATTTTTGATCTATCCTGATGATGAGCCACAATGGATGGTTCGAAATGTTGATTTAAACAATCATGGATGCGATAATCCCAGAAGAAGAAAACACTACACAAGAGACTAATCGCACAAGCCTCAGAACAATAATTAATAACTTATTATTATTTTATTGAAAACCACCATACCATATAAAATGTTGAGATAGTCATCAAAATTGAACTCACCAATAATATTAATAATATTAAACCTACCAATTAACCCAATTGGTGCTCGAAACTAACTTACTAAAAATAGTAAGTATCAGAGAACTATCCCAAAATGATTCCAGATAGGGAATCCTACTCATAATCTCAGTGAGATTTCAACTAACCATCAAACACTTCCAAAGTTATAGATGAATTACATCCAATATTCCCTAACCCTAATCAAATAGCCTATAGGAACTAATTAATAAGCTAGATGTCCACCAACTCCACTAGTTAGGAAGGGGTCATTATATTCCACCCTTCCAAAGATTGCTTGTCCTCAAGCAATCTCAATTCTGGATGATGCAATATCTATTCATTTTCCCATGCGGTGTCCTCTACTGGAAAGTTCTTCCATTTAACCGTAAACTCTTTGATGGCCCTCTTATGAGGAGTCCTCTGTCTAGTATCAATGATGGCCTCCAGAATAAATATCAGGTTCCCCTCCTCATCCAACGATGGAAGCTTATATGAGGGAACCATGATATGACCATTTTCCTTCTTTAGTCAAGATATATGAAATACTTTATGAACCATGATGCCAATTGATAGCTCAAGTTCATAAGAATGGTCTATAAAAATTGGGTGAGTTCCTATACTCCACTCTTCTTGAGAGTAGACTGTCTAATGACAACAATATCAGATAAACCATGTCCTCAACCTAAAAACTACTCTCTATATGAGTTTGATCAGCATACAACATTTCTTGATTATGTGCCTATTGTAAATTTTCCTTAAGTGACTTCATGATGTCCTAACTCTCTTGTGGTAATACATTTGCCTTATGCACTCTAATATACCCAAACAATAGATCCATGAAGTGAGGAGCCACATAATGATATAAATCCATGAATGGTGACATCTTGATAGATATGTGATAAGTATTATTATAGAAATACTCACCAAGTGATCCAAGCTATTTATTGTCTAGAAAGAATACTTAAGATACCCTTCAACCCATTTGTTTACTATATCCATTTGACCATCTATCTGTGGGTGGTAGCTAATGTTGAGAGTGAGATCAGTCCCGCTCAATCTAAAGATATCCTACCAAAAAATACTCAATAACATGTTTTCCGCATCATTAAAAATATTCTTAGGCATCTCGTGCAACCTGAAAATCTTTGTGAAAAACATATCAGGTACCTATGCAGTTGTATAAGTCATTGAAATGGAAAAGAAGTGTGAAAACTTAGTCAAATTTTCAATCACCACATAGATGTAATATTTACCCAATACTTTAGGTAGCCTTGCGATGAAATCCATAGAGATAGATTCCCACTTCTATTAGGAATGGGTAGGAATTGAAGCAAAACAATTGAATAAATATGCTTATTATTTTTTTGTTGGAAAGTAGGATGCTCTCTAACATACTTAAGGGCTTCATTCATAAGTCATTTTCAAGTGAATCTCTCCTTTATATTCTTGTAGGTTTTAAAGAAACCTAAGTGACCAACCATAGGTGCATCATGAAATGTCCTCAATATCTTTACCTTAAGCTTTGAATAAGGCACTAGATAAATTATTCCCTTATACATTATCAACTCATTTACCACTTTATATATGTCATCATGAATTTGTCCTTCCATATCTCATGTTTCCCATGAATCTTTGACATACATTGCTGCAATTAACTCCTCTAATCAACAGAAATATCCACCAACGAACATATGTGAGGCCTCCTGGAAAGCACATGAACAACTACATTATTCTTCCCCTTGACATGTATAATGTCAAAATCATATGCTTGCAATCTACTAATTGACTTATGTTTTATATCATTTATTTCTTTATGGTTCATGAAATATTTGATGTTGTTATGATTCATTTGATGATAAACTTACGCCCAACTAGATATGGTCTGAATTTAGCCAAGGCATGTATAATGGCAAACTTATCTATATCATAAAGTGAGAAAATCCTCTCCACACCTCTTAGTTCCTTCTCTTAAAAGTGATGAGATTCTTATCCTACATCAGAACGAATCTTATCTGTTATCTTGAAGAATCACACTCCAATTCAAAGGGCTTGGAGAAATTTGTTATTTCCAACACAATGCATGTGGACATCACCTGCTGGAAGTGCTAAAAAAAATCTTTGTTGAATAAAACCACTAAAATCCCCCCTTCTTAGTCAAATCAATAAGTAGTGTTTTAGTTTATGAAAGAACCTTAACAAATCTCCTGTATAAAATATAAAGATCCAATAATCCATTAAGTTGGGTGAGAATTGTAGGTGTAGGCTATTCTAGAATAACCTTCATCTTTTAAGGATCTACTCTTACTCCCTCTACACTTATGATATGGTCGAGATAAAGAAGAATTTTCATCTTGAATTCGCGTTTAGACTCCTTAGCATATGTATACTCACTCCCTAAGATGCTCAATATCTCCTCAAGATGTTGCATATGCTCCTTCAAAGTCTCATTGAAAATCAGGATGTCATTAAATTATCATGCCCAATGGAACTCATCGATCAATTCATCTATCCTAGGAATTGGATACATATTCTTTATTTTCTTTTTGTTTGGGGCCCTGTAATCAATGCACATTTGCATCATTCCATCCTTCTATTTTACCAACACTACTGCTAATGCAAAATTACTTTTGTTGGGTCTTATGTGCCCCATCTGTAGTAACTCTTTAATTTCATTTTCTAGTTCATCCTTGTGCCTCTTACAATCTCTCTAGGGAGTAGTGATCACTATTTTGGCTCCTTCTTCCAACTCAATGACATGCACAATTCCCCTCTTAGGAGGAACTTTTTGAGGGATACTTCCAAACACCTTGCTACGTTTGGATAGCACCCCCCCTAATATTAGGATGGTAATTGTTCTTTTGTTGGTCCAACATTGTAGGAACCATTGACATGATGAGACACTCTGTTGCCTACTCTACCTAGTCTGTTTGATTAGTCGCTCCATCCTCTTAAGTGATACCACTCTAGGCCCTCCATCTGAAAATTCCTTCAAATACTACTTTCTTACCTTAATGTTCAAGATTGATTTCTATCTTTGGAAAATTAAAAGACAACTCTACAAGGAACATCATCCATGCCGTACCAAGAATAACATCATTTTCCCCCATGTATACCACATAAAATTCTTCTTGTTGTTGATAATCACCCAACAATATGCTTTGATTTGAAATATTAAGAGTGCAATGAATCTTATACTCATTAGCTACCATCACCTTAAATCCACTATCTTCTTTTGTTTGCAAACCCCTCTTAGTCACAAGCCTTTCATCAATGAAATTATGAGTTGTCCCTGTATCAATCAAAGCAATTATTCAATGCCCTTGTGCTACACCTCTTACCTTGAGTGTGATTTCATTTTGTACACTATTGAGTTGTGCTATGGCCCTATCATCTTAAGACTCTTCCTTTGAAGTTTCTTGTTCATCACTTTTATTCGAATCAAATTGTTGATTTAATTTTTTTAATTTTGATTCTTTAGTAGAAAAGTAATCGGTCTTCTTAGCTTTTGGTTTCAAACTGCATTTATGTGTGGGCTCACATGGCTCTTTGTAATGGAAACACAACTTCTTCCTTCTAAGGTCATTGAACTACTCACTATCTAACATATTACAATCAATTCATCGTCATTGTGATTCTTTTCGAAATTATATTTTTTCTTTATCCCCCCTTTGGATTGAAACTTACTTCTAAAATTAGAAGCCTCCATGCCCCTTTCTTTTTTGATAGCTTCCTGCAAGGTAGGTGGATTGACGGCCTCAATCAAAATTCTCAAATGTTCTATCAAACCATCCATGAATAGCACCACGAGTCTTTCTTCTGAAACATCAGTGACTAGAATTTCAAGATTTTGAAAATATGCAATATAAATGTCAATTGAACCCCACAACTTAAGTTGTGCAAACTATTTGAAATGCAACTTCAAATCCTTCTTATCAAATATTTCGATCAACCTCTCTATAAATTCTATATATGAAGTGATCCTGTCATGTCCCATGGTGATCACCCCATGGTGCACCCACTCATGTGTATGCCATCAAGGTGTATAACTGCACATTTGATGGCCTCTTCCTCTGGCATTGGGTTGAGTTGGAAATATGTATCAATCTTCTAAACCCAAGCTCATGATGAAGTCTTTCCTAAACCATCATAATATGGTAGAGTGAATTTTCCCACTTTCCTCTTCAAACCATAATTTTGTGCTCTGTCCCATGTGTGGGGTCTACATTTCATCCTAACATCAATATAATCTCTAAGTGATATAACAACATGAAACTTCAGGCCACTATTTGCCCAATCCTACATAAACTGATTCTAAAAATCGATGACTCGTGGCTCATTTTGAACATGTGATATTTCTTTAGGAGGGAGGGTGGGCATAAGAGGCCTCAAACTAATGGTATTAATTGGTTTATTTTGACTTCCTCCATGAACAGATTTTTCTCCCTAACCATTGTTTTCTCCATTTGCATTGTTACCACCAATACCAACTCCTAGTGATCTAGCCATCAACTGTGTCAAAATGTCCAACTAATGATTTTGTGCCTAGGCTTTTTTCTCTACAACTTGTTTCCCTCTAACCAAGGTATCCAACAAATTCATAAAACGTTCTTCAAGGTTCGGATGTCTAGGTTATCTATCACCCATATTACTTGTATTTTTTCCCTTTACTAGCCTCTGTATTTTTGTAACCAAATTTGTAGTAGACTTCTTTGTATGAGTATTGTAATGGTGTATCTAAGGTTGCTATTCAAATCCTAGCATATCACTTCACTATCTTGTTGAACCCTTGATGATGGCAAGGCACATTTCTTTGATACCATTGTAACATACACCCTTGTTTTTCTTTTTGGTTTCATATTTGAATGTGTTTATAGAAGATAGAGATATGCAAAATATTTACTTAACAATGATAGTACTAGTAGAAATGAAATAGCTCAAAAAATAACAATATTTAGGAAAACCCACAAATTAAGATAACTCAGATTTATTTTTAGATTTAGGGTTATAATGTATGATCAAAATGAACAATACCCATATAACTAAAATGCTTTAAAAACAAAATTCAAGAATAGCCATTAAATTTGGAAATGCATGTGTCTAATTTTCAATTGAAATATGCAAACTCATTATAGTAATGTCACCATAGTAGCAATACTGTATAAAGCTCTAAAATCTTTTTTGTTTTTGCAGATATCCTCAAATCTAATTTACACTATAGATATCAACCCAACAATGAAGACCAATTGTGATCTACGTGTGAAATCACCTAGATATTCTCCATATTATATATCTCAATAATGTGGATATTGTTGCTTGCAAGGCGTTTCATCCTCACAAACTAAGAAGAAGTAAACTCCTCCAAAAAATGGAAATATTAAATATAAAAACTGACATATGAAATGAATTCCACAAATTTTCTTTTATAAGTCTCCCAAGAAGTTTCACTTTCTTCATCAAGCCATGTCATGTGGAACTAGATAAAATCACTTTTACTCTCTCAATTAAAGGTCTCATTCTATTTTTTTAAAATAAAACATCCTTCACTTTATAACTACTCCTTATAGTCCCTATGGCTATTTTATTTAAAAGCATTACACTATATAAAATGAATTTAAAACCATTAGACTATATAAAATGTTGAGACAGTAATCAATTAAACCCACTAATAACAGGAACCCCTATTAGTTGACGCAGTCGGTGCTCGAAACTAACTTACTAAAAAGAGTAAGTATTGGATAACCATCTCAAAATAATTCCAGAAAAAAGACATCCTACTCATAATCCTAATGAAATCTCGACTAACCATCAAACATTGTCAAATTATTGGATTAATTGCCTCCAAGATTTTGTAACCCTAATCCAATAGCCTACAGGGACCAACTGATAGATTAGAGGTCCATCAACTCTACTAATTAATAAAGTGACACTACAAGAAAGCAAACCATAATAGTCATATAATCTAAGAGAATACTTCTACCCTTATTTTTTAAAATAGAAATAATAAAGTTTTAAATCCATATCTTAATGAAGTTTTATTCGATCATCAAATTAAAAAATCTATAACAATAAAGGATAAAAATAGATCCTCCAACTTTTAAAATTTCAACTTAATAAAATTATTTAAAAATAAATAAATATATTAATTATTGGTAAAATTTAAAATATTTAAATCAAATTTATGAGGAAGAAAAAGTACACTCTAAATATTAACATTGTTTTATCACTAGCCTATATATGTCTTAACTTTGGATTCCACCAGAAGGATCAAATATCTTTTCACAGTAAAAGACCTTTGCACCTCAAGAGTTTTAATACCTCTCGTCCCTTGGTAGATCCGGAGTTAAGATGGATCTAGGCTAGTAAATATTAATTTTTAATTAATAAAATACAAATAACTACTTTTATTTATATTTTTAAAGTAATTTATTACAACTTTAATTTCTTTTTTTTTTTTCAAAAATGTTGTAAAACTTATCATAACTCATTTGTTAATGGGTAAAAATAATTGTTATTTGTTATTTCTCTTGGTAATGTAAACTAACTCATCACTATTGTTCAAGAAAACCACATCAATTAAAATAATTTACTAATAATTTACAAAAAATAGAATTTCACTCTTAAAGGGTTAACTTATCTACTTATTTCCAAAAAACATAGACTCTTAACAAATTAAAAATAATTTGAAATATTTCTATAAAATTAAAATATAATTTTTAATTAATAATAATTATAACAAAACCAATATCCCATCTTATCATTAAAATTACCTCCTTGCCCCTATCATTTCAACAGTTAAAATGAATATCGAAAACAAAAACAGTTACTTTTATTTATATCTTAAAAGTAATTTAGTACAACTTTAATTTCTCTTTTTATTTAATAATGTGGTAAAAACCAATCATAACTCATTTTTTAATGAGTAAAAATAATTGTAAATTTTTATTACTATTGATAATGTAAACTAACTCATCACTATGTAGATTTTCCTATAGATTCACAAGTTGATGCAATGTACTAAAGCAAGAGACAAGAATCTACTTCTACTCCTTACAGCGGAAGCACATAAAGATCGAGAAAAACAATAATTGACCAGAGGAAGAGAATCAAATACACATAACCGATTAAATATCTGGACAAATCCACGGCTCAAAACCCCACAATCTGTATTGCATTTATCGAAAAATCAAGATGAGATTACAATGCTTGTTCTCACAAGAACAATCCCAGCACTCAATAAAATCAATCTGCAACTCACAAGAAAGCTCTTGGCCAGCACTTAGCCAATTCACTAGCTCTCCAAGTCCCTATTTCCTTGCGTAATTCCTACGGATGATTAGTCCATCTTAAAGGGAAATTAGTGCATCCAAAACTGTGCAATCCCTTCTAGGCTCGGTTCCTGATTGCATGCACACTTGGTACAACTCGAAAAGAATCTAGAATAAATAGTACATTGTCCCTGCACTCTAGTCTCAACTGGGTCTTTCTCAAAATCGACATGCATGAGTTTCTGATGAGGGAATCTTCAGTTAACTGGAGTAGCACTAGTTAATGCATTAGTGCACCAACTGAATGTTAACTCACTATTAGTCCCTCAAACTGTTTAGAACTAATTTAATTGGACTTAAATTAGTAAACTAAGTTAACTAATTACAAATCATACTTAACTCATCATGTACCCCTATAATATAGGGATAAAAAATACATGACTTCAGAAAGACTTCCAACTCGAAATTCCTAAGCTAATTAAGTTAATTAAACTAAATTAACTATTTACAAGTTTCTATGAGAATAGAATTCGATTTTAATTCACATTTTAATTCAAGGACAAATTAAACTAGAATTTCTTGTTTCCATTTCTCAACACTCCCTCTCAACAAGAAAGAGACTATCAGCTACCCCGATCCTGTCTCTCTGAAACTTGAATTTACATATTGAAAACGCCTTTGTCAAGAGACAACGTCTTGCTCCTCTGTGGGAATGTAATATAACAACATGATCCACCTCAATACAAAATCTCTGATATGATGATATTGGATATCAATATGCTTGGATCAATCATGAAAAACTGGATTTTCAGATAGTTTGATACAAATTCGATTATCACAGTAAATCACAGTACGATCCATCTGTTGAGCAAATGATCCAAGTGGGTCTCTAAAAAGTACTAGTGGCATGGTAAAAGGCTCAAAACTCAAAGTGGCGGAATCTAGATAAACTTAGCATCGGATCAAAGTTCTCGTCATCCAAATTCTGACGATGTGAACAACACTCGAATCCGAGCTCATACGAATAAGTTAGAGAAAGTCAAAGTTAATGTTTGACTTAGACAAGTGGTAGGAGAAGATGATGTGGCAAAACCCTCAGCGAATGGGGAAGCGCCAAGTCGCAGGCCACCATTGGCCCCACATATTACAGATCGTAGAAGGAAGAGGCCGCGGCTTAAGAAAATTGGCCCCAAGCAAATCAGGGTTGCAATATGATAAATCGAATCATAGATTGCAAGGAGGGAAGAGTTAAAGAATCGGCCCTAGAGCAAGCCAGGTTGCAATGCGATATATCGCAATTGCAAATTTAGTTTGTGATTTGCGATATTGGAATCGCGGTTCGTAAAGGGAAGTAGTCACATAGAGTACCACCCGGTCCCACCGATTGCGATTTGCGATGATTCTTCCAGACCTGATATATTGTGTATTATGGTCTAACAACCCTTCAAGTTCGCCTTTATCTGAGGTCGCTTGTTGTAAAGGCACATGTCTGCCCACCAATAGGAACCACCGACTGAAAATGTTGATTCAAGAGTCGATGTTAAAAGTCGTATGGATTAATATGCGGTTAAGAGGTTCTGGAGGTTTTTCCATATATGAACGTTTTGTCACCTACATGTTATCCCAGGCATGAGAACCTTGGTATAGGAACCATTGCTTGCTAAACTTGTCGTTTGTTCAAGAACTGCCCTGGATTGAGAAGTTAGCCACCATCTTATATAAGGGAATGTCCGCATTGGAAAAAGGCAGAGACTGGAATTGTTCAGAAACCATTTAACAACAGTAACCTAACCTGGCAGCTGGCCGAGACATTGCCTTGAGCAACAAGGAGGTTCTGAGAGGGTGCAGAAGTTCTATTTCTCTGAATTGGGTGTTTGGATAAGTGATTCTACATGATTTTTCGCCAGGATTTCAGTGGTACTGGCTGTTTTAGAAGTTGGGCTCTCCATTCTTCATCCATCTTCCAGCTTGAAGGTTTAAGGATTGTAAATGAATATTGCTTGTACGTTATCTCTTTTTATGCCACTTAATGAAAGAAGGCCTCCCCACTATTGAGCAGGGTCTAGAGACGTAGTCCAAATTGGACGAACTCCATTATCAAATCCTTGTGTCATGGTATCATTCTTATCTTGTTATTTCCACATTGTTTTATGTTCTTTTAAGTTCCATGGTTAATAAGCTTTGTTTCATGTAATTCTAATGCATCTATAAGTAAAATATCTTGGATCAAGTTTGGTATTAGAGCGGGTCTTTGTTGATGTGAATTACATGAGTATATGCTAACCCAGAAAAAGTTACGAAAAGGTGAAGGAATGATTAAGTCCTTTGATCCTGAAGCAAGGCGTGAACATCGAAGAAGAAACATTGAAAATGAAGAATCTCATTGGGAAGAGGAACATAACTTCCACAAGGTATTCTACAATATGGCAGAGAAAGTGGACACGATATTTTCAGAGTATGAGAAGGAACTTGGGCACGAGAAGAAAGATGTCAATGACAATGGATCAGCAAATCATGAAGTTGGTGGAGAAGAGCCTCCTCGCTCTCCTTCTTCAAGTGATAGTTCTCACCACTCTAATTGTGATTCCAAACATACATCTAAGAAACATTTCTTCAAGCTAGATGTAAATTTTGACCTACCCATGTATAATGGAGAGTGTAGTGTAGAAAAATTTAATAATTGGATAAGACAAATAGAGGTCTACTACCAGATTCAGCAAATCGAAGAAGATGAGGCAAAGGTCTAGTTAGAATCTCTTCAGCTGAGTGGCACTACTCTCGTTTTTTGGGAGAGAAATTTGCCGAAGGGAAGCAAAAATTCGGGTAACCTTATTTCCTCTTGGTCCAATTTTATTTCTGCATTGAAATACCAATTTTATCCTTTGGGTTATAAACAAAAGGAACTAATGGAATGGAAATATCTAAGGCAAGGTAAAGGCCAAACGATTCCAGATTTACCACCCAACCCTCTACTTCGTCTAATTCTTCCTCTCCTCCTTCCTCTTCGCTTGATGAAGCTGGTAAAGCCAAAAATCAAGTACCTGAGAAGAAGAAGGAAAAGAATAAGAAAGAGAAGAAGAAGAAGGAGCCAAAGGTGAAAAGGGGCAGCCAAGCATCGTCTAGCGAAAATCCACACACTGCACCGACCAGGCCTAAATCGCCATGTGTCATTTGCAAAGGAGACCACTATCATTGAGATTGTCCTTGCATCCCTCGGATCTTAAGGGACTGGTCTCCTCGTTTGCACAACCCGGTGTCGTCAACCTCTGATGATCATGTTGAAAATACACCGTCAACTAGTGAAAGTGAAGTCCCTGGACAAAAAGGAAAATGTAAATTTCCTTGTAAATTGTATGAAGATGATCACGCCGTACACCGATGTCCCTTCTTAGATGAGGCTAAAAGAGATTTGGATGACTGTCCGGTTTCACCATTACGGTTTCCTCCTGGATATAAGAAACTCTTGCCGAGTCCGTCACTAGTTGAAAATCTAGCTGACACGCCCTTGTGGTCGGCCGAAGTGTCTATCATTGAAGATAAACCATCTGAATCCACACAAGACGAAAGTCAAAAGGTCGAGGTGGCAGTTGACCCAGTCTTGCCTTCAGAGGATCCATCTTCAGATGATACAATCACCGAAGAGAACAAGAACGACACTGTTCAAATTCTCTTTGTAAACACAGACTCCGACGAACATGGGGGCAGTTTACCCGTTCCTTTACCGCAGGAAGGAATTTCTTCAAAGCCATATCCGGCTGTCTATTCGATCCCACCTCCAAGCAACCTAGTTGTTTCCTTTGACTGGAATCTACTAGGCAGACCCCGTTTACCGGCTAGTGTACCATTCTGAATCATTGCTCAAGTATATAGAATGGTCATGGCTGGTACCATCATAGATGAAGGGGCTTCTGTGAGTATCCTTTCTTCAACTACTTGGAAAGCGCTTGGTTTGCCATCGCTTTTGCCTGAAATGAGAAATCTAACAGGCTTTGACAAAGGAACCAGTCGACCGTTAGGGATCCTTCCCAATGTGCCGATAACATTGAGAGGGAAATCCGTTCACATGAACGTAATGGTAGTCCAAGGACCCCTGGATTATAATCTACTCCTTGGATGAGACTATATTTATTGCATGGGAGCCATTGTCTCCTCACTCTTTAGAGTAATGTGCTTTCCGCACAAAGGAAGAGTGGTCAAGCTCGTAGACCAGCTTTCATTCCTCGGTTCACGCATAGCAAATAGTCATATAACATCCCTGAATGGTCTTTTCACACAAGGAATGTCTCATCAATCCCCAGTCCCTCCACCTGATTAGCGCGAGTGATTCGGGGAACATGAGCGAATCCCAAGGGGCATGCACCCTGGTCTACTTCGGCAAGAAAACTTCAGGTATAGGGTAGGTTTCCGCGAGGGATATATGACTAGTATGACACACCCGTCCATTTAAGAAAAGGGGGATTAGGCTAGAACAAGATTCCCTCGTCAAAGTTATGTGAGTGGAGGCGCCTGTGCCACTCACCTTTGTCTATTTCGGTAGATATCGACGAATAAGTGTTTTGTTTGTAACACAGATAGAACAATCTTTGGTAACCTGAAAGAGGTAGGCCTTTCCCAATAAAACAAATTTTTTGTCTGCAAATTGAGGGGTAACCTCGAAACTCTATTTCACTATGCCTGGGGGCATGCAAACCTTTTGGCATGCAAGCGAAGAGTGACCATTTATTTTTTAAATTTGTAGGTCCTCTAACCCTCTAAACTCGTAGGATTGGTCGTTTCCTAACTTGCATAAAGAAAGGATGTGGGGCAAAGCTTTGAAAAAATGCTATTTTTAGATGAGACATTCTTATTTTATGACTGGATCGAGCAATTTTAACGCGGACTTCAAGCTCGTTAAAAATTAAACATAAGAAATGAGCAAGTGTTTCCCCCAGCGTTTAAGCTCATTTTAAAATAAAAAATGAACCAATTTCCGGTAAATAACCATCGTGAATGTAGTACTTCAGCCTTTGAAGCCTTGGTCGTGTTCTCATCATCACCTCCACTCTGTATTGGCCGATCATTCACCTCCACTTGATTGTTTACCCCTTTTGAGGAACAGCTGCGAAGAGTGATCTTGTTAGCCATCCTTGTAACACTACCGTGATTGGAAAATTCCAAACCTTACCTGGAATCAACTGCTACCCGAATTTATCACTCGTTCTTCAAAGACAAGTCTCCTTTAAGCTCTTTTCAACTGACTCGTAAAATATGAAAATATTGCCGAGTCATTGGCCTCTCCAACTCGTTAAAGTGACTAGAAGTGCTATCCCTCCTTTAGATTTTAATATTTTGGACCTGAGGGATTATTACACAAAAAGATCGAGCGCTTGTTTTGTTCGGCTCGTTAAATGTACCGAAAATTCATCCCTTCTGTATTATTTTATACTTTTTCAGACTTAAGGGATTAGATGACGAAAAAGGATTTTTGGAGTTTCGTTTACATCTCTTTTCAGACTCTCTAAAATTGAAAAGGACCGAGTTATCTTTGTCGTTAAACTCGTTAAAACCTAAAAGAGACAAACTTGTCCATAACAAACAAGAACAAGTTTCACTATCGCTAGGCTCGTTAAGACATAGCGATGGGTTTGCCCGAAGGGCAAATTATAGAACAAGCATATGGTATCCTCCTCAAGCTTGACAAAAATAAAGAGGCACTGGTCAGCAATGACAGGGGAAAATTGGGAAGAAAACTTGAAGAAACTTTGTTGGTAGCAAGTCGCTCTTGAACATGACACTTTCACTCCGCATCCAAGTCGGGTTGGGTTGTTCCATTCACTGGTCACATCACCATGGTTCCATCACACCATCCACATTTGGGGTTAATGCTACCGATCCATCATGTCAGTGTCGCCGATATGTTCAAGAGAAGTCGCTCAGAGAATTCACCTGTCTCACCCACTGCAATACATTTACGCTCCTTTCTTTCATGACCGCCACACTGAACCTTATATCACCAGATCATTTTCACCTCCATTAAAATCATTTGCTCCGTTCTGTGTCATTGATGTGGGATTCACTAAGGCCCTCCTATGATGGATCGCTTCTTGTAGACATCATCTCATTATCCAAGAAGTCGATCTAGGAACAACCCTTTCAATACTTTGAAGCTTGCATGCCTCAATGGCAAGTTTCTCACTTCCGGTGACAGGTTTACATCAATGGCCTTCGACCGAAATATTTTGCGTGGTGTTCAAAGCCAAGTCCTCTATTCACACCACGTAAATTATACTGTAGTACCTTGAGGGTCATCATCATTATCGGGGATTCCTCTCGTGCATGTTAACGGCTTACATCATTGGCTGGTAATCAGGCGATGTCTTTCCATGTTCGACTCCAGAACATCTCTCACATGGATCGACTTGTACTTTGAGTGAAGATCGAACGAGATTGAAGACCTCAGATCTAGTTTCATCCATCCGGGCTGCGATATATATTCAGGAAAATAAAGACATCAAATGTACATCATTGTTGCACAGATAATCATCCAATCTAAGGGATGATGGCTCTACCAGAATCATCAGTCTACACTCAAATGATTGTCTGTCTCATGTACATGAAAATGAATTTATAAAGCTGAGCATGGGAATGCCTACCTCAGCTAGATAATAAAAATATTATGAAGATAATGTATTGTATTGTATCTTATTACAGGGCTCCTTTCAGCTTGAAAGAACTTCAGATCCTCATGATAAAGCATTTCACCTGACATCGACAACTTAACGACCTCATGCTTTAGGTGGCAACTGTCATAGACATTTTTGGGCACTGCAACCCCAATCATAAATGTCAATAAACCAAGGGCTGTTAAGTCCCTAAAAGTGTTGTTCTAACCCCTAAAAGAACAAGGTTAACTCATTACATCTTCTCCCAGAAGTTCTCCATGAAAAACTACTTAGAATTGGTCAAAACTAGACCATTTCACCTGCTCCATAGGCAAAGTGTGTTGCATCCCACCTAAATACACATAGTAGGTGCGATGCATGTAAAAAAGCCCTTCTATGGGGTGCGATGGGCGAGAAGGGACAAATGGCAGGGTCAATCCGCAAGGTGGAGGAGCATGGAATCTTCCAGAAACCTCTCCTGTGACACTTGCCTCTCTGAATTCGACCAAGGATGAGTAAGAGATCATCAATCTCCAAATGGAATCAAGAACTATCAGAGAGAAGACACTAATCAAATCTCAAAAGCTGACTCACCCCCCTTGCAAACATCTATATATGGATCCCTCATCCCAGAGATCCAGAGGCTGGAATTTTGTATCTTGTAAGGAAGTGCTGCTGGTTTCTTGGTGCAATAGCATAGTATTGGGTGATCTAAGCTTGTCATGAGGTGAAGAAGGGCTTACTTGTTGAGAGGATGATGTCGGGTCAGAACAATTGGTTGTAATTCTCTTGGCTCTTTCTTGATTATCAATAAATCTATTCAAGTTTTCCTCCACATGTTTGTATGATTAATGTTTTATGCATTTGTGTGGTCAATGTACATATGATCCTATATTGTTTATGATATTAGATCTATGTTCTTGGATAGTATTATGCTGCTTTGATTCTACACGTACCCTGTGAAGCTGGGTGGACAAGAAAGAAAGTAGCAAAGGACTATCAAAAGAGAGAGGAATCGAGCAAGGAACCAAGCGCAAGACAGAGGTTGGTCTCCTTTATTCTTCTCTCATCTATCTCTCATAAAGGAAAACGAAAGTAGTTTTAGTTTGTTTGTTTCTAAGGTAGCTACCAACCTTAGTGGGATTAGCAACTCTGCATAGAACTATTCCTGGTAACACCAAGGAAAACTACAAGTATTTGTAGCTTTCCTTCCCTAGAAAAGAATGCCCTCGGGCCATAACATGGAAATAGTTCTAATGTAAAGGAGAACTTAATGACAAAAATGCCATGATACCTCATGCTACAAGGAAAACAACATAAAACCCAGCTTGGTGACCTCCAAAGACTTTACTTCTTATTACTTGAATAAAAAATTGAAAAGATTTACATCAAGCTTCTAGCTTCCAACCATACCATGAGAGAGCCCAATGGGTATCTTGATATAAACTTGGTTTTTAATTTATTTTTCCAATAAAGACTAACTTTGGATAAAGTGGATTTTCTTGGGGAATATTCATTTTTTGACCTTGGAGGTGGGTATTAGGTTAATTTTGGGGCTCTGAAGATGAATTTTTAGTATTCACATGCCCCAGACATTTCCTAGGACCACTTATTTACAATTTACATTAGGAAATTATTTAAAAAACTTGTCCTGCAAGAATTTTTTATAATTTAATAAATCCTATAAAAACCTAATCAAATTTCACGACGCTTTAAATATGTCATAATATGATAATATACATCGTCTCTAGGCACTAGGATGAACCCAAGGTTCAATCATCAAGTTATCACTCCAACTTTGGAGGTGTGTGAGTGAAAAAACTCAGCTAATTATTCATCACTGAAAAGAGAGAATAATTAGCTAAGTGAAAAAAACACTCTAGAGTGTGCTCACTCGACAATTGAGTCCCAAGTCACCTACACCTTTTACAACAGTTCATCATACTATCAAATTTTAATACAATTCCCCCCAAGGTTGCGAAATTTGAGAGAGAGAGAAGTAGAGAGAAAAGGTCAGCATGCGCCTGTTAGCTTCTGGTCTTCTGAAAAATTTGATAAGTGCCTTGTACATTGGGCCATGGGGTCTTTAGGTTCTGCTTGGAGCAACCTAGCAGATAACACAATGGAAATAAAATCAGAGAGAGATCAATCACACAATACAATAGATAGAAATCCACAATAATTCTCCTTCATTAATTAATCTAATGAAAATTAGGGTTTCGACCCACAAAGAATTTACAAGGAAATATGCATTGACCAGAACCTGTAACTCGACTCCATTGAAAGAATTCAGCCCTAGGAATTTCAACCCACTGGAAATTCACTGCTGAAGAAATTCAACCTGAGAATTACAACCCAACTCTCAACAACAACTCGACCCCGCATCTTCCCCTCAAACAACCTTTGCACCTCAATAGATTTCTGAGTCACCTACCACATTCAAGATGGAAACGTTGAGGTTAATGGCTTTTTGCAAGCCCAAGATGAGTGCTTCATACTCTGTTATGTTTTTCATGCAGTCAAATCCCAAATAGCTAGAGATCATTTGCTTTATCTGTAGCAGGTCTATTAAAATGCAACCAGCTCCAAAGCCCTCATGTGTTTTGGAACCATCAGATTACATAGTCCAAACATCATATGTACAGGGAATCTAAACTACACTAGTACTACTACAAAAACTACTAGCTGTACAGAGTTCATTATCACCAGTTGGATAGGGGAGGGGATCCAACTGTGTGTATGGTGGAACTAGAGATGGTTGTGCAAGATAACACCGTAGTTGAGTTTCAAGAAAGAAATTGTCAAAAAGTAATTTTGTGAAAGCCATTGGTTCATTATGCCCATTCAAGGGAGTGATAGTGTGTTTCATATATATCTTTGATTCTACTTGGATCTGATTATTTATTCCCCGGTATAGAATCCATAAGTGTAACCAGTCTATGGAAAAATAGCCTTGTGGCTTTCTAGACCAGTCTCTACTCAACAATACTCCAAATGCTTTAGGAATGTCAACAATCACTATTTTGATACATTGGTGAAATCGTCCATCAGATGATAAGAGAATGATGACATATTTGAGTTCACCATTTTCTTGAACATGATTCCTTTCCAGTAAAATAATTTTTGCATCTGTCTTTTCCCATTTAGCATTGATTTTATTGGCAACAGATAATGGCATTACATTCACCAATGCTCTAAAATCAACCAAGAAATTGTGTACATTGAAATTGAAGGTCTAAATTTTAACGAGAAAGGTGGATAGGGTGTGTTCGCATCCATCATAAGTGCATTAAGTATAGATTCGAGAGCACCAAGAGACTTACTATATCACTTGTCCGAAGAGGTAGCATTACTTTTAGAGTGTTTCCCAAGCTCCCGAAGAAGGATGTCCCACTAGCTCATGATATTTGTTAGTTCAAAAACTGAGATGTTCGCATAGACCTTCTTGATATCATTGATGATTTTATAATCCATAATGTGAAGACTGGTCTAGGTGTCCAGGGATGGAACTTGGTTTATGGTTTTCGTAGTGATGGTTCTATTCTTACTGCTATTGGAAACAATTTTCATTGAGACTACTTTCTCGATTTTTCCCTGTGTGTTCTGCGTTGAGTTTTTCGATGGGTAGATTTTCCTCAATAGGTTTTATTTGAATTTCTCATTTAGAAACTCAATTGTGGTGGCTGGCCCTCAACTTCTTAGGTTGTACTGGTTGGTCTACTTCTAGGATAGACCGTCACTCGAAGGCTTCTTATTGAAAGTACTCTTTCGGGACGTGATGATATAGTTAAACATTTTTACTTGCATTCCAAACATTTGGAGCTTCATCAGCTGTAGTAGCATCTTCCTTTTCTTCCGTAAGCTCAGTATTCTCTTCAACCATGACTGAATCAACAAGCTACGTAGCAACCATGCTAATGGATTGATTCCATTGTGGTAACTTCGTTTCTGAATGATGGTCTTGATGAAATGTGCAATATTTAGTTGTGCCCATATTCTCAATGTTCAGGACAACATTGGAAATATGTGAAAACGTTTTCATTTGGTTACTACCACTGCTAGAAGTTGTAGTCCTTCTGAACAAGTTAAACCTAGGAGGCTTGTTTCTCACAGTGGTCTCACTTGTCCTCAGTTTCATTTTTTCCATTTAATTGGATAGAGACTTGACAAGATGAGTCAGACTTTCAATATCATTTGGTTCTTTTTATTAGCCCTGCTCCTGGAGGCCTAAGACCTCTTCCCCATGTCCTTGGAGTCTTTTATTGGTTCATAATTTGATATGAATCCAATAGCATGCAATTCCTTCTCGACAACGATAGACTATTCGTAATTTTCTATCAATATTTGTTTCATATTTTTCTTCACAAACTGCACAATGCTTGCTAGAAAGGCAGAGGTGTAGTAATCTGTGGTGATGGAGTCATGAGGTTTTGTGTTTTCCAGAAATTTTTTCAAAAATCAATTGAACCACTGGTTGAAATCTTTCACTTTTTCCTTTTTCTCCATCTTAATATTACCATGCCTTTTTGATAACATTGCGGGGGTCTTATCATCTGCAAATTTTTCATGGAAGATCTTCTTGAACCCCCTCTAATTCTGGATGGAGTTTGGAAGAAGGTTGTGATACCATACAGTTTCTCTACCATCCAAGGTACATGGGAAAAGTATACATGAAACATCATCCTAACGTACCTCAAGTTTTTATAGCTATAGGTAAAAGTTGTCCAAATGGTCTTTATCCTTCACTGCCTTATTGGGTTCATACTTTGTTAAAAGCTTCTCCAAATTCCTCGACATCTTGTGTAGGAAACTCAGAAATGTGAGTGGGACTTGAGTCATCCAATCCATATTTTGGTCTACCGTGTCTTCTTCTTCGTTGTCATCCTCCTCTTTATCATATTTTTATGGCACTTCTTCCTCTTCGTCTTCTCCACCTCTCCTGCTGAAAGTTGTGCCCGAGAGTAGAATGTCACCTCTGTCACCACCGTGAAAGAGTGGGGGCTCTTCTCCCTTTCCCATAAAGCTTGTTAATTCTTTGAGAGTGTCAAGAACCATGTCTCCAAAATATGAAGCTACTATCCCTTTGGAGGTGGTCTTGTTCTTCTTTAGAGAAGATGGAAGACTGATTACTCCCGAAATCAATCCAACAACTTTTCTAATTGACAAGTGATGGGGTGGATGGCCCGAATCTAAGTGTATGAAATTTCATGTTCAGACATGGGCTAAGAAGAGTCATCAAATTCAGAAGCACGAGTAGGGGATGTGAAATGAATGTTGTTTCCTTAACAAGAAGATGAAATGATGGGGCCGTTGGGTCTATTAGCCATAAAATATTGCATTCCCCCCTTCTAGCACCAGAGATGTTGACTGTGCTTGACCCGCAAACACTCAGAGGATATCCCCGGTATGAAGTCCCAATCAAACATCACACCATTTGGTGTAGGAGTCCGATCTGATATAAAGGCACGATTTCCAAATCCTTAAGTATTTTCCTTGGCTCTAGCTGTCAGCACAGTCGACTGATGCAATGGTGTCTTTGAAAAGCAAGGGTGGTATTCTTGGTGAGTGTGCAGTTGCAACCATGTCAAGGTTATTCTACTGCAAAGGGGGGGGGTAAAAGTGAGCCCCTAATTGAGACGTAATAGTACCACCCAGGAAGAGGCACACACGAACCAGAAGGATTTGTCTAACATCCAACAGAATAGTCCATAGTGGATGTGATAGTTGTTACAACTAACAAACAAGGAAATATCTGTCTAGTATCCCATGGAATAGTCCACAAGGATGGGACATCAATAAAAACCATTACAGCACATTCTCAATAAGATAAGAGCTAAAATAACTGAAATAGTTCAACTATCTTACTACATGTGAGAGCAAACATGAAATACAAATGTACACAGAATAGTGATGTGGCAATGACAATTCATTGTTACTATTAACTAATGGTTGTCTTGTTAGATATGCTTTCTCTTCTCCTCTTCATGGCTTAGTGATGCAGAGTCTTCAATGATATTTAGTCTTGGATAGTAGTTGCAAACTTGTGTCCCTTTGCTCCCTCTTGATTGATCCACTTGTGAGTTCAACTACAAGAGAGGCTTTAGGAATTCGTCCCTCATCCTTCTCCTTCTTCATCATCTCACCATGACTTGATAGTGTAGATGTTCCTGCAATTCACTCATGATGGGACGAAATCAATCCAAAAAACCCCTAGTCTAAGATGATGCATTATTATCCATGAACTAAGCTTGGAAAAAGTCACAGACTAGGGAGAGGGGCCCAGTGAATGTGAATTACATAGTTCCAGTAGTTAGGGGCAGAGCTTGGGCTCTAAGACTACGCAATGTGCATCTCAAGGAGGCTCGAAGAACAAAACTGTGTAATTTCTTGAGGAAGTGGGGTCAGGCTAAGGGAAAGGACACTAGAGGAAGCATCTGCTCTTTTTTGGAGCCCAAGGGAGGCTAGGCTTCTGTGCATTTCATAGTTCCAATAGACAAGGAAAAGGCTTGAGGGTTGAAGATGTGAATTGCGTAGTTCAAGGCAAACTGGGAGACACAACTACATAGTTTTGTAGATCAAGATCAAGAGTTTGACTCAGGAATTGCACAAAACTTCATCCTGGAGGATAGGAAATGTGCACTACATAGTTCTAAGTAGCAGGGTCACAACATATAGAGCTAAGACCGTGTAGTGTGCAGTTCAGTCAGTGCCTAGTGATGCTAAGTTGTCGAGTCAAGAAGATTTTCCGAAAATGGCTAAGTGCGAGGTGGGCGATGAAATGTGATGAACCTTGACTATGATCACACACTTAACATACTTTGACAACATGATAACATAGATCATCATAACATGTAAACAAATCATTTCCCTTTGTGTGACTGCCTCATTACAAGATACGATAAGTATGACACTTAAGATAGGCTTTAGGACAACCATGACGACATTTGTGTGAAAGTGCTCCAAACTTTGTGTATGGATGCAAAAAATGTTTACATGGTTGGGACAAGTCATATACATAAACACAAACATACAAAACCATTAGAAAAGGCTCACAAACATTGTACAACATCCAAACATGCAAAAATATGACAGTTAACCCAATATGCAAACAGGACCAAAGAACTATGAGAAATCTCATGAAATGAACTCTAGTGTTTGCAACAACAATGAAAATACTAAGGAAGCCTCTGAAATTTGAGTGTAAGAAAAAATTTTGGAGGGTGTTGTTGTAGCTACATGTTGTAGTGGCTACAACCACCCTCCAAAAGTTTTCCTTCTCTTTGTTTTGGAGCCTCCCTCCTCAAAATCTTAGTAGCATGTCTTGCACTACTTAGGTACTTGTATTTTATTTGAAGTTATCTTTCACCTTGCAGCTTGTTCTTGAAAATAGCAACAAGAAATTCTAAATATAGAAGTGCTAAATTTAGCACTGCTATAAATAGAATTTCGGGATACCTTCTTATTTTAGTTAGTCCCTGAACTAAAATAGAGAAGTAAAAATTCGAATTTGATCTTAGCAGTTGTTTGTAAAATAATTAATTAATTCATCTTGAGTTAATTAGTTATAGAAAATCAAACATGAAGTCTATGTGAGGACATGCAATAGTTTCTCCATTGATTGAGGAATTTATCCATCAGTTAAAGAGATAAGGATGAGTTGTAATTTGAGTTGTAATAAGTTAGCTCAGTTAACTGAGTTAAGTCCAGTAACATTAGTTCAAATAGTTTGTTGAACTAATTGTGAGTTCAGTTAGTTAATGCATGCATGCATGTAACTGCTGCACTTCAAATAACTGAATATTCTCTTATAAATAACTCATGCATGTCAGTTCAGTCAGAGACCCAGTTGAGATCAGATGGAGGGACAATGTACTATCAGTTGCAAGAATATTCTATTGTGATATCTCTTGCATGCAGAAGGAATTCATTCCTTGGAGATTGCGCAATTACTTCTTCAGTTTAGTGAGTGTGTGATGAGGCCAATCACACAGGCGGCATCATTGGACCCCAAGAAAAATTGCACAAGGAAATAGGAGGCTTGGAGGGCTGAGGAAAGGCATATCTCTTGTCTATTTAGTCTATGAGTTGTACTGTTTGATTTCAGAGAGAGTAGGATAGCTTGAGAGCTGATTCTTTTTTTAATCTAAACATATTTCCACTTGTATGATAATACAGAGATTGGGGTTTTAGGCTGAGGCTTTCCCTGAGTTATTCTTCTGTGTTCATGTGTGATTGATTTCTCGTTCTCAATTATATGTGTTCTGTTTGATCTTGCTCATATTCGATTAAGCTTCCGCAAAGTTTGTTGTCGAAGTAGATCTTGTAAAAATGATCTATAGTGGGAATTTCTACATGGTATTAGAGCAAAGGTGATCAAAGCGAAGAACAGTATACAAGAAGGGAGAATTTTGAAGTTTTAAGTTCCTGAATATAGAAATCGAATTCTTATCACATCTTAATTTCACAAATGGTGTTCAATCGTTTAAGACTCGAGTATGCCCTTGGTGGAAACTCGAATTATATAGCCTAGAAGGATCGCATGGAAGCAGTATTAGAGGATAATGGTCTAAAGGAATTCATTGATCAAGAATTCCCCAAGCCAACTGATGCTACAAAATTGGTGGAATGGAAGAAATGTGTAGCTAAAGCAAGGAGAATCCTTCTGGAGGGAGTTCAAGACCACATAGTCTCGAGTCTCCATGGGAAGGAGACACCGTTTTTGATGTAAAAAACATTGAAAGATATATATCAGAACAGCAACGATCAGAGGAAGCTAGCGCTGAAAGACAAGCTTTGGAAAATCAAGTGTGGAAATGGCAACACGATATCTACATATCTAAACAAGCTCACCACCTGCAAGGATGAGCTTGGAAGTGTAGGGATCATGACAGGTGATGATGATATGGTGAGTCTTGCACTCCTCAGTCTTCCTAAGAGCTGGCATAGCTACCAAGACTCAGTTAATGGAAGAGAAAAATTGTCAAATTAGGAACGACTTTGGTCGGATCTGATGCAAGAGGAGATAAGAAGAAGCACTAGAGATGGATCCTCATAAAAGCAAGATGATGAGGAAAATCTAGCCTTAGCGAGTAAGGTGAGGAAAGGGAAATGGAAAGTGTCCCATCCCAAATCTAGTTCTTCCCATGGTGGGAAGAAGTTTGACAAATTGAAAGTGCGATGCTTTCATTGTCATGAAGTGGGCCATTATGCTACGAATTGTCCACAGAAGAAATCCAAGACGGGATCATCGAAGGGATCTGATGGTGAGGCACTAGCCTCATAGTTTGAATTTGATTTCTGTCTTATCGCATGGATGGTTTCATCCATGGTGGGATATGTGTCATACTTGGATAGTGGAGCTTCATTTCACATGTCAGGTGACAAGAATCTTTTTAGTACCTTGGTGGAGAAGGATCTCCAGATGTGGATCGAGATGGGCGATGATGGAAAGTACCATGTTTTAGGTAAAGGTACTGTTGTGTTTCAAAGGGAGCATGAAGCTCCCCTCACCCTGACTGATGTAAAGTATGTACCAGGTCTGAAGAAGAATCTTGTTTCCATTGCTATGCTAGAAGATAAAGTCTATGATGTAGTATTTAGTAAAGGAAACGTATTCCTGAGGCATATCGGCACTGGATAGACAAAGCAAATTGGGATTCAAGTAAAGAATCTCTACAAGATGGAGGTAGACGATTGTGCTACATTGAGTTCCAAAGCTGAGATGGTGTAGAGCCAAGATGTTGGCAAGCTATGGCATAGAAGACTAGGCCACTTGCACCATGGAGCCCTGAAGATCATGCAGAAGATTTCTACTGGACTTCCCAAGGAAAAACTGGAGCAAATGAATACATGCAAAGGTTGTACCTTGGCTAAGCATGTGAAATCTTCCTCTCTGGATTGAGACAGTAGAGTTGGAGAAATCCTGGAGCGAGTTCACTTAGATGTTTGTGGACCTTTCTCTGCAGCCTCCACCGCTAAACAAAGGTACTATATTATTTGTATTGATGATTTTTCTCATAGATGTTGGATATGTTAGTGCCTAGAAGCAGCCGTCATCAAGTTATTTCATCGTCTCCAGTTTAGATCCGGGTCTACCTCAGGCTGAGAAAGGTAGGTCTAGGGTAACATCAAACCACGCTTAACTTGGTAGCTAGCCCTACCAGATCGGGAGAGGGCTCTCTCCTTGTCAATATCAATTAGGATATTGGCAATTATGGCTTGAGATGACTGAATTTAATGTAGATTTTAGGCTAGGTATAGTAGCTCAGAGGATTTGATTGAATTTTATAATGGTTTGCTGGATCAGATGTGAAAGGAAGTTTTGGGTCTGGGGAATGAGCTCAGTTTTGTAGAGGTTTCTGTGGGGTGAGGTAGGTAAGTGATTTATTACTTTAGATTAAGTGAAATGGAGAGCCTTAAGACTGGTGAGGAATTGGAGAGGGCATGGAAGTGTCATGAGTCATCTTCAAATAGTAGAAAACATGTAAAGCTAAACAAACCCTAATGTAGAGCACTGCAACATCAATGATTTCCACCTTTATACTTGATTCATTTAGTTAAGTAGAAAGAGAGAGATAATGGCACACATAACACATGATAACTTGAATCATAGAAGGAAAAACAATACTAAGTCACCTTGCCACAAGAATCCCACAAAATGTTGCAAACCCTGGTCTATTTCGTTGCCAAATTGCAGAGATGATGTACAATAGTGCTCAAAGCATTCACAAGAGTCCAACCTTTACAAATGACTGAAAAAACACATGATATAGACCTCCAAACCACCAGTGCTATCCATCACAGGTCGAATACATGAGAAGATGGGTGGTTTCAACCATATCTAAACTAGGAACACAAAAATAGGCAGTGGAACAGCTTGCCTCTTAAACCTGGGAAACTGATTCATTCAACTCCAAACCACCTACAAATGATGTATCTACCTTATCAAGTCAATTCTTATCATTTTTACATCATAATACATCAATTTACATCATGTCACATCGTGAATTTTACCATAAGAGAGAAAAGTCAAACTAGAAGAAAACTAGGTGAAAAAACATATTTTTTGAGCAAAATTGGCACTTTTTCATCCTGTGCGTAGCACCACTTTTTCTGTGCATAGCACTTTTTTCCAAGCTGATTTTTCAAGGCTTCCTAAAGTCTAAATTAGGTGCATGATATCTTGTTGGAAAGCCATATGATTCTACTTTCTGGAACAACTTGAATTTTTTGATTTGGAGTCCGTTTGCCCCTCCAAAACTGCAATCTCCCAAGACTGCTTCCTTTGTGGCCAAAAAGTGGCAGAGAGGGCATTTTTGAGGTGTTTTTCACCCTTTTGGAGGTCCAAAACTTGTCAAAATTTCCCATTAATTTTTGGGCATGCATAACTTTTCATAAGGAATCAAAAAATGCAAACTTTTCTTCAAAAGGAGGTCCCTGTCAAAAGCGAGCGTCAGGTGGCACTACACACCTGCCGGAAAAACCTGTTTTTTCCATGAAAAATTCAAAATTGCCCAAAAGTTTACCAAATTTCTTGACATTTGGTATGATTGATCTATATTAGGTGCTATGCTAGGCCAATGAAGCTTTAGCCAATATTTTGAGCTTATCTTACTCTTTCTTGCTCTTCAAAGTCTTCCTCAACTTGGCTTTTAAGCTCCTTATCCTTGTTTTTCAAATCTTGTTCCATGCCAAATAGTGATAGGCCATGTGCCACAACATATTTTTCTCCTTTTTGGCTTTCTAAAGCAGCTTCTTCAAGTGCATATTCACCCTCTCTAGCCATGATTCCCGGTCAATCTCTTGCTCAAGGGGTGTCAATTTGACTTTCTTTCTTTTTGTTGCTTGCCTGGTTTCCCTTATGGTTTGCAGCTCCATGATTGTTTGTTTATCCTCAAACTACTTGTTCCATTGCTCAAGGTAATTAATGATCCACTTAGCCCTTTCAATGTTAAGAGATAAGGCATGGATTTCAGCTTCTTGTTCTTTGATGATCTCCTTGAGTCTTGAGCTTTGGGAGCCCAAATCAGTATCCTAATACTGAATCAAAATAAAATCTCTATCTTGACCTTCAGAAGGCCATTCATCATGCAATGGTTGTTTCCCTTTATCTTGTACCTGCTCTGCTGAACAAGAAGGAAAATCCCCTTTCACCCTGGGTGAAGATAGCATTTGCCTATGGTCTGATGAAGGAAACGAGACCCCTTCCACCTTAGGTGGAGATAGTACTCATTTGGCAAGTGAAAATAATCTCCTTATGCCTTTTTCATAAGTGACAAATGTTGGCACACCTGTAGTTTGAGTCTCATGAACCTCTGGTTGATTTGAAAGCCCTCCTTCCTCTTGGAACACTAATGGGGTCACTTGAGGGCTTTTGAAAACCTCATGTGAAATGAAAGTATCCCATGAAACATTCAACAAGCTCAGTTGATGCAACACAATAATTTTGATCAATGAAAAATGATAAATGTTGTTGAACTATTGATGAAGAGGTTTTCTTTGCACCAATGTAGCCATTTTCTCAATATTTCTGCATATGAAATAGGGGAGGTTCATCATCCTCACTCTAGTGAAATGATTCAATAATCTAACATGATAAGTGTACAAATGAGAAAATCTCCCTTCACAGGTGAAGTATTTGATAATGAGATTCATGAGTGGAGCATAAGTGTCCTATAGGTATATGAAAGCAAAGACCCTACTAATTTGCTTTTGATAACTAGCCTTGACATAAGGCTCATAATGCTCTTTGCCCACAAGTTGTCCTTTGTTCCACTGTTCACCTACATTTGGAATGCCTCTTGTTGCAACTATAGTTTCAAGTGTCAAAGTGAAGGAAACACCTACTAAGTTAACTTGGCCATTGTGAATATGAAGGACAAATAGCCTAGCAAGTTCATGGTGGTATTTCACCCTCTCCACCATCTCATAAAACTAGTAGCAAGACTAATGTTTAAAACATGTTACTGCAAGAGGACATGCTAATAACTCTGTGAGTGTGGTGGGCTCCTCCTGGATGTGTTTTCCTCCCGTATGTGGTTTTCTTGATGCATGAATCTCTTGGGAGGAATCACTCACAGTTTCCTCGTCCCTTTCATAAGCTGAATCTATTTCCATATTTGCCAATGTATGGTGTAAAATGATGAGTATGAAGAGATTTTCTCAAGAATAGGTGACTGTTGTTTTCTTCTTTGGGATTTGATGAGTGGATTGATAATATAAGTGGAAAGGAAGGTTTTGATGTTGGTTGTAGGGTTATTAGGGAGTGATAGGGTTTGGGAAATGAAGATTAGGGTTTGGGGAATAGTGGGAATTAGGTGTTAGGGTTTTAGGGTTTGGGGATAGGGGGTAGGATAAGTGTCAATGAGAGAGGGAAAGGGGAAGAAAATTAAGGAAATGTAGTGAAGAGGGATGGGATATGGGAAAATTATGCAAAGGAGTAAAAAAATAGCAAGAATGACAAAAACTGCAAAACCCTAGACAATTTTGCAATACAACTGTGAAGCAATTTAGGGTTTGATTTTTCACCTATCAAAACACCATCAAGGATGATAAAATGTCTTGCTATGGCAAATAGGAGGTTTTACTTACTTGGAGGAATGGTATTTGCAAATTTTGGAGCCTTAGAGAATCGATGGGATGAGTTTTTAGCTTAGCAGACTGGTGTGCTGCGCCAACACCTAGGTGCATAGCACTTGGCTGGTGCGCTGCGCCCATTCAAAACTATGTGTAAATCCTACGCCCGGTGCGTAGCGCCAGGTAGGTGTGCCGCGCTAGTGCCCAAGTGAGCCGTGCCAAGAAAAATCTTGAATTTTGCTGCGATTTTATCCTTTCTCTCCTCAAACACAATTTTCTTCTCTCTCTTTCTTTCCTTTGCAAAAAATGATGTCTTCTACACAAATGATCTCTTTATATACAAGTGACTTTAATTTTTCATTTAGGAAAGACCCACTTTCTAAAGTTTCCTTTTCACTTTGCTTTTTAAAAACTCTGTTTTTCAGTTTGGCTCTTTTTTGTCATTTGATGGACTAATGGTTGGATTTTCTTGTCACTTTTGCAGGAGCTAGAGTGCAGGAGTTTGGCAAGGTGACCCAGGGCTGCAGATGATGCTTTATTACATATGAAAACAATAAAATTACATAAAATTTGTAAAAGAAATGGAAAAACCCTATTTTCACCTCAAAAACAGAGTTTTGAGGTAAAAACCCTTTATGGAGCATATCATTAGTAGAATTTTTGATTTGATGAACTTATTTGACATCCTCATGTGCCTGCTAACCTCTTATTGAGCTTTTGAATACCATGGTGGAAAACCCTAGACCTAATGAGACCCGAAAACCCTAAAATGAATTCTACAAATGAAATGAAATAAAAATGACAGCAGATGAACTGTACATGTCAAAATAGGCCAGCAGATGAAAAGCATGAGATAAATTGACAAAGAACAACTACCATCAGATGATCCATGAACTAATGGAATGCAGCTGATCAGATGAAACACCGAAAATGCATGCAAAAAGAGAATTTTGATCATTGATGGAGGGATGAAGATACCGACACTAACAAGATCTACTTTATGCAAAATAAGGATCGGACCTTCTTGAGGTTTTGTGAGTTTAAAGCCTTGGTAGAGAAAGAATCTGGAAAGAAAATAAAAGCCTTGCATAGCAACAATGGTGGAGAGTATGTCTCCCAATAGTTTAAGGACTTCTGCGCTGCAGAAGGAATTAAATGAGAGTTGACGGCACCCCATAACCCATAGCAGAATGGGGTGGCCAAAAGGAAGAATAGATCGATTGTGGGAGAAGCTCGAGTGATGTTGCATGACCAACGCCTACCACTGCATTTGTGGGCTGAGACATGCAATACAGTAGTATACTTGCAGAATAGAAGCCCGCACCATATACTGGGAATGAAGACACCTATGGAGGCCTTTTCTGGGAAGTGATAAAATGTGAGTCACTTCCGAATCTTTGGATCATCAGTTTACTATCATGTGACCAAAGATGACTGGAAGAGGCTAGATCCAACAGCTGAGTTGGGAATACTTGTGGGGTACACGGATACACCCCACAACTATCAGGTGTACTTGCCTACCAGTCAGAGGATAGTGGTATGTAGGGATCTAAAGTTCGACGAGTAGAAAGCCATGCGAGAATCACTTGAGAGGGAGCTTGAGTTACATGTAGAGGAGGAACTTTCAGTTCCTAAGGAGGAGGAGCCTTAGATTGATTGGAAGTAGTCGCATGCAAAGGATTTGGGAGTGGATACATCCACTCATGCTGAGACTTCCAAAGATGGGTGGAAATGCTCAAGGTTGATGTTGGATGCACGGGAGAATGTGGGACAACCATCTTCTCAGCGCATACATAGGAGGTCGCCTAAGCGGTACACTGGGTACAAGGCCCTGGTTGGGGAGTGTGTAGAGTCCGAACCTTCTTCATTCGAGGAGGTAGTGGAGCAACCAGTCTGGGTTGATGCAATGGTAGAGGAGTATGACTCTATCATTCAAAATAGTGTGTGGGATTTTGTCCCGAGACCTCAGGGAAAGTCAATGGTGAGTTCCAGATGGCTTTACAAGGTAAAGCGAGCAGCTGATGGCAGTGTTGAGAAACATAAGGAAAGGTTTGTTGCCTGTGGTTTCTCACAGGTCGAGGGGATGGACTACGATGAGAACTTTGCTCCTATAGTAAGGCACTCATCTATCAGATTGATGTTGGCACTATCAGCTCAGATGGGTTGGAAGATCCATCAAATGGACGTGAAGACAACATTCCTCAATGGGAAGATTGAGGAGGAGGTGTACATTGAGTAGCCAGAGGGTTCTGAGACTTCGATCATGAGTCGCATGTGTGTCGACTCAAGAGGGCTTTGTATGGGCTGAAGCAAGCACCCCGTGCTCGGTACACCAGGATCGACAGCTATTTCACTGATTTGGGCTTCACCAAGAGTGAAGCAGATGCAAACCTTTACCACATCATGGTAGAAGGTAAGCCATTGATCATTGTTCTTTATGTCGATGATTTAATTTTGACAGGTGATGATCAGTTGATCCAGTCTTGCAAGGATGACCTTGCAAGAGAGTTCGAAATGAAAGACATGGGTCTTATGCACTACTTTCTAGGCATGGAGGTGTGGCAGAAAGATGGTGAAGTATTTGTGTCTCAAGGCAAGTATGCCAATGAGATACTCGGGCGCTTTCACATGGAGAAGTGAAAACCCATGCAGACTCCTCTAGCTGGGAACTGGAGGAAGAAGGATGCTACTTCAGGTGAAGTAGTAGCTGCTACTATTTATTGGTAGCTGGTGGGTTCACTTATGTATCTGGTGAACACACGACCCAACTTATGCTTTGCGGTGAACCAGCTGAGTCAAGATATGGTTCAACCTACCATGTTGTTTTGGAAGGCAGTGAAGCATGTGCTGAGATACCTCATAAGCACATCTTAGTTCAGATTGTGGTACAAACAGACAAAGGGAGTGAAGCTTCAGGGCTTCACAGATGCAGATTGGGTAGGGAGTCCATCAAGCCAGAAGAGCATTTCTAGAGGAATCTTCAACCTTGTTTCAACTGCAATTTCCTGGTACAACAGGAAATAGAGATCAGTTGCACTTAGCTCAGCAGAGGCTAAATACATTGCTGCCAGTTAGGCTGCATGTGAGGCCATTTGGATGTGGAAGATTCTAGTGGGATTGTTTGGTCAGAGGATGGATCCAATTGTGATCTACTGCGATAATCAGAGTTGTATCAAACTCTCTCAGAATCTAATTTTTCATGATAGTTCCAAGCACATTGATATTCAGTATCACCATCTTCGAGACTGTACGGTCAAGAGGATCATGTTGTTGTTGTATGTTTTGACCGAGGAATAGGATGCAAATATTTTGATGAAGGCATTGTCAAAATGCAAGTTCAAGTTCCACATAGACAGGATTGGGGTTACTGATAATCCCTTTATTGTTGAGAGGGAGTGTTGAAAATAGAAAGAAGAAATGCTAAATATAGAACTATTAAATTTAGCACTGTTATAAATAGCATTTCGGGATACCTTCCTATTTTAGTTAGTCCCTAAACTAAAATAGAGAAGTAAAAATTTGTATTTGATCTTAACAGTTGTTTGTAAAATAATTAATTAATTCATCTTGAGTTAATTAGTTGTAGAAAATCAAACATGAAGTTTATGTGAGGACATTCAATAGTTTCTCCATTGATTGAGGAATTTATCCATCAGTTAAAGAGATAACAATGAGTTATAATTTGAGTTGTAATTAGTTAGCTCAGATAACTGAGTTAAGTCCAGTGATTAGTTCAAATAGTCTGTTGAACTAATTGTGAGTTCAGTTACTTAATGCATGCATGCATGTAACCACTGCACTTCAGATAATTGAATATTCTCTCATAAATAACTCATGCATGTCAGTTCAGTTAGAGACCTAGTTGAGATCAGATGGAGGGACAGTGTATTATCAGTTGTAGGAATATTCTATTGTGAATATCTCTTGCATGCAAAAGGAATTCGTTCATTGGAGATTGTGCAGTTACTTCTTTAGTTTAGTGAGTGTGTGATGAGGCCAATCACATAGGTGTCATCATTAGACCCCAAGAAAAACTATGCAAGGAAATAGGAGGCTTGGAGAGCTGAGGAAAGGCATATCTCTTGTCTATTCAGTCTGTGAGATGTATTGTTTGATTGAAGAGAGAGCTGGATAGCTTGAGAACTGATTCTTTTTGTAATCTGAACATATTTCCACTTGTATGATAATATAGAAATTGGGGTTTTAGGCTGAGGCTTTCCCTGGGTTATTCTTCTGCGTTCATGTGTGATTGATTTCTCATTCTCAGTTATATGTGTTATATTTGATCTTGCTCATATTCGATTAAGCTTCCGCAAATTTTGTTGTAGAAGTAGATCTTGTATTTTTCTTTAGTATATTTCATAATCTGTTGATCCACAGTGGGAACTTCTACACTTGTTCTCACTGACTTGTTTTTTCTGACCAACCACAAGCTGACCCAATAACTTGGTTCACATCCAGTTTTTACGTTGTCTTGGGAAACTGCGTAATCCTAGAGGGAAACCAACCTTGCCCATAGGAATTGCGTAGAGCAACCTGGCAGTCAGCCCTGCTCTCTAGAAATGTGTAGATTAGGTCGTCAAATAGCCTTGCTTAGAGAAATTCCGCAAAACATCTAGACATTGGGCTTCGGCCTAGGAATTGCATAGAGATAGCTAGCATCTTGTCTTCAGCTGGGAAATTGCACATAGCATGAGAGGTAGCCAGAGCCACTCAGCCCAGGAATTGCGTAGAAGCATTCCTCAATTTTTTGTTTAATGCATGTGCTGACAATTCGCATGGTTCCCTCCAAAATTGTGAATATTCCCATGCATGCATGACAGTGTTTCCTGAAAAAAGGAAAAAGCATCCCTAAATAATAGGGATCTATTTTTAGCACTGGGAGTTACATGCAAAGGTGATTTTAGAAACTTCACGCCAAGTGTCGCATTTTCCTAGATTTGTGGCATGCGCTTCATAAACCCTAAAACTTCCAAATCTAATTAAACAATTCCCTAGAGCTCATTCTACACTTTCGATCTTGGAGCTCTAGCATTCCCAAGGCATATAGGAACCTTCGTCACATTCAACACAGCTTTCTGGAGTAAGTTTTGATTTTCAAGTATTTTGTTGCTTTTTCTATCACTTCATTTTCCTTGGCTTGTGTGATTGTTATTTCACATGTTTTATTTAATGACCACTGGCGTTTTGTTTTGTTTTAAATTGTATAAGCGTTGTTGCAAGTTTTGCATTTTCTTTGCAAATTGTTGCATGCATAACATTGTTTTCACTAACAGTCATCGTTACGGTGACCCTCTCCACTAACTTCATTGTTCATCCATTTCACTAATTCTTACATTGGTTTTGATTCCAGGAATGATCATTCACTCTTGTCTACACCATCAATTTCTTTCACTTTCGAATCTACTCATTTTTAAGTCACCCTTCGATAGATCTGGGCTACCTTGGCTCAGATCTTGCTTTCACCGGCATGTTCTCTGCATTCCTAAACTCAAAGCTCTTCCTTGGCCCCAGGAATTGTTTAGAGACTACCTGTCGCTGGCCTTCAACTATGCTCTATGCTTTTTTGGGAGTCAGTGCCCATTCTTGCCCACTAGGATTGTGTTGTTGGGAAAAGTGTCTACTCAGAACGCCCCTATCCCACTAAGGTGTGACAGTGCCTTAGCAACAAACAAGGAAAACTACTTTCATATTCTTCTTTATGAACTGTAAATGAAGAGGAATAGGATGAACCAACCTGTGTCTTGCGCTAGTCCTTTGATCCAATCTCTCTCCTCTTTGACAGCTTCCAGCTACTTGCTCCCTTACTTGCCCAGCTTCACCAAGTTCCTGCAAGATCACAGAAGAGGAAAACTACACAAAGACATGGATTTACATTCATAAATAGCTTAGGATCAGATTTAAGCTAAACATGCAAATATAACAAAACATCATTGATACACAAGCATGTAGGAGAAACTCAAATAGTTTTATTGATATAACAAGAAGGTCCAGGAGGAGTTACAACCGATGATTCTTGATCCAGCATCAACCCCCCAGAAAAGGAATCCCCTCTTCACCTCCAACAAAGCATAAATCACCCAATGCACTGATCTCTATCTCAAAACCAACATCAACTCTCTGCAAAGTACAAAATTCTAGCCTTCGGATCTCTGGGATGAGGGATCCATATATAGATGTATGCAAAGAGGATGAGTCAGCTTATGATTTGACTTGTGGCTTCTCTCTGTCAGTTCTTGCTTCCACTTGGAGACTGAGAGCCTCTTACTCATCCTTGGTCGAACTCAGTGAGGCAAGTGTCATTGGGGAAGATTCTGGAAGCTTCCATTATCTGTCCACCTCGCGGAATGACACTGCCATTTGTCATTTCCCACTCAGCGCACCCTGGTAGTGCATTTAGGTGCATTGCAATGCACCTAGCTAGTGTACTGGGGTGCTATGCAACGCAGCTGGGTAGTGGAGCAGTTGAAATGATCCTAATTTGACTGATTCTAAGCAGTTTCTGGTGGAGAACTTCTGGGAGAAGCTGTAGTTTGTTGACCTTGTTCCTTTAGGGGCAGGAACAACACTTTTAGGGACTTAGGATCCCTTGGTTTATGGACATTTCATGCTTAGAGCTATAAGGCACAAAAATGTCTATAACAGTTGCCCCCTAAAGTATGAGGCCGTTTATCGGGTGAAATGCTTTATTAGGAGGATCCGAAGTTCTTTCAATGCTGGGGGGAGACCTGTAATAAGATACAATACAATACATTATCTTCATACTGTTTTCATGATCTAGCTGAGGCGGGCATTCCCATGCTCAGCTTTATAAATTCATTTTTATGTACATAGGACAGACAATCGTCTGATGGTAGATTGATGATTTTGATGAAGTCATCATCCTTTTGGTAGGATGATTATCTGTGCTGCAATACTGTACATGTCAATGTCTTTATTTTTCCTGAATATATATCGCAGCCCGGATGGATGAAACTAGATCCGGGGTCTTCAATCTCATCCAATATTTACTCAAAGTACAAGTCGATCCATGTGAGAAATGTTTTGAAGTCGAACATGGAAAGACATCGCTTGATTACCAGTCGATGATGTAAACTGTTAACAAGCGCGAGAGGAATCACCGATAATGATGATGACCCTCAAGGTACTGCAGTACAATTCACGTGGTGTGAATAAAGGACTTGGCGTCGAACACCACGCAAAATCTTTCGGTCGAAGTTCATTGATGTATACCTGTCGCCGGAAGTGAGAAACTTTCCATTGAGGCATGCAAGCTTCAAAGTACTGAATGGGGTGTTCCTAGATCAAATTCTTGGATAATGAGCTGGTGTCGACAAGAAGCGACCCGTCAAAGGAGGGCCTTAATGAATCCCACATCAATGACACGGAACGGAGCAAATGATTTTGATGGAGGTGAAAACGATCTGATGATATATGGTTCAGGATGGCGGTCATGAAAGAATGAAGTGTAATGTATGGTAGTGGATGGAACACGGGTGACTTCTCTAGATAACTTCTCTTGAACATGTCGGGGACACTTATGTGATGGATTGGTAGCATTTACCCCAAATGTGGATGGTATGGCGTGACCATGGTGATGTGACCGGTGAATGAAACAACCCAACCCGACTCAGGCACGGAGTGGAAGTGTCATGTTCAAGAGCGACTTGCTACCAAAAAAGATTCTTTGAGTTTCTTCCCAATTTTTCCCTAGTCATTGCTGACCAGTACCTCTTTATTTTTGTCAAGCTTGAGGAGGATAACATATGCTTGTTCTATAATTTTCCCTTCGGGCAAACCCATCTCTATGTTTTAACGAGCCTAGCGATAGTGAAACTCGTTCTCGTCTAAAGACAAGTTTGTTGCTATTAATCTTTTTAACGAGTTTAACGACAAAGATAACTCAGTCCTTTTCATTTTTAGGGAGTTTGAAAACGTACGTAAAGGTAACTCCGAAGTTCCTTTTTCGTCATCTAATCCCTTAAGTCCGAAAAAGTATAAAACAATACAAAAGGGATGAATTTTTGATAGTTTTAACGAGCCGAACAAAACAAGTGCTCGATCTTTTTGTGCAATAATCCCTCAGGTCCAAAAAGATTAAAATCTAGAGGAGGGATAGCACTTCCGGTCGCTTTAACGAGCTGGAAGGCCAAAACTCGGCAATCTTTTCATATTTTACGAGTCAGTTGAAAAGAGCTTAAAGAAGACTCGTCTTTTGAGGAACGAGTGATAAAATGGGTAGCAGCTGATTCCAGGTAAGGGTTGGAATTTTCCAATCACGGCAGTGTCACAAGGATGGCTAGTGAAATCACTCTTCGCAGCTGTTCCTCAAAATGGGTAAACAATCAAATGGAGGTGAATGATCGGCCAATGGAAAAGTGGAGGTGATGGTGCAAACACGACCAAGGCTTTAATGGCTGAAATCTTCATTCACGATGGTTATTTACCGGGGAATAGTTCATTTTTTAATGAGCTTAAACGTGGGTGGAAACACTTGCTCATGTCTTATGTTTGTTTTTTAACGAGCTTGAATTATGTGCTAAAACTGCTCGATTAGATGGTCTTGTTTTGAATTTTTACCATAAATAGCTTCGTCTTTCCAAAGATAGTACTGTATTTTCAACTGCTTCATCAAACTAGTTAGAAATGAACAACATTTGCTTGAAAATGAGATTAAAATGCTAATATTTTACTTTGAACTACGTAAAAAGCAATTAAAAAGTGTTTTTACCTCTCATTTTACCATTTCATTTGAACTTGGTTTGTTGGAGCTTTGGAGGTGCCTTTTCCCCCTTGATTTTCATCAGTTGATTTCGGGAGATTCTGTGGACGATTCTCGGCGCCGTCTGGACCAGGTAGGAGCTAAACCCAAGCTCTTTTATTTCATGGTCTCCTTTTTGCATTCTGTGCTTCATTCCCTGCTTTTATGAGCCCCTGGGGTTTGATGGGTTCGTTCTGCCATCAACGCACCCTAGGTACATCGAAACCTGCGCTGAATGTTGGCCAGTATGAAGGCAATTTGACATTCAACGCAGGTGGAACACTGGTGCAGGTGCGTTGGGCGTAGAAAAGGAATTTGTTGCACAGTTTTTGATGAAAATTTTTGCCTGTTTCTCATCAAAATCAGTATCTAACTCCTCCCTTGTTTGTTTTTCAGATATCTCGGAGCAATATGACCCTTACATGGCGAGAACGAGAACATGAAGAAGAGGACATGATTGCCTTACATGATCCGGTTACAGTGAACGCGCTGCGGAACTGTGGCTTGCTGAAGTTCTTCCGCATCTCTAGCATGAGACAGCAGATCAACCTACTGCAGTATTTGCTCGATGCTTGGGATCCTATCAATCAAGTTTTCCAGATTAGGGGCAAATCTATCCCCTTGACTGCAGTAGACATTTACTTCTTGATTGGCTTGTCGAGGCGGGGTGCCCCCATCTCTTTGTCAGGTTCGGCCCGAGGAAGCGACTCTGTGAGAGATTATGTCTGCCAGTATTGCAGGGAAGGATCTCAGCCGAGTAAAGACGGAAAGATCATCATCCGTGATGTCACTGACAGGTCCCTTAGGTCTATCCTGTTTACTTTTGGTAGGATGGCCGGTAGTGCGTCTCTTCATGTAGCCAACAGATCCTATATGCAGCATGCCTTGGAATGCCTCCAACCGAAAGTATTCAACTGGTGCGATGCAGTACTTATTGTGATGAAAAATCAGTTGACCAAGATAAAGGACGGGAGATTGAAGAACTTTGGTTTCGGTTCTATTTTGACTGCCTTTGACTTGGAGAAGATACCACTGATGCAGCCGCAATACATTGCACTCGACTTACCTTCTCCTACCGAACCACGTATGCAGAGATGGGTTGACCATATGTCTAGGCATGCTGGCCAGTCTCAGATTTCATTCTCTAATACCTTCTTCAGGTGGTTTGATCGTCAGGAGATGGTTTATGCCGAGTATCCATATGCTGGCATGGACTTCCGGGGTGATCCAGATTTAGTACTGCCGGATGGCGAGCAGTGGGGTGCTATTGGTAAAATCTTTGACCATATCACTATTTACTGTTTTTTATTTATAATGTCCTTGTGCTTTATTCTATCAAGACTTTAATCAAACTCATGTGTACATGCAGATGTTGGTCTTGTTCGTCCAGTAGTTCGCCTGAGAGTGCCAGCCGTTGCCGCAGCAGGAGAGGCCGCCAGGAGGGTTATTCTTCGTGACTAGGGTGCCACCTAGCATCATTAGACTAGGGTGCCCCCTAGCATTTTGCGTTTTTGGGTCATGTGACCGATTTTGTCTTGGTTACAGAACATTATATGTAAACCATAAACAGCTATATATATATTTTGATTTTCGGGGTTTTATTCTGGTTGAGCTATATGATCCACATGTAAAACATTGATGATGTGTTTCTTTTTACAAATGTTGCAAATGTCTATCTAACACATAGTTTGCTAATGAGTCGGTTAATGTGTTTAAGTTTCTGGAAATATGTTGGTATTGAATAAGATCAAATTGTCTTTCCAAAATCTTAACCCTTAGGAACATGCGATAAATAGTTGGGTTTCGGACGGAATATATACCATTGAGTTGTAGTATTACGAGTTGTGAGTCTAGCCTGACAATTAGTCGGCGTATACCATGGGTGATGGCATCAGAGAGAAGTTCTATCAACGCGCTATACTCAGCGATGTTATTTGTTGATTGACCAATACATACACCTCTAAAACTTACTAACTCGCCGCTTGGATCAAAAATGGACCAGGCTGCGGAGGACAGGTTCCGCGAGCTACGACTCGCTCCGTCGGCATATCCAACACATGTCTCCAAAAGGTTTGACATCTGCAATAAATGTAAAGAGGTGGATTACTCGACCAAAACGAACACTTTAGCGAAAACAAAATACAACAAAAGCATATTGGTTACTATTTAAGCATAGTAACGCTTGAGGTACAACCCATTACGAGGTTGCGCCAGTGGAATTCCGTCATAATCCATTAACTCGTAGGCTCCTTTTGCTAACACCCGTTTAACAATATAGGGGCCCATCCATAAAGTCTTAAATTTACCTGCTCCCAATTTATCGGATTCTTGGTCGTAAAGCAAGACCAAGTCACCTTCTGAGAAGACACGGGGTTTGACATTTTTGTCGAACTACGCCTTGACTCATTTCTTATGGGCTTCATTAGCCAAGGCGGCATCACGACGGGTTTCATCCAATTGGATTAATTCCAAGAAACGAGCCTCTTCTTCTGAAGTTCCGGGGAGGAGATCGATTGCAAGTTTAAGAGACGAGATTTCGCACTGGACTGGTAAGACTGCTTCCAGGCCATATACCAGTTGGAAGGGTGTGAACCCGGTTGCATTCCTTACCGATGTTGGGTAAGCCCACAAGGCTGAGTACAGGATTAGGTGCCACCTTCTTTTGTGAACTCCGATCATCCTTTGCAACATGCGCTTCAGGACCTTGTTGATCGCTTCAACTTGTCCGTTGGCTTGCGGATAATACGGAGTAGAGCTGTCGTGAGACAACGCTAGTTTGGCAGCTAATTCAAGCATCATGTGATTGCGAAAATGCGATCCATGATCTGTGACTATAGCCTGTGGTACGCCGAATCTGGCGACTACATGATTGAAAAAGAAAAGGGCAGCTGTTTCACCAGTATTATCTAATGTAGGCATCGCCTCGGCCCATTTGGTAAAATAGTCAACTGCGACTATGATATACCCATGCCCCCCGGTCGAGGTGGGGTTACATGTCATGAAATCGATGCCCCATTTGGCGAACGGGCCAACAACAACTATTGGCTGTAGAGGTGCGGGTGGTCTTCTGCTTTTGCTCTCAAAAATTTGACAAGCATGGCAACTTCTTACTGCGGTTATGCAATCTTTGAACATTGTTGGCCAGAAGTATCCTACTCGTAAGATTTTTTGTGTTGTAGCATATCCAGATTGATGCCCCCCACAGGCCCCTGAATGACACTCATTCAGGGCTTTTTTGGCCTCCTCATGGGTGAGGTACCTTCTTAGAACTGTATCGATACCACAACGGTAAAGTGTATCACCGACGATCATGTAGTCTTTTGCTTGGTATCGAATACGTTTTTGTTCAGAGTGTGAGGTGTTAGGCCTAAACTTTTGGGTTTGGAGATAAATTATTATATCTCCATACCACTCATTGCTTGTAGATATCAGAAACAAATTTTCATCCACGATTGATTCTTCGGATGTTTCATCGTTGGACGACGATGGGAGATCGCATAATAATTCTGCAAAAACTAGAGCTTTCTTTGATTTGGATTTTACGAATTCCAGATCAAACTCTTGAAGGATCGCTATCCATTTTGAATATTTGCCCCCCAGCAACTGTCGCGACAATATATAAGTCATGGGGTTGCAATCAGACAGAATGGTAGTTTTCCGAAAGAGGACATAGTGTCGAAATCTTTGTATCGCTTGAACAGCTGCAAGCGCCAGTTTTTCAACGTAAGAATATTTTCTTTCTGTATCATTTAAGTTCTTACTTAAATAATATATAAGATGTTCAATTCCATCGACTTCTTGAACTAAAACCATTGCGATGGTTGTATCTGCTACAGCCAAATATAGGTTAAAATCTCTTTGATAATCGGGGGTGTACATTAAAGATGATTTCATTAGGGAATCTTTTAAAGCATCAAAGGAAGCTTGCGCGACCTGATCCCAGACAAAGGGTACCTCCTTTTTCAAAAGATGTGTATAACCTTTAGCAAGTTCGACATAATTTGGAATGAACCTCCTCAGAAAGTTTGCTTTTCCTTGGAGTTTCTGAATCTGAAGCAAATTTGAAGGTGGAGGCAAATTTATGATTGCCTGTACCTTGCACGGGTCGAGACGAATCCCATCCTTGGAGACTACGAAGCCAAGTAAACGACCAGAACTGACGCAAAATACACATTTCTGTGGATTGAGTCGTATCTTGTAGTGTCGGCAACGTAGAAATATCGCTCTTAAATGCTGCGGATGATCAGTCCGCTTTCGCGAATGAGCTGGAAGGTCGTCGAGGTATGGTTGAACGATGTTTTTGATGTCATGGAAGGCATAATTCATTGCCCTCTGAAATGTCGCCCCTGCGTTCTTTAAACCAAAGGGTAATTTTCGATATGCGAATGTGCCCCACGGACAAATGAATGCAGTCTTTGACTGGTCCTGTGGGCGGATATTTATTTGATTATACCCAGAAAATCCATCCATGAATGAAAAGATTTCGCATCTGGCGCATTCATCAATTATCTGGTCGATGAAGGGTGTAGGGTAGTTGTCTTTTGGACAAGCTTGATTTACATCCCTATAATCGACACACACTCTAATTGTCCCTTGTTTCTTCATAACAGGACAATATTCGATACCCAATCGGTTAGAGGAACCGGGTAGATTAAACCGGCATGGAGAAGTTTTTCAACTTCTGCCTTAATGGCAGTGGCTTTCTTGGGGTGCACATGCCTTAACCGTTGTCGTACCGGTTTGACATCTGGATACATCTTAATTTCGTGTTCAACGATACTCGAGTCGATGCCTGGCATTTCACTGTATGACCAAGCAAAGACATCTCTGAATTCGCGAAAAAGAGCGTTATATATTTCCAGTTCTGAAGGAGAACAACATTTGCCAACATAAATATTCTCTACAAAATATTTTTTGGTCGAGATATTTATGGCTATAGTCTCCTCAATGTTGGATAAGTTTCGCTCAGAATCCACCGTATTTACAATATTTGACAGAAAATCAACTACTGAAGGATGGTAAATGTCATTTTGAGTATCTTCTTCACAATCCGGAAGAAGGGAACGATGGTGGGAATCATTCCATGGTGCTCCTTCAATTACCATAGATTGGACAATTCCTTCGTCGGTTACATGCACTCGCGACCAAGGATCTAAAGGAGTACCATATTCTCTAGACCTATCTATCCAAACGCTTGATGAGCATTGATTCGAGTTTGCCTCCCATGCTAGAAACATTGATTGCTATAATATTTCTATTGGGCTTGGGGGAAAAACCACTGCATGATCCATGTCGATATCGTTTTCTGATATCTTCGTAGAAGATATCATGTTGCAGGTTCCTACCGACGCTACTTCCGCCGGGTTGATTGGAGGTGGAAGAGCGAAAGTTCCCATTAGTATAGGATCTTTTAGTAGGCCTACTCCGATATTCTGAAGCGAATGGGGGCTTCCATGGATCATGGGAATGCTTCCTGTAACTTGAGAACCATTGGGGAGGAAGTTTTGTTGATCGACGATTGTAATTCCTCCTTGAAAGGGGAATGCAATCTTTCTAAAATAGGTCGACACAACAGATTCCATGGCATATATCCATGGTCTTCCTAGTAGGATGTTGTAATCAAGATTCCCATCGATGACTTCAACATCTATTTCTACCGTTTTTCCCCCTAGTTCAACTTTCAAGTTATTTAGGATACCATATGGGGTATATGTCCTTCCGTCGAATGCTTTTAATGTCCTCGCTGACCGCAACAAGGTTGGATATCCTAAAGTTTTCCATCAATTCATCGACATAATACATGTAGATGCCCCCTCATCAATAATTGTTCGATGAACAGTTTTGTTGAGGGCTTTCACTTGAACAAGGAAAGCTAGTTGAGCTGGTAACTGAGGATCGTATCCTTTGTGGTCGAAGGATACAATATTGGAATCCTTTGGATCAATCCCACCAATGGCCGATAATAAAGCCTGCCTTTGGGATGGGCAATTTTGTAGTACTTCAAGAGTCGACATAGCGGATGGCGATTGGGCCAAATCTTCCACTATGTTATAATGCTTCGCCGCTTTAGCGTGGGGATTAAATTTCGACTTGTGTACTACTCCCTTCAGCGGTTTTATTGTTAATTCAGGAATGGTGGGTGGTACAACTTCTGTCGAAGTTGTTGTCGAACTACTTGGTTGATTTTTATCCTTGTTGTTCGAAAGCTGCAGATTCCCGTAATCTTTGTTCCTTTTCGAAACCAAAGCATCATTCTGCTGTTTTGAAACCGACAACATTAGCACTTGAGACAGGGAAGCATTTCCACTTTCAACCAGATTCGTTCCTGGGTTTGGAAACGGATCAGTTAACACTGCTGAGGTTTTCGAACTTTTAAAGAATTTCTTAAGCTCAGATTTGTATGGACACTCTTTCGTCCAATGATCCTCATCACATATATGACACCCCGCAGGGGGTTTCCTTTGCCTAGAAGGATTTGTAGAAGGTTTTTCAGGAGATGACTAATCCTATTTCTTCTTTTTCCCTTTGCCTTTCTTCTTTCTTCCTGGTTGTTTGGTTTCTTTGCCCTTATCTGTCAATACGGCATTTACTTCCGAAGCTAGAAGTTCATCTTTTGCATTTTGACCTGAAATCTTACGGGCCTTCTTGGACGTAGCCTTTATCGATTTCGTGTCTGTTGTGCCAATCACGCCATCGCCGGCGTGAGAGTCATTGTTTGATTTAGGAGGAGGAATTGAGAATTCCGGTCTAGGGGCGTCAGGTATTTTGTCGTAGAGCGCGCCAGACTGAGTATAGATCAAGTCCAGATATTGTGCACGAGCGATAACTTGCTATCCGTTACGACTCCCCCCTTTGCCACATCTTCTGTGATGGAAGGTAGTAATGACTTGATAAACCATTCAGCTAATAGCTGATCGGGGACGTATGTTTTTACCATCCTACGACGACGTCGCAACTCATGTATATGATCAGATATGTGAGTGGATGTTGTCTATTTGAAGTTGGTAAGGAGTTCTATTCCCATTTCATACCTTATCGGTAATTGAAAATGGGTTAAAAAGGTTGTGGCTAAGGTACTGAAGTTGTCAAACGAAGCTCTAGGCAATTCAATGTACCATTTTGCCGTTGGACCCATTAATGTCCTCTGAAAGAGGCGAAGTCTTATCGAATCATCATTTAGGGTGTTTGATGAACACCATAGATGAAATTTCATCATGTGATTCGATGGATCTTCACCCGGATTTCCATTAAATTTAGGAATATCTGATGGAAGTTTATGCGGAATCGCTGGCCACCAAGGGGCATAAGCAATTGGATTGTTTGTTAACCGGTTTAAATCAGGTAACTCTAAAGTTGCCACGAATGGTAACTGTTGATTCAGGTTAGGTGAAGCATACCCAGGATACGATGGAATCGCCTGAGCAGTTGGTCTTTGCATACCGGCATAATGCATTTGATGCTGGTATGTTTGGTAAGGTTGGTGGACTTGACCATTGTAAAATGGTTGATTTTGACCGTTTTGAATGTACGGTTGTCCACTGTTCGCAAAGATTTGCTGCTCAGAACCTTGGTATACTTGTTGGAATTGTGGTTGTTGGTATTGCACCAGCCATGGTTGTCAAGCCATGTGCTGTTGCACTATACTAATTGTTGGACCAAGGTGTGGGGTAATTGTACCCGTCTGGACCTCTGTTGCCCCACTAGTCCTTTGATCCAATCTCTCTCCTCTTTGACAGCTTCCAGCTACTTGCTCCCTTACTTGTCCAGCTTCACCAAGTTCCTGCAAGATCACAGAAGAGGAAAACTACACAACGACATGGATTTACATTCATAAATAGCTTAGGATCAGATTTAAGCTAAACATGCAAATATAACAAAACATCATTGATACACAAGCATGTAGGAGAAACTCAAATAGTTTTATTGATATAACAAGAAGGTCCAGGAGGAGTTACAACTGATGATTCCTAATCCAACATCAACCCCCCAGCAAAGGAATCCCCTCTTCACCTCCAACAAAGCATAAATCACCCAATGCACTGATCTCTATCTCAAAACCAACAGCAATTCTCTGCAAAGTACAAAATTCCAGCCTTCAGATCTCTGGGATGAGGGATCCATATATAGATGTATGCAAAGAGGATGAGTCAGCTTATGATTTGACTTGTGGCTTCTCTCTGTCAGTTCTTGCTTCCACTTGGAGACTGAGAGCCTCTTACTCATCCTTGGTCGAACTCAGTGAGGCAAGTGTCATTGGGGAAGATTCTGGAAGCTTCCATTGTCTGTCCACCTCGCGGAATGACACTGCCATTTGTCATTTCCCTCTCAGCGCACCCTGGTAGTGCATTTAGGTGCGTTGCAATGCACCTAGCTATTGTACTGGGGTGCTATGCAACGCAGCTGGCTAGTGGAGCAGCTGAAATGATCCTGATTTGACTGATTCTGAGCAGTTTCTGGTGGAGAACTTCTGGGAGAAGCTGTAGTTTGTTAACCTTGTTCCTTTAGGGGTAGGAACAACACTTTTAGGGACTTAGGATCCCTTGGTTTATGGACATTTCATGCTTAGAGCTGTAAGGCACAAAAATGTCTATAACAGATTGCACAATGTGTAGCGAGCAATCAAGCAGGACTGAACTGCGCATTACATAGTTCCAGTCCAAAGTTAGGCTAGCTAAACTGCACTCTACATAGTTACACTTAGCAGCAAGCTCACTAGCAGTTGGGACTAAGTAATGCACAATTATATATGATAGTCCCTGGCCTCCCAGAGTCACTACTGTGAAATATTGCCCAGTAGTCACCCAGTTGTTTGCATGATCGACCCGGGAAGTGCATTGTGTTTTTAAACTGACATTTTCTTTCTATGAGTGTCCACTTTGTTTCCAGGTAAATTAGTTGTTAACTAGTCTTTCAGTAGTACAAGCATCATTGTTTCCAAGAGAGCTACATCAAAGGACATTGTAAAGAGAAGCATTGGAGATGTGGTTTAACAAGTGCCAATAAACATACCTGTTTATGCAGACGTGCAGTTGTTCGTAGAGAATGACATGAATATCACATGGCAAGAAATAAAGGAAATATTCGTAGGCACTTTCAAGGAAGATCTGGAAGATCATCAAGTCTATGTCAACATTCATAAGTCAGGCTTGTACAAGGTTGCATGAAGGTACCTCGCCTTCCCATGTTTTGATATCATTCACTGGTTTGTCTCACATACTGATTCTGAGATGATGACACTGAGTAGTGCTAGTGGAACACATCTTGCCACCTTGAGGAAGGAATACTACCATTAGATGTATCACTTATCGCAGCCGGTGAACTACATGGATGCACTATTCTTCACTCCCAACAAAAATGTGAACTCAAGAGATATCTTGAAGCATTAGGTAAAAGAGCCCTTGAAGTCCAGGACAACACCCAACTAGGTCTACAAGATGAAGTCACTCAGGAAGGCCTACCAACTCTTGGTTATACTGGCATGTCGCTTGTATGGTCAAGAGAGCCTGGAGACCTTCCTGGAGAGTTGGGTTGTTAGGTTGGATTAGTTGGAAAATGAATGAAGGCTTTTGAACTGGTTGGACATGTTGGCTCTTCAACTAAAAGTGCATGTGTCGAATTCTCAAAATCTACCAAAGGATTGACAGGCAATATATATATGTCCACGTACTTGCTTGATGCAATCTGTGCCAAACAACAGTTCCATGGCATGGGTTGGACATGGTGATCTGGAATTTATCTAGGACAAAGAATTAAAGGCATTACAGAATCATGTGCATGGATGTGCCTATGTTACTTTATGCAATGGATCGATAAGATTTTGAAATACATAGACACTGAGGCAATTCGAGAAAACATAATATGAAAACATGTAAACACAACAAGTTTAATAAGGATTTCACCCAATGCTCCTGGGCTATGTCTCTTGGTCTGGCCTTCAGTGGTGGCCTCTCTATTATGTTTTCAAAGCAGAGTTTCTTTACAACAGTGAGCACAATTTGAGTCTCACTCAACAGATATGAATCAGTAGGATTTGAGTACACAAACTCTCCTTACTGGTACTTGACCTCTAGTGATCACAGTAGTATGAGCCGAATCTAAAACTCATACATGACAAGCCTATTCCAAGGAGCTCGCTTGAACCTCCCAAGATTTCTCTAGAGTGCATAGACTCTCTGACTCTCTCTAGCTCTATCTGGCTCGATGCTGCCCTCCGATTAGCTCATCTTCTTCTCTCTGTTCTTAACTAACTCTCTTTCCTGCTTTTCTGCCTACTCTGTCTCTGTCAATTCATGGCTTTAAATCCAACCTTCTTTCTGTTGGTTCGTTTCTGCTTCCTGGTGTTCTGGATTTCATTCCTTTGTCTGTTCGAACTCCCCTGTTTTGTGTCATCATCACTGTGTAACGCTTCACAGGGAGGTGGACACCTATTCTGCAACAGGTGAGTGTGTCAGGTTCCTTGGACACATTTGAACAGTCATTATTTCTATTTTCTCCAGGATTGCCCGCGAAATATGAATCCCTGCCAACAAATCATCCACGTTGGACTGCAAATCCCATATAATATTGCTTTATCATCTGTCAAATCCGGTCATTCATCAGAACGCGCCTCCGCTGTTGATCTAGACCCCCCAGATCTTATGGTCATCTTGCATATCGAGCAGAAAATTAGCTCGACGGTTACCCATCCGATGTGAGTGATTTTCTTTCTCTTCCACTGGACACATGTCACTGAGTGTGTGGGATCGGGCGGGACTCAGCCAAAACTACTTACCACCTCGAGGCCTTCCGATATCCTGTCGGTTTTGTGGAATCCATGGAACTGAGTCTATTACTTTTCCGCATTTCATAGCCTTTTCGGGTCCAGGCACTTAGGGGCTTGCCTTCACTGAGGGGGACGCCCTGCGATAAACAATCAATCGTGTATCAGAAACCACCCCCGTTTCTTGAATTAGCCTCTGGTTTTGCAATTTGTGCCAACACGCATTACCATGGGCCAACGGTCTGCACACTCGACCGAGAGTCCTTATTCCTCCGCGCTGATCACAATTGCAACTGTCACAAGGATTCCTTCTGATAGCTTGATCTTTCTAAGACTTGAATCTATTTGGCATAATTTGAATGAGTTTATGAAAACTTAGAGAGTGTTTAGGATCCAATTCGGATCACGGCCTTCCCAGTGAAAAAGCTTTTGGAACACCAAAAGTTTATTTTTAAGCATCAATCAAGTGAGGGTATTGATTCCTCACTTGCCCAATTTCTATCCATTTTGCATTGCTTGGCTTTGAACCTTTGAGTCCAATTCTTAGGTACTCGACATCCCCTCTACGTGTAGTTTTCACCTTCCTGTCTAGAACTATATCTTCCTGTAATTCGTTAAGATATTTAGGTAACAGATCATCAATAGAAGGAAACTGACTCTGCTCTTTGGGATCTTCAACCAATGAAGGTTCAAATAGTCTCAAACTGTCTGCATTAACAACTGATTAGATGTGCATGTAAGCTAGTAAATCAAGGCAAAAAGCATTCTCACCAATTTTCTAAAGTATCTTGAAAGGTCCATACCTTATTGGCTTCAGCTTCTTACCTTCACCTTGCATTCGGTCTTTGCTGATATACAACCAGACTTGATCACCAACTTGGAAATTATGCTCCATCTGATGCTTGTCATGCCTTGCCTTGTACTTGGCTTGGATCTTTTCCAGCTGTTCCTGTACTGCCTGGTGAATCTCTTGGATTTGTTTGACGAACTTGGTTGCCTTGTCCACATCACTGTGTCCATCAACCGCTATGTCTTGACCAAAGATAAAATCCAAGGGAGACCTTGGTGTGAAACCAAAACAGGTCTCAAAAGGAGATCTCTGTGTAGAAGAATGTTTAGCTCGGTTGTAAGCATGTTTCACATAACATAAATGTTCATCCCAAAGCTTGGGATGCTTGCTGCAATAGCCTCTGAGAAACTAGATCACTGTCCTATTGACCACTTCTGTTTGGCCATCTGTTTGCAGATGAAAAGTTGTGCTCTTCTTCAGTCTGGTGTCCATAAATTCCCACAAACTTGACCAAAATTTCCCAACAAATTGGGTATCTCGATCAGATATAATGGAAGTGGGTAATCCAAAATGAACCCATACATGCTAAAAGAACAACTTTTCGGTTTGTTCAACTGTAATCTATTTGTTACAAGGTATTAAAATACACATTTTGCTGAACCTATCCACAACAACATATAAATAGTCATGACCTTTCCTAGATTTAGGCAATCCTCCAACAAGGTCCATGAAAACACTTTCCCAAGGATGAGAAGGAAATGGTACTGGAGTGTACAAGCCTAGTTTTCTATTGTTGGGCTTGCTTTTAGCACACATGGTACACCCTCTTACATATCTAGAAATTGTCTCATTCATTTTTGGCCAATAACAAAATCTTTGCAGCTGTGAAACTATTTTACTTACACCAAAGTGACCTGATATTATAGAAGTGTGTGCCTATCGAATTATCTTTACTCTTTCAGTTTGAGGAATGCATAACTTTCCCAAATGATACAAGAGTTGGTCCTTAACATGATAATCCAATTATTTTACTTGTTTTCCATGACTTAAAGTTGCATATACATCTTTAAAATCTATATCTTGAGCATACTATTCAATGTAGCTATCATGCAATACTGAATTATGCTTAAGTATAGTGGATACACTTATGATTGGTCTGGACAACATATCTACAACTTTATTGTGTATGCCCTTTTTATATTTGATGACAAGATGAAACTGTTGTAGAAAACCCATCCACCTATAGTGTCTTGATTGCTGCAACTTAGTTTGTGAGTGCAAATATTGAAGTGGTTGATGGTCAGTATGTATAATTGTCTCTTTGCCCATTAAATATTGTTTCCACTTTTTCACACTCTGTACTAATGCATACAATTCTTTATCATATGTGGGATAGTTAACTACTGCAGAATTAAATGTCTCATAATGATAACATAAGGGTTTACCGTGTTGCATCAACACTTCTCCCATGGCATAGTCACTAGCATCCGTTTCAATCTCAAATGGTCTTTGAATATCGGGCAATGCTAGTACTGGTGCTATACTAATATTTTCTTTCAAGGTGTCAAAGGCTTTCTACTATTTGCCTCCCCACTGAAACACCTTGTTCAATCTTGTTAAAGCATGTAAGGGAGCTGCAATTAACGAAAAGTTAGAAATAAAATTTCTCCAATACTGTGTTGCTCCTAAGAAGCTTCTAACTTCGGTAGCAGATTTGGGTTTAGGCTAGTTTACAATGATTGCAACCTTAGAGGGGTCTATCTTCAATTCACCAACCCCTACAATATGAACCAAATAATTCAAATATGTTTTGCCAAATTCACATTTTGAGAGGTTAACATAAAGATTTTCTTTTTTCAAAACATCTAGAGTCTGCTTAACATGCTTTAAATGTTCTTCCCATGTTTTACTGAATATAAGAATGTAATCCAAATATACAATGACAAAATCATCAAGAAAAGGTCTGAGTACATCATTCATTACTCTCATGAAAGTAGCAAGAGCATTAGTTAAGCCAAAAGGCATAACCAACCACTCATACAATACCTCCTTTGTTTTCAAAGCAGTCTTCCATGTATCTTATTCTGCAACTCTGACCTGATGGTAGCCCCCATGCAATTCCAACTTGGAAAAATAAACAGCTTCCTTTAATTGATCCAATAGATCATCTATGCGAGGAAGGGGATAATGATTTTTTATCGTTATCTTATTCAATGCTCGGTAATCAATGCACATTCTCCATGAGCCATCTTTCTTTCTCACCAAGACAATTGGAGACCCACATGGTGATGTGCTAGGTCTGATGAACCCCTTCTTGAGCAGCTCCTGTACCTGCTTCTTGATTTTTGCATTCTCTAAAGTGGATAACATGTACATTTCGATGTTAGGCAATGGAGCATCTTGCGGCAAATTAATATCATGTACTATTTCCTTTTTGGGTGGCAGACCTTTAGGTTCTTGAAACGGTATATCATATTCTGAAACAACTTTTTCTAAATCAACTTGGTGTTTAGCATCACATCCCTCAAATACATTGGTTTTATCAGGTTTCTTTTCCTTTACAACCATCAGTAAAAATTGTTGGCATGAATTTACAATTCTTTTCATCTACCGTGAGTTTATGAGAGTATAATTATTCTAGAGTTTATGAGCTCTTAAAATATATTTGATTCCATCTTTAACGAGTTGATACTTGTTCTTAGCTCTATAGAAAATAGCTTTTCTATCATACAAGTAAGGACTTCCTAAAAAAATTCCACATATATCCAAGGGAATTATATCTAACTCAACCTCATCTACAAATGCTGACCCAAAAGAAAACCTAAGTTTACATTGTCTAGTCACTTGTAGCTGTGCTTTATCACATAACCAACCTAATGGATATGGATTTTTGTGACGTGTGGTTAGTAGTCCCAACTTCTTTACAATTGCTTCAGAAATTAAATTTACTTGTGAGCCACTATCAAACAAAGTATCAATCTTTTGATGCTTGGAAACAACTCTAATATGAAAAATCTCATGTCTTTTCCTCTCATTTTCTTCATTATCAGAAGATTGTGCAGAATTACTAGTAGATGCTTTGGAATTTTTACCTTTTATACCTGTGGCTGCAATTATTGTTTCATGTCCTGAGTCTGACCCCAAATCCTTTTGAATAGCTGCAGCGGTCTTCCTCTTCTTGCCCTCGAAGTTCTTAGGTCTCAACTCCAGATGCATGATCCAGCAATGATCATCATCATGCCCATCCTTCTTATAGTGAGTGCATGAAGACTTGGTCTTTTGTACAATATTGGCCTTCCTCTCTTTCCATTTCTATTTTCTTTTCTCCTTATTCTTGCTTGCAGTGGGTTTTGATGATCCCCCAACTTCTAGGTTCACATTCTTTCCATTAGCCTCTAGATGTGTAGCTTGAACAGATACCTCATCTATGCTAGTGGTATTAAACATGAGAATTGTGTGTGTTAAGTAGCTGTGTAGACCACCTATATACCTTAGCAGAGTTTCAAGTGAGTCTAAAAAAATTCCTAGAATCAATGCTCTTTTCCTAAATTCTTGAGTGTAACTTTGTACACTTTTCCCTTTCAATTGGCGAAGAGTTTGCCAGCTCATCATGGCTTGCTGCATATAGGCTAGTGGATAGAATTGCTTTTTAATTGCAAAAACAAATTCATTCCAGACAGAAAGAATCTTACCATTCTTCTTCATGCCAGCTTGTGTCCTGCCTTCCCACCATACCAAGGCAGTGCCTCCAAGGCGTAGGCTGGCCAGCTAAATCTTACTACTGTCTGAATCAATGCTCTGCACTCTGCAATAAACATCAATCTGTCTAATCCAATTATCTGGATTCTCTACATTCAACTCTCTATCATATATTTGTAAATCAAATTTAACATCTAATTTAATCAAGGATGTCTTCCTTTTGTTTTCAGGGCTACTAGGAGGTGTGGGAAGTTTTTCTTCTTTCCCTTTGCCTTTAGAGTGGTCATGCAGGAGAGATTCTTCTGCTCCTTTATCTATTTTGGAGTTTGATGCATCTTCCTCTCTACCTTTCTTAAATTCTCTATACATTTCCTCTACCATGGCTCTCATGGTCATGAAACTATCCATGAACTAAGGGTCTGATTCTAAGGGACTTTCTTCTGACATTTTCCTCTTAGAGTGGACTCTTCCAATTTCAGGGTTCGCTTCAACCAACTCTCATTCTCCTAATTTAAGCTTTGATCTAGTTAGCATTCAAAAAAAAATCCAGCACAAGCTTGTCTAACCTCAGTAACCTAGAGCTCTGATACCACTTGATCTGGAATTTATCCAGGACAAAGAATTGAAGGTATTACAAACTCATGTGCATGGATGTGCCTATGTTACTTTATGCAATGGATCGATAAGATTGTGAAATACATAGACACTAAGGTAGTTAGAGAAAACATAATAGGAAAACATGTAAACACAACAAGTTTAATAAGGATTTCACCCAATGCTCTTGGGCTATGTCTCCTGGTCCAACCTTCAGTGGTGGCCTCTTTATTATGTTTTCAAAGCAGAGTTTCTTTACAACAGTGAGCTCAATTTGAGTCTCACTCAACATATATGAATCAGTAGGATTTGAGTACATAGACTCTCCTTACTGGTACTTGACCTCTATTGGTCACGGTAGTATGAGCCCAATCTAAAACTCGTACATGACAGGCCTATGCCGAGGAGCTCGCTTGAACCTCTCAAGCTTTCTTTGGAGTGCACAGACTCTCTGACTCTCTCTGGCTCTGTCTAGCTCGATGCTGCCCTTCAGTCAGCTTGGCTTCTTCTCTTTGTTCTTAACTAACTCTCTTTCCTGCTTTTCTGCCCACTCTGTCTCTGTCAGTTCGTGGCTTTAAAGCCAATCTGCTTTCTGTCGGTTCGTTCCTGCTTCCGGGCATTCTAGTTTTCCTTCCTCTGTTCGTTCGAACTCCCCTATTCTGCGTCATCATCACTGTGTAATGCTGCACAGGGAGGTGGCCACATGTTCTACAATGGGTGAGTGTGTCAGGTTCCTTGGACACATTTGAATGGTCGTTATTTCCGTTTGCTCCAGGATTTCCTGTAAAATATGAATCCCTACCAATGAATCATCCACGTTGGACTTCAAATCCCATATAATCTTGCTTTATCGTCTGTCAAATCCAGTCATTCATCAGGACGCACCTCCGCCATTGATCTGGACCCCCCAAATCCTACGTTCATCTTGCATATTGAGCATATAATTAGCTCGACAGTTACCCGTCAGATGTGAGCGGTTTTCTCTCTCTTCCGTTGGACACATGTCACTCAATGTGTGGCATCGGGCAAGACTCGTCCAAAACTTCTTACCGCCTCGAGGGCATCTAATGTCAAACCACAGTCTTCCCCACCTCCAGAACCAAAACCAGTCCCAAGTGAGCAAGGAGAAATTTTTCTCATTGAATATGATCTGGAGGCGGATGTGTACAATTTGGCATTTGACAAGACACAACAGAGGATTGTACAAGCATGAAGAAAGCATCTCATGGATGATCATAAATCACCTACGCACATAGAAGAAAGGGTGATTGTACCATATGTTAGAAGACAACCAGTTTCCATGGCAGAGGCTTCTAAAGCTTGTGCAGAATCCATGAATTCGACAGTCAAGTTCTTGATAGCAGAGAATGATTGAATGGTGAAGGACTTCCAAGAGGCTAGGCATAGAGCAAAGTAGTGTACAAGATCCACCATGATAGAGATGAAGAAAGAAATAGTGGTAGAGATATCAACTTTGGAGGCCACCATGCGAAAAGTGTACAAAAGATTTGTCATTGTGCACAAATATGTTGTTCATCTATACAACTTTCAATAGAAGTGTGCACGGACAACAAAAACTCTCAAATACATTCACATTATTATTATGCACATGCAAGAATGGACAATGAGGTACAAGGGAGCCCCACTTTACTTGCACAAGAAGATGAAGCCACAAGATGATATTTACAAAGCACGGATTCGGATGTCGATCCAAAATTATGAGTAGCTCCCTCCGCTCATCACTAACATTGAGGCTTCCTATGCACGGTTGTTCATGAGCATGGATGTCATAGTGGAAACACACAAGATCCCTTCCATCGGAACCCTCACCGAGGCCATGAGGAAGAACCAAGTCACTAGATGTCAACAAGTACATAGAGCAGTTGATGCACATAGCCACCAACAATGATTTGCAGCTGACCGCAAAGAACATGCAAAGGTATATCAGTGGTCGATCCTGTTATGAAACCATCTCACAAAAACATAGAAAAGAAAGATCAATGCCTTAGAATTCATCATCTTCGAGGGGGAAACCTCCTTTACATTACACAAATGAACAATTCTTGGATGATACAAATGAAAAAACATCCTTTCTATATATAGGAGTCTAAGGGGTCACAATATAATCAAAACCGACATAACAATAATAATATAAGGGCATAAGAATAACAATAGTGGGATTCTATGGGGCACAATAATAACAATATGGGAACAATAGGGGCACAACAATAACAATAAGGGCTACAATGACAATATTAATGGGGGAATCACTAGTATTATAGGGACCTAACATGCCCTTCTCCTTCAAAAAGTGTTTTCCTCAATGGTTGAGTAGTTCTGGATGCTTCTGTAAAAAAATTCTCATCCTCCCATGTGGAATCTTCAGCGGGTAAGTTCTTCCACTTTACAAGATACTCCAAAATTGATTGATTTTGCAATTGTCGTGTTCCTTTTTATGTGATTGCTTCAAGTTCCAATATGATTTTCCCTTCCTCGTCAAGTTCTAGAAATATTGTTTGAACTGGGATCTTGTCACCAATAACCTTTTTTAAGCATGAAACATGGAAAACTGGGCACTCGGGAAGGTGCAGGAAGCTCCAATTCGTATGCCATAGTACCAATATTTTGCAACACCTTGTATGGACCATAATACTTTGGTGATTATTTATTATCCTTATTAGCTTGCTTGAGGGACATTTTTGTATATAGTTATAGCCGTAGAAATACCCAATCACCTATATCAAAACTTCTTTCGCTACGATGTTGATCTGTGTGTTGTTTCATTCTATTATGTGCCAAAGTTAGGTTATCCATTAAGAGATGGAGAACTTGTTGTTGATGCTCGATGTGGTCTTCCATTACTTGAACCTTACAATTTTCTCTTAAATATGATGTGACGGATGGTGGGTGATATCCATAAAGTGTCGTAAATGGGGTTATTTTTGTTGCAGTATGGAAGGAAGTGTTATACCACCATTCAGCCAAAGGCAACCATTTGACCCATTGTGTCTATTTATCATATACAAAGAAATGAATATATCCTTCCAAACATTTACTTTCCATCTCAGTTTCCATCAAATTGAGGATGATAAGATGAGTTATGAGCTAACTAAGTAACAAGACAAGAAAATAATTATGTCCAAAAATTTCCAGCGAAAATGGGATCTCTGTCGCTTAAAATAATCTTTGGGTTTCCTTGTAGCTTTTGAATTGTTTCCATAAATGTAGTAGAAACTGTACTAGCTTTAAATGGATGAGATAATGCACAAAGTGTGCATACTTGGTTATTTTTTCAACTACCACCATGATGACACTTTTTCCTTCAGACTTGGGTAAACCTATGATGAAATCCATTGAAAACTCCTCCCAACGTTCACTTGGAATGGATAAAGGTTGTAATAGACCTGGGGTCTTAATTGTTTCAACTTTATTTTGTTGGAAAACCAAACATTCTGCCACAAACTTTTGAATATCATATTTAATGCCATCCCAAAAAAACTCCTTCTTGACCCTGTGGTAAGTTTTTAAAAATCGGAGTGCCCTCCTAAGGGAGAGGCGTGCAATTCCATAAGAATCTTTTGTTTGAGTTGGTAATTCTGACATAGGTATAAGCGATCTTTATACCATAGTGAATCATTTTTCTAGCTAAATGTATCAGATGTACTGGGATCTTGTTGTAATTTTTGAATGAGTGCCCACACTTCTTCATCATTCTTCCATTCATCCCTTTCTTCATTTATCCAATATGGTTGGATAATAGAAATGGCACAAAGAGTGCATCTGCCACAACATTTTGCTTCCCTTTTTTGTATATGATTTCAAATTCATAACCCAACATGTTTGTAACCCATTTTTGTTGCTCTTTTGAAGATAATATTTTTTCTAAAAAGTATTCAAGACTATCATGATTCGTTTTTACCTTGAAGTGTCTTCCCATTAGGTAGGGTTGCCATTTCTTAAGTGCATGTAGTATTGCCAACATTTCCTTCTCATAAATAGCTTTGTGTAAATACTTTCCTTTGATTGGACAACTTTTGAAACCAATGGCTCTTTCTTCTTACATTAAATCAACACCAATTCCATTTCCTGAGGTATCACATTCCACAATAAAAGTTTTTTTGAAGTCCGGGGTAACTAAGACCATTGCTTGGCACATTACCTCTTTAAGATGTTCAAAGGCCTTCGTTGCTTCTGGAGTCCATAAAAGTGCATCTTTCTTCAATAATGTTGTTAGCGGTGTTGCTATTCTCCCATAATTCTTAACAAACTTGTTATAATACCCTTTCAACCCGAGAAATCCTCGCAGATGCTTTATGGATGTGAGGATTTTCCATTCCTTAATGGATTTAATTTTCTAGGGTCTACCTTAACACCTTCATGAGATACAATATGACCCAGATATTCCACCTCTTGTACTCCAAAGAAACATTTGGAGATTTTTGCATATAATTGGTTCTCCTCCAATAGTTTGAGCACCCTGTCAACATGTTGAACATGATCCTTCCAAGACTTTCTATAAATTAGTATATCATCAAAAAATACTAACACAAATTTTTTAAGGAAGGGTTTGAAAATGGAATTCATCAAACCTTGAAATGTAGAAGGTGCATTGGTAAGGCCAAAAGGCATGACCAAAAATTCATAATGACCCTCATGAGTTCTAAATGTTGTTTTTGGAATGTCTTTGGTCTTCATTCTGATTTGATGATATCCTGAAATAATATCCAACTTGGTGAAGTAAATTGATCCATGAAATTCATCCAATAGTTCATCAATGACAAGAACTGGAAATTTATCTTTAATACTGAACTTGTTGAGATCCCTATAATCTAGACACATGTGCCATGATCCATCCTTCTTGTGCACCAATACTATTGGAGGAGAGAAAGAACTTTGACTAGGTTGAATTATACCATCCTCTAGCATTTCTGCAACCATACATTCAATCTCACTCTTTTGGGCATAAGGATATCTGTAAGGCTTGATGTTTGGAGGAACACTTCTTGGAATCAAATGAGTAGCATGATCATGATCAAAAATAGGTGGGAGACCTTTGGGAGTCTCAAATACCTTGGAATGATATTCCAAGACATTTTGGAGATTTGGAGAAATGGATGAATTTGATGTGGGAACCTCTAGCGAACATAATTGTGAAATTACACCTCGATGTTCTTTCTTTAGAAGCTTTATCATTCCATTAGATCTAATTATCTTTCTTGGTTTCCCTACGATACCTCTTAATTCAACTTCCTTTCCTTCCGAAGAAAATTTCATGAAAAGTTCTTAAAAATTAAAAGCTATTGTACCCAAGGATTGTGTCCATTTGACTCCTAGTACAACATCAGCACCACCCATTGGAATGGAAAGAATTGGGCTATTCAATACATATTCTCCCATGGATAGCTTGATATTATGGCACTTTCCAAAGAAATTTATGGTTCCTCCACTTGCAACCATCACTTGACACGTTGGTCTTGGATATAGGAAGCAATTTAATTCCTTGGCTATCTTACAATGAATAAAATTATGGGAAATGCCCGAATCAATCAACACTATTACCTTTTTCTTCTTGATATGTCCTTCTATCTTGATAGTTTGAGGAGTGGTAATTCCAGCCAATGCATTACAAGATATGGTCAGATTCATTTATTCTTTCTCTAGGGTTTGTTCCTAGTGTATATTGTCTTCTTTTGATGATTCTTGTTCCTTTTCTTCCTCCTCTTCACAATCTATGTAAAACAATTTCTTCTCATCACACTTATGACCTTTAGTGTATTTGCTATGACAACTGTAACAAAGCCCCTTTCCTCTTTTTTTCTTCCAATTGTTGGGCTGTCAACCTTGTATGTTGTGGAAGTCTAGGTGAAACAACACTTCCATCCTTATAGTTGTGAGTGGTAGGATTCCTTTTTGCCATAATTTTGCTTTCCATTTTTCTTGCCAACATGAATGCCTTCTACAGTGAGTCAGGTTCCCAAAGGTGAACCTCATGTTGGATGTTATCATTTAAAGTCCCTATCAACACATCAATCCTATGCTCCTCTAGAATATCATTTAGCCTTGTATTCAATTTTTGGAAGTCCTAAATGTGCTACATCATTGAACCCTTTTGTTTCAGGTTTATTATTTGGCTAAAAAAAGTGTTCCTTTTTGTATCTTCATAATGTGTTATCATTTCTTCCATAAAAATTTCCCAAGTGACAATTTTCTTACGAGAGCAAAGCCATCGATACCATACAAACTGATTTGGTTTCAAATATAATTTTTCATTGCGTACTTTTTGTGTGTTTTGCACATTATGGAGATCGAAATATTGCTCCATCTGTAGTATCCAAGTTATAGGATCCTTGCCATCAAACTTCCTCATATCAATCTTTAAAACATGGTGGGTCTTCAATCTAACATTAGAGTCTATGAAATCAATATTAACATTTCTTTGTTGTCATCATGAGTTTCCTTTACTACCCTTTCATCCTTAGTAAGCATTTCTTGTAGCAACTTATTCAAATCTATCTTCATATATTCCATCTTAGTGTCCATTCCATTCATCTTAGCTTCGGTTACCTTTTGTGAGAGTGAAATTTATTGCACCTGGTCTCGTAATTTTGATATATCATGTTGCATTTCTTCCTCTTCTTCGTGAGTCATGCTAGATCCTTCAGGTTGCTTACTAGGTGTTCCCATTTTCTTTCTTTAAGGGATCAATTAATGATAATTATGCTTCACTATGCCCTCTGAACTTCAACTTAATTTTTCAACCCAAACTTATGCAAAATTTTAAAAATACTACACACATTTTTACACTTTGTAGAAGCTCGATATTGAATCTAATGTATCTTTGTAATTGTGAATCTCCAAGGTTTGGACTTTCTTCCTGCGGTATCCCTCTGAGTCCTCTTTCCAATCCCACCCATCGGATCAAAATTGGATTCTCCAAGAAAGAGTTATGCCCAATCACCCAAGATGACCTAATTATATAATTTTTCAGTAGAGCGCACCTGTACTACGTGCCATGTGTCACTATTTCGACCTTCGGATCTGAAAAAAATACAAAGAAAACTATAGTTCAGCCTCTTTTCGTAGCTTCTTACTAAATTTCAATCTGATGCATAGAGAGAAAGTTATGATGATTTTCCCAAGGTCACTTGTTTGGAATGTAATTCGAGAGTCTGCGAAATCCCTAACTTCCTCAAATCATACCTCCAAAACTATAGCGAGACAAGATCCAAAATTCGGACTTGAGGCTCAAAACGATTTTGTCTCATAAGGGTTTTTTTGTAGCTTATGAAACATCGCAGAAAAACAATTATAACAAAAATTCCATGATGACCTATTTGGAGCAACGAAACCCTAGAATCCAAAGCTCTGATACCAAATGTTATGAAACCAACTCAAAAAAAGAGACAAAATAAATATCAACACCTTAGAATTCAACATAACAATAAGAATATAAGGGCACAACAATAATGATAAGGGCTACAATGAAAATAGTAATGGGGGAATCACTAGTATTATAGGGACCTAACACAGCCACACTCAGGATAGTGTTGCGCATGCTTTAGGATGAGTTGGATAGAGGTTTTAGAACCATATACCTGAACGCCATGGAGGCAAGGGTCCACTTTGACAAAGATTCCATCAAACAATAGTGGGACACAATAGAGAAATACCAATCTTGGTATTAGTTCGTCACCGAAGATCACCATGAGGAGGTTACTGAGTTGGTCTTTCCCCAAGACACCGAGTGATGTTGTTTGTCTTGTCAGGCTGACTCAAGCCTATTTTTGTCCCACATCGGTATATGTGGAAATTGTATTATTATAAATGTATTGTAAGTGAAATTCCAAGTGTCAATAGTGGAATGTGAACAATCGTTGCTGTAATGTGAAGAGTCATGAGGGTAGTCCAACATTCAAGCGGGAATGTCAAGGGTCACCCCACCCTTTTCTATATACAGAACCTCATAACTCATAGTACATGCTTTTGGGAGCCAAGTTTTTGGCTAGGAATTTCTTAGAGGAGGCTTGGAGAGTATTGTGATGAGCCTTGGCTTCTCCACAACGTAGAGTGAGTACATCTCTTTGGAGGAGCAAGTAGTGTTGACTTTAATATTCCACTGTTGGGGCTACTGGATGCCAATGGTGTATGTATAGATGGAACTTTCACTTTATATATATATATATATATATATATATATACAGAGCTAACATGTCTTCATGCATATGTTGTTATTGTGGTTTGACTATTCTGGTAACTTTAGCAATGTATGTTTTTTAACTTATTCATTTGTGTATGAACTATTTTTTATACAATTGTATGAATCTTGTTCAAGTCGGGTTGTTGGTTTAACCTGTCACTTTGGATTGTGGACTATTCTACTTTCCATCTTGTGATTTCATTCAACTGGTGTGTTCCTTTCATGCTGCCTACTATTACAGGCTTCTAAGGGAAATACTTCATTTTCCCCCTCCATGTGTTAGAACCCCCATGCATCTCACTTGACTTGCTACAATGTCACACACTTGCTTCCGACAAAGATATCACACTTACCTCTGCACGATATCCCAGTCAAGGCATAGCTTTACTACCCACTACTAGGACTCCTACTCCAAATGGTCTGAGGTCTAGTTGGGATTTCTTATTGGGGATATCCCTTGACATGTTCGTGGGTCCAGCACCGTCAACATTTCTGGCTCTAGAAGGAGGGCTAGATGACAAGCTGGGTCCTTAAAGTTTGTTTTGGACCTCTACACATCTTTCATGACTAACATTACAATTCAAGCTCTGACATGTTTGTCTCATAGACATGATTTTGAAGTATTGGAGGATATCTACAATGAATTTTCACGTAATACATGTGATGGTGAAGGCGGAGCATCCCTGCTTAGTCACGGTGTTGCATTCATGGGTTTCTGTGAAAGGAATGAAATGCATGAGGATCACATTGTCTACTCACTATTCACATTCACATTTTGAGGGCATGCACCAGAATGGTGTGTCACATTGCCTACAGCCTCTATCCACTCTTATGATCAGATGATTAGAGATTTGCCTCATGCTTTCTATCGTTATGACCAAAAATCACTCAATAAAAAATTTTGGAATTATGGAAAGCACCTGATGGATCCATTTTACAATTTTGGAAATGCTTCCAAAATCTCACTTTTGAAACCCCAAAAGATGAAATTGATTGGAAATTTATTCATGAAATATTTCAGTATATTCTTCATATATCTTCAAATCCACATGTGTTAGAATCATTCGAACCACTCCTAGCATACCTCAGTGTTAGAGCTGCCAAATCTATGATGGACAAGTTTGTTGTCACAAGTGACCCTTCATCTACTTCTTGTCAAATATCTCTAGCTCCACAATGTGAGGTGGGAGAAGTTGCGCACCCATTTGTTGAACTGTCACATCTTCCCACCCCACCTGCTCTACATTTCTACGCATATTCAGCTTGCAAGCCTGTTAGTTCTCATGTTGTCTTATCTTCTCAACCTCCATCTTTTGGTTCCTTTGATCCTCCAGATTGTACTATGCTTTTTCTCCCATTCCAGACTCCACATTTGTTGTTAACGAGGATCAATTTGTCGATGGGGTTGGTGTCGAGTAGCCAACTTGCGTTGTCATTTATGATGAGTATGTGTGGGAATATAAAGGAGAACCTATGTCAAAGGATGATATCCTTCTGTCTAAACCTCATCCTCTATTTCCTGACATCTTTTGCAATTCTGACATTTCTTATTTGTCTTGTGAAAATTCATCCCCGAATGTTTCTACTTCCGATCATTCACAGAACACACTGGATGTCATTCTGTCATTTCCTTATGGATAGGACACATATTTCTTTGAAAATCCTCCCAATCTATCATTTGTTATTTCTAGCAACTTAGAGGGTGAAAATTCTTGTTTCTCATCAACCCCTCTATATGATTTTTCAGATCATGAGGTTGTCGATGAACATATCAAATTTTTTTATCGTGACTGTCATGATCTCTTTACTCCTTCATTAGATCACAATGTTGATTCATTCACCGTTGATATTTGTAAGCCACTGGTCTTTGATTACCTACCCATTGATGAAGTGGAAACCCCTCAAGTTGTCGAGGCACTTCATCCCAAGTTGATGGTTATATTAGGTCCTTATTTTCCTGAGGTCAGTTTTACTTCTGATAAGAAATTTGTTGAAATACCCCAGGATCCTCATCACTCTCCTATTTGCATTGAAGATCAATAGCATCCATAGATTTCACATCCTCCACAATCACATGATCCCATCACTCATGCATTGTAGGAATCATATACAATGAGCACTCTTGCTAAGCAAAATTTGTCTTAATTTTTCATGTTTACTCATTTGTCATGGTCAAAAGATTCTACATGCTCATCGTTTGTGCACAGTGTGGTGCAACGCCATGGTATGTCCACAGAATGTTTTTCTTGCGCTTTTACTATTTTCTTTTGTTTGGACACTTTTAAACTTTGAGCGTGTTGTTCTTTACTATCTTATCTTTCTTGTGTGTTGGTTTACTTAAATATCTTTCTGGTTGACTATACCTTTACCAACATGGGCCAACCAATGCATCGGTGGTTGCATTGGAAATGTCGCTTTATGTGAGTAGGCCCATGCACTTTTTAGTGCAGGAGTAGGAGTATTGTTTGATTTCTCGTTTGCTTTGCTTTCATGTTTTTCCTTCCATTTACTTCTATCATTTGATTGTTTTTTCATTTTCTTGTTATGCACCCGTAGGTTTAGATTCACATGAAACCGTAATTCAAGTAGGGTGAAGTACAAGAGGACTTATACAACTATACACAAATTGTTTATCTATTATCCTCTCTCTTTATGAATATATTGTTGTCTTCAGCCGATGATACCCTGATGGAAAATATTTTCTATTTAGAGTGAGTCTTGGTGACAACACAACGCTTGCACTTTTAACTAGTACCACCTACTCTAATCGGTTTTTTCTATATTTGGTTAACCATTGTCAGCTCAGTCAAGTAGAGTAAGGTGAGGGGGGAAACCTTAATAAGTATGTTAGAGGTATATATAACATACTTCTCTAAAGGAATGACCTCTTCTGCTCTCAATAAGTCAGGATCCCTCTTCCTCCTCATGAAAATAAATAAGTGTCTAGGCACAATTCTTTGAAAAATGAAAAAATGAAAATGAAAATTAAAATAAAGGCAAAAGAAGAGAAAGGCTTCCTACACAAAGAAGTGATGCAAGTAACTTCTTTGGGGTACTAACCAAGCTTTTTGGTAGCAGAGCGATGCTTTTGTTCCTGCATGACTTTGTTAGGGTACTGTCCACGCCTGTTGGTAGCGGAGAAACACCAGAGATGAAACTAAAACTCTGACAGTTATATTAGTTGTGCATCAAGATATCCCTCTTCCCTAATCAAAACAACTCAGTTGACTTAGCTTGGTATGTGTGCTCATCGATCAAGGGAATGGTAGGGGAAATATCTTTAACACAAGCTAATGAAGAAGCCACAATGATCAAAGAAATGAACAATACTTCTAGAGGCATTAGACATGCTTTACACAAAAAAGGTACATTCAGAGAGATGGATTTCTACCAGTGTGTCGCCAATGTTGTAGCAGCTACAACCACCCTCCAAAATTTTTCATTCGCTTCGTTTTGGAGCCTTCCTCCTCAAAATATTAGCAACATGTCTTGCACTACTCAAGTACTTCTGTTTTATTTGGATTTATCTTTCACTTTTCATCTTGTGTTTGCTAACTTGTTTTTTCTTCCCAACCACAAGCAAACCCTGTGACTTGGTTCACATACGGTTCTTGTGTTGTCTTGGCAAACTCCAAAATCCTAGAGGGAAACTGACCTTTCTCTCAGAAATTGCACAAAGTAGCCTGGCATTCAGCCTTGCTCTCTAGAAATGCACAGAGAAGTCCGGTAGACAACCTTGCTCAAAGGAATTGCACAGAACATATATACATTAGGCTTCCACCCAAGAATTGCACAAACACAACTGGTAGCTTGTCTTCAGCTAGGAAATTGTGTAGAGAGTGAGAGCCATTAAGAGCCACTCAGCCCATGAATTACGCAAAAGCATTCCTTAGTTTTCTATCCAATGCTTGTGCCAGAAAGTTGCTTGGTACCCTCCAAAACTACACAATATTCCCATGAATCCATGACAGTCTTTGCCGAAAAGGAAGAAATAAAAAATAACCCCTAAAAAATAGGGATCTATTTTTAGCATTGGGATTTAGATGCAAAGTCGATTTTAGAAACTTCCTTCCAAGTGTCTCTTTTTCCTAGATTTGTGGCCTGTGTGTCATAAATCCTAAAACTTCCAAATATATTTAAAAAATGCCCCAAAGATCATTCTACACATCCAATCTTGGATCTCTATAATTACCAAGGCATATAGGAACCTTCGGCACAGTCGGCACAACTTTTCTGGGTAAGATTTGCTTTTCAAGTATTTTGCTTCTTTTCTTGTCGCTTTTATGTCATTGGCTTATGTAAGTGTTGTTTCACATATTTTATTGAACAACCTCTGGAATTTTGGTTTGTTTTAACTTGTAGAAGTGTTGCTTCAAGTTTTTCATTGTCTTTCCCAAGTGTCGCATGAATAACATTGTTTTTGTACTCACAGTCACCGTTACGAAGACCCTCTCCACCAGCTTCATTATTTGTCCATTTCATTAATTCCTCCATTGGTTTTGATTACATGCATGATCATTCACTCCTTTTTTCACCATCCATTGCTTTCACTTTTGAATCTAATCGTTTTCAAGTCATCCCTAGGAAAATCTGGGCGACCTTGGCTCAAATATTGCTTTCACCAACATGCTCTATGCATTTGTGAACTCCAGGCTCTGCCTTGACAATAGGAATTGCACAAAGACTACCTATCACTAGCCTCCAGCTGTGCTCCATTCTAGGATTCAGTGCCCATTCTCACCCACTGGGATTTCGTAATGCATAATCCCAACCAGCAGTCAAGTCAAACTGAATTGTGCATTATGCAGTTCCAGTAGACAATCAGGCTCGGTGGACTGCGCTCTGTTCAGTTCTAATCAATAACAAGCTCACTGGTAGTTGGGACTGTGTAATTCATAGTTCCAATTGATAATCCTCAGCCTCCTAGAGTCACTACTATGCAATATTTCCTAGAGGTCACCTGGTTTGTTGCATGATCAACCCAGGAAGTGCATTCTGTTTTTAAACTGACATTTTCTTGTCATGAGTGTCTTCTTTGTCTCTAGGTACATCAATGTTGAGCAGTCTCTCAATAGTACAGGCATCATGGTTTCCAAAAGAGATGGATCAAAGGACACTGTAGGGAGCAACAATGGAGACATGGTTGGACAGGTGCCAATAAACTTTTCTGTCTATGAAAACGCATAGTTGTTCGCAGAGAAGGACATGAAGATCACATGACAAGAAATAAAGGACATATTTGCAGGCACTTTCAAGGAATATTTGCAAGATCGTCAAGTCTATGTCAACATTCATAAGTCAGGATTTTATAGGGTTGCATGAAGGTACCCTGCCTTCCCATGCCTGGATATCATTCACTCTGTTGTCTCACATACTAATCCCAAGATGATGACACTGAGAAGTGCCAATGGAACACTGCTTGCCACCTTGAGGAAGGAAAAATACCATCATATGTATCACTTTCCACAACCACTGAAATACATGGAGGAACTGTTATTCACTCCCAACAACAATGTGAACTCAAGATATATCTTGAAGCGTTGGGTAAAAAAGCCATTGAAGCTTAGGACAATACCCAACCGGGTTTACAATACAAACTCACTTAGGAAGGATTACCAAATCTTGGTTATATTCGCATGTCACTTGTATGGTCAAGAGAGCATAGAGGCCTTCCCACAGAGTTGGATTATTAGGTTGGATCAGTTGGAAAATTAAGGAATGTCTTTCAACTGGTCGGATATGTTGTCTCTTCAGCTAAAATTGCATGTGTCGAATGCCAGGAATCCGCCTAAGGATGGATAAGCAAGATTCTATATGTCTGCATACCCGCTTGATGAAATCTGTGCCCAACAACAGTTCGCTGGCATGGGTTGTACATGGACACAAACAGAGGAAGTTGTGAATGTTTAATGCAAGTTTCTCTCCGAGTGTAGTTATCAAGGAGTCAGGATGCGATTGTCTAACCACTTCATCACCTTGTTGTACAGGATGATATTTGAACATGATCCACCTTGCACGTCTGAAGAATCGATGTGAATTTCTCAATATTGTAGATTGGTATTCCTCACCCACTGGCACCATCATCATGATGTTTGGCATGGAGAAGCCTCCACATGAGCTACCAAGGTTTTCCACAAACAAGTTAGTCATGTAAGAGGTTGCATACCACATCTCCACAGGGTTGTCAACAACACTTCACATGAGGAAGAAGGCACCATGGCCTACTCTTCCTTTGTGGATTGGGTTGTACGATATCTGTACCTTGAAATGTGTACATTTTGAGACCGAGGACTTCAAGAATTTCAGGTTCAGCACCAAGAGCTTCAATCTGTATGATCTGCACTGCATATGAAAGAACCACTATGTGAAGGTGTACTTCCCATGGGTCCTCGGGGCATGTCATTGGCTGGAGGAAGATCCTTGGAGATATTGCTATAACTTCTCTAATGTCAATGAACTGGTCAGTATTGTTCTTTAAAGGAAACCATCACTGCAGGCAGAACCACCACATGAAGGAACAACAACAATATCAGTGAGCAACAAACCAGTGCAAGACAAAGACAAGAGGAATATTGCTGAGAGCGCAGAGGCTAAGAAAAGCTACAAGATCAAATAAGGTCCACTTGTTGAGAGAGTAGCTTTGCAGATAGATGGAAGGAGGTGACAGCATGACAACAGAGTAGCACAGGGAAAGAGGGAGAAGAAAATATTGGAAGAGATGGAAAGGAGATTGTAGGAGATGGAGAAGAATCTCAAAGTAGAACAAGAACTTAGGAGGAGAGAGAGTGAAAAAAGGAAGAAATAGGAATAGGAAGAAGGACAAGGTGCATTGACAGAGAAAATTGTGTAGATATAGATTGAGATAGCAGAGAAGCTAGCAAATGATGAAAAGGGTGAGCCGGTGCAAGTTTGGAAACTCGCCGAGCAGGTTGAGCAGTTGGTTGAGGTAACAGACATGGAGATGGAATAGGAGCTAGATAACGAAGACATTGATCTCATGCCAAGGCCATCTGAGGTCAAACAACAGTCTCTGTCACCTCCAGAACCACAACTAGTCCTGAGCAAGAAAGGAGAATTTGTTCTCCTTGAAGATGATCCAAAGATAGTTGTGTACAATCTGGCATTTGATGAGACACAGCAGAGGATTATATAGGCATGAAGAAAGCAACTCCTGGATGATAATACATCACCTAAGCACACAGAAAAAGGGTGATTATACCATCTATTATAAGACATCTAGTTGCCATGGCCGAGCCTTTTAAATCTTATGCAGAAGCCATGAGTTCGTCGATCAAGTTCTTGATAGCAGAGAATGCTCGAATGGCGAAGGACTTGCAAGAGGCCAGCCAGAGAGCAGAGAAGTTCATAGGATCCACCATGAAAGAGATGAAGAAAGCAATAGTGGCAGATATATCAACTTTGGAGGCCACCATGCAGACAATGTATAGAAGATTTGTCACCGTGCACAAAGTTGTTGTCCATCTATATGGATTTCAATAGCAGTGCGTGAAGATAGCACAAAATCTCAAAGAAATTCACACTATTATTGCACACATGCAAGAATGGACAATGAGGTACAAGGGAGACTCACTTTACTTGTATAAGAAGATGAAGCCATAGGTTGAGCTTGACAAAGCACGAATTTAGATGCAGATCCAAAATTATGAGAAGCTCCCTCCACTCATCACTAGCATTGAGGTTTCCTATGCACAATTGTTCAGGATTTTGGATGTCATAGTGTGAATGCACAAGATCCCTTCCATCGGAACCCTCACCAAGGCCATGATGAAGAACCAAGCCATGTTGGATGTAGACACGTAAATAGAGTAGTTGATGCACATAGCCACCAGTGATGACATGCATCTCACCATAGAGAACATGCAATGGTATATATGTGGTCCAACCACCTTCAAGACAGTGTTGTGTGTGCTTCAGGATGAGCTGGAGAGAGGTTTCAGAACCATATACCCAGAATCCATGGAGGCAAGGTTCCACTTTGACAAAGATGCCATCAAACAATATGGGGACTCAATAGAGCAGTACCAAGCTTGGTATCAGCTTGTCACCAAAAATAACCACGAGGTTACCGAGTGATGTAGTTTTTCTTGTCATGTTGATTCAAGCCTATTATTGTAAATGTATTGTAATTTAAATTCCAAGCATCATTAGTGGAACGTGAATAGTAGTTGTTGTAATGTCAAGAGTCATGAGGGTAGTCCAAGAGTCAAAGGGGAATTTCAAGGTTCACCCCAGCCTTTGCTATATATAGAACCTTATAACTCATAGTACAGGCTTTTGGGAGCCAACATTTTGGCTAGGAATTACTTAGAGGAGGCTTGGAGAATATTGTGACAAGCCTTAGATTCTCCACAACATAGAGAGAGTAAATCTCTTTGAAGGAGAAGTTGGTGTTTAATGTAATGTTCCACTATTAGGGCTAGTGGCTATGAATGGTGTATGTATGGATGGAACTTTCACTTTATATATATATATATATATATATATATATATATATATATATATATATATATATATATATATATATATATATATATATATATATATATATATATAATAGAGCCAACTCGTCTTCATGCATATGTTTTTATTGTAGTTCGAATATTCTGGTTACTTTAGAAATGTATGTTGTTTAACTTATGCATCTGTGTATGAACTATTTTGTTTATGATTGTATGAATCTTTGTTGAAGTTGTGTTATTAGTTTAACCCTTCACTTTGGATTGTAGACTATTCTGCTTTCCAGCTTGTGATTTCATTCAGCTTATGTGTTCCTTTCAGGCTCCCTACTATTATAGGCTTCCAAGGGACACACTTAATTTTCTCCGTCCATGTGTTAGAACCGCCATGCATCTAACTTGACTCATTGCAAGATCACACACTTGCTTCCGACAAAGATAACACACTTACCTTTGTGTGCTATCGTAGTCAAGGAATAGCTTTACTACCCACTACTGGGACTCCTACTCCAAAGGGTCTAAGGTCTAGTTGGGACTTCTTACTAGGGAGATCCCCTGACATGTTGGTGGTTCCACCACCATCAACACCACAACAGTCCCATCAATCCCCACTAAGCCAATGAAAAAATATAAATATCATTTCTATAAATTAGAAGATTATTTTTGAATTTACACGAAAACATGAATGTTTAGGATTTTCCTAAAACTTTGGTTTAAATTGCATATACACAAAAAAGTAGTGGGAATTCAATGGAATTTAACCATGAGGAAAATGTTATAGTACTTGGATAAGCAAGGATGCTTTTCATATATCAAAAAACAAGAAATTATATTAAGGATACACATAGTCTTTAAGCATTATGCACAATGTTCTGCAACTCCACACAATAATATAAGCACGTTAATATAATTCATAACTTTCTCTTGTTAATTTTCTTTTACAATGTTAAATGAGCCTTCTACGGAGCTTCCACTATGTGGAGGAAGCTTCCTCTACACAATGAAAGCTACCATTGTAAGCTCTACAAAATGAAACATTAATACTTGCAACTTTTCCTTCCTTGCATACATTCATAAATGACACTAAATTTGCTTTCATAATAATATTAATTTTTTTTAGCAATAAGCAGAGCTATCCTTGTACAAAGCTTTTTCTATGTGAAGGAAGCTTCCTTTGCATAATGAAATCTTTAATTGTTAGCTCTACACAATGAAACCTCCACATAATGAAATATTGATCCATGCAACTCTGGCTTCTTTGCTTCCATTCATAAATAACACTAATTTTTCCTAGATCTACTCCCACACTTCCTACACACCCTTTCTCCTACACTTCCCACAAACCCTTACTCTGTACAATGAAATAGTAGCACTTAGCCCCCCCTCCTCCCTTGCTTATGTAAGGGACCTGCAGCCCCTCTTAAGCACTCTACACAATGTATGAACATCATTTGTTCCTCACTTCACTTGCTCTCACACTTCATGCACACCACTCCACACAACAAAATCTTTTCACAGTGAAACACTCATGTCACTGAATCTAATTTCATAACAATATTAATTGTTTCTAGTGATTAATAACAAGTTTTTGCTATATTAAGTTAAATTAATTGAATTTGTATTTATGATTTTTAGTTTTATATTTTTATAATGAAAGCTTTTATGCATTCATAAATAGCACTAAATTTTCCTAGATTCCTTTCTCCCTCACTTACCATACACCCTTTTTCCTACATGTGCCACACACCCTTCTCCATACAATGAAATAATAGCAGTTACTCCCCCTCCTGCACTTATGTAAGGGACTTGCAACCCCACTTAAGCACACTGCACAATGTATCAATGTTACTTGTTTCGCACTTCACTTTCTCCCAAACTTCATGCACATCACTCTGCACAATGAAACATTGATCCCTACAAATTTGGCTTCCCTATGAATTTTCCTAGAGTCCTTGCTCCTGCACTTCTTGCACACCATTTATCCCACACTTACCACATACCCTTTCTCCATACAATGAAATGATAATGCTTAGATACCCCCCCCCCCCCGCTCTCCTACGTAAGGGACCTGCAACCTCTCTTAAGAACTCTGTACAATGTATCAACATTACTTGTTCCACACTTCACACACACCGCTCTACATAATCGAAGCTCCGCAAAATGAAACATTGATGACACTGAGTTTTCTTTCATAATAATATTAATGGTTTTCATTAATTGATAACATGTTTTTGTAACAATAATTTATGTTAGTTGAATTTATATTTATGATTTTTAAGTTTATATTTTTTTAATGAAAGCTCTTATGCATTCATGGATGGCATTGAATTTTCCTAGAGTCACTGCTATCGCACTTCCCATACACCCTTTCTCCCACACACCCTATCCCCATACAACGAAATAATAACAGTTAGCCCCCCCCCCCCCCCCTCCCTCTCTTACATAAGACCCCTGCAACCACTCTTAAGCACTTCGCACAATGTATCAACGTTACTTGTTCGCACTTCACTTTCTCACACACTTTACGCACATCACTCCATATAATGAAAGCTTTGCATAATGAAACATTGATCCCTGCAACTTTGGATTCCCTGCAAATTTTCCTAGAGTCCATGTACCAACACTTCCCACACACCCTTTCTCCCACACTTGTTTCACAACCTTTCTACATTCAAGGAAATATTAGTAGTTAGCCCCCCACCTCCCTCGTTTATGTAAGGTACCTGCAACCCCTCTTAATTACTTCACACAATGTATCAACATTACTTGTTCCACAGTTCACTTCTTCCCATAGTTCATGCCTTTCTCTCACACTTCCTGCACACCCTTTCTCCGCACAACAAAATAATAGCAGTTAGCCCCCCCCAACCTACTTACATAAATGACGTACAATCCCATCAGTTCTAGCATCTTTGGAAAAAAAATATCAAATTCAAGCATAACAATGTTAGAGCACTCACTGACGCAATTCCCACTCACAAAATTAATCATTTTTTAATTTTCAGAATGATTTGTAAAGCACCAAAAAATAGTGAAAATAAATTATCCTCCACCAAGGAAATTATGTCCCATCAATCCCCGCTCAGCTAATGGAAAATTAGAAATAAGATTTCCAGAAATTAGAAAATGATTTTTGAATTTACATGAAAATAGGAATATTCAACAATTTCCTAAGACTTTGGTTGAAATTGCATAAATTCAGCAAAATAATGGGAATTCAATGCACTTTGACTGCAAGGCGAATGTTATTGTTCCTAGTGATGCGGGGACTAATAACTTTTTTTTTTACTTTTTATGAATGAAAAAATTGTAGGAAAAACATGTATAATGTATATTTGGAGTTATTAAGTTTGGCCACAAGAAAATTAAAATAATATAAAAATAATACTATAAAAAAATAACATAATTATAATCTATAGAAAAAATTATTTGTATGTTTGTGATTTCATCAACTAAAATGGTAACATGTTGACGTTCCTATGAGATGTAGAACAATTGATAATGGATGTTATGTTAAGGCACTCCTTGCATTTATGGTTCTCTTAAGACTTACATTAACATTTTTTTATTCCTTCCTTATTACCTGATGTGGTTGGAAAAGATTTTTTTTTGTTATGTTGGTTTGAGATTCAAAATTGCAGATATTTTAACTAAGATTTCCATTTTCAAATATCAATGTATAGAAAAACCACGTCTTCATGTTGTTAGGTCAACATTATACCTTCAAAATTCCATTACAAACCAACTTCTCAATTCACCAACTAATAATTTAAGTGAAGAGGTGCTAAGAACAAATGGTAATGGCATTTCAAAAATCTTGATTAGAAATAATGTCATCTTTATTGGTATCCTAATGATATTTTTTTCAACTAGATGTTAAAAATGCCTTATTTCATAGTTAGAGTGGAACACCATTTGTATGTTTTGAGTACCACGTATCGTTCTTGAGGCCATATAGATGGGAATCAGAGGGAACTAATGTCTTAGACCTTACAAAATACTTGTAGGCATATAAGGATATTAACAATTTATCCTACCATTTACATGACATATTAATGGTATTCTAATTGTCTAAGAGAAATAATTATTCTTTCAGGCTCCTTGCATGGTCCATGATCCTTACTAGGAACTTTAGTACCTAGCAAACAAACTCACCCAACAAATAGTAATTCTTAAAATTTGTTCCCATATAACAGTCATAGGTACACATATTTGGCTTGATAGGGAATTTGTGATTTTTTAGGATCTTATGCATGAGCCATGAGCCTTAGATGACCCTCTTAGGGTCTCTGTCTCTAGGTGTTGGTCCTAAACCAAAGCCTATACCAGAAGACTCATCCTTACTACAAAAATATTAAACTAATAGATATATCCTAATAGGATGTTTTGAGCAATATGTAGGCTTTTCAAGGTTTAGACATGGTTGGGAGGATGTCACAACCCCAACCATGGCTCTCTTGTAAAATCCATTGTAAGATTTTTCATAGATATAAAATTAAAAGGGGACTAAGTCAACAGACATGGATTCCAAAGTTGAAAGGAGGTTTCTTTCTTGGGATGTCAATGGATTTCTTGTGTATAAATATAAACTATTTTGGGATAGCCATAAAAAGGTTGGTTGGTGAGCCTTAATTGAATGTTGGCGGGAAAGTTTAAATCAAGTTTGACCCAAGGTTCAGCCTAGGGTGCCAACAAAATTCTTCGTGTAGTTTATCACATCATCGACATTTTCACTCCCTTAGATCAAAGGAGCATCTCACTCCAGGAGAGCCAGAACCATAGAAAGGTTTAAGGGATCTAGATCTAGTTATCTAAGAAGATTGTGCGACCATTTATGCATTCATTAACAACTATTTGACTCATGCATTAAAGAAAATAGACATAAGTGGAAATTAAAAAAGGGGTGAAAAATACACAAACAATTGACAGAACTCCCATTCTCCTTGTATTATTAAACAACAGAGCCTGATTACAACAGTATTTCTCCATTACAACTTGCAGCATATTACAGACTTATGCACCAATATTACAATTCAAACTAATATCAAAATGGATCATTACATATCCCAACTTTCATATAACTAGTCATTCTCCCACATAACCCAGATCCCTAACATTATTGCAAAATCTAAACTCTACAGAGCAATTCAAAGTTTACAACACTGTCCAAACTCTGTAAAACTAGCTAAATGTGTTTATCATTGCTGTTCATCCTATTTTATAACCGTGCTCACCTAATTTAGTCTTTGGTCCCTCGCTCTCTTGATTCATGATTTTCCAATACCTAGGGCCATTACCTTGGTTCTTGGTTGACTGTATCAAAATTGCCTCCAACTTCTTCGATGCACGCCTTTATTTTTCATCGCGCAAGTCCTAAAACAATTATTCCACTACCGGTTTGATTTTCTGGTGCTCTATTTCTGGAAGCTTTGTCCAAATTATCCTCTGCAACTATTATTCCTCCAAAAATGAAGGACACAACATGCCTTGACCACAACCCATTGACTTGCCCTTGAGTCAATGTGTTGTTGCTGCTCCATCTAAACTTTGTGCAAAGTAGCTTCCACTTGGATCAGTTGTGGTACCTTCAAATGAATGACCCAATTCTGGAACGTTTTGAAGATCCAACTCTTTGAATGTTGTATAGGTAGAAACATATGAGTTCCATGATTCCAATAGGGTAAACACTTTTCTTGAAAATTATTCCACCAAAAGATCTCATATTGGTCACAAGCAGGCTCAACGTACAAAACCTCTTCTTTGACCCAATTTAGATCCTTTTGTCTCAATTTTTCCTGCTACAAAATAAAGTAATCAACTCTTTCATGCCACAATTTTTTGATATCGTGACGAATATACCTTAATTTTGACCTAGGGTTCATCCTAGGGTGCCATAAAAATTCTCCCTATAGTCTAACACTTTGCTAACATTTTCACTCAGTTGGATCAAAGGAACGTCTCACCCGAGGTGATTTAGAACCATAGAATGGTGTAAGGGATATAGATCTATTTATCTAATAAAATTGTGCAACCATTAATGCATTCATTCACAACTATTTAACTCATGCATTTAACATAAAACAAACATAAGCGAAAATTTTTGAAAGGGGCACAAAATACACAAATAATTGACAGAACTCCCATTCTCCTTTTATTGTTAAATAACAGAGCCCGATTACAACAGTAGTTCTCCATTATAGTTTGTGGCATATTACAGACTTTTGCGCCAATATTACAATTCAAATATATATCAAAACAGATCATTACATATCCTAATCTACATATAAGTAGTTGTTCTCACACATAACCTAGATCCCTAACATTATAGAAAAATATAAACTCTGCAGAGAAGTTCAAACTTTACAACACTATCCACACTTCGTAAAATTGGCTAAACTTATTTCTCACTGCTCTTCATCCTCTTTTATAGCCATGCTCACTTGATTTATTATTTGGTCTCTCGCTTGCTTTATCCATGGTTTTCCAATACATAGGGCCATTACCTTGGTTCTCTGTTGACTGTAACAAAATCGTCTCCATCTTCTTCAGTGTGTGCCCTTATTTTCTAATGCACAAGTGCCAAAACATGTATTCCACTGCCGCTTTGATTTTCCAGTGCTCTATTTCTGGTAGCTTTGTCCAAAATTTCCTCTGTACCTATTATTCCTTCAAAAATAAAGGACGCAACATGGAATGGTCAAGAAATTAATTTGGGTTGCAAGGAAGTACGCATGTCATGCTACCTTGAGAAACACTTACAAGGTAAGGAGAACTAAAATAATGAAACTGACTATGCTCACAACAAGCACATAAATTGATCCCAACGTAGAAGATAAGACAACTAACAAAGGAAAGGGGGTTCGATCTCATGGGAGACATGCTTGCTATAGAGATAGAACGCTCTCCATGTGTTGGTAAAGGGTGGAGAGGTTACTCTCTGTATTCCATTGATACCATTGGGTGGAGAAAGATAGCCTCTAGATTCCCTATGCCTTATTTGACTACTGAGTGATTGGTGGGTGGAGGAGGGAGGTCCTTTGGAGTCCATGTTTTACCTAGAAGTTGGTCTTTTATTTGATCTAAAATGATCATATGTCAAACTGATGTAGAAATTATTAATGCCATTAGTGAACTAAATGTTAAGTGAAAGTTCTTTCATCATGAGAATTTCTTGAGAAGAAAGAATTTACGACAGATCATAAACATAAGTAAGATGTAAAACAAAAGTGAAAAGAAGCAAAAACACAACGATACTAAACAACAAGCTTGATTACGAAGTTCGCCCCTGATGGACTACATCTTTAGGTCTGCTTTCAAGATGGGCAACCGCTTTATTAGGATTTAATCCGACGAGGTCGATTACATAGAAAATTTACCTGGATGATTGTGCATGCAAGCACCTCTGGTCCCTATCACAAGAAATCTCTCTAAACCATCTTTCCAATGCCTATCACAGTTCCTAATTCCGACTCCAAATGCTCCTATTACACTAAAAACAAAAACAACCTATATCCTCCAGAATCTGCATACAAAACTCAAAACCCTCTAATGTCCCTTTATCAACAAACAAATGGTGTATTTATATGTTTTTAGGTATATTCGAGACCCCTTAGGCTTTTATAGGCATGAATGGGTTGCTTTGAATGTTTAGAGGATTGTTCCTATCACATTGTAACACCTAGGGTGAGAGGTTACATGGTGGTTTATTAATAAACATCTTACAACCATCGAAAACCCAAAATAGACTTTATAATAAACAAACACCCCTGGTGGTCAAGTTGATAGTGTGGAATTAGTTGACCACCCATGTGAACAGCATGCGGTCAAGCCACAAAGGGACACAGATACAATTTTATCCCGCATTTTTGGAACCCTTTTCCAACGGTGCATGTGACAGCTGCCTCCTGGCGGTCTCGGCTGACAGTGTGGCTTCCACTACCTACTAGCAGTTGTTCCTTACCTGCACGGTTGCGCCCTTCCAAACCATTCACATGTTGATGATTTACCACCTAGCAGTTCCGCTCCGGTTAAGGTTGCAACTTCACAAACCGCCCCAACTCCGACTGCTCACACGGCAATGTTTACTCCTTTGTGGTCTCCATACCCGCATGGTTTAGGACCTGTGTTTTATATTGTAATGTATTTATATGCATTTTACAATGTTTTTATGTTATGCAATGGGTTTACAAGGTCCGAGGGTTACGAACCTTAGGATTAATGTATTTAAATGTTTTTTAATACATGTATTAGGTTCTAGGTTAGGGTTAATCGGTTTAGGTGTTAGGTTTTTCATGTAGGCTTTAGGTTTAGATCATTTTTTTTAAGATTTATATCAATAAACCTCTGCACACTTCTTTGTCACAAAGTGACATTTGAGAAAAGCGTCACATGACAATATCCATCAACCAAAACATTGAATCGACACTGGATACAAATGAAGATTGAGCGCTGATGAAAAACATGAGTCGAGAACCAAACCCCGGTGGAATTAATGACAATCACATGTCGACAACTAGGTACAAAACCCTTTCCTTAGAACACCATGAAAACCATTGACATCACTGGACAGCCTGAACCATAAACATCATTGTCGAAGGTAAAGATACCAAACATTGAATGTTGACGATGAAAATGAACCTGTGAAACTGATCTGACAAGATCCTCCTAGATAATCCTCTCCACTTGAAAGCTTTTGGACCACAAAATTTTGACTTAAAAAGATAGCAAGTGAGGGTAGAGCTCCCTCACTTTTCACCTTGACCTAATGATGTACCGATACATTCAATCAACCACTTGAAAGTAATGACCCTGATGATGTTGATCATGGAAAATTTTGAATCGGTGACCTGTTCCTTCCATCTGTGGTATATACAACTTGCGAAGATGGCCAAACAACCTATTATGAACATGGAAATTGACTTCTTTCCACGTAAGTACCATGAATTAGTGATTCATAAACATCTTTGAAAACAGTCTCTACAGGATATAGTTCAATACTATTGACATGTATTAACAATCTATATTGCAGAATGACAAAGTCAATCAAAGACTTTTTTGACATCAAACCAGCTACTTGACTTGATATACTTTCCTGATTCCTGATTATTAAGTGAACTTGTTGCAATAAACCCATCAAACTGTAATGTGAAAACTGCTGCAACTTAGTTTGATTTTGAAAGTATTGAGGTGGTTGTTGATTTGTTTGAATCACTATTTCCTTATTCATTAAATGATGTTTCCACTGATTATCACTTTTCCCTAATGCATAAGTTTCCCTTAGATGTATTGGATACATTGACACTTCTTTAGAAAAGGCTTTGATATGAAAACAAATAGGCTTCCTCTCCATTTGAAAAGAGGCTCCCAAACTGTTTAAAACATAAAATGGTGACACAATACAAGTGAATTTTAGCACTGAATTTCCCCAATACTGACCCGCATCCCTGTAATTTATAACTTCCAAACTTGGACTGAATTGATTCATTTTGACATTAGGAAAAGGAGATTTGGACATCAACTATAATTTATGTTGTATTTCCTGCTTATGAGTAAGATGTTTGGTTTCTTTAAATAGAACTAGAAAAGTTTCTACCTCTTTGATCAAACTATCTTTAAGTTGATACTCATAACATGAACAAACATCATATTGATTCTTATGTTGTTCCTTTACATACATGATTAAAAATCTCTTATTTGAACTTATTATTCGCTTCATCTAATTAGCAACAACTAAATTCAAGTGATTTTTACTTCGATGTGCCCTAACAATAAATTCAACCCCATCTTTCTTAATGTGATATTTATGCTCTCTCCTGTAAAATACTGCATCATGATCATAAAGGTAAGGACTTCCTAAGACAACTCCACATATGTCTACTGGAACAACATCTATTTCCACTTCATCAATGTAATTAGTTGTAATGGAAAATCTTTATCGACATTGTTTTGTGACTTTTATCTGAGTTGATTTATTTAGCCATCCTAATGGGTAAGGTCTTAGATGTTTCCGTGTCTCCAAACCCAAATTCTTAACTAAATATTCAGATATTAAATTTTCCCGTGATCCATTATCAAACATTGTATCTATCTTTGTGTGCTTAGAAGTTATCCTTATGTTAAGTAATTCAACTGTTTTATCCTCATTTGAAGGATTTATGTTTGATGAAGTTGCATTAGTATTTGAACTTGAACCAGTGTCAGAAGTTTTACCTATCGTAACTATGGTTGTTATCCTCCTCTCATCGCCTGAATCGAAACGTAGATCTTGCTAGACTATTGCAATTGCCTTCTTTTCATCCATCTCTTTAAGTCACTTTTTGGACTTAAGTTCTAGATGAAGTTTTCGACACTTATATTCATCATGACAGATTCTCTAGCAATGAGAACAAGTAGGTCTTTCTATTGGCTTGTTGGGGCCTAGCCCAGGTTCAGAAGTGATTTAGCCAAACAACTCTCGAAACTATCGGCCCTATCGGCAACAGTCCACAGTGCGCGAACTAAAGTCTCACCCAAGGTAGTATGGGAGGGTGCTAGAACCAGGTTTCCACACCATAGGGATGTCTTGATGAAGTCTGGGAAGTTCGTGAACCGATCCCACACACTCGCACTTCAGCTGTCTAATCTTCGCATAGCTCGGTACAGAGCGCAAAGAGGCGTGATCTAGATCCTTTATCCTTACTGCGTTATTATTATAGATCTTACTTAATTTTGTGGGCCTAATATTCTTATCATTCGTTCAATATTCATAACAAGTGCATGCAATCATAAACTATAAGGAGATGTAAAAACGTATAACAAAAGCATAAACATACAAATCTACGAATTGATGCACAATATTTCATAATCAACTTAGCTTTTATTAAACTTTTGTCCCGTTACAATCCCAAGTCTGCCCTGCGCACTCAGCTACAGGGGTCCACACACACAGCTGCGGACTCTACCAGGCCTCTGCACACACAGTTGCAGAGCCTCTTCTTGTTCCTACAGCCCAAGACTCAGACTTAAAAACTCAGAGTAGTTATCGATTTCAAAAACCCATAACACTTTAATTTAACTAAAAACTACCCTCTACACTTAGAGCCTCACTCTATTTATGCATTCCCATGGTCCACGGACCATGGGTAGGCCGACACATTCTATGTTAATTTACAATATTTTAGGGTGGACAACCCTAGATTCTCACACTCCGTGCTTGCATTTTGTGGGGTCTTACATTACTTTTGACCAAAATTCGAGCTACAATCCGCTATGGGGGGATATGCTTCCCAATAGGCCACCAACACAATCATCGTGACTCATCCTGAGTCGCTCAGCTGGTGCGGTGATATTTTCTCAGAGTCCATCCAACAACTTCTTCACTTTGCGGATGTCTGCCACACATTCCTCCGTTGTCCATTGTATCAATTGTGCGTGACTCTCTGATGCATTGTTGTCAGAGGCACCCTCTTGCCTTTGCGCATATGTATCCTACATCTAGGCCAGCTTTCCCTCGATCGTGGCAATGACCATAAATGCTTCCTCGAGCCAAGGCTGGATGCATGCTTTAAGCCCTACTTCTTTTTGGCGTGCGACGTCCACCTGTTCTTTCAGTGCCTGGGCCTCCCTCATCTTGGCCAACTGCTAATTAAGGGCGATCGTCTGCATGGTCCATCGGACATTGTCATAGGCTTTCTGCAACTCCCGCACTTCTGTCTCTAACTGTTGTAGCGTTGGATCCTCCTGTAGTGAAGTGAGTGTGAAGAGGAACTAGTCCAACAATCCCGTGCAGTCCTGTACAGCGTGCTCTATCACTTCCAACCCTGATTGAATGGCGCAGTGGCACTACTCTCTAACTTTCGGGGGTGTAGAGGGCTACGCCTTCAGTCGCAACTCCATGATCTGCAATTTCAGCTCCAACTGAGCCTTCACAGCCTTCTCCTGAGTCTTGTGGACTCCAGCTGCCAGTTGGTGAATCTTTTTCACGATGGGGAGTGCCACCGGCATGGCCAACTCCAATATGCTGCTACAGGCCTCCTCCATGGCCTATTCTAATCCCTAGTTTTGTACGACCACATTGTTGCACTGCAAGCTAAGCTATTCTAAATTTAATTTCTACTCACTCAAGACTTAGAGTGTGTGAACCCCTTGGTGTGTAGCTCAGTAGTTACCCCATCCTGCAGCTGGTATAGGGTTTCTCTGGGAAGGGCAGCCAAATTCAACCCCCAACCCCTCATGTCACCTGCAACACAAAGCTATGAAAAACAAAAAATAACCCTGGATCTACAATCTCTACCCAATTTCACACACAACAAGCCAAAAACAGAAACAAAAACATAGTTTCTCAAGTCAAAGTAAAAACAAGGAAAAAATCAAGCTCCCCAGTATGGTCGCCATTTTGTCACACGGAATAAGTCGATCTTGCGGACAAGATAGACCTTCCTAGAATCTAAAGAAGATCTAATGACAAGCAAACCAATCACACACTATCTTTCTCTAAATATGATTTTATAAACAAAGGCAAACAAGTGTTTTAGGCCTACCTTGGGTCCAACGCAAGTTTGTGGAAGCCTCGCTTCTTCGATCCAAATGAGCTCCCTTGTCGCGAATCTGCAAACGCAAACAAGCAAACAAATTAAATAGCACCTGAAAAGCCAATATCATAAAACATATTTAACATGAAAGTCAAGGAATTCATGAAACAAATGACATGAGACAATTTGTTGAGAAAAATGAGTTTGATTGTATTAATTCAAATCAAGAAGAACTTTACAACCTGTGCCTTGACGCTGTACAAGCTCCTCCGAGGGTCCAGTAAGAAGTCTCCTCTACTTTGACAAGTTTCACTCCCTTCCCAATGAAGCCAAAAAGGTATGTGATCTCTCCTCTTAAGCTCAACTAGGAAGTCTTAATTTCACCAGCATTTACCCTCAAAAATGTTCAGCTTCTGACCTCCCCAACAACTAGCCCAATGCCTGAATTTATAGTGCAATGGAGGGAAGTTACTAGGTCCTCCTTCAAAGGGATAAAGCCCTCCTTCAAATGGATAGCTCCTCTCATCAAGGTATTAGCTCCTTATCTTTTGGGATGCATGAACCACCTAAGAGCGGCCAATCCTCGTCAAAATTCCTTCTAGAATCATCTAGAATTAACCCAAAGTGATTTTTTTAGAATAAACTTGCACCTTTTTGACTTTCATAGGGGTCCAAACCCACACCTTTAGGGACAGAGTGGGCAGGTCCGCAGTTTTTGTAAACAGAAGGTGCGGGACCGCAGGTAACAGTGAGAGAAAGTGCGGAACCAGAGTTTCATTGATTTTCAATGTCTTTCTCTCAATTTCAAAGCTTGACTTGAAGAGCTGAGGTCTGAGACTTGCTTAGGAGGATAGTACAAGTGATGATAGACCCATACTGACTGCAAATAATGATGGTGACGATATTTTTGCGTTATGGGGGTAACTTTATTGCTAAAGGTACTTGGGAAACATTATCTGCCTCAATGTCCTGTGCTTCAATTTGGGCAATCAGGGCTTGCAAATCTTCCTCCCCCTCCTGTGTTTCAACGGTGACATCTTTTCCCTTCTCTGCCATTGACAATTGACTAAATTGTGGGTTCCATGGTGATACTCGGACTGGCCCAATTGTCTGCTTGTCTTTCTGTGGTCACAGCGTGCATGGGGACTTTAGAACTTATGGTGCAGCTGTTGCCTCTCTAGGCTCCTCCTGGGTCACATGTGGCTATGGCGTAACTTCCGCGAATCACACCTTGGTTCTCATATTTGTCATTGTTTCTACACTAGATTCGCTTGGTCGTGTACTCACGGGTGGCAAGGTAGCTTAGTTCTCAATGCTCTGTACTAACTCAAAATTAAAACAACTAAGTGTTGTTTCGAGGCTACCCTAAGGGATTTTATAGTAACGTTTTAACTTGAATTCAACCATTCCCTCCACTTCTGAGTCATTAATACCTTTTTGGCGGCAGATCGTCTGGAATCTAGCTTTTAATTCCTATCTTAATGGCCCATTTCCCGCTCCTTTCTACCTTAAATTGGACCTATTTTCATGAACATTGACATCAACAGTCACCTCCCAGCCTACCTGCGTAGCAGCGCAACCCCTTGCGCGACCGAGACACCTGTGACATACTGGCCCTGCGCAAAACCTCCTTCCCGCGTTGCTACCCTGTAGACGCGTTTATAGTCTCGCGCCTTCTTTCAACTGCTTGGAGCGTTGAGATTGTGCTTCCTATAGATAGTCAGGTGGTCACACCCCCGGTGCAAGGCTTCACTTTTCCTGCTAGCTTAGACCGCAGACACCCTTCAAATACCCTTGTGTCTGGTAGTGCATCACGTTCTTCTTTGTATGGTCTGCTCCGCTGTTTAGTAAGGTGCAATCGTAGCCATGGTAGCAGGGTCGCAACTCCTTCTAATGTTGTAGTAGGGCTAGCTAGACTTCGTCCCATCATGCTTAATTTCTCACAGCTTGCTTGCGTGACTTCAGTTTCCAATCGTTGATTTCTTCGTCCAATGTCATGCTTTTCTTCCTCAGTGATGCCCAATCTTCATCAAGTTCACGAAGTTTCAAACTCCCTTGCCGAATGGCTTCTTGTAACTACCTAATTCCTTTACCCAGGTCCTCACGTCCTGCCCCAACTACGAGAGCTGTGATCTGGGGATTCTTCTCTACTCTCCTAGTTTCATCTCTTCTTGTCAGTGTTGGGGTCATTTCTGCACTCTAGTTTTTGCTTATGGCCCTATAGGCCCATCGAACTGCTGGTATGCGCGGGTCCCAATCAGTTCATCTCACCTTGTGAACTTTGTTCATTACCCTACATAGCTTTTTGAATGCTTCGGTGCAGACTATTTTTGGGGTGCGTCACCTTCCCTGCTGCCACGTCAGGTTCTGATTTTTTATCCTTAGTCTAGGAGGTGCTTGCATAGCATCCGTCTGCACCCATCGACATAAGTTGGCATGCAAACTGCTTCATCCCAGTTGGCCAACTCACATTCAACGCTGGGGACCCCCAAATCGTAAGTGCATCTGTCTTCTACATTCGCACCAGTTTCCACTATTCTTTAGGTGTGTATTCCACCATCGTGTAGGTTTCACGCGCACCACCCATTCTAGCACACTGTACCACTATTGTTCTGGTATTGTTCTTTCCAATTTCTCTAAGAATTCATCCACTCCTATTACACCATCATATGTTGGCAGTTCCCTTGCTTCAGTTGTCATGCACCATAGTGATTTAATCATCATGTTGCAATTCAGCGTGGTTATTTCATGCAACCAGTTCTTCCTGCATTCTATTTCTTCATCTGAATTTGAAGTATAGGAACTATCACGCTCCCATGAGATTCTCTCATCTGCAGTCAGGTTTACCCAATCCTGGTCTTGCTCCATTATTTGGTAAATACAATCGATCTCATTGTTGTGAACAGGTTCAGTGTAGCACACTCCTTTGGCTAGATCTAGTGGAACTACTATGCGTAAAGACTTTTTCTCAAATATCATCTTCTGCTTCTTCAGGTTGATGACTCCATTCATATCAGTGGCCCAGTCTATTCCTAGCAACACGGGGTAAGGGTTGTTGTCATCAACAATCTCTATCACCTCAAAGTCTTTCTGCATGCTCACCCCTTCGATATCCACTGCTACCCCTTGCAACCTCCCCATGGGCAAGACCTTTTGTTGGTTCGCCATCTGTAATTAAATAGGGGGCCATTGTAATGCGGGCCTGCCCATGTGTTCCCATGTCTGCTTTGGTAACACATTCACATCCGAACACAGGTCTAGAATTACCTGATCCATTTCATATTCACCACTCTGCGTTGTTAATATCATATCCCTCCCGGTGTGCAATGTATGCTTTCCTAGTTTCTGAACTACGTGTGGTTCCCCTAACCCTGCACACTTAGTTATCAATTACTGTAGTCCTTTAACCGTCTTATTGTTGTGTAGCAATTTCATGCATGTATCTAGAAAGGTAGTTAGCATAGAAGGGTCCATCCCTGTCTCTGGTTTATCCTTACTACCTGAAGTAGAGGCCTCTGTGAAGCTCTTCTTAGCTTCCATAAACATCTCCTTTGCATGTTCCAAGTCAAACTCAGGTTCCCTTATAGGAGCCTTACAAACCCATTTATCTTCCTTAGGCTGCTTCCCCTTATCTTCCCATGTGGTCGTGTCGCTTCTGAGCACCATGTACACATTGGGGTCTTCTTCGTGCAGTTCAAACCTCATCATTTTAATATTCTGCATCTGATTAGGCTGAAGTACCCGCGCGCATCTGCACAATCAATGTAGGGCAATCTACTGCTTCATGATCAAATTGAGCATAGTATGAACAAGATAGTCTCATTGGGTTAGTACAATCGCAGGCGTAGTGCCCTGGTCCTCCACAATTGTAACAGATTAACTAGCTGCGGCCCCTTCCTGGCCCCATTCCTCCTCGTCCTCAACCTCGGCCTTGAAATCTGCTGCACGCCATCCCTATGGCTGGGTCAAGGCCTCACATTTCTGTCTGCATTCTATATGCTGGGGTCTGCCCCATTATTAACTCGTAGTTGTGACAAGTACACTCGTCATGGCCCACCGATCTATAAAGATTGCAAAATAGCTGCTGGGGAGTCTGTGTATACTTTTGCATCAAATGAAAGTCTTTCATCATGTTTTTTACTGCAACCTGATAGATCGTGCACTAGAGCATGGGTGTCGTACTTGGCCCTACATGTGCCTCTGATCTCAGTGGCATTGGTCCCCCTCCTGCCAAGTAGTTCACGAAAACTGGATAGTGGTCTTTGTGATGGCCCGAACTTTACATTTTATGCACCACACTTCTTCACGCACCTCTCGCCGAGGTGCCCTATCCTACTTCAAGCTCTGCATGTCCAGGCAGAGAGTCTGAAGTTGCACGTGGATCTGTTGAACTCCCAATCCCGGATCCTATATCAGTGTTTCATGCAACCTTATTGCCATTTCCAATGCTTCTGTCCTGGTTGAAAGGTTCTGCTATGACAACGCCATCCTCAGGTGTGGTGTCAAAGACACCACAAACCACACGCGATGATGCGTATCTGTTAGTGTCATATTAGCCTTGTGGATCATAGTCTTCAGTCTCTGATCCAGATCCTAGGGGGTCTCGCCTAGAAGCATTACAATCTCTTTAAATCCGATGATTGACTGTGTCTCTGATTTCGATTGACTAAATTCTTTGTTCAATGCAACCTATATATCCTCTATTCCTACATTCGGGTGATCATTTGAGTGCTTTATATACCATGTCAGTGCACTCACCAATGTGGCCTTCTTAATGTTGTCATTCGTGACCCCTTGTTCTTCCCACACTACTCTTACCATGAACCAGAACTGGTTTAGATCCTCATTCCCTACTTCTCTGAATATAGGTAGCTTGATCGCGCTCGACATGGTGAACTGTGGGGGTGGTGGAGGTGGGGTGGGTGAAGATGGAGGTGAAGTAGGTGAAGTGGGTGACAGCATAAGTGGAGGTGATAACTTTAGAATGTGTTGCCTTATCAAACTGACTGAACCTCTTGGAGAAACCTGAGCACGCTCTTCGTCGCTCTCTTACGAAGGTGAAATTAAAGGACCATTCCCTAATCCTTCGATCCATTTGTAGATCTTTCTGCTCTGCATCGTTCCAATCATTAATGTATTCACATAACCAGTACCTTAATCCAGATATTCAGGGATTTAATGTACCTACCTTGCGGTCCCTTGAGAAAATGTCGTTCCACTTTGCTATAGCTCACAATTGTGTCTATCGTGAACGCAGTGATAAATCCCCCTATTATCCGGTCGAGCCAATGGTCCATGGCTCGCGCGATCTTATCTTCTGATGCCTCTAGTCTGTGCACTAACTCTAGTGTCCACACTATCAGTTGATCGAGATTGTACCTTCCCTGGCTGTCAGTTAGCCTCACGATCCACTCGTATAGCTCTGAAGAGAAGGATGCAAAGAAGATCTCGTGGATTTGCATATGTACGTAGTGATCTAACCACATCTTCTAAGATATCTACAAAGTTCTGTTTTCCCGTGTCATGAACTCATGAAGATTCTGATCCAACCACTCTTCAATTTCCTTCTTCATAGGATTCCAGTGTTCCGACATCAGACATCCCTTAGGCAGATCTCGGTCCTAGCAACAGAACCATTTGTTGGCTTGTTGGGGCCTCACCCAGGTTTAGAAGTGATTTAGCCAAACAAATCCTGAAACTACTGGCCCTTTCAGCAATAGTCCGCGGTCCGTGGATTGAGATCTCACCCAAGGTAGTACGGGATAGTGCTGGAACCAGGTTTCCACACCCTAGGGATGTCTAGATGAAGTTTGGGAAGTTCGCGAACCAATCCTGCATGCTCTCACTTCAACTGTCTGATCTTCGCATAGCTCGGTACAGAGCACGAAGAGGTGTGGTCTAGATCCTTTATCCTTACTGCATTATTATTATAGATCTTACTTAATTTTGTGGGCCTAATATTCTTATCAGTCGCTCAATATTCATAACATGTGCGTGCAATCATAAACTGTAAGGAGATGTAAAAACATATAACAGAAGCATAAACATACAGATCTATGAATTGATGCACAATATTTCAGAATCAACTTAGCTTTTATTAAAGTTCTGTTCTGTTACAATCCCAACTCCTCCGCACACATAGCTGTGGACTCTATCAAGCCTCTACGCACACAGCTACAGAGCCTCTTCCTGTTCCTACAACCCAAGACTCGAACTTACATACTCAGAGCGACTATCACTTTCAAAAGCCCATAATACTTTAGATCAACTAAAAATTGCCATCTACAGTTGGAGCCTCGCTCTATTTATACATTCCCATGGTCTACGGACCATGGGTAGGCCAACACATTCTATGTTAATTTACAATATTTTAGGGTGGACAAGCCAAGACTCTCGTGCTCCGCGCCTGCATTTTGTGGGGTCTTACATTACTTTTGACCAAAATTCGAGCTATAATCTGCTATGGGGGGATCTGCTGCCCAACACTTTCCTTTTGAGCTATCATTGATTTCTTTCTCTTCGAATTGTTCTTCCCTTTACTGTCATTGGAATCCTTGATTTCCAACTCTTTGGATGATTGTGGTGAAAACTTGAATGGTCTGCCACTTGATTCAATATGTATGTCTTGAACACACACTTCCTCAAAATCATTAGGATTAAACATCAATAATGTATGCTGCAAATATGAATGTAAAGTTTCGATGTATTTTAACAAAGTTTCACATGTATCTAATGAAATACCAAATGCCAACACTTTCTTTCTGAACTCCTGAGTAAACCCTTGAACACTCTGCCCTTTACCTTGCCTCAAACGCTTCCAATCAATAGCAGCTTGCTGCATGTATCCTAAGGAATTGTTTCCTAAGAGCTTTTAAAAACATAGACCATGAAGAAATGACTTTATCTTTCTGCTTTACATCTATCTGAGTTTTACCTTCCCACCAGATTAAAGTTGTTCCCCCCATTAAGTGTAGCTAACTGAATTTTTGTTTTATCGTCAGAAATGTTCTTAATATGACAGTACACTTCTAACTGCTTAATCCAGTTATCTAGCTTTTTAGGATCCATTTCGCCATCATAAACAGGTAACTCAAATTTTACATCAAGTTTCAAAAGAGATGTTTTCTTACGTTTCTTTTTTGTTTCAGATTTTGCACTGGAGGAAGAAGAAGAAGATGATGATGATGGATATGACGGAGGTGAATGAGGTTTATCAGCCTTTCCTTTACCTTTATCCTTATTTGATGTCTTTGAAGAAGAAGATGCATCTCTCGCCTTCTTATCTTCATAAAGTTCTCCCAACATCTACTGCATAGTTAAGAATGCTTGTTGAAATTGTTCACCACTCATCTTAGTTTCTAGATTTTCACCTACATTAGATCCTTTCATGGTCGAATTATGAGTGACTCTTCACTTTCCAATCTCTAGATCAATCTCTTCAAGGATTCTTTCTCCACGTTGTGACTCCAACTTGGTTAACATTCACTGACAAATTCTACAAGTGCAACCTGCTCCGATACCAAATTATATGATTTGAAATGATCATATGTCAAACTGATGTAGAATTGATTAATGCTATTAGTGAACTAAATGTTAACTGAAAGTGCTTTCATCGTGAGAACTTCTTGAGAAGAAATACTTTACAAAATATGATAAACATAAGAAAGATGTAAAACAAAAGTGAAAAGAAGCAGAAACATAGTGATACCAGACAAGAATATTGATTACGGAGTTTGTACCTGATGGACTACGTCTCCGAGTCTGCTTTCAAGATGGGCAACCGCTTTATTAGGATTGAATCCAAGGAGGTTGATTACACACAAAAATTACCAAATTGATTGTGCATGCAAACACTTATGGTCACTGTCACAATAAATCTCTCTGAACCAGCTTTCCAACACCTATCATGGTTCCCAATTCCGACTCTAGATGCTCTTGTTACACTGAAAACAAAAATAGCCTATATCCTCCAAAATCTGCATAAAAAACTCAAAACCCCATATTGTCCCTTTATCAACCAAAAAATGGTGTATTTATATGTTTTTAGGTACATTTGAGGCCCCTTAGGATCTGATGAGAAAGAATGGGTTGCTTTGAATGTTTAGAGGATCGCTCCTGTCACATTGTGACACCTAGGGTGAGAGGTTACATGGTGGTTTATTAATAAACATCTTACAACCATTGAAAATCCAAAATAGACTTTATAATAACAAAACACCACTGCCGGTTAGGTTGATAGTGCGGAATTGGTTGACCACCCATGTGAATAGCATGCGGTTAAGCCACAAAGGGACATGGATACAATTTTATCCCACAATTTTGGAACCATTTTCCAATGCGGCATGTGACAGTTGCCTCCTTGTGGTCTCACCTGATGGTTTGACTTCCGCTGCCTGCTGGCGGTTGTTCCTTACCCGCGCGGTTGCACCCTTCCAAACCATTCACATGTCGATGGTTTACCACCTAGCAGTTCTGCTACAGTTAAGGTTGCGGCTTCACAAACAACCCCAACTCTAATTGCTCACATGGCAATGTTTACTCAATCGCGATCTCCATACCGACATGGTTTAGGGACCTGTGTTTTATATTGTAATGTATTTATATGCATTTTACAATGTTTTTAATGTTATGCAATGGGTTTACAAGGTCCGAGGGTTAGGAACCTTAGGATTAATGTATTTAAATGTGTTTTAGTACATGGATTAGGTTCTAGGTTAGGGTTAATGGGTTTAGGTGTTAGGTTTTGCATGTAGGCTTTAGGTTTAGATCATTTTTTTGAAGATTTAGATCAATAAACCTATGCACACTTCTTTGTCACAAACCGACATTTGCAACAAGCATTTCATGACAATACCCATGAACCAAAACACTGAATCGACACTGGATGCAAATGAAGATTGAACGCTAATGATGAACATGAGTTGACAACCAAACCCCAATGAAACTCACGACAATCACATGTCGAAAACCAGGTACAAAAACCTGTCCTTCGAGCACCATGAAAACCATTAACATGACCAGACAACCTGAACCATAAACATCATTATCAAAACTAAAGATACCGGACACTGAATGCTGACGATGAAAATGAACCTATGCAACTGATCTAACAAGATCCTCCTGGATCATTATCCCTAAAGCAAGTCCCTCAGTATTTGGAATCTGCCTCATTAGTGATAGTTTCAAGTGAGTTTGGTTGCAACTGTCTAATCTTGGGTGGAGAGTTCTTGTCCCATATTGAGTTGCCAAATATATTCCAAGATAAGTGTTTCATGTGTTTGTTGTGTTAATGAATATGTGTCTACATTTATAAAATTGAAATGGTGTTGATAACTGCAATGTGAATGTGTTGTAAATATTGAACTAAAATGGTGTTTATAAATATGAGTAGCAAAGGTGTAAAACATCCTTGGCATGGAATGGTTGTTACGAAACATTTGAATGTTCTATTAACATGCATGTTAAATAACAATATATAGTGGTAGAGCATCAAAAATGGTTCCAAGAACTAGATTTAACCATTACATCCTTTTACATAAGGATTATTTTATTATAGAAGAAGAGTTACAATGAAGGTAGCCTGTTGACAAGGAATGTCCATACATATATCATTGAATGTACATTTAGATTAGTCACAAGCCTATAAGGCAATTTATGAGGCATGTTTTGATGTTGAGTATAACTTCCTCTTGTGACTATTTTAACCTCTAATCTTACTGTAGAGGCTCTAGAAACCTTTCATTTCGGCAATCCTATAGGTCTTCGACAAGCTTCACAATGTTGTTGGCTATGGCATTGTAGGAATAAGGGTGTGCCTTGGCCTGCAAATCAACAAGGGACATCGATATTCTCAAAATCCTTTTGGTATTTAATAACCCATGTGGACATAGGAGGATTTATTCAAATATAAACTCAGGAGGGTAGCACCCGTAAGGGTTAAAAACGCATGAAGGCCACGTAGGTATGTTGGGCTAAATAAAGTTGATTACATAAGCTCTACAACCAAATTCATGAGGAACCTGTTAGAGTTAGTATTTTCATACTGCCATCAGTGATCAAAACTCCACTTTTCATATTCATATTAGGGTCTCGCTTAGAAATTTTTGTCAATCCACCTAGGTCCTCATTCAAAAATTTACTCACTGATGGTAGCCCAAGTTCAAACTCCAAAGTCCCTCTCAAAAAATCAATATTTGTTGGCCCACCTTCATGTTGAGCATGGAATCCCCCCCAAGGCATGTTCTAGGGCTCAAAGCCCAAGTTTTGACCCAATCTTGTTGTAAAGATCCACGAATTGTGGGCGCGGAGCATGAAATGTATGATAGAGTCACAGGGTTGTCCACCCTAGTTTTGTAATGTAATGTCAGTTGGATAGACCTACCCATGGTCTGCAAACCATGGGATTGTATAAATAGAGTGGGGCTCTAAGTGTAAAGATAAAGAAATAGGAGACAGATAGGAAGAGAGTCTGAGTAACTAAGTGAAGTGTGTCCTTGGGTCGTAAAGTAGGAGAAGACTCTACAGCTGAGTGCACAGAGGCCTAGTAGTTTGCAGCTGAGTGCATGGACCCCTGCAGCTGAGTGCGCAGGGCAGATTTGAGTCTGTAACCAAGGAAGGAATTAATAAAGAGAAGTTTTTTATCATTTTGTGCATATGTTCTTGGGTTAATGAATGATTAATATAATTTGCAAATATATTGTCTATTTACTGTGCGCACCTGTATAAATGGTTGATGTGGTTAAATATAACTTAAAGCACAAAAGTAGGCTAAAATAATCGACTAATAGTGGGATGCCAGTAAGATCTTGGGGAATAACATAGAGCACAATGCTTAGCCCCTAGGTAGGGCTGCACTAAGGCAGTATATCCGGTTGCAAAGTGCAGGAAAGTGCGCAAAGCAACTTGCACGCAGGGTTAAACCGCGGACCACTTGAACTCATCAGACATCTCCAAGGTGCGGAAACCTGGTTCTAGCACCCTCCTATACTACCTTGGGTGAGACCTCAGTCTGCACTCCACAAACTGTTGCTAAAAGGGCCAGTAGTATCGAGATTTGTTTGGCTAACTTAACTCCAAACCTGGGTCAAACCCCAATAAGCCAACAAATGGTTTTGTTGCTGGGACTGAGATCTACATAAGAGATGTCTGATGTCGTATCACTACAATCCCACCAAGAAAGGAATTGATGAGTGGTTGGACAAAAAGATTCACGAGTTCACGGCGCAGGAAAATAGGAATCCATGGTTATCAAAGGAAGAGTGGTTAGATTTCTACTTATGTACAAAAATCCATGAAATTTTCTTTGCATCCTTCCCCTCTGAGTTGTATGAGTGGATCGCGAAGCTAGTAGACAGTCAAGGAAGGTGTAGGCTCGACAAACCTATTGCGTGGACTCCATAGTTGGTGCGCAGACTAGAAACATTGGAAGATAAGATCACGTGCATTGTGGACCATCAGCTCGATCAAATTATAGGAGGGTTTATTACTGAGTTCGTGGTAGATACTTCAGTCAGCTATAGCAAGGTGGAATCATTCTTCCTCAAACGATCACGAGGTAAGTACATTAAATCTTTGAACACTTGGATTAAAATGCTACTGTGTGAAAAGCAGGTTATGCGAATAAATTAATGTTTGGGGATATGAAAAGTGGGAGGATATATAGAAACGAAGGTAGCATAGAACTAGAGTCTAGCCCCTTGATTTCACCTCCGCAAGAAAGCGAGGAAGAGCTCATGAAAGTTTCACCAAGAAGTGCGATCAGTCTGATAAAGCAGTGAATTCTGCACATACCACCACCAATTTCACAATATTCACCCCCATCTTCAGCCACACCACCTCCGCACCACCACAGTTTAATATGGTTAGTGTGATAAATTTGTCAGTGTTCAAAGGAGTAGGGAAAGAAGATCTGAACAAGTTTTGGTTCGTGGTAAAGGCTGTATGGGAAGCGCAGGAAGTTACAAATGACAATATAAAGAAAGAAACACTGGACAACACTTTGCAGGATCGCACGCTAATGTGGTACATTAAACATTCTAAGGACAATCCAAACGTAGGGATCGCGGATATCCAAGCAGCACTAAACAAGGAATTTAGCAGGAAAAAATCAGAGACATAGTCGATTATTAGATTTAAGGAAATCGTGATGCTTCCAGGCAAGACCCCCTGGGAGCTAGATCAGAGACTGAAGTGTATGATTCGTGAAGCCAACAAGACCTTGACGGATGGGCAACACCGCGCATAGTTTGTAGCGTCGCTAACATCGCATCTAAGGAATGTGCTATCACAGCAGAAGTTATCCACTCATGCTGAGGCCTTGGAGATCGCAATGAGAATGCATGAGACCCCAATAAAAGATCCTAACCTGGTTTTCCAACAGATCCACATGTAGTTGAAAAACTTGTGTCTTGAGATGCAGAGTTTGAAACAAGACAAGACAGCTCACCCAGAAGCGCGCGAGGACGTATGGTGCATAAAGTGCAAAGGCCAGGGACATGACAAGGACCGTTGTCTAGTTTTAATGAACTACCTGGTAGGAGGAGGACCAATGCCATTGAGACCAAAAGCATAAGTAGGACCGAGCGCGGCACCTGCATTATGGTGCGCGATTTGTTAGACATGAGGAAAGCACGGTACAGATAACTACCATCTATTACAGAAATATAGGCAGACTTCCCATTAGTTGTTCTGTAATTTTTGCAGGTTAGTAGGCCACAATGAGCACACCTGTAGAAGTTATGAACTGATGATGGATCAAACTCCCACCTACAGAGTTCAGACCAAAACACGGGCCCTCAATCAAAATGCAGGGATGGTGTGCACTAGATTTCAGGGGCGCGGACAAGGTCAAGGTGGAATGGGACTAGGAAGAGGTCACAGACATCTGATCTGTTACAATTGCAAAGGGCTAGGGCATCATGCCCGCAATTGTACAAACCCAACGAGACCATCATTCTTATATTGTACCTAGTTTGATCATGAGATGGAGGACTGTCCCATGCTAATAACGAGGTTGCGTGATAAAGGAGCACTCCAACCTCCTCTGAATTAGAACCTAAAAATGATGAGGTATGAGCCGTGCGAGGAAGACCCGAATGTAATATTGTGCTCCGAAGTGGTATTACGATAGGAGATGACAAAGGAAAGTAGCCTAAAGAGAGTGCCTGGGTTCACAAGGCTCCAACAAAGGAACCAAAATTTGATTTGGAGCATGCTAAGGAGACATTCATGGAAGCTAAGAAGAGCTTCGCGGAGGCGTCCACTTCAGGACCCATCAATGCTCACTACCATTTTGGAGACATGCATGAAGTTGTTGCGCAATGGCAAGGCTGTGAAGGGGCTGCAAGAACTCATAACTAGATGTGTTGGGACCGTGCCAGGAGAACCACATGTAGTCTGAAATCTCGGGAAGAACACAATGCGAACAGGAAGAGAGATGAGATTGACCGCGCAGATGGGGAATATGAAATGGATCAAGTGATTTTGGATCTACGATCAGACTCAAACGTTTTAGCAAAGCAGACATGGGAACGTATGAGCAGGCCTACACTGCAATGGTCTCCTATTCAATTGTGAATGGTGAACTAGCAAAAGATCTTACCCATGGGAATATTGTAGGGAATAAAGGTAGATATCAATGGTGCGAGCGTGCTTGAAGATTTCGAAGTGATAGAGATTGTTGATGACAACAATCCCTATCTCGTGCTACTGGGAATAGATTTTTCCACTAACATGAATGGAGTGTAAATCTAAAGAAGCACAAGATGATTTTTGAGAAAAAATCACTGTGCGTAGTGGTATTTTTAGACCCTGCGGAAGGGCCACGCTACACGGAGCCGGTGCATGACTATGATAGTGATGACAATCTAGACTGTATCTACAAGATAACCGCATGGGAGCAGGACTTGATGAATCCAATAGCGGATGGCAATATTTTGTGGGAGCGTGAAAGCTCCTGCACCTTAGATTCGGACAACGAAATAGAGCAATGGTAGAACTGGTTACATGAGGTAACCAAGCTCAACTGCAACAACATGACAAGGTCGCTGCACTGCTTGACAATAGAGGTAAGAGATCTGCCTATGTATGATAGATTGACCGAGGTGGATGATTTCCTGAACAATTTTGAAAGGGAAGTACTGGAACAACAGCATTTCGATGCTCTGAAATGGGTATTGCACACTACGCCCACAAGATGGTGGGGTACGCATCAAAGAAGTATTGAGGACTGGCGCAAATGTAGAAGGATGATGCTCATACAGTTTGGAAAACCTGAGATGTATATGAAAGTTAGGTATGACAGATGAAACAGCATATGTGCCCACCTTTACAGATGGGTATAGGTGTATGGTGTGCAACCTGCACGAACACACACCGTCCTCGTGATAGGAAACACAACCAACAAGTAGGAGTGGGCAAGATGATGGCGCGAACGACGACTAGGAAGTATGATGAGACCAAGCACGCCGAAGATTATTTTTTTGGAAGCCTTTAACAAAGTATGCGAAACACTGAACATGGTCCACCGGGTGAAGAGAACTGACTGGGACCTACGTGTACCAACGGTTCTATGGGCTTATAGGACCATGCGCAAAACCCTGACTACATGGGCACTTCCAAAGCTGAAGTATGAAGCAGATGTTGTAATCCCTATGGAGCATACAAAGCCTAGTCCATGTAGAGTAGCACCCATAGATACGATGGTTCGCGAAGCCCAGAAAGGAGGGATCACACAACCGCAAGAAACAGAACACATGGGACTTGAGGAAGAAATCCAATAGGGAAACCTTAGACTCCAAGAACTTGAAGAAGACAGGGTACGGTTAAGAAAGAGAAGCGGGCTGGTGGATGCAGAAGTCAAGAAGCTAGAGGACGAGATAAAGAAATATTTTCTCAGCAAAAAGACTAGAATGGTAAGACAGGAGGCACGTGATCCCGATAATAGAGTTAAGGCATATTGCCACGAATTGATCAGTCTTATGCCTTGGCTTGGAAAGTGTATTCCTAAGCATAGTGACCAGGGTAGCGTGTTGCAAATGGTGAAGTGCGCGATGCTGACCATAATAATACAAGGTGGGGATTCTCCAGTAGCCATGACGGAGGACCGGATGAAACTCTAGACAGGTGGTGCGACCACATGACTAGCCAAGGGAAGGATAGTATTAGCGCTCTAGGTAGTTGGAAGGGAGCACTGGACTATAAAATATTCTGCCCAGGAATTGTGCGATGTTGGAGATGTGCACAGAAGTAAAGATTCACAAGGTCTATGACCGCGCACGGGGGGCTGAGCTAAGTGTGGGTTGGCTAGGAAGTGACTATTGAAGTCACTATTCACGATGGGATGCTCGACTTGAGGCCAGATGGAGCGGACAGTAGGCATTTAAGATGCGATTTATGGGCGAGATTTGGGAAAATCTGCTGCCAAGGGAGAATTAATGAACCAGATTTGGGGGGGAACGGTCAAATTCGAATTCAAAGGCGCTATAAAATATAAAGGTCTACCCGGAAAATAACACTTGGTCATTTGTGAATTGAGTGATTGAGCAGAGCCCTGAGTATTGTGAGCTGAGCATTGATAAGTCCCTAAATTTGCGAGTGATAGATTACTGCACAGCTAAAATGACAACAACTAAGGATGGTATAGGGATAGAAGAGGTGACCATCGACAGGGCTGTGCAGGCCCTAACTATGGAGGATGTTCTAGAAGGTGTCGGGATTGTGGCAGAGATCCCGAAATCACTGCGCACACCAAGACCCAAGAATGATAAACAAGTAATGGCTCCCGTACATGTGTCCCCATGGAACCCGCTGCATAGCAAACAGTCGATGGAGGAGAAAGGGAAAGTTGTCACTATAGAAACAGATGAAGAAGAAGAAAATTTGCATGCCCTTATCATCACAGAAGAAGAAGACAAAGGCATGGAGGTGGATATTCAACCTACGTACTCTGTAAAAAAAATGCCTGCCTATGCCCGCCCACAAAAATGGAATGCCAAAGTGCCCAAGGACCTGGATGAGACCAAGAGTTCATTCCAGACCCCGCTCCTCCAAGAAGGCATTATGTTTGAAGGCATGCACCTGGTCCGTGTGCCGACCATGAAATTTGAATATTAGGACCTCACTGACCACGAGAATTTCCCTCACCTTGAGACCAGAAACCTCATGAAGCAGAACACTGAGGGGGTGGTGACACCATTAGAGCCGCGGAAGTGGTTGCGCGGTGTGGAAAATTTCAGGTTGCTAAACCTACTATGGGTGCCGCATTTTGACCATGCCCCAATAACCATTTTCATTATCAGAAAGCTACACTGCCTAGTGCATGATGGGTATTTATGGCTGGAGGAGCCAATCCCCATCATAGAAGACCTGATTCATTGCGTTTCCTAGATTCCATATAAAGGAAAGGACCCCACGACCATATCGGAAGGAAAGGGCAGTGATTTTTCCATCGCAAAGGCCATGAAGATGAAGTACAAGCTGGAAAAGAAGAATACGGAGTACAACATCTCCATCATCAAGGACAAAGCAATATGCATAGTAACCCAAATCTTCACAGGCAAAGTTATGCGCAAGTGCCGCGCCGACAGGGTACTTGCGCTGGTGGTCGCACTAGCTGAACAATGCACAGAGGGGTGCTATTTAACTGGGCTAAATTCCTCTGCATGAAATTCTTTGATAATTGTCACGAAGCCCAGGAGTAGGGTAAACCCTTCCACTATGCATGGTTGTTGCTATCCATAGTGCTCGTAGCAGGGGAATTGTCGAAGGATAGTCAATTCCCCATAATTGACAGATATTTACCAGAGGCCACGAAGTACACTTTGCTCTGGGCCACGAAGGATCGTACAAGGATACGTGATAGCAAGATCTTATGGGTGCTCATGGATATGAACATCCAAATGTGGATCAACCGTAAACTGCACTTGTCACCCATGGTGTACAATAGTCTGCAAAGTTTTGCAGAATTCAAGGCAGACATGCACAACATATATATCAGGGCACACAAGGATCCGACAAAGCAGTGGACAAAGCTACCCTTTGTAGCCATTAACGATGCCATTTTCACTGTCTTGGAGGCATGGCCTCTGGAATGGCACGCCCCAGACATTGCAGAACTCGAGAGGTCGGCAACGCAGAAGAAGAAAGATGATGCCAAGCTGCACATTTCACAGTTGGCTGAGAAAAGGTGGAAGGAAACAGCAGCAGCCGAGGTGCGGGCAGCACGGGAAGTGGCATAGAAAGCAGCCGAGTAGGAAAAGGTCGCAATAGCACCAACACAGGAAGCAACTGCGAAGGTGGCTGAGGGCCAAAAAATGCCTTTGTAAGGGCACACAGAAGAGGAAGCAGAAATAGAAGAGGGATACGTGGACCCATGAATCGCATCCACACAGTTGAAGCACCAATACCCGGCAGAGCGAGCAGGATCAAGGAAGAAGTTCAAGGCATTGAAATTGTCCGTTAACCCAATCACCCTAACCAAGGGTGATCTGCATAACATCGACAAGATGGTGCATGATGTCACAAATGAGGCTCTCCAAGATTTCATGTAGGAGAAATAGATTGTGTTGGGGGCCCCCAAAGCGCAATTGCAGGAATTACAGGCATGCCACCCTTAGGTTGGTACCCTTTCGACCAACCTCACAGTCGAATCCACAACAACAGAGCAGATGTTGCGCACGCAGATGGTGAACACAATAATGTTGCTGGAAGGGGCTCTAGTGGCATCAAATGAGGCCAACAGATTTTCGGTTAGCACGATGAAAGGTCTCGGTGTTAATCTAGCTACCCTTCTACATGAGACATTACATCTATTGCAGGATGGGATAACGGGAGAGCTGTGCGCTAGGGAGAGTCGCGAACTCAAAGTCCTCAGTGAGCAAAAGATAAATATGGAACAACTCAGCTTACAGTGCAACGAACTGGTGTCACAAAATCAACAGCTGGTGCAGGTGATAGGCGACGCTTATTAAAGTGTCCTGGAGCTAGCCATCCCAGTAGATCTACCAGCGGAGGTGCGGATCCATAGGTTAGCAACAGGAGTTCGTGAGGCCAGGGAAGAAACGACAAAGGTACAACTAGAGATGAATCTTCAGATCACTGAGCTGCGGTTAAAGGTACAGCCATCCACTCCCCTAGAAGTCAGAGAACAACACACTAGCGCTATCACAGCGGGATTGGAGGAAATCGGAGGTGCAGTGCGAGACTGCACCAGAATGTTGGAAGAATCAATTCAAGTCCTCACAACTTTCCAAGAGGACCCCAACATCCAGCGCTTAGAGATAGAGATGCGAGAACTCCAACAACAGTATGATGGTGTTTGAGGAACTGCGCAGACAGTGGTCCTCACCCAGTAGCTTGTGAGGATGTAGCAGGCTAAAGCACTGAAAGAGCAGGTGGATGCGGCACGACATAAGGAGGCAGTTCTAAAAGCATGTGTCCAACCTTGGATCAACAAGGCCTTCACCATCACGACAGACATCAAATCTAAGCTCATGCACATATAGTGGATGCACACATTAATGCAGAGAAGCACTCCAAACATAGAGGTCTTGGAAAAGTGCATGCAGCAGATCCAGCAAGTAGCAGCTCAGTGCATTGCTGACCTCTGCCTAGTTCGAGAACAATTGGAGGGACTCCGTGCAAAGATCGTCGTGCCAACAGAGTGACTCGATGGTGAGTCATGATGTTTGTGTTGGGGGGCTGTTAGGCATGGAATCCCCCCCAATGCATGTTCTAGGGCTCAAAGCCCAAGTTTTGACCCAATCTTGTTGTAAAGCTCCGCGAATTACGGGCGCAGATCGTGAATTGTATGATAGAGTCACAGGGTTGTCCACCCTAGTTTTGTAATGTAATGTTGGCTGGATAGACCTACTCATGGTCCGCGGACCATGGGATTGTATAAATAGAGCGAGGCTCTAAGTGTAAAGATATAGAAGTAGGAGAGAGATAGGAAGAGAGTCTGAGTAACTAAGTGAAGTGTTCCTTTGGGTCGTAGAGTAGGAGAAGGCTCTGCAGCTGAATGCGCAGAGGTCTAGTAGTCCGCAGCTAAGTGCGCGGACCCCTGCAGCGGGGTGGAGTTGAGTCTATAACCGAAGAAGGAATTAATAAAGAGAAGTTTGTTATCATTTTTTGTATTTGTTCTTGGGTTAATGAATGATTAATATAATTTGCAAATATATTGTTTATTTATTGCGCGCACTTGTATGAAAGGTTTATGTTGTTAAGTATAACTTAAAGCATGCAAGTAGGCTAAAATAATCAACTAACAGTGGGATACCAGTAAGATATTGGGGAATAATGCAGAGCATGATGCTCAGCACCTAGGTAGGGTTGTGTGAAGGCAGTATATCAAGTTCCAAAGTGCAGGAGAGTGCGCAAAGCAACTTGAACGCAGGGTTAAACCGTGGACCACTTGAACTCATCAGACATCTCCAAGGTGCAGAACCCTGGTTCTACCACCCTCCCATACTACTTTGAGTGATACCTTAGTCCACACTCCATGGAATGTCACCAAAAGGGCTAGTAGTATCAGGATTTTTTTGGCTAACTTAACTCTGAACCTGGATCAGGCCCCAATAATCCAACATTTCATCATGTCTTATGTCAGTCAAGTCCACCTGAAGCTTGCTTGTTACAGGTCCCATTAGGTCACTAGGTTTCATTCCTCCTGTTATCACTCAGAAGTTTTCCCTAGAAGTTATAAAAAGAAGGAATAATCTAAGGTAACCACAAACCTAATCTTTTAGACTCGGGTTCTAGCCAAACTAAGTCCAAAGAGGGCTCTCTCTTTCTAATTTAACTTTGTTTTAGGTATGACTTTAGGCTAGTTCTTAGTGCTCATGAGGTTTTGAATTTGGTTGGGTGGTGGAATTCTCAGAATAGATGGACAGAGCAGGCCTTCAAGACATTGGGCTATGGATTCAATCAAAGAGTCGCTTAACTGGATCAGATCAATTACTAAAGGAAGAGTTCACAGGGCAGGCTAGCACGCCAAAAAGCAAATCTGCAAGTTCAAATGGATGAGGTAGCCCTAACCAGGGTGAAATAGTAATGAATAATCCTTAAATCTAGATCAAGATGAAGAATAGAAGGATGACCAGTAGCAAAGGGAAACTAAGAATCCTTTACTATGGACCAAAAGGGGAAGGAACTACGGAAGTAAGGGAGCAATTAAGAATTGCTAGACTAAGATAGTTTAGCAGAAAACGGTGAGAAAGTAAACAGTCAAGACAAAGAGCATTAAAGCTAATTCTGAAATATAATTCCCTGTTTACCATTCAAATTTCATAGAGACACGTGTGAATATTTATAAACATGAAGAGAAAATAGTAATAAACATGAAGAGATAATACTTATGTGATTTCCATTGTGCACAAGAATCCTGTGAAATGTCTTTAACTTTATTCCATCCAGTAAGCCAATCCAATCTTGATTAGAATAGCTTCTTAACTTGACATGAAATGTCTATAGAAATGTCTTTGAATCCACCCTAGGTACTTCGAAATCTGAAGTATTTATGCAAAAAATATTACAAAATATCTCATAATAGTTTGAGAATTGTTCTAGGAAATCAAAAATATCTTCAAGCATGAAGATAGAGATAGATGGAAAAATACTTCTTGCTATCCCTTTTATTGTGATTGTGCTGGCTGTTGTAGTTCGAATTTAACTCTTTCAGTTGATTGATATCTTTGTGCTGGAATCACTTTATGTATTTAAACTACTGATACTCTTTACCTGCTACACTTTGACCCTGTTTCACATGTTTTATCCTGCTGCCATCAAATTTACTATAGTAACTTTATAGTAAATCTGTTAATTTTACCCACCATTCATCTTCAGGTAATTTTGTCTTCGGCATCTTTCTATATGTCTCATCAGCTTCGGTGTACTTGGAAAAAATTCGCCTATTGACAAACAGGTGCTTCACCTTGTGCTCCAGGAAGAACAAATTTTCCAAATTGTCATACAATACCTTTCCTATGGGTAGAGCTTTAACCCCTGAAGTGCTAGCTTGGTCATTGGCTAACTTGTTTAGTCTTTCAACGTAGTCCTTTTGGGTCAAAAGCTTGTCATGGATAACCATAGGACGTGGGAGGCCTTTTTCCCTCAAAATGTCAAACTTTATCATGAACCTATCAATATCAACTTGCATTCTTTGGCATTTCTTCTCAAGATTGAGCATAAGGTTCCTTTTAGTAAGAACATTCTTGATTTCTATGATGGATCATGTCCTATATTCTATGTCCAATTCATCCAGCTAATACCTGTTCTTGCTGTTCAAGAATTTTATCAGTTGGTTGGCCTCCTCAGGCTTGTCTCCCGGATCTCCTCTTGTCTTTTGAATTGCTTCGGTGGCCACTTTCACCATTTCAGTCTACTCAAAAAATACTTGAATTGATCGCCAAACATCATTGACAGAGTCAATGATGTTGGACTAGAGCATTTCTTTTATTTGTCCTAGTGGTTGTTGCAATGTTAAATCCTTTTCAAGGAATTTTATCCTTTTGTCATGCGGAAAGAGTCGATAATGCGGACAAAACCGACCTCCTAGAAGCAAAGGCTTTCTAGTGACAAACAAGACAAATAAACACTACCTTTCTCTAAACATGCATTTAGAATACAAGTAATCAGGTGATTATAACATACCTTTAGTCCAACGCTTTGTAGAAGTCCAGCCTCGCCGATCCGGATGAGCTCCTCCTTCTCTTCGAAACTTGCATTCACTAACAAGCCAAAAGATTAAATAGCACCTGATAAACTTATAAAATAACACATATCCATCATACAGACCAAGGATTATATGAAACAAATCATGAATAACAATCTGTTGAGAAAAATGAGTTCATTTGTATTAAGTGGAAACAAAAGAAACCATTACAACCCGAGCCTTGGTGTTGTGCAGGTCCCTCCTAGGGTCCAACAAGAGTTTTCCTTTACTTTGATCAGCTCACCCACTCTCAAATAAGGCTAGGAAAGGATGGGAATCTCTCCTCTCAAGCTTTACAAGGGAGTCCTAATTCCAGCAACATCTACCCTTAGGAATGTTCAGCTTTCAACCTCTCCTCCTTCTATCCCAATGCCTGTATTTATAGTGCTCAAGAGGAAGTTATTCAGGTCCACTATCAATGGGATAAGCCCCTCTTTGGATGGGATAGCTCCCCTCTTGATGGGATAAGTTCCTCTTTCATAGGGATACATGAACCATCTGGAGGCGCTCCATACACGTCAAACAAGCTTCTAGAATGCTCTAGAAATGACTACAAGTAACTTTTTTAGAGTGAAACTTGCGCCTTTTGACCTTTACAGGAGTACGCACCCTCCCCTTTACAGACAGAGCGTACAAGTATGCAGGTATTGTGAACTTGGGGTGCGTACACGCAGGTAAGGCTAAGAGAAACTGTGTACCCAGAGATATATAGATTTTTAAAGACTTTCTCTCTTTCTTGGAGTTTGACATGGAGAGCAGAGGTATGAGACTTGTCAAGGAGGATAGTATGACAGTTGATGGAGCCATACTAACTGCAAATAGTCATGGTGACAAATTTTAGTGTAACAGATTGCCCCCTAAAGTGCGAAGCCTGTAGTAGATAAGGGTTTCATATCATCTAGGAAGGGTGAAGTACTTTATCATTTCAAGGATTATCTTGTGGAGAGCCCAGTCGGAACCTGCAAGTATTCAACACAAAATACATATATAAGATCATATAATCGCTGAGGTAGGCATTCCCATACTCAGATTGAAAACTTTAACTAACAAACTAACTACTACTCTGATATAGGAATGATTTTGCAATACATCATAATCATAGACTCTTGTAGACACAGTATGGATGCAGTCATCTGTTTATAGTTAGTCTACTGTATAATGAATACAAAACTCCTCGCAGCCTGGATGGTGGAAACTAGATCCAGGGTCTTCATTTATACTTCCTGAAAAGGTACGATTCTATCCATGCGAATAAATGAGTTGATGTCGAACATGGTAGAAACCACTTGATTACCAGTCGATGATGTAAACTGTTAACAAGTGTGAGAGAGACCACCAGTGATGTCAATGGTTCTCAAAGTACCCAGTACAATCCACGAGATGTGAATGAATGAGTTGATGTCGAACATTTCACGGAATCCTTCGATCGAAAGTCAATGATGTAAACTGTCGTCAAAGGCGAGAAACCTGCCATTGATGCATGCAGACTTCAAGGTACTGACGATTTCTAGGTCATCTTTCTAGATAATGTGCTGATGTCGATAGAAAGCGACCCGTTGCAGGCAAGCCCACAACACGAAATCATAGATCAAGTTTGAAGAAATGTAGCTGTAAGGACTGACTCAGGGATGGTCGAGATGGATGACGGGTATTTTGCAGATGAATGGTTTATTTACAGTGACCTCTTGAACACATAACGACACAACAGATGGCTTGGTGACATTTGACCCAAAGTTAATACCCGGCCGAAGACTTTCAATGTGCTTCAATCAACTGTGAGGCAAAGGATCTCCCAACCCAGGTAAATGAAAAGTGTCGTGTTCAAGAGTGGTGATAAGGCTTCTTCTGAGACAAAGGATAACAAATAGGTTCATTTTTCTCTCTTTTCCCCCACCATTTCTGGCAAGTACCGCTTTATTTTTTACAAGCTTGAGGAGGATAACATATGCTTGATTATAAGCTCATCCTTCGGATGAGTCCAACTTAGTTTTGATTCGAACCCTAAGAAGGAGTGGTCCGTTCCTGTTTGTAATCGAACAGGTCCTTTACTGTGAAATTTTAACGAGTCCAGTATAGGAGAAACTCATCGTTTTTCAATTTTAGAGAGTCTGAAAAAACTTAAGAAGGCTCCAGGTTGAACTTTTTCGTAAAGTTGTGTCTCCCAAGCCCGAAAAAGTATAAAATAATACTTGAGAGAACCGCTTGATCTTTTACGACCAAGGAGAACTTTCATGATTAGTGTCTCTGACCTGAAAAGTAAAAAGTGATCAAGGACACGTCGTTTTATTTCCAATATCGAATTTGAAACGACAAAAATCCAGCAATCTTTTCATGTTTTTACGGTCAGAAAAGGGCTATAAGAGGACCGTCTTTTAATTCCGTTTTAACGAGTGTAAAAGAAACGCTCGGCAATCATTTTCATGTTTTAGGAGTCTGAAAAGGGCTTAAAAGAGAACTCCAAGGTTTCACTTTTTCGTAAGTTTTAACGAGTTCGAAAAAATGATAAAAATGTACTCATGGTTTTCATTTTTTCGTAAGTTTTAATGAGTTCGAAAAAATGATAAAAATGTACTCATATGGCCGACTTTCAGTTTAATTTACGAGCAGGAAAAGACGGAAAGAACTCGGCATTTTCATTTGTTTTACGAGAATGAAAAATAGCAAAATAACCTCGGGATTTTCATGAGTTTAACGAGTCTTGAAAATAACTGAAATTGACTCGAGATAGGTTTCATTTTTACAAAAGCTTGAAATAGATAAAAACTATGCTTCAAAGTAGTTTCATTTTTACACAAGCTTGAAACAGAGAGAAAACTGTGCTTGATGCCCCCTAAGCATAACTGCTAGAGCGCATGCCCCCCAGCTTCATTTCATTCAACCAATTGGATGAAAATGAAGGTTGAGTTACGAGATCATTTGAAAGACTCGACCTAAAACTGTAAGAAAATTATGCAAAAAACTGAAATAACTAACCTAAATATACAACTTAACATCTATAAGGCTTAGTCAAACTCTCGACTCAAGTAGAGGAGGATTTGTTTCATTTTTTTAACGAGCTTGACACAGGAAAAGAACTATGCTTGGATTCGGTTTCATGTTTATGCAAGCTTGAAACGAAAAACTATGCTTGTTATAAGTTCGCATGCCCCCAGCATAATGATGCAAATCAAGGTACTTTCCCCCCAAGCTTCATTGCATTCAATGAGGTGGATGGAATGAAGCTTTACTTTCAAGATCTTGGAAAGACTCGTGGGAGTTGTTTCATTTTTTAGTGAGGTTGACACAGGAAAAGAACTATCCTCAAAACCCTTGTTTCATTTTTTAAACGAGCTTGACACAAGATAAGGAACTATGCTCATGACTACTCTCTACAATGTACCTACTTAACCTACCCTTGTTTCATTTTTTAACGAGCTTGACACAAGACAAGGAACTATGCTCAAGACTCTTTGTTTCATTTTTTAACGAGCTTGACACAAGACAAGGAACTATGCTCAAAAAGTTCGCATGCCCCCAGTATAATGATGCAAAGCGAGGTACATGCCCCCCAGGCTTCATTGCATTCAACCAGATGGATGGAATGAAGGTTTACTTTCAATATTTACCTTGAAAAGGGAGTTGTTTCATTTTTAAGGAGGTTGACACAAGAAAAGAACTATCCTCATACCTGATTCATTTTTTAACGAGGTTGACTCAGTAACAGGAACTATCCTCTAACCTGATTCATTTTTTAACGAGGTTGTCTCAGTAACAGGAACTATCCTCGCAAAATCCTACTTTCTAAAATCTACCTACACATCCTAAAATCTACCTGATTCATTTTTTAATGAGTTTGACTCAGTAACAGGAACTATCCTCTAACACCCTGTTTCATTTTTTAACGCGGTTGAGACAGGAACAAAACTATCCTCGTACCTGATTCATTTTTTAACGAGGTTGACTCAGTAACAGGAACTATCCTCATACCTGATTCATTTTTAAACAAGGTTGACTCAGTAACAGGAACTATCCTCATACCTGATTCATTTTTTAACGAGTTTGACTCAGTAACAGGAACTATCCTCATACCTGATTCATTTTTTAACGAGGTTGACTCAGTAAAAGAACTATCCTCATACTAGCCTGTTTCATTTTTAACGAGGTTGATACAGGAAAAAACTATCCTCGTAACACCCTGTTTAATTTTTTAACGAGGTTGAGACAGGAACAAAACTATCCTCGTACCTGATTCATTTTTTAACGAGGTTGACTCAGTAACAGGAACTATCCTCATACCTGATTCATTTTTTAACGAGGTTGACTCAGTAACAGGAACTATCCTCGCAAAAATCCTACTTTCTATAATCTACCTACATATCCTAAAATCTACCTGATTCATTTTTTAATGAGGTTGACTCAGTAAAAGAACTATCCTCATTATAGCCTGTTTCATTTTTTAACGAGGTTGATACAGGAAAAAACTATCCTCGTTCACTGATCATGGCTTCCAACTGGAAGAAAGACATGTCAATGGACACACCTTGATCATGGCTTCCAAAAGGTCTTCATCAGAAGGAAGAATAGCTCTCTGGAAGGAACACATGTCAAGGGACTCAAAAGGGATAAGAACATCGTGTTCAACTAATCCCATAGAGTTTTCCATGTCAATTACCGGATCTAAATCAAAGGAAGATGAGCAAACAGTGGGAGGCTCACTTACATCGGTAACTGAAAACATGGGACCAGTTGCCACATAATTAACCCGTGGCAGGGTAGATACCACTTTAGAATCAGGAACATTTAGGGGTGTCATAGTATTGGTAGTTGAAACAGGACTAGGGAACGAAAGCTGGTCTACAGTCACAATACTGCCATTGTGAGGGAAATACATCACGCGAAAGAGTGTCGATACGACAGCTTTCATTGCATAAACATAGTCTCGCCCAAGGAGTAAATTAAAATCCAAGGGACCTCGAACTACCATAAGATCAATACAGACAGTTTTACCTTCCAAGGTAATCAAAAAATTAGGAAGGATCCCTAAACGTTCACTAATGGTTTTGTTAAAAGCTTTCAGATTCTGCGTAATAGGCGCAAGCTGAGGGGAACCCAAAGCTTTCCAAACAGTTGAGGATAAAATACTAACAGAAGCACCTTCATCTACCTGAGTACGATGTATGTCCCTACCACCAGCCTTGACAATGATTTGGAAAGGGATGGAGGAAGGAAGACGAGGTTCTGTTAGTCTATTCCAATCAAAGGAAAAGACCTCAGTACTTGGAGGGGGTTCTGGAGAAACAGGTGAAATGCCCCCCAACATAGAAGAATCTGATGTAACAAGAACCTGAGCGGTATGAAGTTCACTCTCTAAAGGGAAATTGGGATCGACCGAATGTGAAATTGAATCGACCACTTGATCAACTAATGGATCATCAACCTGAGTGACATGAGTTTCACTCTCCAATGGGAGAGTGTGATCGACTGTACTTGAATTTAGATCAATCACTCCGTCAGTTGACGGTAGGTTGAGAGAAAGTTTACGGTAACCAGTTGGAAATTCTTGTTGTGGAACAGTAAGGTTTTCCAACAATTTTGAGGCTTCATCCATGTGAGGGCAAATGTGAGTTTGATGACTCCCTTTGCATAACTTACAAGGAAACCTAACTTTACCCTTTTTCCCAGGAACCTAACTATCACTAGTTGATGGATCAATAGAAAGTTGATGAGATTTTTCTGATCATACTTCCAAGACCTTTGGAATACCAGGACAATTGACAAGGAAGTGGTCACCCTTACAAAGCCTGCAAGGGTATTTGGGTTTACGATGCATGTCGGAATTTTCCTCAACACAACTAACACTTACAGCCATGGTTGGTTGGTTGACTTCTTTCTTATCTTGCTTCTTCTTCTTCTTCTTCTTCTTCCCTTTCTTCTTCTTCTTAGACACCTGGTTACTAGCATCAAGGCTTTTACCAAGCGAAGAGGAAGAAATGGAGGAAGAAAAATTAGGTGAAGAAGGTAAAGGGTCAACAAAAGGTTGGTGATGTTGAGATGGTGAACTCTGTTGAGGTGAAGCATTCAGTTGAGGTGGAACAATTGGAGTATTTTGGGCCAACGAAGTTGAAAATAACCATATCGGTAAACCTATTGTAAATCCAGGTAATGACAAAGTAGCCATATAAGGAGGACCAACATTTCCAAAGTAAGGAAAAGTACTAGGATTCTCGTTAGGAGGGGTTCCTAGGTTGGTAAATTCTGGAACATTTGCCATTATATTCAACTTCAGTGAATTTTATTAACAACTTTTTAAACTAAAATTAACAATTCACACCTATGGTCTCTAAAAGTAAAAACAAACAAATTAACACGCGCTATCAAATCTAGGAGTCAAACCACACACAAACAGTAGCCTTCCGGACCGAAAACACTAGTTGGTGATGAAATCCAACATCGCAGAATTCAGTACAGAAGTGGCGGGTGGAACAGTTACCCCGACAACCTGCTTAATGAATAGACTGGCACAAGTTCCTCCACTTTAACCGTCTCGAGTGAAGTGAAACCCCCAGAAAATCCAAGTGATTCTAGCCGACGTCTGCTCCAGGTACAGTGGGATCTTCCCTCCACCGTCACCTTGGTAGAATCCTAAAGATAATTGTCACTAAGGTTACCAACAGCAACAAATATACCTGGGGGAATAGTCTACGACCCGATAGCACGCAAGGGCAGAGTAACAAGCTCAATCCCCTTGCCGGCTCCTTGACAATAATCCAAGGTTTACTGATAAGTGACCCCAGGCTCCTCGACAATAATCTGAGGTTTACCGTTTGTAGTACGTGTGTATCTGGCATCTTTCCCATTGAAGGAGGATTGATCCCCTCACTGGTTCGGACACAGTCTCGTGCTTCTCCTTTAAGAGGAGCTTTCCCAAAGTACAAATGAAACAGTTGGATTTATCCTACCACAAGATAAGCTACTTTTTTGGTTTTACTGTCTTGGAGAGTTAATTACTCCCTACTCCAAGACACTAGCCTAAGCTATGTTGGTGTATCAGAGCCCTAGAAAATAAAAACATTACTAGATGAATTTTAATTAAGCATTGTGTTATTAAGGTTGTTATTACTCAAAGCGGTAAATGGATATGAAACCAATGGTGTTATGACCCAACTCAACTGAATGCAATCGAATATGATAATGTGATCTTTTCAATTCGATGAATCCTAACTAAAGTAAGGAGAGAGTTTCCATTCACTTCCAACAATGCAAAAAATTGATCACTAAGAGAAAAATTCTCTAATGCACTAATTTCATCAAGAAAAACTAGTGCAAATCAATTCCAAAATAGTTTTTTATTTTTTTTATTTTTGTGTAAATTCAAATCAAAGAAAACTGATCTAAATCTACGATTTATTTTTCAGAATGTAAACTATGCAATTGTAATCTATGCACAATTCACTTGAAAAGTATGCGAATGTAATCTATGCACATTTTTCAATAATATTCTGAAAATGAGAATTCTAATTATGCAACTATGATCTATGCAAGAGAAATCTCAAACACAAGATGATTCTAATGTAATCTAAGAACCAATCAAGTGCAAGTCGAGAAAATTGGGTGAGAGTTCCAAAGATCAAAAAATAAAAACACTCAAAGGCGATTAACACTCATACACTCATACACTGAGACAAACCTCCAAGTAATGACCAAAGGAAATCAAATTAAGAATTTCTCAAAAAAGAGACTCAAAACACCCAGTTGATGAAAGCTTAAAGTAGGAATGCCAATGAAATTAACCAAGATGAAAGCTTCTGACAGGTGAACAGTGGATCTGGGCAGCAAAAACAAGCTATAAACAAAATCTAATATGCAAAAAAGGAGAAAATTGAAATTTTCTCAATTTTGACAGGGTACGCAGGCAGCCTTTTTGCATAGGTGCGTGTACGCTCTGTGCACAAAGCTACAGTGTGTACAGGTATGCACTGTGCTTAACTCAGAGGGTGCGTACTGCTAGAAAAACCAAGAAAAACTAAAATCTAATTTAACCCTAAGCTATCCCACCCAAATACACAGTCAAACAGCCAAAAACCAGAAAACAAACGACTTTTCTCAAATCAAAGTTTCACACAAAGGAAAAATCATTCACATCAATGGATTCCCCAGTGGAGTCGCCATTTTGTCATGCGGAAAGAGTCGATAATGCGAACAAAACCGACCTCGCTAGAAGCAAAGGCTTTCTAGTGACAAACAAGACAAATAAACACTACCTTTCTCTAAACATGCATTTAGAATACAAGTAATCAGGTGATTATAACATACCTTTAGTCCAACGCTTTGTAGTAGTCCAGCCTCGCCGATCCGGATGAGCTCCTCCTTCTCTTCGAAACCTGCATTCACTAACAAGCCAAAAGATTAAATAGCACCTGATAAACTTATAAAATAACACATATCCATCATACAGACCAAGGAGTATATGAAACAAATCATGAATAACAATCTGTTGAGAAAAATGAGTTCATTTGTATTAAGTGGAAACAAAAGAAACCATTACAACCTGAGCCTTGGTGTTGTGCAGGTCCCTCCTAGGGTCCAACAAGAGTTTTCCTTTACTTTGATCAGCTCACCCACTCTCAAATAAGGCTAGGAAAGGATGGGAATCTATCCTCTCAAGCTTTACAAGGGAGTCCTAATTCCAGCAGCATCTACCCTTAAGAATTTTCAGCTTTCAACCTCTCCTCCTTCTAGCCCAATGCTTGTATTTATAGTGCTCAAGAGGAAGTTATTCAGGTCCACCATCAATGGGATAAGCCCCTCTTTGGATGGTATAGCTCCCCTCTTGATGGGATAAGTTCCTCTTTCATAGGGATACATGAACCATCTGGAGGCGCTCCATACACGTCAAATAAGCTATGTGATTCGTTCTCCACATTTCACTAGTTTCAATGTGAGCATCACCCGATGCAATGAGTGCTAAGTGAACTATTCAAAAATCATGAGAAATTAGTCACTTTACGACTACCTCTCATGGAAATGGTCATACGTTTGAATGACTTACTTAACGCAGTTGAATCCCAAAAATGATATCTAATATAATGCACTGCGTAAATCCCCCATACTTAAATTCAAAAAGAGTCAAGGGATCTCTACTTGAATGGTTCATGAGGCACAATACTTGCTAAGGTTTTGCAAATGGGGTAGCAAGCTAAGTGGGCTTGAGAAAAACTCCACAGTTAAGCGCGCTTGAGCCAGAGGAGTTCTGGGATGGGTGACCTCCTGGGAAGTCCTGGTTACCGGGTGCAAGCCCCGGAAGTGATGATTGATGCTATGTGATTCGTTCTCCACATTTCACTAGTTTCAATCCCACTTCTTCACCCCTATGAGCATCACCCGATGCAATGAGTGCTAAGTGAACTATTCAAAAATCATGAGAAATTAGTCACTTTACGACTACCTCTCATGGAAATGGTCATACGTTTGAATGACTTACTTAACGCAGTTGAATCCCAAAAATGATATCTAATATAATGCACTGCGTAAATCCCCCATACTTAAAGTCAAATAAGCTTCTAGAATGCTCTAGAAATGACTACAAGTAACTTTTTTAGAGTGAAACTTGCACCTTTTGACCTTTACAGGAGTACGCACCCTCCCCTTTACAGACAGAGCGTACAAGTACGCAGGTATTGTGAACTTGGAGTGCGTACACGCAGGTAAGGCTAAGAGAAACTGCGTACCCAAAGATATATAGATTTTTAAAGACTTTCTCTCTTTCTTAGTGTTTGACATGGAGAGCAGAGGTATGAGACTTGCCAAGGAGGATAGTATGACAGTTGATGGAGCCATACTAACTGAAAATAGTCATGGTGACAAATTTTAGTGTAACACCTTTCACCCATTATTTGACTCTTCTGGGCTTCTTCTTTCTACTGTATCTGTGCAAGCTTGTAGTCAGTTTCCAAGCTTGACACTTTTTCTTTAAGCCTTTTAAGCTCTGTAGCCTGAATAGTCATTTCTTCCATGGATTTCACTAATTCTGTTGCCTTCTCTATAGATTTACCTACACTTGTATATGTACCTGTGACTGGCATGGTTGTAGCTAGTGGAACTGTTGGTGCTAAGGAAGCAGCCAATGTAGAGGGCACTGCTGTAGAGACTGTACGAATGACAGTGTATGGAGTGGTGGCCAACTCACTCTGTTTAGACTGCATTAATTTGTCTAGCTCTTTCTCTATTTCCTTTAATTGATCATTTAGCTTAAGGACTAAGTCCATAAGCTCCTCCCGTTCCTTCTGGGTTTCTAGTACTTTAGTTGTTTGTGGATGATGCAGATGAGGGATTTTGAGCTGCTTTTTCAAGGTAGCTATGTCATCATTTTTCTTTTTGATTAGCCTTTCTACAGCCTTTACATCCTTGGGATCATGCCCCAACTCTATGATTAAGTCCTCTAAGGAATTTATCCTAGTATCCTTGGCCTGTGAAGAGGCATTTTCTAGTTGAAATTGTGCTGATATATTATTCAATGAATTTTATAGTTGATCTGCTACAATGGCCTTGCTGGTCGATGTGGAATAGACCATTTCTCCAGTCTGTTCGTGCAATTCTATTTGGTCGATAGGATGTATATCCTTCTCTAGCACCTCAAAATATGTCTTCAAGTAATTTGTTATAGACCTGGGCCACTGTATGGTAGGCTTCATGACATTCATTTGCATCTTACCTTCTTTTACATCAAATGCTGACATTAGCCTTGTTTGATTAGTGGGAGCCATTTTAAGGTATTGTGCATAGCTCTGAGCCTTCAACCTTTCATTTCTGGCCATTATCTTTCTGTATTTCTCTCTAATGTCCTAGTCCTAGCTAGTTGGAGCCCTGAATGAGGATACTTCCACACTCTATTGTATTTCCACCATTTGAGCCTATGTAGTGGAAGGTTCTTGTGTTCATCTAGAGGGAGTGGCCTACTTGCTCTCTGCCCTTTCTGTACCTGTAGTTCCAGTTGTTTCTTCTGTAAGCTCTTGTTTTGAAAAAGGATTTAACCTTTTCCTTTTGACATAAGCCTGTGCAATAGGTCTGCTAGAAGGAGTGGCCTCCCCCTATCTCTTTTGGGATTCGTTTCCTCATTTAGAGGAGTTTGTACAATAGGAAGAGTGCTCGTGATATGTTCTAGAAGAGACAACTCTTCTAATATGTCTGGTTGCTCTAATTCTTCTTGCTCTTGAGGTCCTTCTTCTGCTTGTTGCTCACTGTTTTCCTGTGTTTCTCTTTGGGACAGTGATTCTCCTGGCACCTGTACAAAAGAATATTCATCAAGTCTCCCCTCTAGATCAATTAATACATTATCGACAACAACTTATGTGCTATCTCTGTCTACTAAAGTGTTCTCCACCCATTCTAGTTGATTTGCATATTGTTTTGACTCAGGAATTCTGTGGTGGATGTAGGAAGACAATTTGTTCTTTTGTCTTCTATTGCAGATGAAATCAAAATGGTCATATCTCCATATGAAACTCTCTTTCACTCTGAGCCCTTGAAGGATTTCTTTTTCTTCTCTTCCAGCTTCCCTACTGTTGCATATAAAGCGGCCAAGCTGGTCTTTTATTCTGAGTTGAGCTTTCTTCTTGGCCTTTACAAAATGTACCTCATCTAAATTAATTATTTGCCTATAGTACTCCAGAGAAAACAATCTCATGGGGAGGTATCTTGGCAGTTTATAGGGTGCTAACTCACAGCCATATATTCTGATTTCAGTGTGATTTTGGTACAAGTACCAATCTCCCACTTTGTGTTGTTTAGACAACTGTAGGACCCTCCTGATATCTGCACCAATCCTTTGGGAAGGACTTCCTAACAACATGGTTTCCACTGGGTGCACAAAAAGATCTATGAAATCTGTATAATTATATGGAGAGTCATATTGGTGGATTAATGGGGTCCAGAAGATTACTGATCTAAGGTTGCCTCTAGTATCAAGCTTTTGGAGTGTGAATGAGAATTTATTAGCTTCGTAGTATAGGAAAAGATGATATAAAACTGATGAGTACTTGAATAATCTTTCATTTTCCATTCTCATGAATTGATCATGCATTTTATCTGCAATGAATTTGGCATAATCAAACATGATGGTAGGGGGTTGTCCAGGAGTGTAAATGGACATGAAGGCTATAATAATCTCATCAACATACTCATTGGTAGTAGAGCCTAAAACACTAGATATCATTGATATAATGTCTCAGCCAAGTTCAAAGAATATGGTCCACATATATGGGGAAGGGTCCTTTCGAATGTATTTTTCTTCCATAATGAAGATATGGAATAATTGAGAAAGTTTGATGGAGGTGATTCTAGGGAATCTATCAAGTAGGTCTCCAACAAAAATGGAGATCAGGTTTTGCCCTGGTTGCAACTGTAGTATTTCATTGATGGATTTAGCAGTGATGGTGAATAATACAGTATGGTTAGGAGTCATCACTGCTCCTTGGCTGGGACTATAATTCATATGGCAGTAGTGGATAATTTCAGGGAATATATGAACTCTATGGAATTGGTACTTGGGAAAATTTGATTCCCAAAGACCTATTTTGTCTGCGTGGTTTAAGTACTGGTCTCTGTACCTGTAGTATAATTTCAATGGGGATTCATGGCCAGAGGTGTCTTTAATTTGAAAGTATTTGTCTGCCAAAGGGAGATGGTCTAAGTCCTAGTGAGGAGTGGTAATTGGTCGGACATTCATTACAATTGGAGTAGCCATTCTTGGTTCTTGTGGATTCAAGAATGGGGGCAAAGGGTTTTCATTCAAATTGGGGGAAAATTGGTTCAATTCAAAGTAGTTTGGGGTTGTTGGGCAATTTTTTTACTTAATTACTTAATAAATTAAAGCAATTGAGTAACAGGTTTGGGAATTAGACAGGTTTTTTCAGTGAATTCAGATAAATACTTGGTTTTTTCCCTGAATGGGTCGATGGACGACTGAGTACAGGTGCAGGAGGTGAAGGTGACTGAAGGGTGGACTGGAAGTTTTGGCAGCTTTAGCAGGTTGGCAGTTGAACGTGGGTTGACGGTTGCACGTACTCTATTTCTTGCATGGAGGTCTAAGTGTCCTTTTCACAATAAAACAAAAAACAATGAGTTTTTTAGTTTTATTGGTAAAGTCAACTATTTTGGCGGGTACACGGGGGACAGGTACAATTGGATTTTAGCGGGAGATGGGACGGCTTGGTCATTTAGTAGGAGGCGGTAAGCAGGTTTTGATCACAATGCTTTTGGGCTAGGGTGGTTTCGGGGGGAGGTCACATCAAGGCCCAAAGTGAAACCACCCATATCGGGTGGGTAAAGGTCGGCCTTTGGAGGCTGCCGAATATGATCCTCAACTGTCGGATCAAATGGGGCAGATCGCACCGTGATTGGGGTGGGGTTTTGTCATGAGGCTTAACATATATATATAAAGTTAGAAATTAGTATGAAGCTGGCGAAGAATAAACAAAACTCTAGGTATAATGTGTTTTGTTTATTTTCTTTTTTGTAAACACATGATACTTAGGCTTTAAGTGTTCTTTTGGGTTTTGTGAAGAAAAGGAGTTTTCCCATGGGGGGAAATCATTTTTCTAAGTTTTTACCCTTAGAAAAAGGGGTTTATTAGGGGAAAGTGAGTTTCCCTAGGAAATTGATTTTTTTCATAAGAGAAAAGGGATTTGGTGGGGAATATGAGTAAATTGAAGGGGAACAATGTTTATGAGGGGAATTTCAGTACTTTAGGACCTATAAGTTATTGGGTCGAGGGTTCGGTCCCTCCAGAAGTCAGAGAAATGCTCTGAGCCCCTTTAACTTAAGATTTTAGGTACTTTAGACTTTTCTTGGAAATTAGTTAAGTGGAAAATGTAATGAATGAGGGAGGTTAATTAATTGATTTTGTGTACATTGATAAATGCTTAATTTTCATCCATACTTAGAACTTTGATGATGAAGGTGAATAATATGATCTTATCTAATCAATCATCACAATTCTGCAACCATTCTTCTACTTACCCATCTACTCATCCTACCATTTTTACTTCTCTTTATTAGGGTGCACTTAAGCTGGCAAACCCTTTATCAAAACTTTTCTTTTCTTTTACAAAAGTAATCTATCTAAGTCTAACCTTATTACATCCAAGGGCTCATATTAAACAGTTGAGCTCCTTTTATTTACTCTACCTATCTACTTATCTGCCAAGATTAAATAGTTTGGTCAGATTTTATTCTCTATCTATAAGCATGAAATTGAAAACATGAAATAGTCAAGTTTAAACATTTTGACTATTCATGGATTGTGGCAAGGATAACAAGCTGCACACAATCAATTATTCTGCATCAAAAGTAAATAGTAGTGGCATTTTGACTTGCACACTTTCATGGTCTTTTTTCTTTCTTGGGGTTCATTTTTTCATCTTTTTTTTGACCTTTTTATTCTTTTTGTCTTTTGATTTTTCTTTTAGGACATACCCTCTTTACATTTTTTAATTTTTTTGCTTTTTTTAATATGGAAAACATTTGCAAAAAGCAAAGTTATGTACATATTACAGATTTAATCTCAGCCATTCAAAAAATATGACTCCTATTGGTATAGGAACCTAACAGTGGCTCCACTTGGGGATGGCATTTCCTGGTGAAATGTCAAGAACTTGTAGATCAATGGCATTCTAAATCACTGTGATCTTACTCTGCAACTTTTTCCTTTTCTTTTTTCTGCATTATTGCTATTTATGACAATGAAACTTTTGAAGCTTACGGCCTTCTCTTTGGGTTTCAACTCCAAAAATTACCATCCAATCAACATAATTTTTTTTGAAAAATAGAATATGTACAAGTTATTATTGAAATCAGTGACTAGGATTGATGTAGTGTTTAAGCATTCGACCATTAACTGGTCCTCCTTCTACTTCTACACCATCCAATTCTTTGAGGAAAAAAGAATTATTCCCCTTGGAAGCATAAATTATGTAAGGACCTTTCCATAGGAAGTCAAACTTCCCATGTTTACCTTTATCCTCCCTTCTTGAGTCCCATTTCAAAACTTTATCTCCTACGTAGAAATCTTCTGCCTTAGTCCTTTTGTCAAAGGCTTTCTTGATTCTCTCCTGCACAACTTGGGGTCTGATATACACTTCTTCCCTGGTCTGCTGTAAGTGAATTGTCTAGTTGATCCTCCTTTGAATATCATTTGGCTCAACCTGTACTTCTTGGAGCAACTTCATCACTGGTGTTCCCAAGGAAGATGGGAAAACAACCTCCATCCCATAAACTAGCTGATAAGGACTGGTACCAATGGATTTCTTTGTGGTCAGCCTATCTGCCCAAAAGGCATTTACTAGCTTCTTGTTCTAGGTTTTCTTGTTATCTTCCAACAATTTTTTGATGATATTCACTAAGCTCTCATTGCAAGACTTTTCTAGTCCATTTCCTTGGGGATAGTAGGTTGTGGCGTGACCCAGGGTTATATGATATTTGTTGCAGAAATCAATCATCCTCTTTGATTTGAAAGCTGCTACATTGTCTGTGATGATTTTGGTTGGGCAACCGAATCTAGACAAAATATTGGCCTCAAGGAAACCTATTATGACAGTATCAGTAGCCTGTCTTAAGGGTATGGCTTCTATCCACTTTGTAAAATAATCTGTAGAAGTCAAGATCCATCTATGTTGGGCAAAAAAAGGGTGATGGATTTCACCAATGAAGTCAAGACCCCACTGTTGAAATGGTGCTTCAGTGGATATTGGTTTCAAGGGTAATGGTAACAGTTTTTTCCTTCCTTCAAAAATCTAACATTTATGACAGGAGGCTACAAATTTCTTTACATCAGAAAATAGAGTGGGCCAGTAAAAACCAGCTCTTAGTATCTTGTCGACTATGGTTTTCCAGTAAAGATGTCCCCCACAGTCACCTACATGAAACTCTTGTAATATTTTATCAGATTCTTCCTTTAAATAACAATTAAGAAGGATGCCTTCATGATTTTTCCAAAATAAAGCATTGTCAATTATGCAAAACTTCAAATATTTCATTTTTAAGAACCTACTTTTAGTCTTGGATAACTCAGGAGGAGATTGAAGATATTGTAGAATGTATATAATGTTAGCATACCATGGTGAGTCAGTAAAGGCATGGCTCATCTGTGGAGTCGCCATTTCCTATTCATTATCCAATTCTGCAATGAAATTTATATCTAGGGCCTGATGGTTCGATTCAGCCATAAGTTTGGCTAAACCTTGGCCTTTGATCAATTTTGTAGGTTTAATTTCTAGGTCATATTCTAATATGGTAGCTATCCATTTCCCTCTTTTTCCATCTAGACCATCCTGTGTTAGGATGTCTTTGACTACAACATTGGGAACATAAGCTATTATATGAGAATATAGAATATAAACTCTGAAATCTTTAATGGATTTGACTAGAGAAAAAGCTTGCTTTTCCATTATCTTATACTTTAAAGGTGCATTTCTCAGGGCTTTGCTAAAGAAGGCTATTGCTTGTTCAAAACCCTGATCATTTTTCTGCAGTAGGACTGCAGTAATGGTATGTTCTGAGGCAAAATAAAATATGAGGAAATCCCTATCAAACATTGGACTGATGAGAACTGGTGTTTGTGTTAATGCTAGCTTTATATCTTCAAAAGACCTTTTAGCCTCAAGTGTCCATTTAATATTCAAATCTTTCTTCAACATGTTGTTTAATAATCTAATTAGTTCAGCTAAGTTAGAGATAAATCTTATCAAAAAGTTTATTTTACCTAAAAAGGCTTGTAGTTCTCTGATGTTCCTAGGATGTGGTATCGGTAAAATGGCTTCAATTCTTGTTGGGTCGATCCGGATAACATATTTGGAGATTATGTGGCCTAGTGATTTTCCCTCTTCCAACCCAAATAAAGATTTTTTAGGATTAAGAGAAATTCCATACTTCCTACACTTGGTGAAGACCTGCCTTAGATGATCCAGGTGTTGTTGATCTGATTTAGAGAATACCGTGATATCATCTAGGTATATTACAAGGAAGTCATGGATTTCCTTAGCAAAGGCTATGTCCATTACTCTTTGAAAGGTGGCCCCTGTATTTTTTAAACCAAAAGCAATCTTCACATGCATGAAAGTGCCCCACGGAGTAGTGAATGCAGTTTTTCCCTGATTGTTTGGGTGGACTAAAATCTGGTTATAACCAGAAAACCCATCTAGTAGTGAGATTCTAGTTGAACCTACTACCCTCTATAATATGTGATCCATTATGGGAAGAGGGTAATTATCCTTGAGTGAAATTTTATTTATATTCCTAAGGTCAACACATAGTCTAATTTCGCCAGTCTTCTTTCTTGTAGGTACCAAATTAGAAACCCAATCTGAGAATCTAATTGGTGCAATGATCTTGGCTTCGTACATTCTTTTGATTTCCTTTTCAATAGAAGGCAATAGAATGGGGTTAATCCTTCTAAGCTTCTATCTAAAAGGCTTATGGTTTTCTTTTAAGGGAATGGTGTGTTGTATTATGCTGGTATCAAAAGACTTAAGGTCCTCATAACTCCAACCAAAAAGATCTTGGAATTCCTTTAATAGTTCTATGTATTTCACTTTTTCATTGGGAGGTAAAGACTTTGAAAGTTTTATCAATTTTGGTCTTCTTCAGAGCCTATGTTACACTCCTCTATGTCTGATTTTAAGGGTTCCATATTCAGCTTTCTAGCGACATCGTTTGAATCAAACAAGTCCTCCAAACGAGTTAATCCTTTGGGAAAAAAATTGTCTTTCAGATTGATGACTTTAGATTCTTCATCGATTGCCTCATCAATTTCAATTTGTTTTAGGTTTTGAATATCTGATTTTGTAAACTTTGTGGGATGGAATCTATCTATCTTTTCATCTTCTACTTTGTTAATTTCTATTTTATCAGTGTAATCAAAATCTAATGTTATGTCAATATCTATGTTTCTATTTACAAATTCTTCATCTAAAGTTAGAAAATTGTTAATTTGTTGGTCATTTGTGAATACTTTCCAGTTCTTTAAGTTGTCAGGAATAGCAGGTTTGTGCCTAACCTCAGTAGTGTACTGATGGTTAGGCTGAAAAGGTAACTTGCAAGTACTAGCAAACATAGCCAAATTGTGAGCTTGCATATTGTGTTTTCTTGGAATAACAACAAGCTTGGTTTCTAAAAAAGTATTTAATATTTCTACAATTGTTCCTCTGTAAAATCCTAACCTAGGATCCCTAGTCATATAAACAGCGTTAATTTGTTTTATTACCAACTCAGAATCTCCCATAATAGAGACTCTTATGGCTCCTAACCTTTTGACCAATTTGAGACCTAAAAGAAGTGCTTCATACTCGGCCATGTTGTTTGTACATTTAAAGTTCAATCTGTAGGCATGACCCTCTGAATGATCATTTTCTAAGTTGTAAATCCATACTCCTGCTCTTGCACCTAGTTTGTTTACTAACCCATCGAATTCAAGATGCCATAGAATTTCATGTTCATAATTCTTACTGTCTGGGGGAACAAAATATTCTTTGACTAAGGTATCTAGGTCATCTTTATTATCTGAAATCTCTTGAATTTGGACACTTTGATTTTCTTTTGCTACTACAATTTCTTTTGGTTCTGAAATAATGTTGTTTGAAGTGTCTTCTTGGTTCGATTCAGCATTGTAAAGAATGAAAGAATCAATATCAAAATGCATTGAATATATAGGAAAGTTTTGAGGTCTCTCCTAGGTACTCACTACATACTTCATCAGAGTCTCTCTATATAGTTTTTTAGGATGTCCAAAGACTGATATGGTAGCATACGACATGTCAAGTTGCAGAGATCCCTGGAGTTTGGCACCCCACGATCTAGACAACAACATGCCATATTTAGGTGGTATATCAGCAACAACTATGTCCATAAGAATGGTCTTAGCAGGGTACTACACTAGGGAAACACACAGGTCTTTTATAAGTCCTAGGCACTTAACTTGGATTGAATCAAATGAATACAGGTCCTTGTAATGCCTAGTGATATCCAAGTTTAGCTTCTCCATAACATATTTAGGCATCAGATCTAGTGAAGACCCAGAGTCTATCATGGCATTATGTACGATTTTATTGTGTATGTTAAGGCTAATGTAGAAGGGTGGTATCCCTCCTTCCACTGGTTTTCCATTAACATCAGGACTGAAAATTAACTCAGGTTGATCATCAAAGAAGTTAACAGAGTCTTCATTCTCAATGAAGTTTAAAGTTTTGCTTACTTGAGATTTGTAAGTTTCATTTTTAATCAGTTCTGTTAAAGGAACTGAGATTTTAAGTTTGGACACCTCTGCTCCCAAATTGAAAGGCAAAGGGGATTTGTCTGTTTAAAAATTTGAAATATTAACAACATGGTTTGGAGCAGTTTTTTCTTCTTTTTCAGTGTTTGGAGTCCTTTTTATTGGATTTTATAATACGATTTCTGGAGACTGTTCCACTGTTTCCTTGAAGGGAACTGAAGTGGAAGGTTGCTCATTAGAAGGTTGGTCATTGGTTACATCTTCAATGGTGGGACTGGGAGGGTTCTGATTTGATCTAGAAAGGATTTGGAGAGCTTTTGTAACTGGAGCTCCTTTAATTTTCTTAGGTTGATTTGGTGTTGCTTTCTTATTTTGGTCTGGAGCATTAGTGTTCTTTTTGCTCCTCAAATTGTACTATTTATGCACTTTGAAGATAGCAGAATCATACCCTTGCTTGTAGTCGAATGATTCTCCAGTTTGGGTCTGGAACTGCTGAAGCATGTGTAATTCCTGATCATCTTGAGTCAGAAAGACAGTTTCCTCATCATCTAATCCCATTAAGTTAATTTGGGTGTCTTGCTCAGGGTCTTCTGGATGGGAAGTTTCAGCATAGTTCTCTTGGAAAGGAGGTCTAATATTCTGATTAGGCCCAATTTTACCAGCATTTTAGTTTTGATTCTTCCTAAAGTTTGGATTCCTCACTGGAGGTGCCTATTGGTTATCCCAGTGAGGTTTCCTTTCAATGATTTCTATCCTATCCATCAATTTTTCCATTCCTTTGGCTAAAGCATCCATTTTTTGATCAAAGGGTGAAGTTTCATCTTTCAAGGGTGTTCTTCTTTTGTTTCTAAATCTAGTTCTTTTGGCTAGCAAATTAGCTTCTACACTAACTGCTACACTCTGCATATCTTCTAGGGTTGGGGGATTCCTCTCTCTCAGTTGGAAAGCCATATCAGTGTCAAACCCGTCTGGAAACTTTATCAGCGCTAAGCTAGGTGGAGGTCTAAGGTCAAGTGGTATTGCGTTATATACATTGTTAAGTCTAGTACAGTAGTCGTGAATGGTTTCATTTGGTCCCCTCTTGATGTTTTCATATTCAGAAATAATTTGAAGAGGGTTATTTTCCTTCTCCCACCTATTTAAAAATTGCTAGTAAAAAACTTCTAAACTATCTATATTGTTATTAGGTAGAGATCGAAACCATGTTCTCACTACTCCAGCTAGAGTTTGGGCAAAAATTCTCATTTGGACATCTCCTATGTCAATTTCATGCAGTTCAAAATAATTTGTCATTTTTCTTGTGTGTTGTTGTGCTGTGTAAGATCCAATGCCATCAAATAGGACAATTTTACTCTGGTAGTCTTGTGGCATGACACCTTGAGGAGCAGGCATCACAAGAGGGGCATATTTGTTTGCCATAGCTCTGAGTTGGGTAGGATTGAGAATAGGAGTTGGGGTAACATGGGGATTTGGGGTAACAAGGGGATTTGGGGTTACAGGGGGATTTGGGGTAACAGGGGGTGTTTCAGAAGTTGATGAGGAACTAGGAGTACTAGGTGTTTGATGGGTAGTGATAGGCTGATGGGGAAGTGAAGGTATGAATGGAGGTGAGGAATGAACTTCAGAAATGTGAGGAAATGATGGTGAACTAAAGGAAGTTGAAGCTATTTCAGAAAGTTTAGGGATCCTAACAGTAGTAAGGGATGACTGAGGGGAATTTAGAAGGTACTGATCGATTGACAAGTTTACCCTTTGGACTTCAAGTTCGGCTGTAAATTCTGGATCTAGAACTATGTTATCAAGTGCACTCTCAAACTCGGTTTTAAATAGGGAAGGTCAAAAAACTCATCAAAGGGCAAGTGCTCTAAAAAAACACTCATCATGGTAGGATTGGCTTTAATTAAAGGTCTTGGGCTTACTGAACTTTCCTATCTTCTAGCTATTCTCGAAATAAGGTTGGGATTACCAAACACAAGGGGAGGATTTGGATCAGGGTTGGACCTTGTATAGTGAGTTCTCCTTGAAGCCAGATTTCAAGCTTTTTCTGATTATTTTCTTTTTTATGAAATTTTAGAAATAACTTCTCATAAACCCTTTAAGAGGCTTGAAAATAAAAATTTGAAATTTCTCAAAGCTTTATTAAGACTGAGGGTTTGATTCCCCAGTATGGTCACCACTATGTTATCACTCAGAAGTCTTCCCTAGAAGTTATAAAAATAAGGAATAATCTGAGGTAACCACAAACCTAATATTTTAAACTCGGGTTCTAGCCAACCTAAGTCCAAAGAGGGCTCTCTCTTTATAATTTAACTTTGTTTTGGGTGGGATTTTAGGCTAGTTCTTAGTGCTCATGAGGTTTTGAATTTGGTTGGGTGGTGGAATTATGGGAACAGATGGACAGAGTAGGCCTTTAAGCCATTGGGAAATGATTCAATCAAAGAGTTGCTTAACTGGATCAGATCAATTACAAAAGGAAGAATTCACAGGGCAAGCTAACACGACAAAAAGAAAATCTGCAGGTTCAAATGGATGAGGTAGTCCTAACCAGGGTGAAAGGGCAATGAAGAATCCTTAAACTGGGACCAAGATGAAGAATAGAAGGATGATCAATAGCAAAGGGAAACTAATAATCCTTTACTATGGACCAAAAGGGGGGGGAGGAACTACGGAAGTAAGGGAGCAATTAAGAATTCACAGACTAAGATAGTTTAGCATAAAACAGTGAGAAAGTAAGCAGTCAAGACAGAGAGCATTAAAGCTAATTCTGAAATATCATTCATTGTTTACCATTCATATTTCATAGAGATACATGTGAATATTTATAAACATGAAGAGAAAACAGTAATAAACATCAAGAGATAATACTTATTTGATTTCCACTGGGCACAAGAATCCTGTGAAATGTCTTTAACTTTATTCCATGATCCAGCAAGCCAATCCAGTCTTGATTACAATAGATCCTTAACTTGATATGAAATGTCTATAGAAATGTCTTTGAATCCACCCTAATTACTTCGAAATGTGAAGTATTTATACAAAAAATATTACAAAATATCTCATAACAGTTTGAGAATTATTCTAGGAAATCAAAAATATCTTCAAGCATGAAGATAGAGACAGATGGAAAACTGCTTCTTGCTATCCCTTTTATTGTGATTGTGCTAGCTATTGTAGTTCGAATTTGACCCTTTCAATTGATTGATATCTGTGTGCTGGAATCACTTTATGTATTTAACCTACTGATACTCTTTACCTACTACACTTTGACCCTATTTCACATGTTTTATCCTGCTGCCCTCAGATTTACTGCAGTAACTTTATAGTAAATCTGTTAAATTTACCCACCATTCATTTTAAGGTAATTTTGTCTTTAACATCTTTCTATATGTCTCATCAACTCAGTGTACTTGGAAAAATTTGGCTTGTTGAAAAACAGATGCTTCACCTCGCGCTCCAGGAAGAACAGATTTTCCAAATTGTCATACAATACTTTTCCTGTGGGTAGAGCTTTAACCCCTAAAGTGTTGACTTGGTCATTGGCTAACTTGTTTAGTCTTTCAACATAGTCCTCTTGGGTCATAATCTTGTCATGGATAACCATAGGACTGGGAGTCCTTTTTCCCTCAAAATTCCAAACTTTATCATGAACCTATCAATATCAGCTTGCATGCTTTGGTATTTCTTCTCAAGATTGAGCATAATTTTCCTTTTATTAAGAACCTTCTTGATTTCTATGATGGTTCCTATCCTATCTTCTATGTCCAGTTCATCCAACTGATGCCTGTTCTTGCTGTTCAAGAATTTTATCAATTGGTTGGCCTCCTCAGGCTTGTCTCCTAGATCTCCTCTTTTCTTTTGAATTGCTTCAGTGGCCACTTTCACCAGTTCAGTCTCCTCAAAAATTACTTGAATTGATGGCCAAGCATCATTAACAAAGTCAATGATGTTGGACCAAAGCATTTCTTTTATTTGTCCTAGTGGTTGTTGCAATGTTAAGTCCTTTTCAAGGAATTTTATCCTTTCACCCATTCTTTGACTCTTCTGGGCTTCTTCTTTCTGTTGTATTTGTGCAAGCTTGCAGTCAGTTTCCAAGCTTGACACTTTTTCTTTAAGCCTTTTAAGCTCTGTAGCCTGGATAGTCATTTCTTCCATGGCTTTCACTAATTCTGTTGCCTTCTCTATAGATGTACCTGCACTTGTAGATGTACCTGTGACTAGCATGGCTGTAGCTGGTGGAATTGTTGGTGCTAAGGAAGTAGCCAATGTAGAGGGAACTGCTGTAGAAACTGTAGGAATGACAGTCTATGGAGTGGTGGCCAACTCACTCTGTTTAGACTACATTAAGTTGTCTAGCTTCTTCTATGTTTCCTTTAATTGATCATTTAGCTTAAGGACTAAGTCCATAAGCTCCTCCTATTCCTTTTGGGTTTCTAGTACTTCAACTATTTGTGGATGATGCAGATGAGGGATTTTGAGCTGCTTTTTCAAGGCAGCTATGTCATCATTTTTCTTTTTGATTAGCCTTTCTGCAGCCTTTACATCCTTGGGATCATGCCCCAACTCTATGATTAAGTCCTCTAAGGACTTTATCCTGATATCCTTGGCTTGTGAAGAGGCCTTCTCTAGTTGGAATTACGCTGATATATTAGTCAACGAATTTTATAGCTGATGTGTTGCAATGGACTTGTTGGTCAATGTGGAATAGATCATTTCTCTGGTCTGTTTGTGCAATTATATTTGGTCAATATGATGTATATCCTTTTCCAGCACCTCAAAATCTTTCTTCAAGTAATCTTCTATAGACCTAGGTTGTTGTATGGTAGGCTTCATGAAATTCATTTGCATATTACCTTCTTTTACATCAAAGGCTAACATTAGCCTTGTTTGATTAGAGGGAGCCATTTTAAGGTATTTTTCATAGCTCTGAGCCTTCAACCTTTCATTTCTGGCCTTTATCTTTTTGTATTTCTCTCTAATGTCCTGGTCTTGGCAAGTTGGAGCCCTGAATGAGGATACTTCCACACTCTGTTGTCTTTCCACCATTTGAGCCTGTGTAGTGGAAGGTTCTTGTGTTCCTCTAGAGGGAGTGTCCCGCTTGCTCTCTGCCCTTTCTGTACCTATAATTCCAGCTATTTATTATGTGAACTCTTGTTCTAAAAAATGATTCAACCTTTGCCTTTTGACATAAGTCTTAGGTCTGCTAGAAGGAGTGGCCTCCCCCCTATCTCTTTTGGGATTCTTTTCCTCATTTAGAAGAGTCTGTACAATAGGAGGAGTGCTCATGATGTGTTCTGGCTGAGCCGGCTCTTCTGATATGTCTGGTTCCTCTGATTCTTCTTTCTCTTGAGGTACTTCTTCTACTTGTTGCTCACTGTGATCCTGTGTTTCCCTTTGGGATAGGGATTCTCCTGGCACCTATACAAAAGAATCTTCATCAAGTCTCCTCTCTAGATCAATTATAGAGGAGGAGGGTCCACATATATGGGGGAGGGTCCTTTGGAATGTATTTTTCTTCCATAATGAAGGTCTGGAATAATTGTGCAAGTTTGATGGAGGTGATTCTAGGGAATTTGTCAAGCAGGTCTCCAACAAAAATGGGGGTCAAGTTTTGCCCTGGTTGCAACTGCAGTATTTCATTGATGGATTCAGCAATGATAGTGAATAATACAGTATGGTCAGAAGTCATCACTACTCTTTGGCTGGGACTGTAGTTCATATGCCAATAGTGGACAATTTCAAGGAAGATATGAACTCTAGGGAATTGATACTTGGGAACATTTGATTCCCAAAGACCTATTTTGTCTGTGTGGTTTAAGTACTGGTCCCCGTACCCGCATTATAATTTCAATGGGGATTCATGGCCAGAGGTGTCTTTAATTTGAAATTCTTTGTCTTCCAAAGGGAGATGGTCTAAGTCCTGATGAGGAGTGGTAATTGGTCGGACATTCATTGTAATTGGAGCAGCCATTCTTAGTTCTTCTGGATTCAAGAACGGGGGCAAAGGGTTTTCAGTCAAATTGGGGGCAAATAGGTTCAATTCAGAGTAGTTTGGGGTTGCTGGGCAATTGTTTTACTTAATTAGTTAAGAACTTAAAGAAATCAAGTAACAGGTTTGGGGATTAGACAGGGTTTTTCGGTGAATTCGGATAAATACTTGGTTTTTTCCCTGAATGGGTCGATGGACGACTGAGTATAGGTGTAGGAGCTGAAGGTGACTGAAGGGTGGACTGGAAGTTTTGGCAGCTTCAGCAGGTTGGCAGTTGGACGTGGGTTGATGGTTGCATGTACTCTGTCACTTGCATGGAGGTCTAAGTGTCTTTTTCACGATAAAACAAAAAACAATGAGTTTTTTAGTTTTATTGGTAAAGTCAATTGTTTTGGCGGGTACACAGGGGACAGGTACAATTGGATTTTAGTGGGAGACAAGACAGCTTTGTCGTTTAGTAGGAGGCGGTAAGTGGGTTTTGATCGCAATGCTTTTGGGTTGGGGTGCTTTCGGGGAGAGGTCACCTAATGTCATTTATCGGGCGACATGTAACATTGGGGCCCAAAGTGAAACCACCCATATCAGGCGGGTAAAGGTCGGCCTTCGGAGGCCACCCAATATGATCATCAACCGTCAAATCAAATGGGGTAGAACGCAGGGTGATCAGGGTGGGGTTTTGTCACAAAGCTTAATGGAGGGGCCCGACGGAGTTTAAACAACGGTGGGTTAGATTAAATGAAGGTTTAAAGGTGGATTAAGGGTGTTGGGGGCAATTTCATTGGTGGGGTTGATTATTAATTAACTGCAGATCAGTTAATTAATTTCTTTAATTTGGATAGGGCTTATAAAGTTTATGTTTCAAACCTTTCGGGGCGGGATATTAATATAAGGGTTTTTGTTTATATAACTATACGGGAAGGTTTTATTGCTTTTTTTGGATTTAATATATATAAATTTAGAAATTAGTATGAGGCTGGCAAAGAATAAACAAAACGCTAAGTATAATGTATTTAGTTTATTTGCTTTTTTTAAACACATGATACTTAGGCTTTAAGTGTTCTTTTGGGTTTTGTGAAGAAACGCTAAGTATAATGTATTTTGTTTATTTTATTTTTGTAAACACATGATACTTAGGATTTAAGTGTTCTTTTGGGGTTTTCCCATGGGGGGTGACCATTTTTCTAAGGTTTTACCCTTAGAAAAAAGGTTTATTAGGGGAAAGTGAGTTTCCCTATGAAATTGATTTTTTCATAAGGGAAAAGGGATTTGTTGGAGAATATGATTAAATTGAAGGGGAACAATGTTTATGAGGGGAATTTCAATACTTTAGAGCTATAAGTTATTGGGATGAGGGTTCGGTCCCTCCAGAAGTCAGAGAAATGCTCAGAGCCCCTTTAACTTAAGATTTTAGGTACTTTAAGACTTTTCTTGGAAATTAGTTAAGTGGAAAATATAATGAATGAGGGAGGTTAATCAATTGACTTTGTGTACATTGATAAATGCTCAATTTTCATCCATACTTAGAACTTTGATGATGAAGGTGAATAATATGATCTTATCTAATCAATCATCACAATTATACAACCATTCTTCTACTTACCCATCTACTCGTCCTACCATTTTTACTTCTCTTTATTAGGCTGCACATAAGCTGGAAAACCCTTTATCAAAACTTTTCTTTTCTTTTACAAAAGTAACCTATTGGTATAGGAACCTAACACCTCCAAGTTCCAATAAAACGCCATTCACTCCATAAGGCTAGAAAAAGCATGAGAGTGAAAGAAATAATATTCCTTTTTCATTCAAAGAGTATTTGCAAACATTTAACTATGGTTGGCCAATCTATAATTTTCATTCCAAAGTATGGTTTTGGTTTCTTATTGTAATTTTATTTCAAAAAAATAAATGTAATATTTTTATTTATTTATGTAATTTTATGTTCATTATATGTAATAAGCTACTATTCCTAAGCCGTTTACTCGAACTCTATTGCCAACATCATCTACCTGCAAAGGAATAAGTTAGAAGTCAAAGAGAATTAGTGTGAAAATTTGAAGAGTGACATGAAACAATATGTTATCACAAAATCACTACTAAGGGCTGCAACCAAGTAAGATTTTATGTAACTCTTTCAACCAGACTTTAGACTAGGAATTAGCCTTCCTAGTCAGAGAGGGCTCTCTCACAGACTTATAATAGAAATCAATCCCAACAAAAGATGGCTAACTCTTCACTCATTCATGAAAACAACAGTTGGTTGAACACATATCAAATTGGTCTTCATTGGGCTATGGAGTCTTATACATTTAATAAACAAAAGCACAGTCCTTTCATGGAAGTCAAGGCTCTTTGCATTAGATGTTCAAACATATTTCACACAAACCACAGCTTGCCAAACATACAGGAAGTCAGAGCATTAGAAATGAATTCTGAGTGATTATGTTATAACAAGGCTGTACAAGAACATATAAGATAAAACACCACCATCATATTTGAACAAAATAATCCATTGAGAATCTTGAGAAGAAATAACCACTGTTTTACTATTACTGTAACAAGTCTTACATTGGCCCAAATAACTCTGTTTTTGTATAAAATGTCCAACCCTTTCTACATCCAACATTGATCCATATATAGGCAAACAAACTTAACCACCTCGAGCTTCCTCCTCCAGCATGAGGGGAGCCTCGAAGGTGGCTATTGACTATCCTTATCTAGTGCATAACTAATTTATTAATTACATAATGGCTAAACTGAAATTACAAATGGTTTTCATTTAATCAAAATCCAAAATCTTTGCTCCTCGTAGCATGATGCTTTTCTGGCTCTTGACACATGTCCTTTTGCTGCTTGGGTTGAGATGGCTGAGCTACAGATGCAATGAATGCTGACTTTGGATGCTTGAAAGCGCTGATGGCTCATTAATTGACCAAAAGATGTGCTCCTATTTTAACGGTCTCTGTCTCCCAACATTCTCCGAAAGTTCAGCAACATGTCTCAGCTCTTTTAATAACCCCAAGTATGGAATGCTGCCATGTTTTTGATGTGCTGTAAGTGATATTGATAGACAGGTGTTTCTCTTCCTCAACTCCCGCTCACAGTATCACAATAGCTGCTCTGCGCTAAAATCATCACCTACAGCAGTTTCGTAGCGCGCTACGAAACTGCTGTGTGATTTAGAAAACACAGTCTTCTTCCCTGCCTTTAAAAATTCACTATGCCTAATTGATGCTTTGGACAAGGTTATGAGGACAACTTGTAAATAAGCATGATTAATAGCCTCAACCTTTCTGCACAGTGTTTAACACATTTACAGTTAGTGCAAGGGCAGCTGGTGAAGTTTTTTGCTTGATTTGCTCTGTCATGATGATGGTACTGCTTAAAACATTTCACCTGCTACCCTACCTTTAGAGTTCATCTATTCTTCTTTTATGCCTTACGGTAGAATCTAGTGGTTCATTACCACTACCTGAAGCCATTGGATCCTGCATCACCATCTCTTGATGTATATTTTTGAAGGGCATATACATTATCTCTGAATAGATTCTAAATTTACATAACCTTTTTCTCAAGATACTCCTCACATCTGAAGGAGATAGATTTGTCACATACCACAAATAAATTAAGCATTCATAAGAAAATCATGAAGCACACTGTTCTAGCCATGAAGCACATTGTTCTTAGCTATCAACCATGGTGATCTTATGAGAACAATCCAATATCCAGTCAAATTATCTTAGCATAAATCTTTGGAGTCCGAGTGCACAAAATGAGATTGAATATTGCTCAAACCGCGCATCAAACATCCAAGTTGCATCTAGTTAGAAACTAAAGTGTTGAAACTGGAAGGCTGGTTCTGTAAGATCTCAGTTTTGCTTCAACAGATATGAAAACATGCATGAAGTTCAGCCACCCCAACTTTACACTTTTTATCTAGCAGACTATCTCCTCTTTGGCTGGCAATTGGGATTCTGTTGAAACTAAAACCAATTGATATCCTTCTGCTTCGAACCCTCCTATCCTTCAAAACGCTGTCTCGTTCAGCAAAATTTTCATCTTCCACACAAAGCAAGTCTTCTAGCTCTGCCATGGTATAACGATACGGAAAACACTGCTGATCTGGATTGCATTCACAAAGCCATTCTTGCATGTTGTAGACAGACAAAAGCACCTGGTCGACAACTGCACACAACAGCAGAAAGATGTAGAAAATATCGACATATAATACATTCTGGATCCTCTTCAGTGCCGCCAACATGTTCAGGATACTTTAGAGAAGTCATTCGAGAGGCTCTCACAACACCCTTTCTCCAAAGTTGTTCTCTATGATTGCGCTCAGTATTGATTACACGAACTTTCTTCAAAAAGGGCAGTGCCTCTTTACTACAACCACTCTTTGCCACAGCATATAACAACTCATCATGCGACAAAACTGCAGACTTGTGATACAACCGATACAATTCCACCGCAAATCCACCATGTGGTAACCAATCTGCAAGATCAAAATTCACAACTTCTGCACAATTCAATCCACAATTGAAACCCCCAAAAACGGGCCTCATTTTTCCATATCTGAAAGAACTCTAACCAGAGGCATTTCAAGAGATCGAAGGACCTGAACAAAAACCCTCTGATCTTATTAACTTCCACAGAATGGAATGTAGAGCGCGCACCTGAGCAACACGACGACAGCAGCAATTGTATGATACTCTCTTATCTGTAAAATATTCCTCAAGATCAACAATTTGCCCGAAAGACGGATTCTGGAAAGCCCTAAACTAATTCTTGCATACTAGAAAAGCGCCATTCTATCTCTCCTCCAAATCCAACCCTCCTTTTGTGTTTATTCAATGCGCACTCATCTTTTAACGACATCAGTCAACATCATTCCAGCCCTTGTGCCACATCTCTATCCCGGTGTCACTAATCATGGCGGCCTTGTGGCAATCAAATCCTTATAGAAACCACTTGACATTTGGCATTTAATCACTGCATTGCATAAGAGAAAATTCTAATGCTGATATTGTCAAACAGTTAATGCGCATTCTCCATGCTAGTTCATGGACATGGCAATATAGAGCATCCATAAGCACCTCATGATCAAATGCGCAGCCTTCCAAGAGGCCACGAATTCTGTGGTTCTGAATATTAAGATAATGCCAAACTGGATTTGACTCGGGCTCCAACTCCAATAACAGTCTTATGGTGTTCTCAAACTAAGTGGATAAGTTACATCAGATGCAACAGGCAGGGTATTTACTAATTTCATCCATTTCAGAGACCGACATTTCACCAAAGGATAGAGGCAAAGAAGAAATAGCCAACGCTGGTCCACTGCGTTCAAAAATAAATACTGGCACCCAATATTCATCATTGACAATATCTGATGTAATCGTTTTCATCCAAGAGCAGAGCCTCAATATAAACACCTTCATAACTCTGGTTTATAATGCAAACAATGTTTGCACTGCATTCAAGGGTGCGTAATCCTTCCCTTAGTTTCATAAACAGATATAATGTCCTGTACCATTCCAGCAACTTCCTCCAAGAAATGATTTGAATCCTTTATGTCACCAAAGCCGTCTTCAAAGGAGTTTTGTCTAGCAGTCTTTTCATGTTTTACTGAACCAAGAGCGCCATTTGTTGAACCTACCTTAGCAAACTTCCCATTGAATATCAAAAGAGCTAATCTCCAAAATGTTGGTACATGATGCACAATGACAGATGTAAGCCTACGAATGAGTTTCCCTCTGAAAACATCTGCTTCTTCACCAGTCACTTCTTTAATATGAGACTCCCCTCCTATATCATTATCACCCAACAGAAGGGAATAATCTATTGAAGACTGTACAAACTCTTATTTGATTTACCCAGAAGATTGGCCACTAAACCATAGACACTGTTTTGCAACTGCTAATGAGAATATTAAACCAATACAAGTATACTTCAATTCAACCATCAACTTTACATACAATCAATCCACTCAAATTATTTTCTCGGTGCAGGGAAGAACAAAGGATCTGGATTTCTCTTTGAGGTTCATAACAACCGACATTTTCCTTTGTTTGCCAATTACAAAAGCTTCACGCTGGCTTGTCATTTGGGTGTAAAGTACAGGAGTAATCGAGGAGAATATTGCCACATGCCATGCTGTGTCCAGAGCCCATTCTAATAGCTTATGCATTACCACTGCATTCCCTTTTTGGCCTTTACATCACTCTGCTCATCATCTAAATTTAGTATATGAACCTTCTACTGAAAACCTGAGCAAATCCCTAATTTCGTAGCGCAGCCAGTGCAAGGTCAATGTTTTCGCTACGAAATCACTAAAACAGATGGCGCTGTGAAACTGCTAACGGATTTATGTGCTGCGAAAACACCCTGTCTTTAAGCTAGGCAACAAATTTTTGGCAACAGAATTATCAGTGATAACACAATAGAAAATGGGTTTTCAAAGCATAAATCAAACCCATTCAAGTATAAAATCCCTAGCAAAAGGGAATTTTCGAGTTTTAAATGAAATTGTGCAAAATGGGGGCAGAGGGCACATTTTGAACTGGTGTTGCACGTTTGCCTTAAAACGCTGCGCGTTTCGTAAGGTCACTACACACCTGTTAAGAGTGTTGCGTGTTTGACTAGATTACTACGCATTTGAAAACATCTAGAGATTTCCCAAAGAGAACTACATAATCCCCAAGCTTCAAAATGTGTCACCAACATGCTCTAGCAAATAAGTAGGTTGAAATCATATCACTCCTATCCTCCACAGTTGAATTATATGGTGTGTCATTGTGTTTTGGTGTCCTACTAAATTCAAAACCCTAGTAACATAATCACATTCCTAAATTTTATTTTCTAGCATCCCAGTACCATTCCTACATTTCAAAACTACCCTTGTCACCTCCCTCATATCACACATCCCCATTTTCATCTTCTCAATTTCCTCACACCATTCCATACTCTATACACCTACATTCCATTTCATCATCTCCCTAGGGTTTGACTCCAATAACTCATGGTAGAAGAAGAGAACAGAAAGCATAGTGAGGAAGAAAGACAGGAGAGGAGGTTATCTAAGAGAGGAGGGAGAATCATTAGACATGAGCTAACTAATACCAGAGAACTCATGGCATCTCCCATCACTGTGACATGCTTTAAGCATGTAGGATGTTTTGAGTTTTGTGAGAAATTACAAAGGATCCAACATTATCCTGTGTTGACCATATTATTCATCACCAACCGCCATGACAACCAGGTAACCCTTGATGGCGTCACCTTCACTGTATCTCCCGCTATCATATCAGTTGCCTCTGGGATCCCAAATGTTGGGGAAAAATGGTTTAAACAAGGAGAATTTGATCATTTCTACTATGAGCCATATCTTAAACCAAGGTACAAGAAAGAGAGAAAGAGGATTTTTCCTTTCCCTTACCTCCTAGACAAATATGCTCCCATGATGAAAATCATCATGAAGTACTTCACTTGTGAGCGTAGTTTTTCTAGGCTTTATTCCTATCATATCCGGCTACTTATGCATTTCACAAGAGTCAAAATGCTCAATATACCCTACTATCCTTACCAGAGTATTGACAAGATGTCATTCATTGCCCAAAATAAAGATTATAATCATCAAATGCAAAGTATCTTTCACCACTCCCTCATCAAGATGATAGTCCTCTGTTACCTTGATCAACTTAACATTGCATGGGACACCTTTATATCCAATGATATTTTCACTATCCCACCTATTCAACATGGCCAAGAAGCACCTTCATCATCTCATCCTTCCACATCCATTCCTCCGCCTCAACCTATTGTTCATACATCATCACCAAATCAGTCTCTTTCACCCACCTCACCACCATCATCTCCATTTCATAGTGAGACTGGGTCACCTGGCAGGGGTAAAATTAGCAAGCGTAAGAGGGCTGATTTGGGCATAATGGCACATACTTATCAGAGAGGCCATAGGCGGGTGTTTTACCCATAGATTGTGGGAGGGGCCTTGCATTCTTCATCGGAAAAGAAGGTACAAAAGGAAAACGAGAAGATGACAGAGACAAATATCCAGTAGCAGGAGGAAAACCTCCATGAAACAGAGTAGTATTTTGACTTAGTTGACCTAAGTGAGCATGATTACAGTGAAAGCACAAGAATTTTCATCAAAGAAAAGGATGCACTCATAGGGGAGCTCAAGGTCAACTTGCAAAGGGCATATTTCGTACTATAAGTAGGAAAACAAGCAGTTTGAGACCAAAAAAGAGCTCATAGAGACTCAGATCATCAGGGCAAAGAGGGCCATTGAAAAGACTAATATTTTACTTGATGAAGCATATGGATAATATGGTGAACATCTTGATGAATAGGTGCTAAGAAAAAGGCCATGGACTAGAGGCCTAAAAAGAGCATTGAAGTGAGAGGAACAGAAAGAGGCTGAACTAGCTAATCATCTCACCCTAAATGAATAATTTGACAAAATGATGAATGAGAACTAGGAGTATTGGCTCGAAAGGGTAAACGGTCATCTTGTGAAAATCCTAGTAAAGGCCAAAAGGCGTAATGAAATCCACAAGAAGATGGCTAAACATTACGCCTACATAGAAAGGATTTACAGGGAAAAACTCAGAGTTGCAAAGGAGAAGATTAAAGCCTTGACCAAGAAAGAGGAGAAAACAAGGCTAGACATTCTTGTTGAGGCATCACTCCATGCCTCAAACACATGATCATCCATCACCCCACCAATTTTGATGAGTTTTGAGCAAATTTTTCTAGTTGTGAATTTCTGTGTTTTTTGAGGCATTTTTATCATAGCAAAAAGGTCAAACATAATTGGATTTAGGGTGATGAGCCCATCCACCCTATGCATTTTCTAGGAATTTGGAGACAAACGGGTCAATCAAAAAGGTCGAAAACCACCAAAAATCCATGTTTCTGTCTCATTTCTGGCTTGGGCGCTGCGCGTTTACCAGTCTTGGGAGATTGAGTTTTAGACAGGGAAAATGAGCTCCAATTTGAAAACTAAAGACATTTCTAGAAATTATACTTGAATGGCTTTCAATCAAGCCATCTTGTAGCAAATTTGACACCGGGAAGCCACCCAAAAGCAATCCTGAACTTGGAGGGCACGTTTGACAAAGAGAGGGTGCATTTGATAGTCTTCTCTAATTTTATGAGTTTCTCTCATGTTTTGATTTTCACCTTGGAAAATGATGATTTTACTTATGTAAATGATCAAATTGGATGTAATTATCATGTTTTTACTATTACCTATGGAAAATGCATTATGTAAATCAAGCAGATGAGGTATAATGAATCAGTTCACTTAAGATAGGAATGAGTCACTTCGACCATCCTACAATTTAGCTATCAGTTCCGGTTTTTGTGGAATATCTTCTTCACCTCATGGATTTGACCCCTGAGGATGAGGGGAAGTGGTTTTCATTTCTATTTAGTCCCTTTTTTCACCATAGACAAGGGTTGGACTCTATTGGATGTTGCACTAGTGTTTCAGACTTTCGCATGAAATATATTAGATGAGTTGCAGATATTTTGGTGGGACTCCTGTGGCATGGTATTTTGATATTGTTTCCTCTTCAGCTACATATGTGTGAATTTTTTCTACCTTTCATTATCCATTTCACTTTGAATATGTTTTATTTTCAGGGTGTGATAAGCAGAATTCATATTCTATGCTTTGTTTTGGGAAAATCATCATAATTTTTTTTATTTTTTCAGTTTAAAAAGAATTCATGATCTTCATGCTTTTTTAGCACCTCACTAGTCTAAACCATCTCATCACTATACTACAAAGTGTTAAGGTAACTTTCCTACCTTGCCCCATCAAATGTCTACAATTATGATTCTCTTTTGCCCTGACCTAATTCACTCATCCAGTGACTACCCCAACCAAATCAAATCAAACAAGCCTTGAGCTACGATATCTAGCCTAAAACCCTAATCTATCCAGTCCTCTTGGATGTGATCCTTTGGAGAGAGCCCTCTCTGGCTTGGTAGGGCTAGATACCAAGTCAAAAGGTTGGTCTGTGGTTACCTTAGCTGGACTCCTTCTTAGCCTTGGAGATCTGGAGGAGTGATAACATACTGGTGCCATTTCCAGGGAGCGAAAGCTCTATCTGCCCCAGGAAAGAACAACAATGATTTAGATCTAATTGTCAATGGTGGACAGTGATCAGGCACACGAAGGCTGGAATCATCCACCTGGAAACTCCAAATCAATTTCAAAATCAAATTAAAAGACTCCACTGGAGGATGAACCTTGCTAAAAAATATGAAAGGACAACATGTGAAGATCAAGTATTCAACTTGGACTTTTATTCAAGACATCATGTTGTTTATCATGAAATATCTCTTCTCTTTTCCTGAAAATTTCCAAAAATTTTCCCAAGGTATATTATGTTTGAGAAAAGATCATGGACCTCTGTTGGATTCCTCTCCTTTGAAGGTTGTAAATACAAATTCCCCGTACGCCTTTGATCTTGGTCTAGACCCTTTTTCTGAATCTTATGATGACCATATTCAAATTGATGAACCTCAAAAGATTAATACTGATCCTACAAATTCTGTACATACTCCTACACCTTGTAAAATTCCAGATAGATACAAACCACTCATATTACCTCCTATACTCCATGCTTTCCCTGAAAGTCATTACCTATATCTGCCAAGGTTTGATGGTGAATGTGACAACATCACTACTGAGAGACATATGCATAATTTTGAGACTTTCCTCGACCTTTTTGAAGTTGATGAAGAGGATGTCAGTATCAAGCTGTTTTCTCTTTCTTTGTAAGGAAAAGTCAAGAGTTGGTTCAAAAACCTACCAGCTGTAAGCATCTCAGATTTCCCAGATTTTACCAAAGTTTTCCTTGATAGGTGGGTGCTCAAAGAAAACCCTTTCCTGATTCTAGAAGAGTGTGACCAGCTAAAAATACGGCCAGGGGAGATAGTACACCAGTTTTATGCCAAATTCAATCAAGTCTATTGTTCGATATCTTCCAATATAAGACCTCCTCCCAGCTTAGCTCTCTTACATTACTCGGATGCCTTTGATCCAGAAATGGAGTTCCAGCTAAGAGAAAGGAGCTTTGCAACACTTGAAGAGTTGCAGAACAGTGCAGTAGATCTAGAGGCTAATCTTCTTATCCAAAGGGCAAAGTTCAAGGAAGAAAAGAGGGAGAACATAGATGCAAAGCACCTGACATCTTCAGAGGTAAAGCTCGACATTTTGGTGAGTGCAATGGAGCAAATGATGCAAAATATCACCGTGAGAGATGAATTTTCTATTCAAGATCACCATGACCCACTTGTCCCAGAAGAAGAAAAAGTTGTTGGACTTAAACACTTTCTTGCTAATCCCAGCTACCATAGATCAAAAAATGGATTTGTAGATCAATCTGAGGAGAAACAATCTACTAATATAATGTGTATGTTTGATGAAATTACTTTTGATGATTTTCCAAAGTTTTATCAATATGACGATGATTATTTTCTCCAAAACATAAGCTAATCTTGCAGACCAATCAACAACTAGTTTATGGGAGGAGGAAGTTTAGTTTCAGTAGCTCGAATATAGTGATCAGCCAATGCATATCAGCTATGGAAGTGAGGAGGAAACTGCAGAAAATTTGGATGTAAGTGAAGGATCTTTAACTCTTTGTTTTACTTCATTTCAGTTCATTAGAGACAACTTTGATGTAATCATAAATCAGGAGTCATTAACTTTCAATATTGACAATCAAAAGGATAATGAAATTATTGATTAGATCTCCTTACCCTTGTGTTTCTCCTCATTTCCAAAAATAAGAGAAAACTATAAGCAAGCATATAAGCGAGTGGTCAACACTATAAATGATAAACCTTCTTCTAAAATGGTTGAGGAAATCATTTGCGACATACAATCCTCCTTAGCTCTAGATTTGCAACCACCAAATTCCATTGAATCCCAAATTGTAGATGAAGGCTTGGAAGCTTAAACATGTGATCAAATGATGCAAGATGATTATGTACCATTATGTTTTGAAGCCTTTCAGTCTTTTAAGGAAAATTTTCATAATATCTCTAAAACAAAGGATGAGTAGCCGATAGAAAATCATGAAGTCTCATTTGAACCAATGGAAAATAGTTTGCAGTAGTCTTTTCAAGTTTTTCATGGCCCTATAGCTAATGCGTTGGATGATATCTGCAGTAAAAGTCCTTCTCCATTAGCTAACTATGAGCCTGAAAAGATTGTTGATATAAACTTGATCCGACAGCCTGTTTCTTTGTCATTTTCAGCGAGAGTCTCATTACAAAGCTCATCTGAAAATTTCCAGTCATATCAGGATAGTAATGAAGAAGATTCTTGTTTTTTTGTTGATCATCAAGAAAAATTAGTCATTCACGAGTTTCGAGATCCTTTTGTCAACTTGTTGCAGTCATCAAGGGAAGAAATCACGAATGTTGGGAAAATTTTAAAATCAAGGTATAAAGACTACCTAGAGCATAACAATAATGTATTATATGGTCTAGAAATCAATATGTATTCCTATGAAGATCCTTTTGTAGCATTTTTGAGGTCAGCCATAGGGCTCATGCTTTGCAATTTCATCAAGATTCAATTTGATTTCAAGTTTTCATGGGAGTTTCCTTTCAGTAGTTCTCCCTTCTTGCTCATAAGTGAGCACTTGCATGGAATTCAGATAGCAGCTAGAATGCTTACATGGTTGCATTGGTTGTTCCATTTCACCTGATCAAGTGATGAATGGATCAATTAGAGTAGCTTTTATTGAATAAGCTTAATTCTAAGCATATTTTTCAGTTAGTTTTCAGTTTGTCACAAGTCATTTTATGTCATTTGAGTTTGCAGCATTTAGTCATGCATTTTAGTTGAATTTTTTTAACCATATTGGCCCACATGGTTAGGCACTTGGTCTACAGTGTTCTTGACACCTCCAAGGAGCTTCCATCCCCAATAAGGCCCATGTTATTGTCAGTATTTGCATACTTCCATCAGCGATCAAAACTCCTATTTTCATATTCAGATTAAGGTCTCGCTCATAATTTTTTGTCAATCCACCTAGCTCCTCATTCAAAAATTTACTCACTAATGGTAGCCCATGTTCAAACCCCAAAGCCCCTCTTAAAAAATCAATATTTGTTGGCCCACCTTCATGTGTCTTTCTAAGCATACATTCATTTTAAAGGCTCATGCCATCATGTCTTATGTCAGTCAAGTCCACCTGAATTCTTCTTGTTCAAGGTCCCATTAGGTCACTAGGTTTCATTCCTCCAAGGTCCAATAAAACACCATTCACTGCATAAGGCCAGCAAAAGCATGAGAGTGAAAGAAATAATATCCCTTTCTCATTCAAATAGGATTTGAAAACATTTAACTATGGTTGCCCAAGCTCTAATTTTCATTCCAAAGTATGGGTTTGGTTTCAAATTGTAATTTTATTTCAAAAAAAAGAAATGTAATATTTTTGTTTATTTATGTAATTTTATGTTCATTATATGTAATAAGTTACTATTCCTAAGCTGTTCACTCAAACTCCATTGCCAACATCGTCCACCTGCAAAGGAAAAAGTCAGAATTCAAAGAGAATTAGTGTGAAATTTTGAAAAGTGACATGAAACAATAGAAACTAGGATTTCAAAGCATAAATCAAACTCATTCAAGTATAAAATCCCTCAAAGACATCAATTCAACATTCATTTGCACTCCTACACTCTCAAAGAATCCTCAACAAAAGGGAATTTTTGAGTTTTAAATGAAATTGTGCAAAACGGGGCTAGAGGGCACGTTTTGAATTGGTGTTGCGTGTTTCCCTTAAGATGCCACATGTTTCCTAAGGGCGTTGCGCTCCTGCTAAGAGTGTTGCACATTTGACGAGATTGTTATTCGTTTGCCTGATAACGTCCAGAGATTGCCCAAAGAGAACTACATCATCTCCAAGCTTCAAAATGTGTCACCAACATGCTCCAGCAAACAAGTAGGTTGAAATCATATCACTCCTCTCCTCCACAATTGAATTATATGGTGTTTCATTGTGTTTTGGTGTCCCACTAAGTTCAAAACCCTAGTAACATAATCTCATTCCTAAATTTCATTTTCTAGAATCCCACTTGTTATAGACATTTTTGGGCACTGCAACCCAAAGCATAAATGTCCATAAACCAAGGTCTCCTAAGTCCCTAAAGGTGTTTTTCCAACCCCTAAAAGAACAAGGTCAACTGATTACAGCATCTCCCAGAAGTTCTCCATGAAAAACTACTCAGAACTGGTCAAAACTGGACCATTTCACCTGCTCCATAGGCAAAGTGCATTGCATCCCACCTAAATATACACAGTAGGTGTGTTGCATTTCAAAAAGCCCTTCTATGGGGTGTGATGGGTGAGAAGGGACAAATGGCAGGGTCAAACCGCAAGGTGGAGAAGCATGGAATCTTCCAGAAACTTCTCCTGTGACACTTGCCTCTCTGAATTCGACCAGGGATGAGTAAGAGATCATCAATCTCGAGGTGGAATCAAGAATTATCAGAGGGGAGACACTAATCAAATCTCAAAAGCTGACTCACCTCCCTTGCAGACATCTATATATGGATCCCTCATCCCAGAGATCCAGAGGCTAGAATTTAATATCTTGTAAGGAAGTGCTGCTGGTTTATTGGTGCAATATCATAGTGTTGGGTGATCTAAGCTTTTCATGAGGTGAAGAAGGGATTCTTGCTGAGAGGATGATGCTGGGTCAGAACAATGGGTTGTAATTCTCTTAGCTCTTTCTTGATTATCAATAAAGCTATTCAAGTTTTTCCTCCATACTCTTGTATGATTTATGTTTTATGCATTTGTATGGTTAATATACATCTGATCCTATATTGATTATGATAATATATCTATGTTCTCGTATAGTGTTATGTTGCTTTGATTCTACAGGTACTCTGTGAAGCTGGGTATACAAGAAAGCAAGTAGCAAAGGACTATCAGAAGAGAGAGGAATCGGGCAAGGAACCAAGTGCAAGACAGAGGTTGGTCTCCTTTATTCTTCTCTCATCTATATTTCATAAAGGAAAACGAAAGTAGTTTTACTTTTTTTGTTTCTAAGGTAGCTACCAGCCTTAGTGGGATTAGCAGTTCTGCATAGACACTATTCCCGGTAACAAAATGGTGACTCTGCTGTGGAGCGAGTAGATTGCTTGTTCATCTACATTTGTTTACTTTATAAACTTACAGACGGAGCCTGAAGTCAAGCCAGCTAGCCTTCAAACTGCATTTGCTATGCAAGTGCAAAGTATATCAATGCTGCTTCAGTCAATCTCCGGGTTTTGTTTATGAATTAAACAATTGATTTACAAACTCTCTAATTGCCCTTGTGGTGGCTCTAGTAACCTCCTTAGATCTACCCCTGTGATTGATTTACTGATTACCACTTGCTCGGCCAAAATCCCTGAACTGAACTGCAAACTGTGACCCGAAACCTAATCAAAGTCTCGTCCCTGGTCCAGCGCATTGTCTGTTCTGTGAAATTCAAATGCAGCGCACTTCCCGAGTGTAGTAGGTGCGTTGCATTTCAGTTTCACTGTGTTACAGGTGCACTGATCAGACAAGGCCTTGTTCCTAAATTTTGGTTTCTGTGTTCACTCTTTTCAGATCTATTCAGGAGTTTTGCTCCCTGTTGTCAATACACCTCTATTTGAAACCCCTTTCCTTGCTGATATTCTACCTCCATTGTGCAAAGAACTGTAAATGTTTTTATGTATTTTTTGAGTCATTTTCAGTTCTCCTTTACAAAGAAGTAGCGTAATTGTACTGTCGTTTCTTGATTTGAAAGTGTCGCAAGTGTCGTTTTCAGTCATAGAAGAGAATTTGATTGTTCTTGATAGTCAATTACCTTGTTACTATTGTATTTGATCTGAATTAGTAGTTTTTCTAGTGTCTAAAGCAAGTTTTTAATTCCAAATCGCAAAGTGTTGCCATTGTCCTCATTTTGTTTTGAAAAGAAACTTGTTATTAATTGTCACTTTGAAAAATAATTCAGATTTGCGCATTAGCTTCCTTTTTATCATTTACACATTAAGAAGGCTGAAAACAAATACATGCATGTGCATTTTCATTTAGACTATTTGTTGGTTTGATTTAGGATAGTGCATATAGTGTGTGCTCTATGCTCTTTGTTGAAAGAACGCCATCTCTCTTTCCTTAGTAGCTAGGATTTTCATTGCACAAAGAAGATAAAATGATTGTTTGTCATCTTAGATTGCATTTTAGGAATTGTACATCTACACCACGCAGTGAACCTGAAAGGCAAATTTTTTAAGCAAGATCAACCATAAAATAAATTTAATGAATCTAAAAACGCTTTGGAACCTAACGCACAACATCTAGAAGTCTAGGCTAGAGACGTATTCCGGCGTTGTAAAGCCTGGTAGCTATTGTTTTCACTGTTGGTTGGGTGATTCCTCCACTTTGAGACGATAAGTGCCAGTACGGACTTGTGCTCCCACGTACCGTCGAGTATATTTTGGGAGACCACGATAGGCTTAATCCTTTATCCATAGGAAGTTGTGTCTGCCGCCCTATCGATTGCAATGCATTGAACATAGCATTCGGGAAGATTGACTGCCGTACCGTAAAAAGTATTCTGCAGTTTTGCAATTGGTTTGGTAATCCCTCTGTCTGGATTTCCAGAGCAGTCCCTTTCGTTCCTTTTCAGACTCCTTAATGGAAAAGGTCCATCTGAGCACTTGTCACTTCAGGCTCATTAAAAATAGAAGGCGACTAGAGTCATCTTTTGTTTTTTCTCGACTCTTAAAAATTGAAAAAACAAGTTGTGTCAAAGCATCTAAAATTTATTTTAAACGGAATAATTATCACCTTTCCTACGTTGGTCTTAGGTTGAGGAAAATGGAGTCCACCAACCAAGGAGTTCCCCTTGGAGGAAATCCTAGTCCCTTCTCCTCTTGGGGAGATGTTGGTGCACCCCATATGGCCACATTGTCGCTTCCAGGATTGACAATCGACTTGCCCGTATGGCTTTTCTAAACCTCTGTCATTCAGAACACTGTGATTCCTGAACAATCGAGTCAGCAACTAAACGATTCCAGAGTTACCCCCCAACCCTCTACTTCTTCCAATTCTTCCTCTCCTCCTTCCTCTTCGCTTGATGAAGCTGGTAAAGCCAAAAATCAAGTACTTGAGAAGAAGAAGGAAAAGAAGAAGAAAGAGAAGGAGAAGGAGCCAAAGTTGAAAAGGGGCAACCAAGCATCATCTAGCGAAAATCCACACACTGCATAGACCAGGCCTAAATCACCATGTGTCATTTGCAAAGGAGACCACTATCATCGAGATTGTCCTTGCATCCCTAAGATCTTAAGGGACTGGTCTCCTCGTTTTCACAACCCGATGTCTTCAACCTCTGATGATCATGTTGAAAATACACCGTCAACTAGTGAAAGTGAAGCCCCTGGACAAAAAGGAAAATGCAAATTTCCTTGTAAACTATGTGAAGGCGGTCACGCCATCCACCGTTGTCCCTTCTTAGATGAGGCTAAAAGAGTTTTGGACGACCTTCCGGTTTCACCGTTACGGCTTCCTCCTGGACATAAGAAACTCTTGCCGAGTCCGTCACTAGTTGAAAATCCGGCTGACACACCCTTTTGGTAAGTCGAAGTATCTATCACTGAAGAAAAACCATTTGAATCCATACCAGACGAAAGTCAAAAGGTCGAGGCGGCAGTTGACCCGGTCTTGCCTCCAGAGGTTCCATCTTCAGATAATACAGTCACCGAAGAGAAAAAGGATGACACCGTCCAAATTCTTTTCGTAAGCACAGACTCTGATGAACATGGGGGCAGTTTACTCGTTCCTTTACCACAGGAAGGAAGTTCGTTAGAGTCGTACCTGGCCGTCTATTCGGTCCCACCTCCAAGCAACCTAGTTGTTTCCTTTGACTGGAATCTACTAGGCAGACCCCGTTTACAGGCTAGTGTACCATCCCAAATCATTGCTCAAATATATAGAATGGTCATGGTTGGTACCATCATAGATGAAGGGGATTCTGTGAGTATCCTTTCCTCAACTGCTTGGAAAGCGCTTGGTTTTCCATCACGTTTTCCTGAAATGAGAAATCTAACAGGCTTTGACAAAGGAACCAGTCGACCGTTAGGGATCCTTCCCGATGTGCCCATAACATTGAGAGGGAAAATCGTTCAAATAAATGTAATGGTAGTCCAAGTACCCCTGGATTATATTCTACTCCTTAGACGAGACTATATTTATTTCATGGGAGCCATTGTCTCCTCACTCTTTAGAGTAATGTGTTTTCCGCACGAAGGAAGAGTGGTCAAGCTCGTAGACCAGCTTTCATTCCCCAGTTCACGCATAGCAAATAGTCATATACCATCCTTGAATGGTCTTTTCACGCAAGGAATGTCTCGTCAATCCCCAGCCCGTCCACTTGATGAGCGCGAGTGATTCGGGGGACATGACTGAAACCCAGGGGGCATGCACCCTGGCCTGTTTTGACAGGAAAACTTCAGGTATAGGGTAGGTTTCCGCAAAGGATATCTGACTAGTATGACACTCCCGTCCGTCTAGGAAAAGGGGGTTAGACCGGAATAAGATTCCCTCGTCAAAGTTATGTGAGTGGAGGCGTCTGCACCACTCGCCTTTGTCTATTTCGGTAGACATCGCCGAAGAAGTGTTTTGTTTGTTGTATGAATAGAACAATCTTTGGTAACCTGAAAGAGGTAGGCCTTTCTCGATAAAACAAATGTTTTGTCTGCAAATTGAGGGGTAACCTTGAAACTCTATTTCACTATACCTGGGGGCATGCAAACCTTTTGGCATGCAAGCAAAGAGCGAACATTTATCTCTTTTTTTGGATTGGTCGTTTCCTAACATGCATAAAGAAAGGATGCGGGGCAAAGCTTTGAAAAAATTCTGTTTTTAGATGAGATATTCTTATTATATGACTGGATCGAGCAGTTTTAATGCAGACTTCATGCTCGTTAAAAAATAAACATAATCAATGAGCAAGTGTTTCCCCCAGCGTTTAAGCTCATTAAAAAATGAACCAATTTCTGGTAAATAACCATCGTGAATGTAGTACTTCAGCCTTTAAAGCCTTGGTCTTGTTCTCATCATCACCTCCACTCTGTATTGGCCAATGATTCACCTCCACTTGATTGTTTACCCATTCTGAGGAACAGCTACGAAGAGTGATCTTGTTAGCCATCCTTGTGACACTACCGTGTTTGGAAAATTCCAAACCTTACCTGGAATCAGCTGCAACCCGAATTTATCACTCGTTCCTCAAAGACGAGTCTCCTTTAAGCTCTTTTCAACTGACTCGTAAAATATGAAAAGATTGCCGAGCCATTGGCCTCTCTAGCTCGTTAAAGTGACCGAAAGTGCTATCCCTCCTTTAGATTTTAATCTTTTTGGCCCTGAGGGATTATTACACAAAAATATCGAGCGCTTGTTTTGTTCGGCTCGTTAAAAGTACCGAAAATTCATCCCTTCTGTATCGTTTTATAATTTTTCGGACTTAAGGGATTAGATGACGAAAAAGGATTTTTAGAGTTTCCTTTACGTCCCCTTTCAAACTCTCTAAAATTGAAAAGGACCGAGTTATCTTTGTCGTTAAACTCGTTAAAACCTAATAGCGACAAACTTGTCTATAACAGACAAGAACGAGTTTCACTATCTCTAGGCTCGTTAAAACATAGCGATGGGTTTGCCCGAAGGGAAAATTATAGAACAAGCATATGTTATCCTCCTCAAGCTTGACAAAAATAAAGAGGTACTGGTCAGCAATGACTGGGGAAAAATTGGGAAGAAAACTTGAAGAAAATTTGTTGGTAGCAAGTCGCTCTTGAACATGACACTTTCATTCCGCATCCAAGTCGGGTTGGGTTGTTCCATTCACTGGTCACATCACCATGGTTCCATCACACCATCCACATTTGGGGTTAATTCTACCAATCCATAATGTCAGTGTCGCTGATATGTTCAAGAGAATTCACTCAGAGAATTCACCTGTGTCTCACCCACTGCAATACATTTACGCTCCATTCTTTCATGACCGCCACCCTGAACCTTATATCACCAGATCGTTTCAACCTCCATTAAAATCATTTGCTCCATTCCGTGTCATTGATGTGGGATTCATTAAGGCCCTCCTATGACAGATCACTTCTTGTCGACATCAGCTCATTATCCAAGAAGTCGATCTAGGAACAACCCTTTCAGTACTTTGAAGCTTGCATGCCTCAATGGCACGTTTCTCACTTCCGGCGACAGGTTTACATCAATGGCCTTCGACCGAAAGATTTTGCGTGGTGTTCGACGCCAAGTCCCTTATTCGCACCACATGAATTGTACTGCAGTACCTTGAGGATCATTATCGTTATCAGTGATTCCTCTCGCGCCTGTTAACAGCTTACATCATTGGCTGGTAATCAGGTGATGTCTTTCCATGTTCGACTCCAGAACATCTCTCACATGGATCGACTTGTACTTTGAGTGAAGATCGAACGAGATTGAAGACCCCAGAACTAGTTTCATCCATCCGGGCTGCGATATATATTCAGGAAAATAAAGACATCAAATGTACATCATTGCTGCACAGATAATCATCCAATCTAAGGGATGATGGCTCTACCAGAATCATCAGTCTACACTCAGACGATTGTCTGTCTCATGTACATGAAAAATGAATTTATAAAGCTGAGCATGGGATTGCCCTCCTTAGCTAGATCATGAAAATATTATGAAGATAATGTATTGTATTGTATCTTATTACAGGTCTCCTTCCAACTTGAAAGAATTTCGGATCCTCATGATAAAGCATTTCACCCGACATCAAAAAGATTAACGACCTCATGCTTTAGGGGGAAACTGTTATAGACATTTTTGGGCACTGCAACCCCAAGCATAAATGTCCATAAACCAAGGGCTCATAAGTCCCTAAAGGTGTTGTTCCAACCCCTAAAAGAACAAGGTCAACTGATTGCAGCATCTCCCAGAAGTTCTCCATGAAAAACTACTCAGAACTGGTCAAAACTGGACCATTTCACCTGCTCCATAGGCAAAGTGTGTTGCATCCCACCTAAATACACACAGTAGGTGCATTGCATTTCAAAAATCCATTCTATGGGGTGCGATGGGCGAGAAGGGACAAATGACAAGGTCAAACCGCAAGGTGGAGAAGCATGGAATCTTCCAGAAACTTCTCCTGTGACACTTGGCTCTCTGAATTCGACCAGGGATGAGTAAGAGATCATCAATCTCCAAGTGGAATCAAGAACTATCAGAGGGGAGACACTAATCAAATCTCAAAAGCTGACTCACCTCCCTTGCAGACATCTATATATGGATCCCTCATCCCAGAGATCCAGAGGCTGGAATTTTGTATCTTGTAAGGAAGTGTTGCTGGTTTATTGGTGCAATATCATAGTGTTGGGTGATCTAAGCTTTTCATGAGGTGAAGAATGGATTCTTCCTGAGAGGATGATGTTGGGTCAGAACAATTGGTTGTAATTCTCTTGGCTCTTTCTTGATTATCAATAAAGATATTCAAGTTTTTCCTCCATACTCTTCTATGATTTATGTTTTATGCATTTGTATGGTTAATATACATCTGATCCTATATTTCTTATGATAATAGATCTATGTTCTCGTATAGTGTTATGCTGCTTTAATTCTATAGGTACTCTGTGAAGCTGGGTATACAAGAAAGCAAGTAGCAAAGGACTATCAGAAGAGAGAGGAATCGGGCAAGGAACCAAGCGCAAGACAGAGGTTGGTCTCCTTTATTCTTCTCTCATCTATCTTTCATAAAGGAAAACGAAATTACTTTTACTTTGTTTGTTTCTAAGGTAGCTACCAGCCTTAGTGGGATTAGCAGTTCTACATAGACACTATTCCCAGTAACACCACTACAATTCCTACATTTCAAAACTACCCCCTGTCACCTCCCTCATATCACACATCCCCATTTTCATCTCCTCAATTTCCTCAGACCATTCCATTATCTCTACACCTACATTACATTTCATCATCTCCCTAGGGTTTGACTCCAATAACTCATGGCAGAAGAAGAGAATAAAAGTCATAGTGAAGAAGAAAGACAGGAGAGGAGGCTATCTAAGAGAGGAGGGAGAATCATTAGACATGAGCCAACCAATACCAGAGTACTCATGGAATCTCCCATCAATGTGACATGCTTTAAGCATGTGGGCTGTTTTGAGTTTTGTGAGAAAGTACAAAGGATCCAACATTATCTTGTGTTGACCATATTGTTAATCACCAACCTCCATGACAACTAGGTAACCCTTGCTAGCGTCACCTTAACTGTATCTCCTACTATCATATCAGCTGCCTCTGGGATCCCAAATGTTGGGGAAAAATGGTTTAAACAAGGAGAATTGGATCATTTCTATTATGAGCCATATCTTAAACCAAGGTACAAGAATGAGAGAAAGAGGATTTTCCTTTCTCTTACCTCCTAAACAGATATGCTCCCATGATGAAAATCATCATGAATTACTTCACTTGTGAGGGTAGGTTTTCTAGGCTTTATTCCTATCATATCCGGCTACTCATGCATTTCACAAGAGTCAAAATGCTCAATATACCCTACTATCTTTACTAGAGCATTGACAAGATGTCATTCATTTCCCAAAAGAAAGATTATGATCATCAAATGCAAAGTATCTTTCACCACTCCCTCATCAAGATGATAATCCTCCACTACCTTGATTAGCTTAATATTCCATGGGACACCTTTATATCAAATGATATTTTCAATATCCCACCTATTAAACATTGCCAAGAAGCACCTTCATCATCTCATCCTTCCACATCCATTCCTCCACCCCAGCCTACAGTTCATACATCATCACCAAATTAGTCTCTTTCACCCACCTCACCAGCATCATCTCCATTTCACACTGAGACTGGGTCACCTCGCAGGGGTGAAATTAGCAAGCCTAAGAGGATTGATTTGGGCATAATGGCACATACTTATCAGATGGGCCATAGGCAAGTGTTTTCCCTATAGATTATGGGAGGGGGCTTGCATTCTTCATCAGCAAAGCAGGTACAGAAGGGCAATGATAAGATGACAAAGACAAAGATCCAGTAGCAGGAGGAAGACCTCCATGAAACAGAGTAGGATTTTGACTTAGTTGACCTAAGTGAGCATGATGGCAATGAAATCACAAGAATTGTCATAAAATAAAAGGATGCACTCATAGGGGAGCTCCAGGTCAACTTGGAGAGGGAAAAATATATCATTTCGTACTATAAGCAAGAAAACAAGTAGTTTGAGACCAAACAAGAGCTCATGGAGACTCAGCTCATCAAGGAAAAGAGGGAGGTTGAAAATACTAAGATTTTACTTGATGAATCATATGGAGAATATGGTGAACATCTTGATGAAAAAGTGCCAAGAAAAAGGGCACGGACTAGAGGCCTAAATAGAGCATTGAAGTTAGAGGAACAGAAAGAGGATGAACTAGATAATCATCTCACCCTAAATGAATAGTTTTCCAAAATGATGAATGAGAACCGGGAGTATTGGCTCAAGAGGGTAAATGGTCATCTTGAGAAACTCCTATTCAAGGCTAAAAGGGATAATGAAATTCACAAGAATATGGCTAAACATTACGCCTACAAAGAAAGCATTTCCAGGGAAAAACTCAAAGTTGCAAAGGAGAAGATTGAAGCCTTGACCAAGCAAGAGGAGAAAAGAAGGCTAGAAATTCTTGCCAAGGCATCACTCCATGCCTAAAACACATGATCAGCCATCATCCCACCAATTTTGACAAGTTTTGAGCAAATTTTTCTAGTTGCGAATTTCTATGTTTTTTTAGGCATTTTTAGCACAGTAAAAAGGTCAAACACGCAGCACCTAGGTTGTTGCGCTCTTTTTTGGGGCATCTAATGAGAAAAATTCCAACATAATTGGATTCAAAATGATGAGGAAATTCACCCTATATATTTTCTAAGCATTTGGAGACAAACTGGTCAGCCAAAAAGGTCAAAAACCAGCAAAACATCATGTTTATGCCTTACCAGTCTTGGGAGATTGCATTTTTGACAGGGAAAATGAGCTCCAATTTCAAACAGTAGACATGTCTAGAAATTAGACTTTAAGGGCTTTAAAACAAGCCATTTTGGAGAAAATTTGGACACCGAGAAGGCACCCAAAAGTAGTCCTGAACTTGGAGGGTGTGTTTGAAAAAGAGAGGGTGCATTTGATAGTGTTCTCCAATTTTCCGAGTTTCTATCCTATTTTGATTTTCACCTTGGAAAATGATGATTTTACCTATGTAAGTGATAAAATTGGATGTAATTATCATGTTTTTACTATTACCTAGGACAAATGCATTAGGTAAATCAAGCAGATGAGGTATAATGAATCAATTCACTTAAGATAGGAATCTATCACTTGGACAATCCTATTTTTGTGTGTGTGTGTATTAATTAGTATCCCATTCCTCTAACTATACCAGAGAAGTTGGATCGATAGTGACACCTTGTCCCACTAGGAAGTGATGGGATGGGGGTTGTTATAGGTGGCATGAGAGAATTTAGGTTCAACACTCGGACTAGACAGGCTTCATCATGGGAAAATGATGATTTTCCGAAAATTCCTAATTCAAATGTTTAGGTGTTAAAATTTAGTCTAAATAAATTAATAGTAGCTCTAACTAGACATTATTCACTCGGTGACCTGTCGGAAAAACGAGAATTTCAGTAGTCAGCTTGACTAAATATATTTCCAACTGTCATGAATTATGAATTTGGGCAGGCCTACAGACCTCAGATGGTAAATTTCTATAGTTATATGCTAATATGGTTACCTTGTTGCAAGGAGATTTTTATGGTATCTCTGCAAAGGTAGAACCCTGTGACTAACTGGCTATTTATTTTAATGATTGTGCACTAACAAATTAGAATACTTGAAGTGTAATTGTTGTATATGAGATACTGAACATTATGAGTATGTTAATGTCATTTTCTTATCACAATAGAGATGACCACAACAACTCCATGAGCATGAATCATGGCCATAATTTTGTCAATTTATTCATCTATTAGTGTTTTATAATAGTGTGTGTGATTGACAGCACATTACAAGCAACATCGGACAAAGACAAATCAGAAATGAGGATTGGAATGGTGTAGTACAGTTATGATCATTCACGGCATGGAAGCAAAGAATCCAGGGCCGATGAATATGAAAGATCAGTCGACCAAGGGAGAGGGAGTCCATAACAACCCTGGGTTAATCTTCCATGTACATAAAATAAGGCCAAGGTCGTGGGACACGTATTCCAAGTTGAATGGAGGGAAAACATTAAATTGGATATCACTTGTCGTTAATTAATGGCTATGGAAATTGGCATTGCCATTGGAAAAAGGAAAAGGGAAATAAATGGAAATTAATTAAAGAATAAATAAAATTAAGAGAAAAGGAAGATGAAGAGGAAATAGTATTCATGCAAGGGAAATTAGAGAGAAAATAAAGGAAAATGAAATTAAAAATACCAGAAAAGGAAAGGAAGAGACATCATGCATCAATGATAAAAAGGCATCTAACAAATAGCTGACAACATTTGATCAGCTTTTGATCAGTTTTTAGCTTTGGATAGCTTTAGAGAGGGGAATATCACTCGGACACAAGTAAGTAAGCAAGCAAAAAAAAATCAAGGGAGCACAAGGAGAATCTTGGAAGAGTAGCTATAGCAAGAAGATTTTCCAGGTAACTAGTTTCATGTGTGATTTCCTTGATGGGATTTGAATTCATGGTGCATGCATTTGGTTTACATGATTACTTTTTTGTTGTTTGCATGGGTTTTCCTGGATTGACAGTGATTATAGCCTTGCAATTCCTTTTCTTGAATATCCATTGTGTGATGGAATTCATTCTTGTTTGACCTTTGGATTGTCAAAATATTTTGGATTTGGGTGAGATGGTCTTAAGAAAATCCCAAGGGTTGGGGGTGGAGATGGTTTTATATAGTAATCCCTTGATAGGTGGGTGGAGAAAGGAAAATTCCTTTGGGTATGGTGAATAAATTCTGAGGCATCTAAGCTTGTGTTAGTTTAGTAATTTATAGACCAGTTTAGGTGAAATCATTGTGCTAAAGGGTTGAGGTGGTTTAGCCTCTGGATGCCCTAGTTGGTTTTGTTTTGTTTTATCCCATGATATCCCACATTCATGCTTGGAATATGGCGGGAGGTGATTAGATGAAAGATATATTTGGTTCATCTTAATCTATGGTCAAGTGGTACATTGAAGTCCCGGACTTGGTTGGCTTTATGCACATATTATTATGTGTTATTTTTTATTGAGATCAATGAGCATGTGTATTGGTCATTATGTTGATTTTATGGTTAGTTTGTCATGGATTCATACTGGTTAAATGTTGGTTATAAGCATGCTTAAATTATGTGCTCTTGTTATGGATATTGTTCATTATTTGATAAGTTATTGAATGGTTATATGAATACATGAGCTAACAAGTGTTTGATGTAGCTAGCTTGCGAGGGCAGTGAGCCTTCTTGATGATTCTCTCGTCAAACTATGAGACAATGAACATATATGAATTCATAACCTATAAGTACTATGTTTACCATATGTTTATCTAAATTTTTATCATGTTTGGCATGTTTGGGAAAGACATGGGCCTAAGTATAGGTTATATATCCTTATGATTATCTTAGAATTTATTCTGGAAAGTTTTGGGTAGTTCTGGGCAGTGTCCTATAGGATACCTCTAAATTTGTGGCACTAAATCTATGGCTACTGGCATAGATATTATTATTTTTTGTTGTATTTGCCTGGAGGGTAGCTTGTGTGTGTGGTTAGAGCCTTTTGTTCACATGGAAGGCTTGGCATGCATGCAGATAGGTTGTGGAGTGAGTCAAAAACGTAGTTCCATCCTAGGAAAAGAATATCAATGGATGTTTTTTGACATCTGGGTGAACAGGTGTTCTTAGTGGTTGCAATAAAGTCTAAAAGTAGTAAGCCCCGCTTCCATAACTAGGACTTTGATGTCAGGTCATGCATAGTAAATCTTGCCTCATACTTACACTGGAGAGCTTGTAAAAGGAGTTAAATGTATAGTGGGGTGTTACAGGGTGGTATCAGAGCCATTTAGTTCCCTATAAACCTTTCTCTAGTACGAGTGTTATAGAGTGGTATCAAAGTGAGGTTTACAATATTGGACCTCGGGGTGAATGTATATGGATATGGTTATCATGCATGCATTTATTGTTTTATTTTCATATTTCCATATTGATTCATGCATGATGTTGATATGTTGTTTCTAGTATTATATATATCATGTTAATCTGGACTGGCTTGTGCAGATGAAATAGCCTCCCCTAAGATACATTGAGGTATGATTTTAATTATGTATTCTATTTGGTTTATCTAACATGGTATTTTTGAAAGATATCAAAAGCCAAAAGATAAAGAGCATAATGTTGGATTACAGTTCACATCACTCCCCATACAGGCCCGAAGTGAACTCAGTGGAATGGGGAAATTCAATTGAGTAGCAAGGAGAGGAATATTCACCTAATCTAGTAGATAAATTGAGGAGTCCGAGGGAAGAGATTAGAAGTTGTAAACTAGATAATAACAGGTTGAGTGAGGCATAGGAAATACTTGCAAATGCTCAAGAAAAGCAAGTTTAATTCAATGCAATGATTCGTTCAATCCTTTGAGACTTACAGAAGAAGGGACAACTAGGGATCACTCATGGAGGTAGGCAAGAGCAAAAGGCTAGTGGGGCAGATGGAAGCGGGACTTAGAGAAGGTATAGGATAGATATTTATGATACAGTGAATAGTGGTAGACTCTTGTTTATACCTAAGAATAGGACTAGTACATATGTGTTAATTCTATCTCTTCTTCCAGGATACATCATCACCATCATCGCCAGCATCATAGGAGGACCAAGTACTTTCTATAGGTATTCAAGAAAGTTAAGCCTCCTAATTTTCATGGGTAAATAAAGAAATCAGAAGTACAAAAGCATGGCCACTTGGGATAAGAAAATTCTTCAGATTGCGTGATTACTCAGAGAACCTCATAACAAAGATAACCACCTTCAGTCTCAAAGGAAAAGTAGATATCTGGTGGGAAGATATTAAGAATGTAAGATGCATCAGAGAAGATAATTTGACTTGGGGTGAGTTTGAAACACTCTTCAGGAAGAAGTACCTTTCTAAGATGTATTATGATGGAAAGGACAAGGATTTTTATGAGATTTGGATGGGTTATGTGATAGATGAAGAGTACACAACCATATTTCTAGAGTTTTTGAGGTATGTTCCCTAACTTAAGGATGAGAAAGAAAATATCCAAAGGTTCATCAACGCAATGCCATTATCATTCAAAGACCATATTGAGTTTGATGAGCCCCAATCTTTGGAGGAAGCCATCAAGAAGTTGAAGCATTGTTATTAACAGTAAAAGTGCAAGCCTAAGTTCAAGCGTGATTGGAAAGGAAATGGGAATACTAAAGGAAAATGGCCCATGAAGAGAGGAAGATCTCGAGATGTAGGTGAGAAGGAAAATTCAGCCCCTCATAAGAAGTTCAATGCAGCTAAGAAAGGACATGGGTATCAACCTAGAGTGCAATAGAATAAAGGCAATGGCAGGGAACCATTGAAGTGTTATATTTGTAGTAAAGACCATCACAATAAGGATTTTCCATTGTACCAGGGTCGCAAGACACAGATCTACAATGCTCAATAGGTGAAAAAAGTTGGGGATGTTGGTTAGAGCATTCCCTAGATCTATGAAGCACTTGATAACAATCAGGAAGAACATTAGGAATCTATTATTGCGATTGAAGGTAAGCTTCGTGATCAATTTTTTTCCATTTTGATTGATCTTGGATCTAATTATATCTATATTAGAATTTAGTCTTGACATAGTCGATTAGTATTGTTTAAATAAAAAAGTGCATGTAGAATCTTGGTTGGTGCAGTTAGCTACAAGGACGAAGAGAAGAGTTCATAACTAGGTGAGATCTTGTGCATTTGAGCTTAATGCCATGCCTACAATAGCACACCTAAATGTGCTTCCTTTAGGTTCATATAGTATGATTTTGGGCATGGATTGGTTATTTATTCACATGACCAAGGTAGATTATATGAGAAGGCCATTGAGTGCATGGATTATGATGGAGAAAATAGAGTCTTGCAGGGAAAGGATAATCCTACATCAATGAGAACGGTTACAACTATGCAAGCTAAGTGCAACTATAGGAAAAGGTGTGTATTGTTTTCAGTTCATGTTTCTAATGAAAAAGGGGAGGATGTTGAGGATTATGAAGTCATGAGGAATTATCATGTCTTGCAGTAGTTTTAGTATTTATTTCCTATAGAGATTCCATAGTTTCCTCCTCATAGAGAGGTGAATTTCTCTATTGAATTCGTACTAGGAGTAGCACTAGCATCTAAGGAACCATACAAGATGAGCACTCCAAAGTTGGTATAATTAAAGTTGAATCTTAAAGAGATACTTGATAAGGGATACATAAGGCCAAGTGTGTCTCCTTGGGGTGCACCAGTATTATTTGTAAAGAAAAAGTATGTTACTCTTAGATTTTTCATTGATTATCAATAGCTGAACAAGGTGACTATCAAGAATAGGTACCCATTTCCTCAAATTGAGGATTTGTATGATCAATGGAAGGGAGCAAAAGTATTTTTGAAGATTGATCTGAGATCAAGATATAGTCAAGTGTGCATCAAAGAAGAAGACATATACAAGACTATATTTCATACAAGTTATGGGCACTATGAGTTCATGGTGGTTCTTTTTGGTCTTACCAATGCTCCAACCACCTTCATGTGTTTGATGAACAATGTGTTGTTCCCTTATCTGGATAATTTTGTGAGAGCCTTTATTGATGATGTATTGGTATATTCAAAGAGTGAGGAAGATCATGCAAAGCACTTGGTAGCAATGTTGATATTGTTGAGAGAGCATCAGTTGTATTCCAAGCTCAAGAAGTGTAGTTTATTTCAGTCTCAGATTCATTCCATGGGACATGTTGTTTCTAGGGAAGGGATAGCAGTGGACCTGGAAACAATTAAGGCTATCATGGAGTGGATAGCTCTAAAGAATGTGGATGAGATTAGATCATTCATGGGACTAGCAGGTTATTATAGGAGGTTCATCAGAAACATCTCAAAAATTGGTTATCCAATCACATCCTTACATAGAAAAGGGAAAAAGTTCGAATGGACTATTTAGTGTGTGGCTAGTTTTGTCCAGTTGAAGCATTTTATTACTAATGCTCCAGATTTTAAAGATTTGATATCCTGATAAGGAGTTTGTGGGTTGTACAAATGTATGTAAGGAAGGACTTGGTGGAGTCTTGATATAGGAAGGACATGTGGTTTGCTATGAATCAAGGAATTTGAATGAACACAAGTATAACTATGTGACTCATGATCTTGAGTTGGTAGTTATCATTCATGCATTGAAGATGTGGAGACATTATCTCCGTGTCGAGAGGTTTGTATTGATTAGTGATCACAATGGACTAAGGTATTTGTTTGACCAACCCAATCTGAATGCAAGGCAAGCTAGATGGTTGGCCACTCCTAATGATTTTGATTTTGAGATCAAGTACATCAAGGGAAAAGAGAACAAGGTCGTGGATGCTCTCATTAGGATAGTGCAGGTGAATCATATTTCAACTCTGAGATCTTATGGGATAGATTTACAAGAGAAGATCTCGCAGGAAGGGAAGTGTGATGAGAAGTATCAAAAACTGAACTAGAGATTGTAGAAACAAGGTGATAAGGATGAAGAGTATCACCTCACATAAAATGGCTTACTTAGATTCAGGAGTAGGATCTATGGGCTTCATATAAGTGAGTTGAAGAAGCTTATTTTGAGAGAGTTTCATGTCAATCCATATTTTGGCCACCTAAGATATCAGAAGAATTTGATAGTTGTTAAGAAGTTCTACTATTTGCCAAATTTGAAGAAAGAGGTAGTTTAGTTTTTTGCTAATTGCTTGGACTGTCAACAAGTGAAAGTTGAATGCAAGCACCCGGCTGGTTTGTTACAGCCTATTCTGATTTCAGAATGGAAATGGGAGGTCATTCCCATGAAATTCATTACATGGTTTCCTAGGACATCAAGGTATCATGACTCCATCGTGGTTTTGATTGAAAGGTTGAGTAATATAGTTCACTTCATTGCAGTGAAGTCTACAAATTCATCTAATGAAGTGGCTCAAGTCTTCATCATGGAGATAGTGAGGTTGCATGGAATTCCCAAGAAGATTATATGATATAGAGATGCCAAGTTCACTTCCAAGTTTTGGAAGGAATTGTTTTCAGGCTTGGGGATAGAGTTAGCCTTCAATACAACTTATCATCCACAAACAGATGGATAGACAGACAGGGTTAACAGGATCCTCGAAGATATGTTGAGGATGTATGTCATGCATCAGTAGAGGAAGTGGGAGGAGTATCTTCCACTGGTAGAGTTTTCTTATGATAATGGGTATCAAGAATCCTTGAATATGAGTTTGTTTTAGGATATCTATAGGTGAAGTTGTAATACTCCTATCAAATGGAGTGATCCAGTGAGAAGAGTGTTGATTGGACCAAATATGTTGAAAGAATTGAAGAAGGAGATGTAGGTTATTAAAATTAATTTAAATGTGGCATAGGATAGGTAGAAGAGTTATGTGGATCAACAAAGAGTATCCAAGGGTTTTCAGTTGGGAAACATATGTACTTGTGTATCAAGCCCAAGAAGAGCTCCTTGAGGAGTGGGTCATGTGCCAAGTTGGCATCTCGATATTGTGGGCCATTTAAGATCCTTGAGAGGATTGGACCAGTGGTCTACATACTTCCTTTTCCATCAGTCAAATTCCATGATGTTTTCCATGTTTCATTCCTTAAGACATATGTAAAGGATGTTGATCATGTGATTCATTAGTCTATTTTGCAAGTGGAACCAAAGGGAGAGTTCCAACCAGATCCACAATCCATATTGTAGCGGAAATAGCTCATGTTCTAAAATGAAGCAATAGAGAAAGTTAAAATGCAGTGGAAGCACTTCAAACCTGATGATGCTACATGGGAGATGGTTGACCAGAATCATGCCTTATATCCTTCTTTATTTCTTGGTTGAAGAAAATGAATTTTTGGTATATATACATGTCTGTGTGTGTGTGTGTGTGTCTGTGTTTTTGTGTAAATATTGTATCAAGTTGTGTTTATAAAGCTACAATGAGTAGTATGTTTGTCATGCTTTCAACAGTTTGTCATTGTAAATACTACAATGAGTTGTGTTATAAAGCTCCAATAAGTAGTATGTTTTTTTCAGTGGTTTGTTGATAAAAAGTGTCATAGAACACTAAAGATGATGTTCCCCCAAGGGGGATGGGTTTGGAAACCCCAGGTTAAGTTTGCATGTAAATAAAATAAGACCAAGGTCATGGGACACGTATTCCAAGCTGAATGGAGAGAAAAGCATTAAAGTAGATGCCACTTATGGTTAATTAATGGCTATGGAAATTATCATTCGCATTGGAAAAAGGAAAAAGGAAATAAATGGCAATTAATTAAAGATTCAAAGGAAATTGGGAGAAAAGGAAGATGAAGAGACATGAATATGCATGCAAGGGAAATTAGATAGAAAATAAAGGAAGATGAGAGAAAAAAAAAAGACACTAGACATCAATGATAAAAAGGCATCGAAGAAAAATTTGACAACTTTTGATCAACTTTTGATCAGTTTTCAGCTTTGAACAACTTTAGAGAGAGGGAGAGCGCTTGGACACAAGTAAGAATGCATGAAAAGGACAACAAAGGAAAAGAAATGGAGCATAAGGAGAAGGTTGGAAGAGTAGCTACATCAGGAATATTTTGCAGGTAACAGGTTGCATGTGTGATTTCCTTGCTGGGATTTGAATGCATGGTGCATGCACTTGGTTTACATGATTACTTTTGTGTCCTTGGCATGGGTTTTTCCTGGATTAACAATGCTTAGATCCTTTCCTTGCCCTTTCCTAGATAGCCATGGTGTGATGGGGTTCATTCTTGGTTTAGATTTGGATTTTCAAAAGATTTTACATCCGAGTGATGTGGTCTTAGGAAAATCCCAAGGGTTAGGGGTGGAGATGGTTTTCCCCAGGATTCCCTTGACAAGTGGGTGGAGATAGAAAAATTCCTCTGGGTATGGTGAATAAATTCTGAGGCATCTAATCTTGTGTTGGTTTGGTTATTTCTAGACCAGTTTAGGTGAAATCAATCTGGTGGAGGGTTGAGGTGGTTTAGTCTCTGGATGCCTGGTTGTTTTTGTTTTGATTTATCCCATAGATCCCACATTCATGCTTGGAATATGGCATGAGAGTGATTGGCTGAAAGAGATATTTGGTTCAGCCCAATCTATGGTTGGGTGGTATGTGGAAGTCACTGAATTGGTTGGCTTTATGCACATATTATTATGTGTTATTTCGTATTGAGATCAATGACCACATGTATTAGTTATTGTGTTGATTTTATCACTGGTTTTTCATGGCTTCATTTTGGTTAAATGTTGGTTATAGGCATGGTTAAATGATGTGCTCTTACTATGGATCTTGTTCATGATTCGAAAAGTTATTGAATGGTTATATGAATGCATGAGCTAAAGGGTGTTTGATGATGCTAGATTGAGAGGGTAGTGAGCCTTCTTGATTATTCTCTAGTGAAACTATGAGACATTGAACAGATATGCATTCATGACATGTAGCTACTATGTTTACCAGATGTTTGTCAAAAATTTTATCATGTGTTTGGAATGTTTCAGTAAAATATGAGCCTAAGTATAGGTTACACATCCTTGTGATTATCTTAGAATTGATTTTGTAAATTTTAGGGCAGTTATGGGTAGTGGCTTGTAGGTTATCCCTGAATTTGTGGCACTGAATCCATAGCCACAAGCAGAGATCTGAGTATTTTTAATTGTAGTCGCATGGAGGGTGGCATGTGCATGTGGCTAGAGCTATTAGATGCATGGAAGGATTGGCATGTGTGAGGATAGGTTGTGGACTGAGTCAAAAAGCTATTTCTAGTCTAGGAAAAGATGAACAATGGGTGTTGTCTGACATCTGGGTGATCAAGTCTTCTTAGAGGTTGCAGTAAATTCTAAAGGTAGCAGGCCCCACTTCCATAACTAGAAATTAGATGTTGGGTCATGCACACTAACTCTCGACTCATGTTTACCTTAGAGAGCTTGTGCAAGCGGGTAAATGTGGGGTGGCGTGTTACATATTCACTCGCCAAATTGGATGGATACCTTGAGAAGGCTAAGGGAAAAGGTTAAGAGCTTCAAGGAAGATAATGAGAGGCTAGTAAGAGACCATGAGAGGAAAGTTGAGATGAATACAATCATTTTGCAAAGTCTCTTAGGTTTGTGGAGGTAGAGGAAATATGAGATAACGGCCATTCATAAAGACAAAAGGAGTCGTCAGGGATTAACTGAGCATACCAGTGGGGCAAATAGTTGTGGGTCCAGGAAGAGGCATAGGCCTGAACGTGTGGACACAGTGAAGGGAGATGCACCATTGAGCACCCGAAGAGGAGGAACCATTATTGATGTGCATCATTTTAGTAGACCATCCAGTTTCATTACTAGAAGGCACTATCATTACTCCAATCATCACCATCATTATCATCCAGGAAGAAAGGAAAAGGATTATATTCCTGAGGAGTTTAATAAATCCAAGTCACTCACATTTGATGGGGATATGAAGAAGGTAGTGGATGTAGAAGCATGGTTGTTGGGCATGAAGAATTTTTTCAAAATACATAACTATTTTGAAAATATGAAAGCTAGAGCTTCCACTTACAGCTTGAAGGGAAAGGAAGATATACGGTGGAAAAATATGAAGAATGTTAGGGGTGTTGTTGAGAGGGAGTTTACTTGGATGGAATCTGAAAATCTCTTCAGAGAGTAATATCTTCCTGAATGTTATTACGATGGAAAATAAAATGAGTTCTATGAACTCAAGATGGGGTGATTATTAAATCAGGAATATGTCACCAATTTCCTACGGTTATTGAGGTATGTACCATATCTTGAGGATGAAAAATCCAAGATTCACAGGTTCATCAATGGGTTTCCTATGGCATTCAAAGATAAAATTTATTCGCTGGAACCACTGACTCTGAAGGATGCCATCGAAAAAATGAAGCATTGTTATGAGCACGAAAAATGCAAGAAAAATATCAAAGGAAACCGGTAAGCAAAGAACACCATTGGAAATAAGAGAAATTGGCCCAAGAGAAACTTAGAAAAGAGGGATGGTAAGAAAACATCCCCTATAAACCAATTTTAGTAGAAATATAACATTCTTGTTAAGGAAAATGTGTAGCAACCAGTAGCAGAACAGACCAAGTTTGAGGGACAAGAGCCACTAAAATGTTGGATTTGTAGTGAAAACCAAAAGAAAAGGGATTGTTCACATCAGCATAATGTTGGACCAAAGATCTATAGTGGTCAAGAGGCTTGCACAGCAGGTGATGCAGCTGAGAATTTATGCAGCAGTGAACAGTCACCAAGTAGATCACCAAGGCATCCATCATTGAGGTGGAAGGAAAGTTGCACGACCAAGTTATTTCCATTTTAATTGATCTAGGTTCTAATTATAGTTATGTCAACCCAGAGCTTGTTGATAAATAAAATATTAGAAAATTGCATGAAGAGCCATGGTTGTTTCAATTAGCAATCGAAACGAAAAGGAAATTCAGTCATTGGGTAAGGCTATGTGTATTCGAGCTCAGTGGCATGCCTACGAGAACTCACTTGAATGTATTTCCATTGGGCACATATGGTGTACTATTAGGAATGGACTGGTTGTATCTACATTGAACCAAGTTGGATTATTTTAGCAAATAAAATGAATGCTTGAATGGGCAAGGAGAGAGCAAAGTTCTACAGCAAAAATGGAAGCCTATATTAGTAAGGTTGATCATTTCTATGCAATAAAAACACAACAATAGAAAAGGATGAACCTTGTTTGTAGTGTATATTTCTAGTGATGAAAAAGTTGATAGTGACAATATGAATGAGGAAAAATAATAATTGAGAAGGTACCTCATTTTGCGGTAGTATGCAAATGTCTTTCAAGGGGAAGTTCTTAGATTACCTCCTCATAGAGAGAGATATTTATCTATTGAGTTGGTACCTAAAGTAGAACCAACATCCAAGTCACCGTACCGAATTAGTACCGCTAAGTTGGTGGAGCTAATTTTGAAACTAAAGGAAATTCTTGAAAAGAGTTACAAAAGGCTGAGTGTGTCCCCATGGGGAGCACTTGTACTATTTGTGAAGATGAAGGATGGAACCCTTAGACTATGCAGCAATTATAGGCAACTAAACAAGGTCATCATAAATAAAAAATACCCATTACTAAGAATTAATGACCTCTTTGATCAATTGAGGGGAGCAACAGTCTTTTTGAATATTGACTTGAGGTTAAGATACCACTAAGGATCAAGGAGGAGGATATTCGTAAAACTACTTTCTGGACAAGATATGGACACTATGAGTTTTTAGTGGTATCCTTTGGGCTTACTAATTCCCCTACCGTGTTCATGTGTGTAATGAATAGCATGTTGCATTCCTATTTAGAAAAGTTTGGAATTTTGTTTGTTGATGACATATTAGTGTACTCCAAGACAAAAAGTACAAATAATAGTACCATACCTAAAATGTTTGGTATTACTCTTCTTAATGGAAGTAAGTTGTTTTTTCATATTGGTTGGGAGGGTTGTGCACTGGACAAATAATGTGGTAAGGCAATCTACTGCTAAGCTCATTGTAAGACGAGAGGCTTGGTGCAATGAGGTTGATCTTTCTACCCTCACAATGGTAAAAAGGAGAATCCTTAGGGGTAGACTTTCCACATTCTTGATTGGGATTTGTGTCCCTACCTTCTCAAGGTTTCTAGGGCAATAAATACAAATGTAATCATCCACGATAAGGCTTCCTCAGGAATTCCCTTGCAAATTGATTAGCTCTCCTCTCCAGGAAAATCTAGTAATGAATTATATGTCTTCTACTTCAATACGTAGGGGCATCTGATCAATCATGAATGCATCTTCTTTTGGATCCCAGTAGTTGATGAGAATTTCCAGCAACCTTGTATTGGTTTTCATATTTTTCATTTTGAAAAACTTCAACAATCCACATCCCCTAAGTGATGTAGTGCTAATGGATCATTCATAACTTCGTTATCTACGATACTATGATCTCTTTCCTTCCAATTAATTTTCATCTTATAGTTTCAAGTCTTTTGATCCATTAAAATCCTAAATTTAAAATATTTGACAGCGCACATGCAGGTTCTCTTCATACATAGTCATGTATAGGGCTTCGAAATACGCAACTTCGATAAACCCAACCCACGTACTCGCAAAGTAAAAATCCAAAAATAAATTTCTTACGGTAAAATTATTCAAAAAATACTTGAAATGCATGAAATTTCATTGAGAAATCGAATTAGGAGATTATGTGGAAGATTGATAGTTGTTCTACCTGAGAAATTTGGTGGATTGTGATTTTCAGGTTTTTCTCCAAAGCTCTTGCACTCAATTTTCTAAAACACAAATGAGGTTTGGTAAGTCAAAAGGTCTATTTATAAGTTGTAATTTCAAAAACTTTAAAAAACTCACTTTTGAAAAGTTTATGTTTTATTTTTATAAACTTTGTGACCTTTTGGCTTTGAGTGTTGGGATAGGTTGTTTTTCAGGTTAAATTGGAGACTTTGAGACATTTTATACTGCTTAGATTCCATGATTGCTGACCCATCATGGTAGGTATCATTTTCGTTAGTAGCATATAGGTTAGGGAAGATCACTTTTTCCATTGCATTATGCATTCTATCCTCCATATCGTGATATGTCTCCATACGGTCGACCCCATTGTGTTATGATTCTTGAACCATTTTCACTCGCCAACTTATAAAATCATGACTTGATGGTAGAGCCATTTATTACATGGGCTTCCTAGTTAGATCCTCGCTATCATATGTTGCCCATGCTGCAAAGATTGATTAGGCTTGGGATTCCACTTTAGTCTCGCCATGACATTTTCAATGAAGCTTCATTCTCGTTCTTCTCCGCTATATTTTTGGCTTTATACCCTAGAGGCTCCCACATGTTGAGTTGTATTGATGCATTGCATGTTGACCATTTGTACCTTTTGGCCTTAAGATGGCTTCACTTGGACTCCTGTATAAGCCACTTTTTGACCATGTATTTCTGCAAAATCAACCTTGCAATCACTTAGCCTCTATGACTTGACACCTTATGCCCGTCGAAGGAACAGTCCTTTGAGTGTCATTGACCAGTTTTGCCACCTTGCATTGAGCATAGGAATGTTCCACTCCTTGGAACTAGCACATATATATTTGGACACTTGTTCTTTCCATTGTACAATAGGCATTCTTTTATTCTTTTTCAGGATTTTTAAATATGAAAAAGACAAAAAAATTATATATTCCAAAAAAAGAGTGGGAATAGGACTTTACTTCCATAATTAATGGTAGCAAGAGTCAACTATCACGCTTAAAAAAAGCACTCAATTTAAGTATTTCCTCCATTGAGACTGGCTTTAGTTTGACTTAGGAGAGCCATAACCTTATCATTGAGTCAGTACTCCTCCGGTTGGTTATCTGTTCCAATCATATGATGATTTTGTTTATGTCTCCTGCATCACAAACTTATACAAAGCTATCATATGTTTCCATATAGTCACATTTGATTCGTGCTTTTATTCAAGGGAAGTAAACCTAAGTGAGTTTTTCTACAGTGTCTCTTGACTCATTTTCAGTCCGCCATACCTAGTCTATCAGAGTTATGTTCAATATCACATCAACTATTTGGTCCTTTTCTCATGCTATTTAACAAGGTCTCCATTAAATTCTTACTGGCAGGTATTCTCTTATTGACTTCGACAAATTTCTCTGAGAGTAGTCCTAGAGGCATATCCTGACCCTATTTCCATCATTGATATGTGACCTTGTGCTCAGCATCGATCAATATCATGGGTCTTTACCTGAGTGGTTTCCCTTTTGTTCGACATCATATTACATTATCACACATTGGGATTCGTGCATTACCTTGGTTTACATTTGACCCTATTGCTGGATTCCTCACCTCTGTGTCACCTTTCATTATTGGTTGGTTCAGGCAGTTTCTATCATACACTAGCCACATCTTGTGCACGCCGGAAATATGCTTCGGTATGGTTACTTCATCTTTCTTCGTTTTATTCCTTCCAAATTATTGGCCTGTGGGTTACACTCATGCTAGATTGATGTGGGATGCCTTAATGCCTTCCTTCTAGCAGATATTTTCCCATCAATGCCAACTCATTGCTCTGGGAATAAGGTCTAAAGTCCATTTTCAGTACCTTAGGTTTGCAGTCATCAATGGAAGACTCCTTCATTATCGACAATGAGAATACATTAATGTCTCCTGATTGATAGATTCTCTCAAGTGTTCGACTTCAATTCATTTATTTTCACTTGTTAGATTGTACTAGAGTACCTTGACTCTCATCATCATTATCAGTGAGTTGTCTCGCATTTGTTAATGGTATACATCAATGACCGGTAATCAAACGATTTCTCACATGGTCAACTTCAGCTCATTTATTCTCATAGTGTAGAAATGTACCATGGTGACCGGTGAAGACCTCAGGTTGCATCAGAATTTTTTGGTTCACTTGTTAGTACTTCCAATTTTCTTCCAGTGACACCATCCACCTTATATGTTGCAATTCACCACAGCAGAATTTTATATGTTGGCACCTAGGTTGCATGCATTACCATTATTCCACGTTTTGACTTGGTACTTTGAGGATCAGTTATGTGACATCAGTGATTAGATATCTCCTTCAGCATCATTGATCAGTTCTTTTATATGTGATATTGTGACATGGCCTTGATATGTACCTTTCCAGCTATGATAAAATGATCCACTATGTATTTCTCAGTTTCCTTTGTACTTGTATACATATTGGATCCACTCTACACTTTATATGTGGACATGCTTTACTATCTTTGAGCATTGGTATGCCCACCTCAGACATAAGCTTTCTTTCTGATCTCTTCCATTGGTTTGGAAGGTTGGAATCTGGTGATCTACCCCCAAGTCTTTGCATGATTATTTCTATACACTTCATACATTTTGGCCATCATGTACCCCTTCTAAACTCATATATTAGGGGGCATCTATTATAGCATCATTTATCACCCTTGTATACTTGATGCTCAAAGGCATGGCCTTGGGCAGCGCTTTCCCTTCAAACTTGGTCCTTTTACTAAAAAAAATATTTTAAATTTCATACGCAACTCTGCCCTTCAAAAAGCGCATGCACATGCGAGTCCATCTATACCCAACCCACGTATATAATTTGAAATATTAAAAAAATATAAATTCCCTATTTTATGGGTGGGGTTTATGGGTTACACCGGAAGCCCACCTACAGGATCCTGAGACTTAATTGTATCCCAACTGAAACAATTGTTTTGGTGTGATATAAATACATCTCATGGGAAGGCCTAAGGAGAAAAGAGTGGATATTGATATTATATCCATTTGGTCCCTAATCAAGTCTGATTTAACTCTATGCCTCCTACACTCCCAGTTATGGGAAACCCTTGTTTCCTCACAAAGATTTCCATCTCTTTTATATGGAATCTATGTGTATGCATTTGAAAGAGGATTGTTGAGGCTTGGGCTAGACGGATCCAGAGGAAGGTTTCTCTTGGAGCCATGGTCGAATCAGGTTGTATTCTTCCACATTCTTTGCAGACATCAATAAAGAAGCTTTGTCTTGTTCCTGATGTGATGATATTTATGCTTTAACTCATGTTATGATCTAATTATGTATGATCTCATGTTTTATATTTATATTCTTATATGATCTAATATTCATATCTTGAACATGCTTTGAATTACTACTAGTATATATTCTTTTCTGGAATGAGTTGCGGGTTTTGAAGCATTGGAGGAAGTAGAGGGTTTGGACCCTACGAGAACATCCTCAAACGTAGGACCTACAGGTACTATCTCTTCATCCCACTTTAGTAGTTTAAGCATTAGGATTGCTTGTTTTATTTATTCTTATTGGTGTATGCCCTTCTATCTATTGGGGTTCTCAACCCAGACCCAAGGGTGTTTTATCCCATAACAATTTGGAGGCAATGCTACGGCTAATAAGGGAGAACAAGCTCTATGAAAATCTCATCAAGTGTGAATTTTTTAAGTCATAGATATATTATTTGAAGCATGTTGTCTCTAAAGAAGGGATATTAGTTGATTCATAGATGATATAGACTAGAATGGAATGGACAACACCAATTAATGTGAATGAGATCAGTTCATTCATGGGATTGGCAGGTTACTACAGGAGATTCATTAAGGATTTCTCTAAGATAGACCACCCTATCACATCCTTGCAAAGAAAAGGTAATAAATTTGAGTGGAAAACTTAGTGTGCAGCAAGCTTCAATCAGTTGAAGTAGTTTCCCACCAATGCACAAATGTTGAGGATTGTAGACCCTGACAAGGATTTTGTGGTATGCGCGGATGCCTGCAAGGAAGGGCTTGGTGGAGTCTTGATGTTGGAAATATAGGTAGTGTGTTATGAGTCAATAAAATTAAATGAGCATGATATGAATTATGTAGCTCGTGAATTAGAGTTATTTTCCATCATCAATGCACTAAAGGTGTGGAGGCAATACCTTCTTGGTCAAAAATTCATACTTATGACAGACCATAGTGGGCTCAAGTATTTGTTTGAGCAACCTAAGTTGAATGTTAGGCAAGAAATATGGTTGGACACACTTAATGAGTTTGATTTTGAAATTAGGTACATTAAGGGCAGAGAAAATAAGGTTGTTGATGCTCTTAGAAGGGCCATTCAAGTGAGGCAAGTGGTAGCTTTAAGTTCTTATAAACATACCTGGTCAAGATGTTCGAGGACCCTTTCAATGTTCTCACCACTCTGTAGGAGGACCTGAACATATAACGACTAGAAACAAAGGCACATAAGCTACAACAGAAATATGATGAATTAAAAGGGACCGCGTAGATGGTTTCCCTTACACAGAGGCTCACACAGATGCAGCAGGCGAAAGCGCTCAAGGAGCAGGTGGATGCTGCTCGACATAAGGAAAGAGTTTTGAAGGCATGCTTACAGCTGTGGATTGATGAGGCATATATCATTACAGCCTCTATTGAATCAAACCTCGCGTAGATGCAAGGAACACAGGTACAGGTTTAGGGAGGTAGTTCAGCAACATTGATCTCTGAATAGCACATCTAGGAAGTGCAGCAAAAAGCTGCTCAGTGCGTTTCCAATCTTGCAGCAATCCAGGTAGAGTTGGGAGGTCTTCACAGAAATATATCTGCACTAATAGAATGACTCGAGGGCGAGTCACGATGTTTTGTTGGAAGCCTGTTCGGCACGGGATCCCCCAAGGGAAGTTTTGGGGCTTAGAGCCCAAATTTTGGTCAAAAATTGTAACTCTGATGTAAAGACTCTGCATTTTATGGGCGCAGAGCGCATAGTTTGTAAAAGTGTCATAAGGTTTTATGCCCTAAATTTGTAATGTAATGTCGGGTGTAGAGATCTACCCATGGTCTGCGGACCATGGGATTGTATAAATAGAGCAAGGCTCTAAGTAGTTAAGAGATCATCAGATCATGGAATAATAATGATAAGGATGAAGAGTTGAGTTGTATCTAAAGTGCAAAGTCTAGTTTTGGGTCGTAGAGTAGGAGAAAGCTCTATAGCTGAGCGCATAGAGACCTAGTAGTTTGCAACTGAGTGCATGGACCCCTGTAGCTGAGTGTGCAGGGTGAGTCGAGTTTGTAATAGTTGGAACATTAATAAAGAGAAGTTTCATATCCATTCTGCGTATTTATTTCCTGTTTTATGCATCTGTTACATTGAATATACATTGCACTTTTAATGCTTATATGATGTGCGAATATGTATGAATGTGTTGAATAAGTGAATGCAAGATAGAATATCTATTTACATGAATTTAACTAAGATCTTTAAGAAGATAAGTAAGATACGTGGTGTAATTTGGGGAAATAGCGCAAGATGTTGCCATAGCAATGCGAAAGCATCTCAGCCCCTGGTTAGGCTGCGCGAAAGGCGATTATAACAGATCACGAAGGTATTGAAGGTCAGGACAGTGCACGAAGTGACCTGTGTGAAAATAGGAACAGTTGGACTAAATCGACACCTCAGACATCTCAAGAGTGCAAAAACTTGGTTCCAACATCCCCCCATACTACTTCGGGGTGAGAATTTAGTCCACGCTCCGTGGGCTGATGCCGAGAGGGCCAGTAGTGTAGGGATTTGTTTGGCTAATTAACTCCGAACCTAGGTCAGGCCCCCATCAAGCCAACAAATGGGTGTGGTTCTGTTGGGTGGTTTTGTTGGCCACGAGATCCCCCAAGGGAATTTTTTGGGTTTAGAGCCCAGATTTTGGTCAAAAGTTGTAACCCCGATGTAAAGACTCTGAATTTTGTGGGCGCGGAGCGCGTAGTTTGTAAAAGAGTGATATGGTTGTCAACCCTCAATTTTGTAATGTAATATCGGTTGTAGAGATCTACCCAAGGTCCGCGGACCATGGGATTGTATAAATAGAGCGAGGCTATAAGTAGTTAAATAGATCACCAGATCATGGAAAAATAAGGATAAGTATGAAGAGTTGAGTCATATCTAAAGTGTAGAGTCTAGTTTTGGGTCGTAGAGTAGGAGAAGGCTCTACAGCTGAGTGCGCAGAGGCCTAGTAGTCTATAGCTGAGTGAGCAGACCCCTACAGCTTAGTGCGTAGGGTGAGTCGAGTAAGGAGCTAATTCCTTAGGTGGTTCATGCATACCAAAAGAGAAGGAGCTAATCCCTTGATGAGAGGAGCTATCCCTTTGAAGGAGGGCTTTATCCCTTTGAATTTGGACCTAGTAACTTCCCTCCATTTCACAATAAATTAAGGCATTGGGCTGGTTGCTAGGGAGGTTAGAAGCTGAACATTTTTTAGGGTAAATGCTGGTGGAATTGAGACTTCCTAGTTAAGCTTGAGAGGAGAGATCACATACCTTTTGGCTTCATTGGGAAGAGTGTAAAACTTGTCAAAGTAGAGGAGACTTCTTATTGGACCCTGGGAGGAGCTTGTACAGCATCAAGGCACAGGTTGTAAAGTTCTTCTTTGATTTGAATTAATACAATCAGATTCATTTTTCTCAACAATTGTCTTATGTCATTTGTTTCATGAATTCCTTGATCATCATGATAAGTATGCTTTATGATATTGGCTTTTCAGGTGCTATTTAATTTGTGTGCTTGTTTGTGTTTGCAGATTCACTACAAGGGAGCTCATTTGGATCAAAGGAGCGAGGCTTCCACAAACTTGCATTGGACCCAAGGTAGGCCTAAAACACTTGTTTTCCTTTGTTTATAAATTGCATATTTAGAGAAAGATAGTTTTTGATTGGCTTGCTTGTCACCATATATCATTAGATACTAGGGAGGTCGATCTTGTCCTCAAGAACGACTCATTCCATGTGAAAGAAAGCAAGGTAGAATATCTGTTTACGCGAAGTTAACTAAGATATTTAAGAAGATAAGTAAGATACGCGGTGTAGATCAGGAAAATAGTGCAGTTCACTGCCATAGCAGCGTGAAAGCATCTCAGCCCCTAGTTAGGGTTGCACAAAAGGAGATTATAACAGCTTGCGAGGGTATTGAAGGTTAGAATAGTACGCGAAGTAACCTGCACAAAGATAGGCACAGTCAGACTAAATCGACACCTTAGAGATCTCAAGGGTGCAGAAACTTGGTTCCAGCATCCCCCCATACTGCTTTGGGTGAGACTTCAGTCTGCACTCTGCAAGCTGATGCTGAAAGGGCTAGTAGTATAGGGATTTGTTTGGCTAATTAACTCCAAACCTGGGTCATGCCCCCTCAAGCCAACAAATGGTTTCATTTCCGGGACTGGAATCTGCATATAGATGTCCAATGCCATATCAATGAAATCCAACTAAGAAGGAAATTGAAGGCTGGTTGGACAGAATAATTCACGAGTTCGCAGCGCAGGAGAATAGGAACCCACAACTGTCAAAAGAAGAGTGGTTAGACTGCTACCTGTACACAAAGATCAATGAAATTTTCTTGCATCTTTCCCTACTGAGCTGTACGAGCGGATCTCGAAGCTAGCAGATAGCCAAGGAAGGTGGAAACTCGACAATCCTATTGTGTGGACCCCAGAGCTAATGCGAAGGTTGGAAGCATCAGAGGATAAGATCACACGCTCATTCATCATTGGCTCAATCATATTATAGGAGGATTCATTACTGAGTTCGCGGTTGACACCTCAGTTAGCTATAGCGAGGCAAAGCGACACTTTCTCAAGGGACCGTGAGGTAAGTACGTAAAGTCTTTGAATACTTGGATTAAAATGCTATTGTGAAAAAAGAGGGTTATGCAGTTACCTTGATGTTCAGGGCTACGTGAAGTGGAAAAGCTTACAGGAACGACGGAAGTAAGGGACCCGAAACTAGCCCCTTGATTTCACCTCTGCGAGGGGATGAGGAGGAGCTCGCGAAGGTCTCACCGTGAAGTGAAATCCATCTAATAAGGCAAATAAGTCCGCGAATACCACCCCCACCCACACCGCCACCATTTTCACTGCCATCACCTCCATCTTCACTCATACCACCTCCGCCACCACCGCGATTTAGTATGGCAAGCACAGTGAAGTTTCCTGTGTTTAAGGGTTTGGGAAATGAGGATCCAGACCAATTATGGTTCATGGTAAGGGATGTATGGGAAGCGCAAGGAGTTACAGATGACAATGTAAAGAAATCAATATTGGTTAGCACCCTACAGGACCGCGCACTAACCTAGTATATTAAGCACTCCAATGATAATCCAAATGCAAGAATCCTGGATATCCAAGCAATGCTAAACAAATAATTTAGCAGGCTGAAGTCTGAAGCACAGTCAAGCATTGGATTCAAAGAGATCACGATGCTACCAGGAGAGACTCTTTGGGAGTTGGATCAGAGGCTGAAATGTATGATTCGTGAGGCTAATATGAATCTAACGGATGGACAACATCGCGAATGGTTTGCAGCTTCGCTAATGCCACGTTTAAGAAGTGCGTTATCGCAGAAAAAGATAATGACTCAGGCAGAGGCCTTAGAGATCGCGATTAGGCTAAATGAGACCACAATGTAGGATCCTAACTTGGGAGTTCAGCAGATCCATGCGCAGCTGAAGAATTTATGCCTTGAGATGCAGAGTCTGAAGTAGGACAGGATGGATCAATCAGAAATGTGCAAAGAGGTGTAGTGCGTAAAATGCAAGGGTCAGGGTCATGACAAGGACCACTGCCCAATTTTCACAAATTACCTCATAGGAGGAGGTTCGATGCCCTTAAGACCGAAAGCACAAGAAGGACCTAGTGCGACACCTTCTTTGTGGTGCGTGATTTGTCAAATAGCTGGAAAGCATGCCACGGACAATTGTCACTTGTTACAGAAGTATACGCAAAATTCACAACAGTTTTTCTACAACTTTTGTAGGTCAGTGGGACATGATGAGTGCACTTGTAGAAGCTATGAGTCAATGATGGATAGAACTCCCACCTAGAGAGCTCAAGACGAAACGATGCCCCTTGACCAGAATGCAAGAATGGTGCAAATAGGATTTCAGGGGTGCGGACGAGGCCGAGGCAGAGGAGGACCTGGAAGAGGTCACAAATAGTTGATATGCTACAATTGTAGAGGGCCAGGACATTATTCCCAGGATTACATGAATCCAACATGCCCATTGTGTTTGTATTGCAACTTGTTTGATCACAAGATAGAAGATTGTCTTACACTGATAGCTAGGATATGTGATAAAAGAGCGCTACCACCTCCCCCAACTTAGAACCTATAGATGATCAGGTCTGAGCCGCACGAGGAAGATCCGAATGTAAACATTGTGCTCTGAAGTGGAATCATGACGGGAGATGACAAAGGAAAACAACGAGAAGATAGTACTTGGGTTTGCAAAGCTTCGGTGAAGGAAGTAGAGTTTGATTTGGAGCGCACTCGAGAAACCTTCATGGAAGCTAAGAAGAGCTTCGCTAATGCCTCCACTTCAAGAAGAAAAGATAAACCGGAGTCGAAGATGGACGCATCTATGCTCACAACATTCCTATAATCATGTATGAAGCTGCTACGCGACAGTAAGGCGATGAAAGGGTTACAAGAACTCATTAACAGATGCGCTAGGACCGCGCCAGGAGAATTGCGCATAGTCAGGAAGATCAAAAAACACAAGACAAGAACAGGAAGAGAAATGACACTTACCGCACAGATTGGAGAATATGAGATGGATCAAGTTATCCTAGATTTTGGATCACATACGAATGTTCTACCGAAGCAGACACGGGAGTGAATGGGGAGACGTACACTGCAGTGGTCTGCTATTCAACTGTGAATGGCGAATCAACAGGAAATAATACCCATGGGGCGATTGCAGGGAATAACCATGGAAATTGAAGGAGAGAGCGCACTAACAGACTTTGAAGTGATAGAGATTGTTGATGACAGCAATCCCTATCCCGCGATCTTGCGAATTGATTGAGCCACTGACATGAATGAGGTGATTAATCTGAAGAAGTGTAAAATGATTTTTGAAAAGAAGTCACTACGCATAATTGTACCCCTGGACCCTGCTGAAGGATCGCAGTATACGGAGCCGGTGTGTGACTATGAAAGTGATGATGATTTGGAATGCATCTATAATATAACAATGTGAAACCAAGACTGGGTGAATCCCACAACAAATGGGTGGATTGCGTGGGAGGGCGAAAGCTCTTGTACTTCGAATTCAGATGAGGAGACGGAGCGATGGTAGAATCGGTTACATGAACTATACTAAATTGTAATATTATGACAAGGTCATTGCTTTTTGTATCAACAGAAGCAAGAGACCTGCCTACTTATGATGGTCTAAGTGAGGTAGATAACTTCTTGAATAAATTTAAAATGGAGGTGTCGGAAAAGCAATGCTTCCATGCCTTGGACTGGGTACTATGCACTACGCCCGCGGCGTGGTGGGGTACACACAAAGGTAGCTTTGACGACTGGAAAGAGTGTAGGGGAGTGATGCACTTATAATTTGGGAAGCCTAGGGTGTGATTGACAGACAAATAAAATGGATGGGATGATCCGTGTGTGAGTCTAGCCAGGTGGGTGCATGCATGTGGAAAACATCCTACGCGGATTCACTTGAACTCCGCATTGAAAGGTATGGTCAATAAGCATGTGTTGCGGGGGGGGGAATGAACAAATGGCTCTTAATGTTGGGAAGACAGTATGTAGGAAGAACAATCATGTAGAAGTTCCTCTGCATGGAAGCATTCCACAAGGTATGCAATGCACTGACCAAAGTATGTAACGTGTAGCGAACTGATTGGGACCTGTTCGTACCCACAGTATTATGGACCTATAGGATGAGATGCAAGAAGATGATGGGACAGACACCTTTTAGACTTGTCTATGGAGTGGAAGCTATAGTGCCTATGGAATACATCGTGCCTAGTTTGTGCATAGCAGCACTCACAGGTATGACGGATCGCAGAGCCCTGGAGGAGAGGCTTGTGCAGTTGGAGGAGCTCAAGGAAGAACGATTTTTAGCTAGATTTCACCAACAAGTCCAAAAGTAGTGCAAAAAGGCTTGGCACGATCGACATATTAAGTTGCACACCTTCAAGATGAATGATTTGGTGTTGTTGTACAATAGTAAGTTTGATAAATTCCTAGGGAAGGTCATAATGCATTGGATGGGACCGTGTGTTATTAAGGAGATCACAGATGGTGGCGCGGTGCAGTTGGTAAAGTTAAATGGAGAACTCTTCCCAGGAAAAGTCAATGGAAGTCATTTGAAGGCATACACAAGTGGCCCGACCATCTGACTAGCCGACAGATGCATAGTCTTAGCACTCCAGGTAGCTGAAAGGAGGTGCAGGACTATAAACTACTTTTCCCAGGAGATGCGTGATGTCAGGTCTACGCGCAATAGCGAAGTGTCACAGGATCCACGATAGCGCGAGGGTAGCTACGCTACTGCGTGGGTTAGCTAGAATGTGACCATTACAGTCACCATTCATAATATGATGCTTGGTTTGAGACCAAGTGGAGTGAGCAGTGGGCATTTAAGGCAAACTTTATGGGCTAGATTTTTGAAAATCTACAACCAAGTGAGCATTAATGGACCGAATGTGGGGGGAACGGTCGAATTAAAATTCAAAAGGCATTATAAATTGCAAAGGGTTTTCCAGAGAACAACACTTGGAAATTTGAGAACTTAGTTGTTGTATGCCCAAATTGTCATGAACCTAGACTCGTTCAATCTGTTGAAGGTGAATTCGTTGTTTGAGAACTTACCCGAACCACTGAGAGAATTGTGGAATAGCACTATGGCGGCGCCTGAGGAAGCCATGGATACTAGAGTAATGACCACTAAGGAGGCCGCACAGGCCATGACAGTAGGAGAAGCCCCAGAAAGTTTTGTGATAGTCGCAGAAATCCATAAATCGTTGTGCATGTCGAGATCCAAGAAATACAAGCAAGCTATGGTACCAATGCGCGTATCCCTGCGAAATCAATTAAGCGCTAAGCTTACCATGAAAGAAAAGGGGAAGGCGATCAATCTGGAGGCTGATGAGGAGGAAGACTTTGAAGAAATCCTGGTAGAAGAGGAGGAGGATGTAGAGATGGAGGTAGAAACTTAGGGTCTGAACCCTCTAACCAGGCTACCTGCATATGTTCCTCTATGGAAGGGAAAAGCAAGGGTGTCCAAAGATCTCAACGAGAGAAAAAGCTCTATGTAGACTCTATTTCTCCCTGAAAACATCATTTTTCGATGCAGCACACTTGGGGTGAGTGCCTGCGCTAAAATTTGAAGACTGGGATCTCGCGGACAACGAGAAGTTCCCACATTTGGAAACCGTGTAGCTCATGCACCAGAAGAAACACGCGCCGATGGGAGTTATAGAGTTGGAGCTGTGTAAGTGGCTGAGAGGTGTAGAAAAGGCAGGACTGTTAAACATGATGTGGGTGTCGCATTACCATCACACCCCAGTGACTATTTATGTCATTAGGCAACTGCTCTACCTGGTGCATGATGGGTGCTTGTGGTTGGAGGAGCCCATACCCAGCACGGACCACTTAATTCACAGAATTACCCATCTCCCTTGCAAAGGGGAGGATCCAACAAATATCTCAAAGGGCAAGAGTGATGACTTGGCCATTGCGGAGGCCATGAAGAAGAAGTTCAAGTTGGAGAAGAAGAAGAGAGGATATATGCTTTCCAACATCAACAACGTTGCGGTCAAAGTCGCTACGCATATATTGGCCAGAATGGTTATGTGAAAGTGTCGCACAGATGAGGTGCCTGCGCCGGTGGTTGCACTTGTCGCGCAATGCGTAGAAGGGGTCTAGTTTAACTAGGTGGACTACTTGTGCAGAGAGTTCATCGAGAACTGCCGCGAGGCACAGGAATAGGGGAAGACTTTTCATTATGTGTGGCTGCTATTGTCCATCATGCTGGTTACATGGGAATTTCCCAAGGACAGCCAGTTCCCGATGAGTGCGTAGGACCTTCCGGAGGCAGCGAAGTATGCTTCACTGTGGGCAACTAGAGATGCGCAGAGAATCAGGGACAGTAATATATTCTGGGTGTTCATGGAGATGAACGTCAGAATGGGGATTAATCACAAGCCGTGGTTATCCCCCATGGCCTACAATAGTCTGCATAGCTTCACGGAGTTTAAGGAAAATTTCCATCATGTTTACATCAGGGTGCGAAAGGACCCTGCGAAGACGTGGCATGGGCTACCCTACCTGGCAACATACAATGTCATATTCATTGTCCTTGAGTCGGGGCCGCCGGAGTGATGCGCTCCAGCCAGCTCCGCGGTGGAAGCAGAGAAGTCTTCCACGCAGAAGAAAAAGGACGAGGTGAAACTGTGTATGGCGTAGTTGGTAGAAGAACACAAGAATGAAGTCGTAGTAGCTAAGGTGCATGAGGCGTACAATGCTGCGAAGGCGACGGAAGAACAACAGAAGGCAACAAAAGAGGAGTGTAGAGGCCAGAAGTTGCCTTCATTTGAACAAGAAAAGATATAGAGCAAGGTGGCATAGACCCATAGACAGCATCCACATAGCTTAAACGATAGTGCCTAAGAGAGAAGGTAGGGCTTCGGAATAAATCGAAGGCTTTGAAGACACCTTTTGACCCGATCACCCTCACTGAGGGGAATCTATATGACATTGGGGAGACAATGAGGAACATCACCGCAAAGACCCTACAACAATTCGTGGAGGAACACCAGATGGTGTTGGGGGCTCTTCAAGCATAGATACAGGAGTTGGAGGTGCGCACTCCACAGGTTAGCACTCTGTCAACCAACCTCACAGTAGGCTCGTCCGCAGCTGAGGAAATGCTACGCACCCAAATGACCAACACTATAGTGCTGCCAGAGGGAGTACTCATGATATAAAATGAGACTGACAGGCCTATGGTCAGTGGGATGAAGCGGATTGGGATAAATATTGTTGAGCTCACTCGTGAGATGCTCTACATTTTCCAAGATGGAGTTATTGCAGAACTACAAGCTAGGGAGGGTCACACGCTCCAGTACATGAGTGAGCAGTGCATCAACATTGAACAGTTGAGCCTGTAGTGTGACGAGGTAGTGGCACAGAACTGACATCTACTACAGGTGGTCGAGGAAGCCTGCCAAATGTCTCGGAGCTGGCCATCCAAGCAGAAGAACCAATGGAGGAGCACGTCTGGAAGCTAGCAGCAGGGGTGCGCGAGGCAAAGGAAGGGATGGCTAGGGTTCAGCTCAAATTGAACCTCTAGACAGTTGAACTGCAATTGAAGGTGCAACCTTCAACTCTACCAGAGGATAAGGAACAGTGCACCAGCGCGATTACAACAACAATTGTGAAGGTCAACAGTGTAGTGAAATACTGCACAAAATTGTTCGAGGAGTCCTTCGAGGTTCTCACCACTCTGCAGGAGGACCTGAAGATACAACACCTAGAAACAGAGGCAAGAGAACTACAGTAGAAATATGATGAATTAAAAGGGATAGCGCAGATGGTTTCCCTTACAAAGAGGCTCACACAAATGCAGAAGGCAAAAGCGCTTAAGGAGCAGGTGGATGTTGCGCAACATAAGGAAGTATTTTTGAAGGCATGCTTACAGTCATGGATTGATGAGGCATATGTCATTGCAACCTCTATTGAAGAAAATCTAGCACAAATGTAAGGAGTGCAAGAACAAGTTCAAGGAAGCAGTTCAGCTACCGCAGTCTCTGAACAACGCATCCAAGAAGTGCAGCACACAGCTGCTCAGTGTGTTGCCGATCTTGCAGCGATCCAGGCAGAGTTGGGAGGTCTTCGTGCAAAGATCTCTGCACTGACAAAGTCCCTCGAGGGTGAGTCATGATGTTGTGTTGGGGGCCTATTGGACGCAATATCCTCCAAAGGAAGTTTTGGGGCTTAGAGCCCATATTTTGGTCAAAAATTGTAACCCCGTTGTAAAGACTCTGCATTTTGTGGGCACGGAGTGCGTAGTTTGTAAAAGAGTCATAGGGTTGTCCTCGCTCAATTTTCTAATGTAATATTGGCTGTAGAGATCTACCCATGGTCTGCAGACCATGGGATTATATAAATAGAGAGATGCTCTAAGTAGTTAAATAGATCATCAAATCATGGAATAATAAGGATAAGGATGAAGAGTTAAGTCACATCTGAAGTGTAGAGTCTAGTTTTGGGTCGTAGAGTAGGATAAGGATCTGCAACTAAGTGCGCAGGGTGAGACGAGTCTGTAACAGTTGGAGCATTAATAAAGAGAAGTTTCATATCCATTCTGTTATCTCAAAATCAAGCCCTGGAAGGCTGCAGACCAGGAAGACTTCAAGTAACTGTTTCAAACCAATCTTTTAGCTAAGGCTTAGCCTCCTTAGCCTGAGAGGGCTCTCTCAAAGGATTAAAGGTTTTTTGATTATGATCAAGATGGCTAACTCTTTGTGAAAAAAATAGGAATGAATATGGTGGAAACAAAATTAACAAGTATCCATTGGGCTTATGGAGTCATATTTGATTTAGTATTAATAGTAGGATTGGCTTTGCAAAAAATTCAAGGCATTCAGATTTCAATATAGGTAGAGCACACCAAACACAAAAAGACAGTCTACGAGTATATGAAGGAAATTAGAACACTGCAAGTGATTTCTAAGTAATCAAATACTCATAACACTGTAGATAACATGAAAAGAAAACAAAAGAAACTCATACATTGAACTCTCTATGATTCTTTAGAAGCATAAGCCAGTACTCTATTACCAAAAAAACAGAGTCTTTACATAAGCAAAATATCAGAGCTTTTTTACATAAATTTCCAACCCTTATTACATTTCTCTTTCTCTTATATATAGATCTCTTCTACCTGACTGAGATTCCTCCTCAAGCATGAGGGGAACTCGAAATCTACTTCTAATGACACCTATTCAACTTTTAACTGCCTATTAAATATAACAAATTGCTACTAGACTTTCTAGAGATCTAAATCAAATAGGAGTCTAACTCCATATTATGCTAATAATAGCCTTAATTACAATCATTCTCGTTCTTTGACATGTGGTCCTTTTTTAGTTTGGCTGTGGTGGGTGTTCAAAGCTCCATACTGGTCTTCAATGTCACATCTTCTCCATTACCCCTGAAAAATAGAAAACTGCCCCTGTTTATCGACCTTTGGTTTTCCTCAAAGATGTTCGAATCCAATGAACTATGCCCTTCATCTTTGATTATACAAAACATATCAGAATGCCACGTCCTTGATGTGTTGTCAACCTTTTCCTTGTGTGAAGACAAAAGCTCCTCCAAGCTGTCTGACATATCTTGGACTGTAGTAAATGAGATCACTTTATAACAAAAAAGTTTAGAGTTGGATTCGAATATATGTTTCTTCCACCTGTCTTGACCTTGTTGAAAGTTGATAGCTTTAGATGATCCCTTGAAGATACTCCTTTTTCAAAAAAATTCCCTTTGTATTTCAAAATTGGTTGACTGAGTTTAGATTATGTAGCTTCAGCAGTTTCGTAGCGCGCTACGAAACTGCTGTGTAATTCCAAAAACACAGTTTCAACCCAAAATTTTGCTATTTTGAGCTTCTTGCTATTTAAACATTCTTCAACTGCTCCAAGGCCTTTCAAAACTGAATGGAAATGTATGATTCTTCAAGAAAGATTATACCAAGCAAAACCATCAAAATTTGAAACATAGCCTTACTTGAAATGGGATTTCTTTAAGGAGATTCTTTCTGTTGGCCTAACTGTATCTTTAAGTCTTCAATTTGTTTCTTCATGCCTCTAATCCCAGCTCTCAAGTTTGAATTAAATTTTCTGATGAATTGCATTTCCTTTATGGTAGGGACATTCCAGCTATGGAATTGAACATTAAAATCAACCACCTCGGGTATTTGAAATGTTTTTTCCTCCCACCGAGCTTGCATTTGGTTGAAATAAGCCTCCTTGATTGCAAATTTCCTGGCAGCTTTCTTCAGTCTAGCAATTTCAAAGTTTGCCAATTCCAACCTCCTTTTCAACTCTTCCACACTATCTTCTTCTTGAATGGTAACTGCTTTTCCTTTATCCTTTCTTTCATGAAGTTGTGTTACCTCCCCTGTTTCATCTGCTCTTGGCAGTACCTCCTGTACTTGTTTAAAATTCCTTGTTATGGGTCTCCTTGGTTTAAATACAAATTGATCAACCTGATCATCAAACTTGAGTTTCTTCGAGGCTTTGACTCTCTTAGCCTTGTCTTTTCCTGACTCTATCAAATCTGCTTGAACTAGGGGAGATTCTTCAATATCAATGGCTTGCAGTAAGTCATTTAAGTCTCCCTTTGAAACAGGGCTTTCTTCAATAATCACTGACTTACCCTTTTCTTTAGCTACCTGGCTCCTAGTCCTTCTTCTTTGAACTCTTTCACCTGTGCTTGATTCATGTGCACTTTCTTTGACCTGAGTTTTCTCTTTAAGGGACTGCTGGGGTGTATCCTGGATAGTCAGTGGCCTGGTGGATTCTCTTACTTGCTTCCTTGCCTTTAACTTTGAAAACCTCCTGGATCTTGTTTCTGCCTGATGACCAGTTGTTGTTGGAAGATCTTTTGCAGCTTGAGGACTGAGACCGGTCTCGTTTTTGAAACCAGACATGAATATGAATGTGGGCCAGTCTCTACCTACTCTCTGGAGTTCATGCAGAACAATCAACTTAATCAAATCGTGGTGAAACAATGAGGTCTCACAGGCTTCTTTCCTTAGCTGCACCTTATCACACATTTTACTTAAGCTACGGAATAAGTAAAAAGGTAGACCAATGGATATCTTTCTCGTGAAATGTAGAAAAAGCTTGAAATGATATGAATACACCTTGTTATATTTGCCTTCACAGGTAAGGTACCTCTGTATATAGGTAAGCAGATTGGCATATGAGCCTTTGACATAATTTCTAGGCACAGACTTGTTTAAATCTAAGTCAATGTGTTCTAGCTTCAAAAACTCTTTGCAGGGAGTCATATCAAATTTGAAATTCTTAAACCAAGTTTCTTGTCCCCTTTTAATCTCAGTAACTGTGGATATTACCTCTGGTGAGACTTGCAATTTGAGCATCCAAACCTTCGAATTCAGCCCTGTGAAATTCAAAGCAAATTCCTTGGTGGTTTGTGCATGACCTCTCTGTAGTTTCTCACAAAAATTCCAACATCCAACCTGCTTGAATGCCTGCTCAACTTCTTTGTGTTTCAAGAGAATGTCTACACCTTCAGGTTCGTTTCTCAAACATCTGCCTGATCTGTGGTCTTTTCTTTCTGTTGATCCCTCCATGAAGATTCAGTGTAATGGAGGTTGGAAATGCTAGCGCTGCTCAAACTCCAATCTCTGCCTCGCTTGAATGGCTACCTCGCTTGATAACTGCCTCGCTTGATAGTTATGCTTTCAAATTGAAATCTTGCAGACTTGTTCCTCATGCAACAAATACAATCATCATTAAGACTGTGAATACCTGGCTTTTCTTGGAACTTGCAATCCGTGTGTACCAACGTACCTAGTGGTTGTAATAATGGAGATAAGTGGTTGGACATGATATGTGGAGTGCATAAGCTGACAATGAATGATGCAACCATAACTGAACTTGACAGATTTGACAGTTAGGAAAGATTCGCTACGGATTGCACGAATCTCTGATTTCATAGCGCAGTCAGTGTAAATTTTGAATTATGTGCTACGAAATCACCTAAAACATGTCGCGCTGCGAAATCACCTAAAACATGTTGCACTGCGAAACTGCTAAAAAGAATTTATGCGCTGCGAAAACACTTCAAAATGATTACATGCGCTACGAAATCACCTAAAGGGCTTTGTGGCATATAGTAACTTTTGAGCAAAACTGACACATGGCTATGAGACCGGTGATGAATGAGAATGACCAGTGATGAATGAGAATGCATAGTTGACTCAAGACTCCTAAAACTTAGACTCTAAGGGAAACAAAAATCAAACTTAGACTAGCACCGACCTTTACCATCAAACTAATGTGAGAAATTTTGGCATTAGAATTCCTAAGTGATAACACATTCTGCATATTTATTTCCTGTTTATGCATCTGTTACATTGAATATACATTGCATTTTTAATGCTTATATGATGTACGAATATGTATGAATGTGTTGATTAAGTGAAAGCAAGGTAGAATATCTGTTTATGCGAAGTTAACTGAGATCTTTAAGAATATAAGTAAGATACGTGGTGTAGATCGGGAAAATAGTGTAGTTCACTGCCATAGCAACGTGAAAGCTTCTTAGCCCTTGGTTAGGGTTGAGCGAAAGGAAATTATAACAAATTACGAGGGTATTGAAGGTTAGAATAGTACGTGAAGTAACCTGCGTGAAGATAGGCACAGTCAAACTAAATCAACACCTCAGACATATCAAGGGTGTGGAAACTTGGTTCCATTTTCCCCCCATACTGCTTCGAGTGAGACTTCAGTCCCTACTCCATGGGTTGATACTGAAAGGGCCAGTAGTGTAGGTATTTGTTTGGCTAATTAACTCTAAACCTGGGTTAGGCCCTCTCAAGCCAACAAAAGAACCGGTAATGTGTTATGAGTCAAAAAAATTAAATGAGCATGAGATGACTTATGTAGCTTGTGACTTAGAGTTATTTTCCATCATAAATACACCAAAGCTGTGGAGGCATTACCTTTTTGGCTGAAAATTCATACTTATGATAGACCATAGTGGGCTCAAGTATTTGTTTGAGCAACCTAAGTTGAATGCTAGGATTTTGAAATTAGGTACATTAAGTGCAAAGAAAATAAGGTTTTTGATGCTCTTAGAAGGGTCGTTCAAGTGAGTCAAGTGGTAGCTTTAATTTCTTATAAACATACCTGGTAGAAAAGGTAAAAATTTATAGACAACATGATGCAAAATACCAACAATTGAGAGAAACGATGCCACAAAGCGATGAGGGTGAGGAACATCACCTCACTGATGATGTAACACCTCCTCCCACTTTCACCGGACTGTCGGGGTAAACATGAGATGCAGGCTACTATGACATGACCCAACCTCCTAGATTCATTAAGGAAGCAGAGTTGACAAACCAAAACTTTAGTGGCCTTCCTTAGGAGCTACAGTTGCCCCAAGAGCTAAACCACCCCTCCAGGTACCCAACCCTAAGTTAGATTTATTTTTCATTGACCTGGACTCACAGCTGGAGACATCAAATTGCATCCATGCAATAGTAGGCCTCCATTCGCATGCATAAGCCTTCAAGGTAGCAACTACAGTCCCAATTTCTCAGTTCTGAGCATGTTTTTGGGATAGGATCCCCAGGGTAAATTTTGGGTTAGTTTAACCAATTTTTGTAAAAGATTTTGTAAAGGATGTAAAGTCTTCGCGAAATGTGGAAGTTGAGCGTGCAAGTAGGAGTCAAAGGGGCTTTAGCCCCTTGTTTGGGTAAGTGATAGGTCAGTTTTTGAGACTCACCCATGGTCCGCTATTGTACGGGAAAATGCTATATATAGTTGAGTCCTAGTGAGTCTAAGAGGTAAGCAAGTCGAGATAGAAATTGTTTTGGTAAGTGATAAGGCAGGAAATCTCTGTTCCTGTACTTAATTGAAAGGGGAAGGTTGTTGTAGCTGAGTGCACAGGAGACCTTGGTAAATTGCACCTGAGTGCACGGACCCCTGCACCTGAGTGCACAATGTGGAAGAAATATGAAAATTGAATGCTGAAATTAATAAAGACTTATTTTGGTACAATTATCTCACTTTTGAGTATTATTCTTATTTCTGTTCATGTTATTCTTATAGCTTAATGATATATTTTCTATGGAATAATGTGTAATCGCTGCACGAACTTACAGAACCTTTTAATATTTATGCATGAACTAAGTAACTATCTATTTTTGCAAAAATAAATATTGAAACTGTTATGACTTCTGATAAATTGGATAGATTTGCATGAAGGCGGATCTAAGGTTACTATTTAGTGAATGAAATGGGATAGGTCGCTTCATTTAGGTCTATTACTTTTGATCACAGACCTCAGTGAAGGTGTAGAATCCATTTCCTTAGAGTTTCAGTAGCAAGCCATAGAAGAATACAGATCTGTGCGAAGGCAGATTTGAGCGACAAAGGCTTAATATCACTTATAACATAGTCTCTAGATGAAAAAACCTAGTTCTATCATCCCTCAATATTGCTTCGAGTGATACTGCAACCTGTGTTATGCAGGTTGTTTCCGAAAGGGCCAGCAGTTAGGGTTTTGTTGGTTGGTGCGAACAACTCTGAACCTGGGTTAGGCCCCCTTAAGCCAATAAATGGTTTCATTTTAGGGACTGAGATCTATCTAAGAGGTGTGATAAATTGTTTCCTACAAAGAAAGAGATTGAAAAGATGGAGTGCGCCCCTTGGCAACCTGTAATAGTACTCAGCTGGGAAGGGAACACATGAGCGAAGATGCATCACAAGATGGAAAGTAGGTCAGCTGAAAATCCAAAGTGATGGTTAAACCAACAGCACATTTGCAACAAGATTCATATAAGTTCATACAAAATAGTTCATACACAACTACGTAAGTTAAACAACACACATTGTTACAACAACCAGAACAGTCCAACCACAATAACAACATATGCATGAAAATGTGTTGGCTCTTATTATATAAAGAAGTGTAAATTCCAATCATACAATACATCCATGTAAACCTGCTAGCCCCAATAGTGGAACGTCACAACCACATCTACCTACTCCTCCAAAGAGATGTACAAGCTCCGTGCAGTGGAGAAGCCAAGGCACGTTACAATATTGTCCAAGCTCTCTCCGAGATAGTCTTATCGAAAGCTTGGTTGACCAAAAGCCTATACAATGACTTATGAGGGACTATTTATAACAAAGGGTGGGGTCACCCTTGACATCCCCCTTTGTGACAGTTCATCTACCCTCATGACACTTCATTTACTCTATGACTATTACATCCAACTATTGACACTTGACTTAGACTTGACATTACATTACATTACAATGCACATGTACTCATGTGAGACAACATGGCTTAAGAAAGCCATGCAAGACATCATTGACACTTGGTCCATTATGATGAGACCAACTCTTTGACATGCTTGTGATGGTGAAGGTAGTGAGTTGATGCCAAGCTTGGTCGTCCGTGATCGTGTGCATGCACACCATGGTGACATCTTACTGAGGTAAACTCTTGCCTCCATTGCAACTGGTGCATTGGTTCGGCTCCTTCATCCAACTCATCTGCTAACAACCAGCGACGCACTAATTCATAGTGTTCGTGCTGATCTCCAAGTGTGTGTTGGTGGTCATGCGCATCAACTTGCTGAAGTACATGTTCAGCTCCAGTTGGACTTGCTTCTTGTCTTCGCCTTGGTCAATGTGCTGAATGGGTTGGATCGCATGTGTGTGCACAATGACATGCATGTTACGGAATCCCTTACATTTGATCCACAACACTTCTCACCATGTCTACTCCGTGCCAGCTGCTAGGATGTTGTGCCCACTGTTGTTCCTGTTCCTGCTGAAAATCATTCATCTGTATGTGCAGCTTCATGCTCTTCCTTGAGTTGTTGCTTTAGCACATGTAGCTCCTTATTTGTTCCATTCTCTGTCTTCGTGTGATCTTCATGTTGCTTTGTCACCTCATAGCCTAAGTCACCAAATTTTCTTTCATCATCAGTGGATCTACTTGAGCTTGAAACTTTGTTCCACCTCTATGTTGTCAACAACCTTCCTCTTGCATTCACTACATTCGTTGTATTCGCTGTGTTCGCTGTATTCGCTGCATTCACTACTTTCGTTGCATTCATTGTGTTCATTTTGTTGACTTTAGTTGTTGTTCATGATGTTACTCAGTGTGATATCTTGATGTTCTTGTCTACGAACAATTTGATATCTTTGTGAGTAGGCAAGCTCATAGACATTTGATCGATTGCATCTCCAGGTGTGCTATGAATGATGTCTTCGACTCTGCTCTCTTGGAAACCATTGTACCTACATTGTTGAGAAGCAGATGAACACCTTCAATACCTGGAGACATGGCAACACTCATGGTGAGCAATCTGTCAGTCGAAAACCAAAATGAACTTAAGAACTAACTTTCAACATACCTTTGTGAGTAATCATGAAGGTTGTGCAATTTCAATCGGGAGGTCAGGAAACTGACTGTGAAGACTACAAAAGGCATAGTCTGGGTTGCAAGGAGACTGGCTGACTTTTGGAACTACGCAAGGCATAGTCTAGTCTGGATGTTGGCTGCTGGAATTGTACAATGCGTAATCTCAGTTGGCAATGGTTGCAGGCTCAGTGACTACATTGCGCAATTTTTTGGGCTAGCAGTCATTGTCCCTCAGAAATGCACAAAACATTTCTGGAGGAGAGTGCCTGGATAGAAATGTGAATTTCTAGAGAGGAAGACAGAGCTGCTCTTCCCCATATTATGCAATGTTGTCTCAGTGAAGGCAGAGTCTAGACCAAGGTTGGTCTAACTCGTCGACAGGCAACTAAACGTGAATGTGAATGTGAATCCAAGTTGATACTAAGTGTAAGCATAAGTGAATGATCATGCATATAAACGGTGAATGACAGATTTGGAAAATGGAACAACATGCATGTGGATGAGGCGAGTTGTTGAATTGGAAATCGTTCGCGAAAAACAATTTCATGCATGCGACAGCAATGAGATGTCAACGAAAACTAAAACAGTGCTAGGACAAGCTAGTATACATGTAAACAACAAAAAGTGCTCAAAGAAATCAAGCAAACAATACTCATACAAGAGAAAACACAAAAAGCGACAGAAATGCAACACAAGTCATGGAAAGTGGGCTTACCCCAAAAATGTTGAGCTGAGTGTGCTGACAGCTCCTAGATGTGATGTGGGATGTTAGAGATGCAAGGTTGATGTGAGTAATGATCTCTGCAGTGTCCGGTTGATGAGTTTTGATAACATCAAGGTTGTGATGCGCATCCCACAAATCTAGGGAAAGTGACACTTGCTAGGAGGTTTTGTGAAATGACCCTTGCATGTAACCTCCAACCGCTAAAAAAGGATTCTTGAAACAAGGGATTCCTTTGCATGCTGCCTTGGGAGAAGTAGCCCACGCATGCAAGTCAGTTTTTCTCCATCCCAAAGGGAACTGGTCAACTCAGCTACACATGCAAGACGTTGTTTGACTGCTTGGTGAAAATGCGCATTTCTAGCTGGGAGCTAGGCTGCCTTCCTAGGAGATTTGTGCAATTTCTGGGTAGTGTAGCTTACTGCTACCTAGATTTGCACAAATTATGGGCTGAGTAGGCTTGCTGGGGAAAATTGCGCAATTTTCTCTGTGAGGGTTGCCTGGAAAAATTGCGCAATTCTGGAGCCCAACAGGCTAACAAACATGATTGTGCAATTTCTGGAAGGAAGGTTGGTTTCCCTCCAGAATTGCACAATTTCTTGGGGGAGATGCTCAGCCTACAGCTGGACCAAGTCTAGGTGAACAGCCTATGAGGGGAATGCATCGAGCTGTGATTGACAGACTGCCTTTGTGGAAGAAAAACACTGAAGCTTGTGATCTTGACAAAGCAAGGAAAGCTGCTATGAAAAGTGGGTAGGGAGGCTCCCAAACGAAGCTAAGGTAAAATTTTGGATGGTGGTTGCATCTGCTACAACACTTGGCGACACACTGGTAGAAATCCAACCCTCTGAATGGACCTTGTTCATGAAAAGCAAGTCTAACACCTCTGGAAGTATTGTTTAGTTCTCAGCTCATCTTGGTTTCTCACTATCTTGATTGTAAGATGTAGCATCTACCAAGCTCTTGGTCGATTGACACACATTCCAAGCCAAGGAAACACAGTTGTTTTTATTGGGGTTGTGGGGTATATTGGTTCATAAGCAGTATAGTCGTCAAAGTCTTAGTTTCATCTCTAGTGTTGCTCTGCTGCCAGCAGACCTAGACAGTACCCTGGAAGAGTCACATAGGAACATAAGCATGGCTCCGCTACCAAGAAGCCTAGTCAGTACCCCGGCAGAGTTACTTACATCACCTCCTTGTGCAGGAAGCATTTTTCTTCTTTTTCCTTATTCATTTTTCACTTTGAATTTTTTGAATTTTTCATTTTTTCATTTTTCATTTTTTCAATTGTGCATAACACTTATTCATTTCAGAGGAGGAAGAGGGATCCCAACTTATTGAGAGCATAAGAGGTTGTTCTAGCAGAGAAGTAGTTTATTGTATCTCTGACGTGCATGTTAAGGTTTTCTCCCTCACCTTACTTTACTTGACTGAGTTGACAAGGGTTAACCCAAAAACAACCGACTAGAGACGGTGACACTAGTTAGCATGCAAGTGTTGTGTTTTCACCAAGGTTCACTTTGAATAGTACGTATTTTCCTTCAACATATCATGGAATAAAAGTAACAATCTCTTCATGCAGAGGTAAGATGACAAATAATGAAGTAGTGATAGTTGTACAAGCCCTCTTGTACTTCACCCAACTCTTTTCAAGAGTCATACATGGTTTCATGCAAAACTAACCTACGAATGAAACAAGCGAACTATACGAAACAAGTGAACTAACAAACAAGAAAGCAAAGCAAGAGTAGAAGAAAAAGTGAAAGCAAATTAAGTAAGCAAACAAACAAGAAGACAAACAAGCAAACAAAGCGAATAATCAAACAAGCATGCAAGTATAGGTTTTAACCCCATACAAAAATTTCATGCATACGAATTCTAAAACATAGAAAATAAACATTAGCAAGAGAATAACACATAAAACAAATATACATAGAGATTTTTCCCTTGATCCCAAAACCAAGACTATCAGATTGATTTTTCATTATGTTCCTTTCAATGTTATAATACATATATATACATGTCGAAGCATCCAATACCATGGACCGAAAACCATCGTACCCAAAACCATGTGTGAAAACCATAGGTAGGTTCGCCCACCTAATATAGGGTAAAAAAAAAAAATTACCCGAGGCATTGTCCCAAGCCCCGTAGAGGGGGGCTAACCTCCCCCCTCAAACCCCCAATGACCCCCCCATTGCGCAGTCGGCGCAACAAAGGGGGGGCTCTGCCCCCCCTCTAACCCCCAAGTTAACTAGGGAAGCTAGTCATGGAAAGAATATAACACAACCCAACATTCTCCCACTTGTTGTTTTATTTCCACAGGGGGCCATAGGAGAGCTTAGTCATTTATCCAACCCTATAATTCCCATTGTTTCTCTACACCAAGAGAAATTCTCAGAGCTCACATATTTTTTTAATGCATCTACAGTATTCTTCAAAGTGTCCACCTTTACCAGCAACACCTTTTTGTCTTCTATCATATCCCTCACAAAGTCATACTGAACATCAATGTGCTTTGTCTTTGAATGGTAAGCAGGGTTCTTTGCCAAGAAAATTGCACTTTGGCTGTCACATTCTATCCTTATAGCTCCCTGTACTAACCCCATACTTGAACACAATCTCTGCACCCAAACTGCTTCCTTGCTTTCATGAGTGTTTTCTATGTATTTTGCCTCTATAGTTGATGGTGCCACTATAGATTATTTCTTATTCATCCAACTAATTGCACCTCAAAATAGGTTAAACACATACCCACTTGTAGATATTCTTTGATCCATATCTCCAGCCCAGTCTGCATCAACAAAACCATGGATATCTAAAACTCTGTCCAATCATGGCCTTCCTTGGTAGCACAAACCATAATCACTAGTGCCATGCAAATACCTGAAAACTCGCTTCACTGTTATCCATTGATCCTTCCCTGGTTTTGAAATAAACCTGCTCAATAATCCATTGCATGTGCAATGTCTAGTCTAGTACAGACCATCGCATATGTCAGGCTACCGACTGCACTTACATATGGAACACGGGACATGTCCTATTCTTCTTCTTGTGTCTTGGGATAGTGTTTAGCAGATAACTTTACACCTACAGGAATAGGAACTTTCACCGGTTTACTATCCTGCATATTAAACCTCTACAGTATTGTCTCGACATACTTCCTCTGGTTTAACGAGAGCTTCCTCTTTGCCCGATCTCTTTTAATTTCCATACCCAAAATATAGTTTGCAGTGCCAATATCTTTCATGTCGAATTTGGTGGAAAATTGGCTCTTCAAATCCTAGATAGTTTCTTTGTCATTTCCAACCAGAAACATATCATCCACATACAAGACCACATAAATAACATAGTCACCAATTAATTTAAAATACACACAATGATCTTCTTTGCTTCTGGTGAAGCCAAGTCCTCGTATAAATGTATCAAATTTCTAATACCACATCCTTGGTGACTATTTTAACCCATACAAAGGCTTTGTTAAATTGCATACCAGTTATTTCTTACCCTTCACCGCAAATCCTTCAGGTTGCTTCATGTACATCTCCTCTTCCAGATCCCCATGAAGAAATGTTGTCTTCACATCCATCTGTTCTACCTCAAAATGAAAAGTAGAAGAAACAGATAAAAGTAATCTAAAAGAAGCTACCTTGGCAATAGGAGAAAAAATATCACCAAAATCAATTCCTGGCACTTGGGAATAACCTTTTGCTACCAACCGAGCTTTGTATTTCTCCACCTTTCCTTCTGCATTTGTCTTCTACTTGAACACCCATTTTCTGTAAATGGGTTTCCTTTCAGTTGGCAACTCCACCAAATCCCAAGCCTCATTTTTGTGTAAATATTTCATTTCATCAATCATGGCCTCTTTCCAGAGTTTTCTATCCTTTGAATCTAATACTTCCTTCATAGTTATGGGATCATCATTAGTAATAGAAAAGAAAAACTTGAACAGAAAGTAGATGGACTATACCTTTCTGGCTTCCTTCTTTCTCGAATTGACCTTCTCACAACCAGATTTTGTGGATGTTCATCTTCTGATTCCTCTTCTGTTGTAGAGTCTGATTCTTCCTCCTTTAGCTCAAACTCTATCTTCTCAGGTTTCTTTTGTTGGACTTAATGTTTAATAACATATTTCACCTCTCTAAACACCACATCTTGGCTATACACAACCTTCCTTGTTACTGGGTTCCAAAGTTTATAACCCTTTAAACCATCCTTATACGCAATAAAGATGCACTTTTTCAAATTTACTATCCAACTTAGTTCTTTTCTCCTTTGGAACATGTACATATGCATCATGTCCAAATACCCTCAGATGTGAAAGAGAGGGTTTCTTACTAGTCCATACCTCTTGTGGAGTCTTATCCTCCAATGCTGATGAAGGTGATCTGTTGACCAGGTAACATGCAGTCTCCACCACCTTTATCCAGAATTCATGTCCTAACTCGACACCACTCAACATGCTTCTTGCCCTTTCCATCAACATCTTGTTCATTCATTCTACAACTCCATTTTTCTCAGGTGTGTATGGAGTATTCTTGTTCCATGCTATACCACACTTCTTATAGAATTATTCAAATTCCTTATTGCAAAACCCTCCACCATTATCTGTCTTCAGCACCTTTATCTTCTTCTCTGTCTATTTTTCCATCAAAGCCTTAAATTCTTTAAACCTATCAAGGACTTCAGATTTCTTCTTAAGGAAATATATCCATGTATTTCTTGAGAAGTCATCTATAAATGATAATAGTACACAAACTTACCTAGTGATGGAAGCTTCACAGGTCCAAACACATCACTGTGCACAAGATCTAATATATGTTTCGCGCTCTTATCACCAGAGGGGAAACTCACTCGATTCTGCTTCCCATATACACAATTTTCACACAAATCAAAATCTAGAGAGATATTAGTCATACCTTCTACCATACCTTTACCATGAAGTATTCGAAGGCCCTTCTCTCCAATATGTCCAAGCCTTTGATTCCATAGCATGGTCTTTTCTCCAGAGACCACTAGATTTTCTACTCCACTTTCAGGAACCACAGAACTATTGCACCCATCAATAACAGTGCTACCTTGTAGCTTGTACAGAGTTCCAATCTAAACTCCCCACATCAATATGAGTGCTCCCTGAACCGTCTTGCAGGTATCCTTCTCGAACACTGTTTTTACACCTGCATCATCTAGCTTGCTTACAGAAATTAGATTTCTGGCCAATGCAGGAATATGTAGAACACCCAGAAGTGTTCTAATCCTTCCACCTTGCAAATTGAACTTAACTTTTCCGCGACCAACGATTTTATCCTTCCTATCATCCCCCAAGAAGACATCACCACCATCATATTTCTCATACTCGCAGAACCACTCTCTATGGGGAGTGAAGTGAAAATATGCACCTGAGTCAATCAACCATGCCTCGTGATCTACATGTGTACCTAAAGAAGCCAAGTACACATCCCCACCTTCATCTGAAGTGGTTTTCGCTTCTGCAAAAGGAGAATCAACAGATCCCTTTCCTTTTTCAAGAGCTTTAGATTTACAATCCCTTTTGTAGTGCCCTTCATTTCCGCATTTCCAGCACACCTTTACAGGTTTTCCTGGAGATTCAGATCTCCCTCTAGATTTAGATCTCCCACTCGATGACTTATTTTTTTTCTATTCTGGTACCTTCCTTGTACAGACAAGGCATCACCATTTTGGCTCTCCATATTTTTCCATCTCATCTCCCTCATCAGTAAGGATGAGACTATTTCATCAAACTGTAAAGCAGTTGCATTGCTATCTATTGCAATAACCAGACTATCCCATGAATCTAGTAGAGAACACAGCAAACTGATGCACTTATCTTCATCTGAAATTTTAATATCAACAGATAATAACTGACTTACCATAGTATTAAATGCATTTAGATGCTCTGTCACTTAGTCTCCATATTTCATCCTCAGGTTATACATCTTTTTCTGTAGGAATATTTTATTCACCAAAGACGTAGATTGGTACAAAGTCCCTAACTTGTCCCACAAAGCCTTAGTCATAGCTTCCCCTGATACATTCAGCAATACTGAATCTAAGACACACAATCACATTGTGCTCTTTTCCTTCTAATCCAACTTCTTCCATTCCTCATCGAACACTCTCGTTGGTTTAGTACTCGAATCTACTGTGATCCACTAATCTTTATCCACCAACAGATCCTCCATATTGAGTTTCCACAACTCAAAACTCTGACCATTAAATTTCTCAATCTCTATCTTTCCACTGCTCACCATCTTCTTTCACCACCAGAATCGATCCTATAAATCTTCCACTGAACAGGGTCTACCATAGGGCCAAGCGAAACAACTCAGCAACAAAGGCGTCCCCTTGAAGCCAAAACAACTCTGATACCAAATGTAGGTTTTAACCTCGTACAGAAATTACCTGCATGCAAATTCTAAAACATAGAAAATAAACAATAGCGAGAGCATAACACATAAAACAAATATACACAGAGATTTTCCCCTGGATCCCAAAACTGGGACTACCAGATTGATTCTTCATTATGTTCCTTTCAATGTTACAATACATATATATACATAACAAAGCATCCAATACCATGGACCGAAAACTATCGTTCCCAAAACCATGCACAAAACCATAGCTAGGTTCGCCCATATAATATAGGGTCCAAAAACAAAATTTCCCCTGGGCGCTTCCTCAGACCCCGTAAAAGGTGGCTAACCGGCCCCCTCAAACCCCCTATGACCCCCCTACTACGCAATCGGTGTAACGAAGGGGGGGCTCCGCCCCCGGTTAACTAGGGAAGATAGTCATGGAAAGAATTTAACACAACCTAACAATAAACAAACTAACTGAAAGCAAACACTACTCCTACTCCTACACTAATGGTGCATGGGCCTAATCACTTGAAGTCATATTTCCAATGCATCCACTCACACATTGGTTTACCCATGTTGGTGAAGGCTTGGTCCACGAGCAACCTAGTTGTGTGAACTAGCAAGCAAGAAAGATATAATAATGAAGACAACCACACTTCGTGTTTCAAAGTTCCCACATGACATAAGTGAGTGCAAGTGCATGAAGAGCAGTCTGTGGACTTATCATAGTGATGTGTTTCACTGTGTGCAACTTTAAAGAATAAGCACACTCTTGATTATGACATGCAAGAAAACAAAAGAAACAAAGACAACTTACATCATGAATGGGTGCTTCCAATGTAAGATTCCTCCAATGCATGAATGATGGGATTGTGCAGTTCGAGTGTGTTAGCCTCCTATTGCAATAGGTTTCATATTTCATGATTGACTGTTTTACATGCCAAATATGTCATCTTTTCATGCTGCAAGGTTCCATATTTCCAAGAAGTTCCATTTTGAAGAATCATACCATTTTTGAAGAGTTTTACAGTTAAGGGAAGGCCAAACAGCTTAATCTTGGCTTCCCTGGGTTTAAATTGCTTGTTTTAGAAGATAGAGAATGAATATCTGTCCAAACTATTTAATATTGGCAGATGAGTAGCTAGGTAGAGAAATTAAGTTGCCCAACCGCTTAATCTGGGCCCTTGGAAGATATAAGGGTACATTTAGATAGGAGGACAGTCAAAAGAAAAGAAGACAATTAGGGTCTGCAAGTCTAAGTGCACCCATGCAAAAAGAAGAAAAAATGCTAGGTAAGTAGGCTGGGTAAGTAGTTTTGTGGTTGCAGAATCAAGCTATGTGATCCATTTCATGTTTTCAAGTGTTATACCTATTCAGATCACAACTATGAGGCAGTTTTTCATTTGGAGGAGCTCAAGCGAAATATGTCTAACTCCCATTTCTTCTTATTCCCCAAATCATTCACTAACCTCCCCAAAGAGGTCAAAATCTACTTGATATCTATTAAGTTTCATAATTTGTCATCTCATTGGCCTAAGTAAAGGTTTGCTTTGCTTAGGAGTACTCGTATTCACTCTATAAGTCATTTTTTCCTTTTAAAGTAGCCTAAGATCTCTAAACTTAGCGCTTTCTTGTCAAATTCATATTAACTCCTAATTTTATTATGTAGCTCCCTAACTACTTTCCCATCCCTATTTGCTACAAAAACTATGTAAAAAACCCCAAAAAAAGTATATTTAATATCCCACCTTATAGCATTATAGCTATGTATATAAGGTTTTGGGAAATGATAGTCCATCTGGGACTATTATGAACCCATCTGCGTCCTAACCCTGGAATTAACCTGACCTATGGTTAGGTTAATAGCCTATACCTACCCTTCCACCCTTATATTTTTCCCATTTTATCCCTCCCCTTTCGTTTTATATAATTGGTGTCTAAAGGCTTTCATAGACATTAAGTTATTTTTTTTATGTCCGCGCAAAAACCCACAATTCTGCGTTAACCAAAGTTCGAAAGCCCCCGTCGCGCAATATTAACTTAATATTCAGGCGGGCCCCCACACATAAACCTGCCGCCAGCTCCGTGCTCCGTCCACCGTCGGATCGGGCCCTCCCCATCGGACGGCTCTCGGCGATTTCGGAGCCGCCCCGATGTCCGATGGTTAGCCTCCGATAGGCTAGCAGTTTCTTCATCGTACAAAAGACAAGTGTCCGCCTTTGATTGCATTGGAGCCCCTCTGACACATACCGCCCTTGTACAGAAGGCGGTCCGATAAAACCACAAACCACCTTCTGTCTCTCCGCCCCTGACGTCAGTGCCACGTCATCAAACCAGTCAGCTGCCACGTCATCCGGTCGTACTGCCACGTCACCTTGCCATACCGAGACCCACCGCTAACGTCATGCTGACATCATCACAGAAAAGGCGCAAAGGGAGAAAATCGTGTCAAAGAGTGCCCGAAACGAGAAACAGAGGCAGTTTTCGATGCGCGATTAGCGCTTAGCGCTAATCGCGCATCGCTAAGAAAAATTGCTCAAAATGAAAATTAAAATCCAGCCACAGCCCAACACAGTTATCAGGTTCCATTCTTCCGCCATTATTTGACAGGATTTCCTCATGTATGTTCATATTCAATCGGTCAATTCCGATAGCATTCTAGAGGCCACGAAAAGCATTTGCAGCAGCTATTTTTGCCTTGAAAGGGCAGAAAAGGGGCGATTTGATAGTTTCAAGCATATCAAGGGAGAGAAAGTGGCCCGATTCAAGTGTTAAAGAGTATCAGAGGAAAGATGAAGCCTAGACTAAATTAAAGAGTATCAGTGAAGCAGTAAAGAGTATTAGATCGGCAATATCAAAGCAGGTGAACATTAAAGGACTCCATCCAAGTCAAAGAAGCAGTAAAGGCCATTTAAGGCTCATTGGATCGAGATTAGTGCACATTAAAGGCACCTAAAAAGCAGCAGTACCGCCTTAGAGGTGCAGATAAGAGATTAAAGGCACAGTTATAGAGAAACACTGCACCGAGCCACCAAGGACACCATATTAACTCATTTTGATGCAGCTGCCTCCAGCACAGCTCAAATAAATATCTTCTTGCATTAATTTCAGGACAAGATTAGATTAAAGAACTCATTTCCCTCAGATCTGTTTAAGGTCTGCTGCAATAGATATTTTTTAGATATTTTCTCTATATAAACGACCCTAATTCATTGTTTAAAGGGTTGGTTGGTTGATAATCCTCATTCTAGACTTGCACTGTATACTTTGAGAGCTCTATAATCAAAGACTGCTGGAATGCTTTGGATGAAGAACTGGCTGTTGGGTTATTTAATGGCCAAAGAGTGACTGTGGAATTCCTGTGCTACTACATGGCTCAATAAGTGTTTTCTTATCTCCGTTTACAATTTATATATGTTTATGCCACCATTGTGTCACCATCTAAATAGCAAGAAAGAAGAATAGCTTAGGTTTTGCTTGACTACACCCTATGCTCAGTTCTTGTTATTTCTATATGTTTTCTTCAGAAATGGTTATGAATATGGATACTTAAATGATCATTTTTACCCTGTTTCTTTCACATATGATTGTTATTTAGGAATTCTTGACTGCTCCTAGACAAACTTTCATTCACCTTCCCTCTCTGTTAGCTAATGAAATATTCTTAGTTTCCTTTCATCTCTGACCTTCATTCCATCTTTATTCCAGCCTGATATTGTTCTATGTGTAGCTATCCTGCTCTGTATTCCTCTTGTGACCAAGAAAACGCAACAGCAAGCCCTAATCCATGACTCCATGCCCAAGGGTTTGAACTTCTCACTCTATGCATCCCAACTCTGCTTGAAAACATAATCCTTCCCACCAAAATCAAAACAAAGCCCATGTACACCATAAATAGCCTAAAATCAACCCAAAAAAAAGATAAATTTTAAAGAGAGAGCCCTCTCTGACTGCAGGTAGGCTAGGACCTGCGGCCCAAAGATTGGTTTGTGGTTACCTCAGCCGTATCCCTTAAGGAGCCAAGGGACAACCTGAGTGATAACATCATTGGCGACTCCACTGGGGACTTATTCAGAAAATTCCAAAAAACAAGTTTGAAGTTGGCTCCCAAGAAGAGAACACGTAATACCAGGTCAAATCCATACCCAAATCCACCAGCTGTTTTTGAAAATCCCAATTTAATCTCTAGAAACCTTAGCAAATAGAAACAAGAAGAGTTTTCTGATTCTAGTCCTGAAACAGTGCAACCAAGTTGTTTTCCAACCCATGTTAAAGTCTTGTTTCGTTCAACCCCTACTTCCCCTTATTCGTCATCCACCTCTCCAAGCACCTTTTCCACACCTCCATTCACTGCGCATACTACCACTACCACCACTGTTATTACAGTTGTTCCAGCTGTTCCAGTTGTTCCACTTATCCCCGTAAATATGGCTAACAGATATGCACCTTTACAATTACCTGCAAATCTAGGGGCTATGCCTCAGGATTATCAAACCAAAATCACATATTTTGATGGTACTGGTTCTGGCACGGCCCTACAACATAACAAGAAAATGTAGGACTATTTTGAGAGTTATGAAATAGATGATGATAGTGTAAGAATGAAGATTTTTGTCCAAATTTTAACAGGAGATGTAAGGCCCTAGTTTAGAGCTCTTCCTGCAAATTCCATAGCTGACCCAGAGGCCCTTTACCAAACATTTCTTAACAGATGGGAGAAGAAGAAGGACCCTCTACACATATTATCCGAGTATGAAACTATCAAAAGAGGCCCTCAAGAAGTTGTCTTAGACTATTGTGCCAGGTTTAACAATGTTTACAACGCTATTCCACAAAACCTTAGACCTCCACCTGATCTGGCTTTATACAAATTCCCTGATGTATTTGATTCAGACATGGCTTATCAGTTAAGGGAAAGAGCCCCTCAAACCTTAGCAGACATGCAGAATGTAGTTGTTAGTGTGGAGGCAAATCTGATTTCCAAGCGAAATAGAGCAAGAGCTGAGAGAAGAACCACTTTTAAAGATGAACCTTCAGCGTTTGAGCAAAAATTGGACACAATCATCAAAGGTATGGATAGTTTTGAAAATAGAATGGGAATTATTGAAAGAAAAGCCTCATGGGAAGGACAGCAAAACAATCCTATCAGAAATCCAAACTTTAGAAAAAATCAGAACCAAACGTTGGAAGGGCAAGTCCCGACCATGATATAAGACCTCCTTTTCATGAAAACTATGCTGAAGCATCCACGTCTAGTGAGCAGATAGAGGAAACTCACATAAACTTGATGGGTTTGAAGAGTGAACAACAAGTATTTCTAACCCAAGAAGACCAAGATGACCATGATATAAAGCAATTTTAGACCAAGTCTGGAGAGTCATTTGACTTCAAACAAAGCTATTATTCAGCTGTCTACGAAGTCCATAAACAATACAAATTGAGAACAAGAACCATTGATGTGTCTGATCCCATCAAGCCAAAAGATGCCAAGCAAGCTAAGAAAGTAAAAGAAAAGGCAGCTATCACAGAACCTGCTGATAAAACAGACCCAAAATTAAAAGAAGTGACCATAGAGGATGTATCTAAAATGCAGCCCTCTAATAACCAGCCTTTTGTATCCTTTCCCTCAAAAGACAATGTAAATAGCACTCCTCAAAGCCTTCCCAAAACAAAACAATCTCAACAAATCACTTATAACGAAGAGAAGATCACTGAAGATACAATTGAAAAGGGAAAATCGGCCAGTCACAATACTAAAACACAGTCAGAAAAACCTTTTGATTTAGAAGCAGAAATTGGTAAATTAAAGATATCTATTCCTCTCTCTGAGCTTGCCAAACATGATGTGTACAGACAGCAAATCAAAAGATCACTGCAAATGCCAGAGAACAGGGATGATGTTAATGTCTTAGATAATCAACTAGAATTACTTTTTGGTCCTGAAGTCAATGGTAAATCAGGACATGGAGCTATTCTACCCTTTTATGTCAGTTTTCACATTCATGATAAAGTGTTGCACAATGCTATGTTTGATTCAGGTACTTCACACAATCTAATGCCCAAAGCTGTAATAGTGAAGCTAAACCTTGATGTCACTAGACCCTACAAAGACTTATTCTCATTTGATTCTAGTCAGGTCAAGTGTTTAGGCTTAATCAAAGACCTTTGTGTGTCTTTAGTCCAATTTCCCAACAAAACGATCCTAATGGACGTGGCGGTTGCTGACATTCCACCAAAGTATGGCATGCACTTATCAAGATATTGGGGAGAAAAACTCCAAGGATCTCTCCAACTAGACCTCTCCTATGCCACTATTTCAGTCTTTAGGCAACCAAAGAGACTGTATAGAGAAACATTGATGAAGTATGTGGTAAGTAGTGAGGAAAAACCACAAAACTTTCCCATTTACTCAATCCATTCTGATATGGATTCCTTTATATTGTTCAATGATGATAGCTGCCCTCCCACTGATGAGAAGCCTTTGCCTTTAGAACAAGAAACATGCATCAATCAAGAGTCGGTTGCCCATACCCATGAAACTGTTAAAACAATTAGTGCAACCAGCATACAAGAAGAACCACATGAAGCACAAAACCTAGGTCTGCCCAATCCTAAAATGACTGAAACTCTTAATACTAACCACAAGCAAGAAATCACATGGTATTTATAGTTTGATGGTTCTGTTAATAAGCTAGGAGTAGGGGCAGGAGTATGGATTCACAATACACATAACAGCCATGCAGAAGGTCATGCTTACAGACTAAACTTCAAATGCACCAACAACATGGCAGAGTATGAGGCTCTCCTTTTAGGCCTTAAACTACTCAAAGCTCTAGGAGCTGCAAAAGTGTCCATTCTAGGTGACTCCGATTTGATCATTCAACAGATGAAAGGTAACTTTGTTACTAACGACAATAGGCTAAGAGCTTATAGGTCTGCTGCCATAGAAATACTCAATTCCTTCACCGAATCAAAGCTTGCTAACATTTCTAGAAGCCATAACATGCATGCTCATAGTCTAGCTACTTTTGCTAGCACTTCCAAGCTGCCCTTTGAGCCCAATTACCACTTTACTGCTGAGATAAAGCATAGGCCTGTTGTCCCTAACAATATCAAAGGTTGAAAAGTGTTTGAGGATGATGCTCAAATCAATAATTTTCTTACCTTACAGCAAGAATTCTCAAGCTCAAACATTGATGAAGATGCCATGGATGACCCACAACAGCAAATGAGCCAAAATGAGCAAACTATAACAGCTGAAGCAGCAAATCAAATGCTGCACCCAACCATTTTTGATGAGAAAAACATGCAAGAGCTAAAGCAAATGCATTTAGATCAAATAGCTGAAGTAGAGGCCGAAGTGATTGATTCAAAAGACAATTTTCTACCTGTTGGCCTCACTCCATTAGAAGACATGTTTGATTCAAATGATGTCCCCAAAAAGCCAAAGATGCATCCCTTAAACACTGTTGTGCAAGAGTGTAATATTGGGATAGCAGAGAAGCCCAAAATGATTAAACTATCCAAGTCTTTGCCTACCAATCAAAAACTAAAATATGTTGATTTATTTAAAGTGTTTCAAGATGTATTTTCCTGGAGTTATGAAGACATTAAGTCCTATGACACCTCCGTTATTCAACATACCATTCCCTTAAAGCCAAATCAAAAGCCCTTCAAACAGAAACTAAGGAGAATCAATCCTGTGCTTCTCCCTTTGATTGAGAAAGAAGTGAAAAGAATGTTTGAGGCCGGTATCATAGCACCCATTAGATTTTCAGAATGGGTATCCAAACTTGTTCCCACAAGGAAGAAAACAAGGGAGATTAGACTATGTGTGGACTTAAGAAATCTGAACCAAGTCTCCCTTAAAGATCACTACCCACTGCCAAAAATGGACCACATTCTACAAAGAGTAGTGGGGTCTTCAAGAATTTCTTTACTAGATGGCTTTTTAGGTTTTTAATCAAATACTTGTTCACCCAGATGACCAAGACAGGACAGCCTTTACAACACCGTGGGGAACCTTTAAATATGTGAAAATGCCTTTTGGACTAAATAATGCAGGTGCCACCTTTCAAAGGGCCATGGACATTGCATTTTCCAAGGAAATCCATGATTTCCTAGTGGTTTACCTTGATGACCTTACTCCTTTCTCAAAATATGATCAAGAGCACCTAAACATTTGAGACAAGTGTTCCTAACCTGTAGGAAATATGGAATTTCCTTGAACCCCAAGAAGTCTTTATTTGGCCTAGAAGAAGGCAAATTGCTAGGCCATATCATTTCAAAAGATGGAATTAGAATAGATCCGGAAAGAATCCAAGCCATTTTGCAAATCCCTTATCCGAGAAACATCAAAGAATTGCAAGCATTCCTAGGAAAGATCAATTTCCTAAGGAGATTTATCCCAAACTTGGCCGAGTTGATAAGAATGCTAAATAAAATGTTAAAGAAGGATTCCAAGGTAAAATGGACTTTAGAGGCCAAGCAAGCCTTTGAGGGCATAAAATCTGCCTTAACCCAAGCCCCAATCCTCACAAGTCCTCAATTTGATAAGGATTTCATCATTTTCTCATTTGCATCTGAACACACCATTGCTGATGTCCTTTTGCAGAAAGATGATCAGGGAAATGAAAAGCCAATTGCATTTTTCAGTCGAGCCCTTAGAGATGCACCCTTGAAGTACCAAATCATGGAGAAGCAAGCATATGCCCTTGTTAAAGCAATCAAAGATTTCAGAATTTACATTGTATATTCACATGTGATTGCTTATGTGCCAAATGCTGTTGGCAAAGACATATTAACTCAAGAGGGCATAGAAGGCAAAAGAGGCAAATGGATTGCCAATATCCTTGAGTATGACATTGAGATAAAACCCACCAAGCTGATAAAGGGACAAGGTTTAGCCAAACTGATGTCTGAAACCAATTTTCAAGCCTTAGACATTAATCAACTGGACAATGAACAGGAGCTGGCGACTCCACAGATCAGTGAAGCTTTTTTGCAATCCCCATGGTATGCTGATATATGTTTTATATTGTTAAACCTGTGTGCTCCTCCAGGGTTGTCCAGAACCAAAAAGAGATTTTTAAAGATGAAAACATCAAAGTTTTGTGTCTTAGATAGTGCCTTGTTTTGGAAAAATCATGAAGGAATATTGCTGAATTGTCTAACTATGAATGAAACTGACAGTGTCATGAAAGAATTTCATGCAGGGGACTGTGGAGGGCACTTATATTGAAAGTCCACTGCTAATAAGATACTAAGGGCTGGTTTCTATTGGCCCTCTTTGTTTGCTGATGTGAGAAAGTTTGTTGTTTCATGCCACAAATGCCAAATCTTTGAAGGCAAAAGAAAGCTTCTGCCCTTGCCCCTTAAGCCCATTTCAACAGAGAAGCCTTTTCAACAATGGGGTCTTGACATCATTGGAGAAATCCATCCATCCTCTTCTGGCCAACATAAGTGGATTCTAACAGCTACAGATTACTTTACCAAGTGGATTGAAGCCATCCCATGTAGGCAAGCTAATGACTCCACCATCATCCAATTCCTTGAAACCAACATTTTGTCCAGATTTGGTTGTCTTGAGAAGATCATTACAGATAACGCTGTTGCCTTCAAATCCAAGAAAATGATCAGTTTTTGCCACAAATTACACATTACCTTAGGTCACTCCACAGCCTATTACCCTCAAGGTAATGGCTTGGCCGAATCATCCAACAAGAGTCTGATTAACATCATTAAGAAAGTCTTGGAGGATAACAAGAAGAAATGGCACAAAAAGCTTGTAAATGCCCTATGGGCAGACAGATTGTCAACTAAAATATCCATTGGGATGAGCCCATATGAGTTAGTCTATGGCATGGAGGCCAAGTTCCCCTCTTCTTTGGGAATCCCTGTTATCAAATTGCTGCAAGAGATTCAGGCAGAGCCAAATGATATCCAAAGAAGAATAAACCAAACCATCCATTTGCAGCAAACAAGAGAGCAAGTGTACGACAGAGCTCAGATTTTACAAGAGAAGCTCAAGAAAATGTTTGACAACAGAACCAAGGCTGAAGATTTCTACATAGGCAACAAAGTCTTAAGATGGGATTCAAGAAGAGAGGACAAAGGAAAGCATGGCAAGTTTGATTTCCTATGGAAAGGCCCCTTTATTATTTCTGCTGTTCAAGGCAACAACACATATTTTCTGAAGAGTTTGGATGGCAGCACAGCTGAAGAAGGCCATGTCAATGGCCAAATGCTAAAACACTATCATGATCCCTTTTGTTGAATGCAACACAGCTCTGTATACTATCTGTACATTAATATTTGTATTTTCAGCACTTTTCTTATAGCAGGCCAATAAGAGGGAACAACGCAGCAAATTTTGAAGGAAAGATCAAAGAAAGCTCTATTTCAGGTCTCTGTTTTTGAAATAATTCCAAAAAAGTGCTCAAGAAGATTTTAATATGTTTACAAGCACCCAAAAGGCAAGAAGAAGAGCTGTAATGTTTCTGCAATTCAGCTCAAAAAGATACTACATATCAGCTTATAAGAATTCAGTCAAAGGCAATGACAAGAAGGAGAATTTCAGTTAACAGTAACAATTTAATATCAAGGCATTCTAACCTGTTGTTCTTGGCTTTTCATCTTGAAAAACCATCCCCAAGTGGAGCCACTATTAGCCTCCTATTGCAATAGATTTCATATTTCATGATTAACTGTTTTACATGCCAAATATGTCATCTTTTCATGCTGCAAGGTTCCATATTTCCAAGAAGTTCCATTTTGAATAATCATACCATTTTTGAAGAGTTTTATAGTTAAGGGAAGGAAAAACAGCTTAATCTTGGCTTCCCTAGGTTTAAATTGCTTGTTTTAGAAGATAGAGAATGAATATCTATCCAAACTGTTTAATCTTGGCAAATGAGTAGCTAGGTAGAGAAATGAAGGAGCCCAACCGGTTAATCTGGGCCCTTGGAAGGTATAAGGGTACATTTAGATAGGAGGACAGTCAAAAGAAAATAAGACAATCAGTGTCTGCAAGTCTAAGTGCACCCATGCAAAAAGAAGAAAAAATGCTAGGTAAGTAGGCTGGGTAAGTAGTTTTGTGGTTGCAGAATCAAGCTATGTGATCCATTTCATGTTTTCAAGTGTTATATCTATTCAGATCACAATTATGAGGCAGTTTTTCATTTGGAGGAGCTCAAGCGAAGCATGTCTAACTCCCCTTTCTTCTTATTCCCCAAATCATTCACTAACCTCCCCAAAGAGGTCAAGATCTGCTTGATATCTCTTAAGTTTCATCATTTGTCATCTCATTGGCCTAAGTAAAGGTTTTCTTTGCTTAGGAGTACTCTTATTCACTCTATAAGTCATTTTTTCCTTTTAAAGTAGCCTGAGATCTCTAAACTTAGCGCTTTCTTGTCAAATTCATATTAACTCCTAATTCTATTATGTAGCTCCCTAACTACTTTGCCATCCCTATTTGCTACAAAAACTATGTAAAAAACCCCAAAAAAATATATTTAATATCCCACCTTCTAGCATTATAGCTATATATATAAGGTTTTGGGAAATGATAGTCCATCTGGGACTATTATGAACCCATCTGCGTCCTAACCCTGGAATTAACCTGACCTCTGGTTAGGTTAATAGCCTATACCTACCCCTCCACCCTTATATTTTTCCCATTTTATCCCTCCCCTTTCGTTTTATATAATTGGTGTCTAAAGGCTTTGATAGACATTAAGTTATTTTTTTATGTCCGCGCAGAAACCCACAATTCTGCGTTAACCAAAGTTCGAAAGCCCCCGTCACGCAATATTAACTTAATATTCAGGTGGCCCCCCGCACATAAACTTGCCGCCAGCTCCGCGCTCCGTCCACCGTCAGATCGGGCCCTCCCCATCGGACGGCTCTCGTCGATTTCGGAGCCGCCCCGACGTCCAACGGTAGGCCTCCGATAGGCTAGCGGTTTCTTCACCGTACAAAAGACAGGTGTCCGCCTTTGATTGCATCGAAGCCCCTCTGACACATACCGCCCTCGTACAGAAGGCAGCCCGATAAAACCACAAACCACCTTCTGTCTCTCCGCCCCTGACGTCAGCGCCACGTCGTCAAACCAGTCAGCTGCCACGTCACCTTGTCGTACCGGGACCCACCGCTGACGTCATCACTGAAAAGGCGCAAAGGTCTAAAATCGCGTCAAAGAGTGCCCGAAACGAGAAACAGAGGCAATTTTTGATGCACTAATCGTGCATCGCTAAGAAAAATTGCTCAAAATGGAAATTAAAATCCAGCCACAGCCCAGCACAATTATCAGGTTGCATTCCTCCGCCATTATTTGACAGGATTTCCTCATGTATGTTCATATTCAATCGGCCAGTGCCGATAGCATTCTAGAGGCCACGAAAATCATTTGCAGCAACTATTTTTGCCTTGAAAGGGCAGAAAAGGGGTGATTTGATAGTTTCAAGCATGTCAAGGGAGAGAAAGTGGCCCGATTCAAGTGTTAAGAGTATTAGAGGAAAGATAAAGCCCAGAGTAAGTTAAAGAGTATCAGTGAAGTGGTAAAGAGTATCAGATTGGCAATATCAAAGCAGGTGAACATCAAAGGCCTCCATCCAAGTCAAAGAAGCAATAAAGGCCATTCAAGGCTCATCGAATCGTGATTAGTGCACATTAAAGCCACCTAAAAAGTAGCAGAACCGCCTTAGAGGTGCAGATAAGAGATTAAAGGCACAGTTATAGAGAAACACTGCACAGAGCCACCAAGGACACCATATTAACTCATTTTGATGCAGCTGCCTCCAGCACAGCTCAAATAAATATCTTCTTGCATTAATTTTAGGACAATATTAGATTAAAGAACTCATTTCCCTCAGATCTATTTAAGGTCTGCTGTAATAGATATTTTTTAGATATTTTCTCTATATAAACCACCCTAATTCATTGTTTAAAGGGTTGGTTGCTTGATAATCCTCATTCTAGACTTGCACTGTATAGTTTGAGAGCTCTATAATCAAAGACTGTTGGAATGCTTTGGATGAAGAACTGACTGTTGGGTTATTTAATGGCCAAAGAGTGACTGTGGAATTCCTGTGCTACTACATGGCTCAATAAGTGTTTTCTTATCTCCATTTACAATTTATATATGTTTATGCCACCATTGTGTCACCATCTAAATAGCAAGAAAGAAGAATAGCTTAGGTTTTGCTTGACTACACCCTATGCTCAGTTCTTGTTATTTCTATATGTTTTCTTCAGAAATGGTTATGAATATGGATACTTAAATGATCATTTTTACCCTGTTTCTTTCACATATGATTGTTATTTAGGAATTCTTGACTACTCCTAGACAAACTTTCATTCACCTTCCCTCTCTGTTAGCTAATGAAATATTATTAGTTTCCTTTCACCTCTGACCTTCATTCCATCTTTATTCCAGCCTGATATTTTTCTATGTGTAGCTATCCTGCTCTGTATTCCTCTTGTGACCAAGAAAACGCAACAGCAAGCCCTAATCCATGACTCCATGCCCAAGGGTTTGAACTTCTCACTCTATGCATCCCAACTCTGCTTGAAAACATCATCCTTCCCACCAAAATCAAAACAAAGCCCATGTACACCATAACTAGCCTAAAATCAACCCAAAACAAAGATAAATTTTAAAGAGAGAGCCCTCTCTGACTGCAGGTAGGCTAGGACCTGCGGCCCAAAGATTGGTTTGTGGTTACCTCGGTCGTATCCCTTAAGGAGCCAAGGGACAACCTGAGTGATAACAGAGTGGAGGAAGTCTGATCTATGTGTGAGATGGATCTTCAATGCATATAGATGAGTGATGAGGAGCCTTGGGTGATTGAACAATTTCATGATCGAAAGTGAGACTAACACCAAGAGAGTGAGGGCCTAACAAACCATCAGCTTGGGCTGAAGTGCCTCGACGGTCTTGGGTGTTTCAACTTCATCATCAAATAGATGATCACAAACTGGTGGATTCAAAAGATCAACTACGATAGAGTCATGATCATGATAAAATATGGAAATAAATGGATCATGACTGTCGTGATCAGAAAAATCAATTAATTCATCAGCATCCTCATGATCAGATGAATCAAACAAGCAGGTAGATGAAAAGCGAACAAACTCATCCTCTGTGTCTCTTAGAAAGGCAGATGAAAGATCAAGTGGATTTTCATTTAATAGCTTATCCTCTCCATTTTTGAATGATGGACCAACATACGGTGAGTCCTGCGAGTGATCAACAATGGGTGCATCCATGGATGAAGACACACATGTGAAATCATGGATGGCAGGTCCACCAAAGATGTTAGGAAAGAACGGAGGGGGCTCAGATTGAAGGGAGTCTTCCTTTGTTGAGTGTTGATGCTCAAGCTCCCACTCATACTCTTCATGAATGACAATGCATGTTGGTTGTGCAACAAAAACTCCGTTAATGGTTTTTTCTTCATTCACAACAAGTGAAGAGTCTGGAATGGACGAACACAAGATAGTATCATCTGGAGTAACACCCGAGTGCGAAGACAAAGGTCATAGAATAGAATGCATATGAGAACTCGAAGTACCCACAACCAAATCTATGTGAAAATTAAGTGAAGTGATATTGATAGGACTTGAAATATGAACAAGTGTGTGAGCATGATCCTCAACATCACTCAGCAGTGATGGAATTGTTGAATGAGAGGAAGGCGGATAGTCAGTCGAGACAGTGACCGTATCCACATGAGATTGTGCAGCGCCATCAGTGAAGAATGTTGAGCGAGGATTGATCTCAAGCTTCTTCTTGGGACGGGTAGATTTCTTAAAGAAATACTCGAACTGGTCCCAAAGATAGGCAAATTTCATTTGGCTCCTCGGAGCTTGAAACTGCAAGTCGCGGAAGCGTTGCCAAAAATATATAACCGATTCATGTGGAGCCTTTCGTTGCTATAACAGTTTGTTCAAGGTATTCTGGATAAAAATGATAGAAAGTGTCTTCAATGAGATCATAGAAGTGCTCAAGTGAGTGCACATTGTCAGCTGGTAGGTTGAGTAGCCATTGACGTGGAGATTCATGAAGTGTGTGTGCAAGCAACAAGCTGGCCTGTTCATCAGAACACCTATCTTCCTCATGAAGAATGGAAAGAAAGTCATGTAAGTACTCACGCCATGCCACTTTGCCTTCACCATCATACGTGTAAGTGGACAAGAGATCAAAAAACTTCCCCGTGATGGAGACATCTTCACGATTCGAGAAACATCATAGATGGAGAAGAGTGCAAGAATCCATGAGAGGACACAGCTTGTCATCAGGCCCTTCTTCTAGCACCAGAAATTTTGACAATGTTGGACCTGCCAACATGTCAAGGGGATCTCCCTGGTAAGAATTCCCAATTAGACCTTAGACCATTTGGTGTAGGAGTCCCAGCAGTGGGTCGTAAAGCAATGCCTTGACCGCAATGTCACACAAAGGCAAGTAAGATAACTCTTTCAGTAGCAAGGGTGTGACCGCTACAGTGAATCAAGGAAGGTGTATGAGAGGTTCTAACACATGGGGGTTGATATGAGTGTTCCCCTTGGCAACCTGTAATAGTACTCAGCTTGGAAAGGAACACACGAGTGAAGATGCATTACAAGATGGAAAGCAGTTCAACCGACAATCCAAAGTGATGGTTAAACCAACAGTGCATTTGCAACAAGATTCATATAATCTCATACAAAACAGTTCATACACAACTACGTAAGTTAAACAACATACATTGCTACAACAACTGGAACAGTCCAACTACAATAACAACATATGCATGAAAACGTGTTGGCCCTTATTATATAAATAATTGTAAGTTCCAATCATACAATACATCCATGTAAACCCACTAGCCCCAACAGTGGAATGTTACAGCCACATCTGGCTGCTCCTCCAAAGAGATGTATTAGCTCCGTGCAATGGAGAATCCAAGGCGGGTTACAATACTGTCCAAGTTGTCTCCAAGATAGTCTTATCGGAAGCTTGGATCACCAAAAGCCTATACAATGAGTTATGAGGGACTATTTATAGAAAAGGGTGGGGTGACCCTTGACATTCCCCTTTGTGATAGTTCATCTACCCTCATGACTCTTCATCTACTCTATGACTATTACATCCAACTATTGACATTTGACTTACACTTGACATGACGTTACATTACAATGCACATGTACTCATGTGAGACAACATGGCTTGAGCAAGCCATGCACGACATCACTGACACTTGGTCCATTGTGATGCTACCAATTCTTTGACATGTTTGTGATGGCAAAGGTGGTGAGTTGATGCCAAGCTTGGTCATCCATGATGGTGTGCATGCGCCCCATGGTGACATCTTGCTGAAGTGAACTCTTGCCTCTGTTGCAACTGGTGCATTGATTTGGCTCCTTCATCCAACTCGTCTACTAACATGCACATTGTCTTCTTGGGTCTTGTTGAACCACCAACACACTGATTCATAGTGTCTAGGCTGATTTTCAAGTGTGTGCTAGTGGTCATGCACATCAACTTGCCAAAGTACATGTTCAACTCCAGTTGGACTTGCTTCTTGTCTTTTCCCTGGTGAGTGTGCTGAAAAGGTCAGATCGCATGCGTGCGCCCAATGACATGCATGCTACTGAATCCCTTGCATGTGATCCACAACACTGCTCATCATGTCTAATTTGTGCCAACTGTTGGGATGGATATTTAACTTGTATGGGTGCAGTTTCATCCGTGAGAGCATGTTGTGCCCACTGTTGTTCCTATTCCTGCTGAAAATCATTCATCTATATGTGCAGCTTCATGTTCTTCCTTCAGTTTTTTCTCCAGCACATGTAACTCCTTCTTTGTTCCATTCTCTGTCTTTACGCAATCTTCATGTCGTGCCATCACCTCATAGCCTGAGTCTCCAAATTTTCTTTCATCACCAGTGGATCTGCTTGAGCTTGCAACTTTTTTTTGCCTTTGTGTTGTTAACAACCTTCCTCTTGCATTCATTGTGTTCACTACATTCATTGCATTCATTTTGTTTGGTATGTTGCCATCAGTTGTTGTTCATGATGCTGCTCGATGTGATATCTTGATGTTCTTGTCTACGAACAACTTGATATCTTCGTGAGTAGGCAAGGTCATAAACATTTGATCAACTGCATCTCCAAGTGCGCTTTGAATAGTGTCTTTGAATTTTCCCTCTTGGAAATCATTATAACTGCACTGCTGAGAGGTAGATGAACACCTGCAATACTTGGAGACATGGCAACACTCATGGCAAGCAATCTGTTAGTAGAAAACCAAAATAAACTTGAGAACTGACTTTCAACATACATGTGTGACTAATCATGAAGGTTGTGCAATTTCAGCTGAGAGGTCGGGAGACTGACTGCCAAGACTAAGAAAGGCATAGTCTGGGCTACTGGGAGACTGACTGATTGCTGGAACTACCAAGGCACAGTCCAGTCTGGCTGTTGACTGTTGGAATTGCACATTGCGCAATCTTAGCTGGAAATGGCTACAGGCTCAGTGACTACATTGTGCAATTTTCTGGGCCAACAGTCACTGTCCCTCATAAATGCACAAAATAGTCTTGGAGGATAGTGCCTAGGTAGAAATGTACATTTCTAGAGAGGAAGATAGAGCCTTCCTTCCCCAGATTGCACAATGCTATCTCAATGAAGGCAGTGTCTGGACCAAGGTTGGTCTGACTAGCCAACGGGTAAATGAACACGAATGTAAATGTGAATGCATGGTGATACTGAGTGTAATCATAAGTGAATGATCATGCATGTAAATGGTGAATGACAGATTCAGAAAATGGAACAACATGCATGTGGGTGAGGTGAGTTGCTGAACCAGCGACTGTTCGTGAACAATAGTTTCATGCATGTGATAGAAATGAGATGTCAATGAAAAATAAAATAGTGCTAGGACAAGCTAGTACACATGTAAACAACAGCAAGCGCTCAAAGAAATCAAGCAAACAGTACTCATACAAGTGAAAACACAAAAAGCGACAGAAATGCAACATAAGTCATGGAAAGTGGGCTTACTCCAAAATAGTTGATTTGAGTGTGCCAACAACTTCTATATGTGATGTGGTATGTAAGAGCTGCAAGGTTGATGTGAGGAATAAGATTTGTGTCATCCAGTTGATGAGTTTTGATAACATCAAGGTTGTGATGCACATGCCACAAATCTAGCGAAATCAACACTTGGTGGGAGGTTTTCTAAAATGACCCTTGCATGTAATCTCCAACTGCTACAAATAGATCCCTAAAACAATAGATGCCTTTGCATGTTGCCTTGGGAGAAGTAGCCCATGCATGCAAGTCAGTTTTGCTCGGTCCTAGAGGGAACCGGTCAACTCAGCTGCACATGCAAGAGGCTCTTCAACTGCTGGGAGAAACTTCGCATTTCTGGCTGGCACCTAGGCTGGCTTCCCAGGAGATTTGCACAATTTTTGTGCAGAGCAGCTGATTACTGCCCAGATTTGTGCAAATTATGGGCTGAGCAAGCTTGCTGGGGAAAATTGTGCAATTTTCTCTATGAGGGTTGACTGGAAGAATTGCACAATTTTGGAGCCTAGCAGGCTGCCAGACAGGATTACATAATTTCTGGAGGGAAGGCTGGTTTCCCTCTATAATTGTGCAGTTTCTTGGGGGAGTTGCTCAACCTACAGCTGGACCAAGTCTGGATGCATCGAGTTATGATTGACAGGCTACCTTTGTGCAGGCAAAATACTGAAGCTTGTGAACTTGATGAAGCAAGGCAAGTTATTGTGAAATTTTGGTAGGGAAGCTCCAAAACGAAGCTAAGGAAAAAATTTGGAGGGTGTTTATAGATGCTACAACATTTTCTAGATGAATTTGAAATGGAAATACTTGAAGAACATCACTTTGAGGCACTGCAGTTGGCGCTGCGTGCTACACCTGTTCATTGGTGAGGTACGCACAAGGAGAACTTCGATGGATGGAAATAATACAGAAGAATGATGAAATTGAGGTTTGGGTATGTTAATACTAGGATGATGGAAAAATACACTGGGAAGGATGATTCACATGATCATTTGACACGATGGAATAAGGCTTGGGGAACATAACCACAACCAGAATGCATGCACATTTTATGTCATACCTTATATACAATCCCAATGAACTGGTATTTGGAGACAGAGCTCCACCCTGGGACAGATGAATGGGACATCTTAATGGAGAGTTTTCTATTAACTTTCAGCTTTGAGGATGGGTTTGAGAGCATTGATGAAGCACTCCAAGAGATAAAAGCAACTATATTCAGAACACCAAAGGAACTGATAGAATGGGCTTAGCCAAATTGGAGTACGTAGTTGCGCTATGCACTGGAATGTTACAATGTGACTATTGAAGAAGAAGAAGAATATCCATGAAATATTACCATCCCAAAGATAGAAGGACAACATAAGGTCGAAGGACCGAAGGTGGTGAACCCAGATATATCAAAACCTTTGAAAACTCGACAAGCAAACATTGGATCTGAAGCAAAGCCTAAGTTCACGAAGATAGGTGACTATTGGGACGAAGATATGGTTTATAAGGTAGCTGAGCTACTACGCAAGTACCATGATGTATTCCCAACGCTGTTTTCAGATTTGAAAGGGATCATCAGAGATTTAGGTGTTATGAAGATTACGTTGAAGCCGGATGCAAAACCTGTTAAACAGAGGACTTATCGACTAAATCCAAAGTATAAAGAGAAGGTGCACCAAGAACTAGATACGCTGTTGGATGCTGATATTATTGAACCATTAGAAGAATCCAATTGGGTAAGCCCAATGGTGTTCCAAGAGAAGAAATAGAAAGGTGAGATCTGAATATGCATAGATCTGAGAAAGTTGAATTATGCATGTTTGCATGATCCATTCCCAACCCCATTCACTGATGAAGTATTAGAGAACATTGGCGAACAGGAGGCTTATTCATTCACTGATGGATTTTTGGGATATCATCAAATAAAGATCATGCCGAAAGATTCAAATAAGGCAACCTTCATGATGGAGTGGGGCTACTTTCAATATACAGTAATGCCCTTCGGATTAAACAACGCACCTGCAATTTTCTCCCGAGTAGTAATCGCGGCATTCAATGAATTTATTCATAAATTTCTAGAGGTGTATTTTAATGATTGGATTGTGTTTGGGTTGGTAAAGTGCCATGTCGCAAGTCTGCACCTTATGTTGGATACATGTCACAAGTATCAGATCGCGCTAAACTTAAAGAAGTGCATATTCTGTGTGCCCTTTGGGATTTTTCTCGGCCATGTTGTATGTAAGCAGGGATTGATGGTGGATCCTACGAAGATTGATGTAATTTTGAATTTGGAAGCTCTTAGGAATGTGAAACAATTGCGCACGACATTGGGGCACATTGGGTATTACATGAATTTTATCAAGGCATATGCTCAGATAACCATGCCGATGGAGAGATTATTGAATAAATATGTGATGTTTTGCTGGGATGAAGACTATTAGTGCAATTTGGATGTCTTGAAGGAAAATATGGTGACTGCGCCTATTTTGGTGTTTCCGGACTGGACGAAAGAGTTCCATGTGTACGTATATGCCTCTTGTATTACGCTAGGTGCGGTATTGACATAAGAAGGTGTAGGAGAAATTGATCATCTGATAGCCTTCATGAGCAAAAAATTATCAAAAGCTGAGAAGAATTACTCCACTACATAGCATGAAGGGCTAGCGATGGTCTATGCGCTACAAATGTTTAGGCATCATTTGTTGGGTGGACACTTTAAAATGTATACAGATCACTCTACACTAAAATACCTGGTCAATAAGCCTGTGTTGGGTGGGAAGATATGCCGATGGTTACTGTCGTTTTAAGAATATGACTTTGAAGTGATTGTGAAGCCTAGAAGGTTGAATACAGGACCAGGCCATCTGTCTAGGATCAAAATGGGTGAAGAACTAATTAATTTGGAGGAAGGAAATTTGAATGCGAAACTCTTTGTGGTGCACGTCGCGAGTGACTATTTCGTGGATATCATTTAGTTTTAAATAATGAAAACAGCTCTCGTAAGCTTTTCTTCCAAGAAAAAGGAGTTAGTAGTCTAGACTGCAGATTTTTCGATGATTATGAGTCACTTGTATAAGATGGGAACGAATGAGATACTATGAAGGTATGTTCCATAGTTTGAGCACGCTAGTATCCTCACTAAAGCACATGGAGAAGTGGCAGGAGGTCACTATGTAGGAAAATCAACCGCACAGAAGATTTTGTGTGCTAGGTTATGATAGCCGACATTACACAAGGATTCTAAGGCATATTGGAAGGTGTGCAACACTTGCCAAAGGACAGGGAAGCCTTCGCAAAGGGATGAGTTGCCTTTAAATCCTCAGGTTTTGTTGCAGGTATTTGATAAATGGGCCATTGACTTCATAGGTCCAATACAACCATCAAGTAAGAAGATAGGCATGCGGTATATCATTACTACACCAGAGTATTTAACCAGATGGGCAAAAGTGCAGCCAGTGAAGGATTATACAGCTACCACCACTGTGATGTTTTTGTTCGAATATGTCTTAACGCGATTTGGATGCCCTAAGATATTGATGATAATGCATTAATGAAGGTCGACAACACGGAGAGGAATGACTAGGATATGCTTGTACCAGTTGTGCTATGGTCATATAGGATGACCTGCAACAAGTTGACAGGCAAAACACCGTTTAGGTTGGTCTATGGAATTGAAGCAGTGATGCCCATGGAGTATATTGTGCCAAGTTTACGTATTGCAGCTTTGCAAAAGATGGAGGAATGGCTTGTGCAACTGATGGAGTCAGAAGAGGACCACTTTCTTACAAGGTTTCAAGTATAAAGGAATGCAAGAAAGCATGGCACGATAGGCATATTATGCTGCGAACTTTTAAGATAGATGATTTAGTGTTGCTATATGGCAGCAAGTTCACCAAATTTCTAGGGAAATTTCAAATGCACTGGTTGGGGACCTATGTTGTTAAGGAGATCATGGATGGTGGTGAATTTCAGCTCGCGAAGCTGAATGGGGAACCATTCCCTGGGAAAGTAAATGGAAGTAAGATGAAGCTATACACAGGGGATCTTGCCCCTACACAATGACTATATGGTAGGAGGACAGTCTTAGTAATCCAGGAAGCTGTAAAAGATTATGAGACTATAAACTATGCTGCCCAACGAGGAGAAAAACGTAGTAGGGAGGTTGCATGACAGAAGATCGAAGTGTGACAGACGAGGCTGCGCTGGATGAGTTGCACCATGGAGGATGGTATTGCGCAGATGGGTCCAAAAGTTGTCATTGGACTTACTATTCATGATTTGATGGAAAAAATTTCGTTAAAAGGAGAGGTTAGGTGCCATTTATGGTGAAATATTTGAATATATGCTGCCAAAGATGCATTTATGATCAGAAATTGGAGGGAATGGTTGGATTTGAATTCAAACCCTTTTATAAATTGGGCATGTTGGTCCATCGAAGAACACTTTGCATCCTGAGAATTTTGCCTGAGCCCTCTTGTTTTCCCTGTATGATTCATAAGGTTTGGGAGGACTTAATTTCCAGTCTGATATTCGCAACATTACCTGAAATTAATGGGAGGACTATTCTCGTGCAAATGACTACCACAAATCTTGCATAAGCTGTTAGTTCTGAAGCTACCATCTCCGACACGGTGGCACCTGAAATCATGAGCATGGAAGCTACACACACTATACCTATGGCGTTGAGGTCACCTAGGCTAAAGCAATTAGCTACAAAAGAGAAGCAAAACAAAACTATGCTGGTGAGACATTCACCGCAGAAGAACCAAGAGGTGCGGCAGAAGGAGAAAAAGGATAAGAGGCCGAAGAAAGTTGTGGACCTGGATGAATAATAACTCCGAGGCGTGGAGGAAATGGATGTGTAGGAGGGTGAGCCTATCACACGACTCCTGTAGTATATCCCATCATGAAAAGGGAATACAAAAGTTACAAAATACCCTGATTCCAGGAAGTGTATAGTCTCGACATCCCTATTGACAGAACAGGTTGAATTTGAAGGTACGGTCTTAACGTGCATTGCAATGTTGAAGATGGAGGATTTGGATATCATGGGCCATGAGAGATTCCCTCATTTGGCCACTAGAAAATATATGAAGAAAATCTACTACGAAGAGACTAGAGTTACGCGATTGGAACCCATGAAGTGGGCCAGCATTGTTGAGCAGGATGGGTTACTGCACATGCTCTGTGTCCCACACTTTCACATATCAATCATCAACATAGTGTGTGTGTGATAGCTACTCGAGCTGGTGCGTGATGGGTGCCTATGGATTGGAGAGCCCATCCTGATTACGGATATGCTCATGCATTGAATTACAAAGTTTCCCTACAAAGGGGCAGACCCTGCCAAGGAGTTTGGAGGGAAGACTGGAGACAAGGAGCTGGCAGATAAAATGAAAGAAGAATTTGGTCTCATAAAGAAGTCGCACAGATACTCTTCCACTCCACTCAAGACCAGGCGGTGCATTTCGCCGCCCAAATTCTTGCAGGAAAATTTATGAGGAAATGTCGCACAGACGAAGTTTTGGTGTCGATAGTGTCATTGGCTGCCCAGTGCACGAAGGGAGTACAATATAACTTGGCACAGTATTTGTGTAAGGAGTTCCTTGCAAACTGTCACGAAGCAGAGGATGACAGTAAACCATTTCATTACACATGGCTCCTGTTGTCAATTGTCTTAGTAGCATGGAGATTGCTGGAGGATAGTCAATTTCCTCCGCAGGCAAAAGATTTACCAAAGGCAGCGAAGTTTGCTTCATTATGGGCAACAAAGGATCCATAGAGGATCAAGGAGTCCAAGATTTTCTGGATTCTAATGGAAATAGATCTTTGCACCGTAATCATTCAGCAGCCAAGGTTCTCCCCAACCTTGTTCGAGTAGTTAAGGGCCTTCGCAGAGTTCAAGAATGATTTTGACAATGTATCAATCAAGGTGCGGAAGGACCCTAAACACATATGGCACAAGCTTCCATACTTAGTCTCAGGGAGAGATGTGCAGGAGATCATTGGGAGTTGTCCATTGGAGTGGCGTGAACCCACAGAGCTTGGTGTAGGTACTAGTAAAGGTGCAAAAGGACCTATTGCACAGTCGACCGCTGCACAGAAGCATAAAGATGCAGCCCAGAAGGAAACGTGAGCTTTAGCTGAACAGAAGAAGAAAGAAGTTGCTATTAGGGTAGTTGTAGAAAAAGAGCATGTTGCAAAAGAGCTTGCTGAGGTAGAGCGCACTGGCACAGAGGAAGTCGAAGAATCAGCTTCCCAACATACCAATGAGCAGGAACACTTACAGAATGAAGGAGGTGGTGGATAGGAGTAGAGAACTCCCTTAACATTGAGGAAGCATGGTAAGCAAATACTTGTTGGACCTAGAAAGAAGCATAAGTCAGATAAACAGGAACACATTGACCCGATGGTCCTCATAGAAGGGGATCTCGATGAGATCGGTGACAAGGTTAGTGACACCACAACATAGTTGTGGCAGCAATTTGAAAAATAATAAATGTAGATGTTGGGGAGCATCCAGAAGGATCTACGCGAGCTGCAGATCTAAAATGACAAGATTCAAGTGAGCAGGGTGCAAGTGAGCTTGGCGCAAGGGAGAGAGATAGTCACAGAGCTGGAATGGACTCTGGACCTCACAGTCATTCCCCTACCAGAAGGATTGATCCTCATAGAATAAGAGGAAGATCACATTGTGTTAAGTACAGTTAAGGACGTGGGGGTAAACTTGGTCGCACTACCACTTCAGACCCTCCATGCGTTGCATCAAGGGGTTTCGTACGAGCTATGGATCAGAGAGTAGTGCGCCCTTGCAGTCATCAGTGATTTCAAGGTCAATAATGAGTAAATGTTCATGGAGAAATATCAGGATTTGAAAGTAAAGGAGGAGCTATAATCACATAGTCAGAGCCTGGAGATAGCAATAACGCAGGCATGAAAAATAGTTCTAGAGTTGAACATTCCGAAGCATGCCGCAACGACAGCAAAAATCAGAAAATGGGTTGTTGCGGTATGTGCATCGAAGGATGAGATAGGTAAAGTTACATTTTATTTTTAGATGAATATCTTAGAGATGCAGTTGAATTTGCAGCCAACCATTCCGCCAGAGGTCCGGGAGCAATGCAGAGCAGCTATTAGAGAAAACATGGGCACTCTAGATACAGCAGTCATGGGCTACCAATTGATATTCGAACATGCCATTGATCTATGGAAGAATCTGCAGGAGGACCCAAACCTTCAAAATATTAACACGGATATCCAAGAGACATAGCGCAAGTTTGATGAAGTTAGAGTGACTGTGCACACTTTGGTGCCAGTCCAACACCTTACGCAATTGCAGGAAGATAAGTAGCTACAATCACAGGCTGAAGAGTTACAAAGGAAAGAGGCCCTTCTCAAAGCCAAAATACAGCCATGGACAGAGGAAGCCTGTTAGCTTACTCTGTCACTTTAGGAAAAGTTAAAGACACTGCAATAGACACAGAGAACGATGCGCCTAGCAGTAGAAGGTCCGATGATAGAAAAGTTAGTAGAGGAAGTGCAGTAGGCCATCATACAGAGTTTTGTTGACGTACCATCATTGCAGTTCAAGCTCAGTGACCTTCGCAACAAGATCCAGGTGCTAGTTGAGTGACTCAAGGGCGAGTCACCATATTTATGTTGGAGGCCTATTGGGATGGGATCCCCAGGGTCAATTTTGGGTTATTTTAACCAATTTTTATAAAATATGTTGTAAAGGTTGTAAAGTCTCCGTGAAATGTGGAAGTGGAGAGCGCAGCTAAGTAGGAGTCAAAGGGGCTTTAGCCCCTTATTTGGGTAAGTGACAGGTCAGTTTTTTAGACTCACCCATGGTCCGCGGACCATGGTATTGTATGGGAAAAATCTATATATAGTTGAGTCATAGTGAGTCTAAGAGGTGAGAAAGTCAAGATAGAAATTTTTTTGGTAAGTGCTAAGGCAGGAAAGCTTTGTTCCTGTACTTAGGCAAAAGGGGCAGGCTCTTGCAGTTGAGTGTGGAAGAGACCTTGGTAAATCCGTAGCTGAGTGTGTGGTCCCCTGCAGCTGAGTGCGCATGGTGGAAGAAGTCTGTAAATTGAACACTAAACTTAATAAAGACTAATTTTGGGATAATTATCTCACTTTTGAGTATTATTATTATTTATTTTCATGCTATCCTTATCACTCAATGATATATTTTCTAGGAATAATATGTAATTGTTGTGCTAACTTACGGAACCTTTGATATTTATGCATGAACTAAGTAACTATGTGTTTTCTTAAAGGTAAATATTGAATATGTTATGATTTCTAATAAATTGGACAATCTGCATGAAGGAAGATCTAGGGTTACTATTTAGTGCACAAAAGGGGATAGATTGCTTCGTTTAGGACTATAAAGTCTAATCGCAAAACTTTGCAAAGGTCTAGAAGCCATTTCTTGTGGGTCATAGAAGGATACAGATCTGTGTGAAGGAAGATCTGAGCGACAAAGGCTTAAGATCACTTATCACACAGTGTCTGGATGCAGAAACCTAGTTCTAGCATCCCCAAATACTACTTCGGGTGAGACTACGGCCTGAACTACACAAGTTGTTGCTGAAAGGGCCAGTATTTAGGGTTCTTTTGGTTGGCATGAATAACTCTGAACCTAGGTCAGTCCCCCTTAAGCCAACACCTGCGACCCCAGAATCAGTGCCACATTTTCAGGGCTTGTCTGAAAACCACTACCCATAACTTAATGAGACTTTCCAAAATAACAAATAACGATAAGAGAAATACATTACTACAAAATTTAATGAAGGACTTGACCTAACCCAACCTAACCATGGCAGTCATTACATCAAACATATTGAGAACATGAAATCTACAAGTCATGAATGCATATATGAACATAGGGGTCAGATGCTTATCTCAGAATCATGAAGACATTATATTGCCCTCTCATAATAGTTTCCACAACATTGTTAGCTCATGAATTTATTAACCATTCATCAAATAATCAAAACATATCAAGAGCCATATCTAGAACATGTTATGAAACCATGGTTGTAACCAACATATAACCATTAATAACCATGATAGAACAACAATCAAAGCCATGTAATAACAAGTATAGTTACTCATGAAATATAAGAGAAAAATATCTCTTTTTAACATATACAAAAATCAACCAATTCAAGTACTTCCACGTACCCCCCGACCATTAATTGGGTTGAACTAAATATTTCTTTCATCCAATCACCTCTGTGCCATATTCGAAGAATGAATGTGGGACTCATAACAAAGCAACCAAGGATTCCTCAGGCCTTACTCCAATCTTGCTAAAATTGGTCAAGGAACTCCTAGGCCTGAAACAAACAACTACACAACCAGTTTTATTGCAATCCCACCATTACTAGTCTAAGGATTCCTAGGCCTAAACAAAAAACATACACTACTAGGATTTACCACAATCCCTCCAAAACTAGTCAAGGGATCACTAGGCCCTAAACAAGCTTGGATGCCTCCAGATTTCTTCATCAATACCTTAAGGAATTCACCCATATCCACCCTTAGGCTTTACTGCAATACTTCCAAAACTGGTCAAGCAGTTCCTATGCCCTTGGGATTTTCCTAATACCACCTCGCCCAATTACAAAACTATCTGACAATCCAAACCTCAACTGAATAAAACAACCCCATCACACCATGGCTATTTTGGAATGACAAGGCAAGGATGAAACCACTGTCATGCTTGGAAAAACCCATGGCAATGGATATAAGAGAACCAAATACACACATGCATGTACTATGCATGCCAAAACTAGCATGGAAACCATACATGCAACTCAATACCTACAAAAAAATCTAGTTGTAGTAGTTGATTCAACTTTTCCTCGATTGATCCTTGCTTTCCTTTGCCTTCTTTTCTTTTCTTTATCCAATGCTAGAGTGCTCCAAGAATTCTCTAAGTTTGCAAGAGTATGAGAGAGAGAATATAGAGAGATCTCTAAGATAAAACTCACAAAATTCCAACCAGTAAAAAGACATGAACTCTTCCGCATAAGCCTATTTAACATCTAGGCCTCTATTTTCTTCAATTTCCTCTATTCTCCTTTCAATTTCCTTTATATGAAATCATGTGACCTTTCACCTCCCTTTTCTCTTATTTTCCTTTATTTTCATAAATAAAATTGTAATTAATGCCTCTTTTCCTTTTTAATTCCTTTTCCAATGCCTTTGCCAATTTCCTTAGCCATAATAAACCAAATGAACAACCACTAAGATGTTTTTGTAAACACTCAGCTCGGAATATGTGCCCATGACTTTGGTATTATTTTACCTTTATTAACTTTATTACATGAACTTTTAACCTGGGGTTGTTACATACCCCTCCCCCTTAGGGGAACATTGTCCTCGGTGTTCTATGACACCTATAACTAGCAATATTGATAAAAACCAAAACATATTACCCATGGAGGTTTATAAATTAGCTCAATGAAGTATTTACAATGAGAAACCTGCTGAAAGCATGATAATCATTCCATTTACTAGAGCTTTATAACACATCTCATTACAGTGTTTACAATAACAACCACATATACTTATGCACATTTGATTTTACCAATAAATAATCATATTGTCTATGGAGCTTTATAACCACAACTCGATACAGTACTTGCAATAATATACACATACACACATATGCACATTTTCTCAACCAACAAATAAAAGGATATGATTTCCACATCAACAATAAGGGGATCTAGAGGCTCACACCTCCACCCTCAAAGTAATAACAGCATTCACCTCCTTCCTAAGAAGTCCAGAATCCACTTCCAAATTCAAACCTGCATCCAATGTCCAGTGCCACTATCCTGTGGTGCTTATTCCCTCAGTGAACAGTTATCAACTCATTTCCAAGGTACACTCCCAATGTGCTTCTGATTCCATTTGGAAATGCTAATGACCAAAACATATCCATTCCCCAACCTTCCCTTATGTGCTACACAATCCCTTTGGAAATCTGGTCACCCCCTTCTGTGTAGTCACTCACCTTCCAAGTTCCCCAACATCCCCTTTACCGGGAAATCCATCCCTTGACAAGGTTTCCTCACATTAGAAGGTCCAAAAACCAAGGCATATCCCTGCCTAAAAACCATCATACCGGTCATAGCATGCTCATGGAAATCAATGGACACTATTGGGTACTAGTGTCCCACAATGGCCCTGCTCCTCAAGTCCTTTACCAACATACTATTTCTTGTTCCAATTCCTTTGTCTTCTACTGTTGCCAATTTCTTATAGTCAGTTTCAACCACCCAAGCCAATCATTTCCATGCTTTCCTATACCAAGGACATAACTTCCATAAGAATCAATATGAACTGAAATAAATTCAAACCATACCTCATTTATATCTCGTCAATAAGGTATACCTACAACTTTGTTTACATTTTGTCACAACAAGTCAAACTAGCTCTCTAATAAAATCATCATATATAAACATATCACATCTAGTTAGCTCAAAACATAACCATCATAAATCAAAATCATAGATCACATGTAACCATCATAAATCAGATTCATAGATCACATGCATAATTAATACAGAAATAAAATACTGATACTTATATTTCAATCATTTCTTTGCTTCTGCCTTTTTCCTTTGTCCTTGCTACACACACACCGGATCGGTTGCCACACTCGGCAAGCACCTAGTGACTTTTCTTCTTTTCAATCATGTACACATACACACAATGTACATCACATGCACACAGCACACATGGCGTACAGCACCGCATAATACATGCACCTACACATGGTGCACAAAACATACACCTACACCCGATGTACAACACAACACATACACCTACACCTGGTGTAAATCACAACACATACATCTACACCTAGTGTACAATAAAATACATATACCTACACCTAGTATACAACACAACACAATACATACACCTACACCTAGTGTACAACACAATGAATACATATGTCACGATACCACGACTACATAATTCACATACACAGTACCACATGTGCACAACACAACATGTATGACATGCACACAATACCACATGTACACAACATAACATGTGTGACATGTACACAATACCACATGTACATAGAACCACCTGCACAATGTTTTCACAACACCACAACTGTAGAACACCACCTACACAACATGTGCACATCACCACGTTTACACAACACCACTTACACAATGTGTACGTAGCACCACATGTACATAGAACCACCTGCACAACGTGTACGCAACACCACATGTACACAACACCACCTGCACAACATGTACACAACACCACATGCACATAGAACCACATGTACACAACACCAAACACACACAACACCTCATGTACAACATGTACATAGCACCACATGTACACAGCACTACATGTACAACATGTACTCATCACCATATATACACAACACCATATGTATATCGTGTACACTGCACCACATGTACAAAACACCACATATACAACACGTACACAACATCATTTGTACATATCACTAGATATACGACATGTACATAGCACCATATGTACCCAGCAACGCATATGCAATATGCACACAACACTATATGTACACAATACCACATATGCAACATGCACACAACACCATATGTACACAGTACTGCAGATGCAACATGTACACAACACAAGTACTACACATCTAAAGACCACAATGTACTTACCAAGCAACCTTGCCTATAGTGTCTTTACACTATCCATGCTTGTCCGAGCATGCCACAGATTACACTTATTTCATTCAGCTGATGTATCTCTCAGCATTACCTGCCATAGCATAAACACAGGCATAGTACAAGCACATAATATCTAATCATATCCACGTGATACTAACCTCATAGATCTATCAAGGCTACTCTTCCCAATTGATTCCTCATAAAACCTCAAAACTCTTCATGTCATTTACCTGCATAGTCAATCATTCCTCCAGAAGCATGATCCTTGACGATCTTGTCAAACAATGACATACTTACATACATGTATACATATATAGACATTTGTTAGGGTCCTATGTTATAGGAATCTTGGTCATGTTAGTATTTCTATTTATCTAAGGTCAATTTGTAAATATTATTTATGATGACCTGACTATTATGGTTTAAAGAGGTCTAGATTTGGTTTAAATGTCATGTAAAGTCTGTCTATTTTGTAAAATTTCAAATGTTTAAAGTCATGAGGCTTCATTATTAAAGGGGTAATCATAGGGAGTCATTGGGTCACCATGGAAGAGTAGTGAGGGGTCATGTCATCAAACTTTGGTTATCATAAGTTAGTCACCTAAATATAGAGATTGAGTTTACATCAAAAAAATCATGACAAAGGATTGGGCACAGATTTGGAGGTTTTTTCAAGTCAGTCTAGATGTCATTTCATGAGAGGTTATGACCTCAACAGGAGTACAATGGTCAAAAGTACAATTTGTTTTCTTTCCTCAAGCGCTGCACTTTCCAGGTGGTGTTGTGCATTCATCATTTCCATCTTTAAATCACAATCATCACTATCATTTTTTCTCCCGTCTATTTTGGAAGATTATTTGAACCTATGCCTTCATCTGAGATCATTCATTTCCTATTTACTCACATTATAACTTGTGGTGTCATCATGTTAAGGTGTTGCACAAAGGAGGAAGGGGTGTTGTGTTTCCATATAGTGCTACTTTTCTCGTCAATCTTAAGACCAAACTCCTTTTGTAGGTGCAAACTCAAACCAATATTTGTTCCATTGACTATGAATTAATTTTTAATTGCATGCATGAGCCGTTAAAATCATTCAAGCCCTGCAAAGAAAGAAAATTCATCTTCGTTGTGTTTTTCGTAATTCGTTGTGCTTTCTAAAATCGTTGTGTTTTCTCCTAATTGTTGTGATACCACATAGTCCTCACATTTTTCATTTATTCGTTGCTAAGACCGCATTCTCCTTTGCAGAGTGTTGAAATTTCATTGATGCCCCCCACCCTAATTGTTGTACTTATTTCAAACCAAATTGCCTTGAGCATTGCATTTTTCACAAACCGCCGCGAATGTCCCTTCAAATTCTCTGTCAACTATTAAAATTTTGAAAGTTTTTTAGGTTTTTTATGTGATTAGTGTCTTATGTATATTTTTTTGTTTCTTAGTGATCATCAAAGGTTTAATTGGAAAGAGTCTTCCTTATTATTACGCCTACATTGTTGCGCAAAACAAGTTGTTTAAAACCCTAGACTATTCACTGCTACAAAAACAAAATCATGCCAACTTCAGAGGGAAAGAAGCACATGGTAGGTGCCATTGTTTAGTTTGAACCACAAGGTTTAACAGTTATTAATGGAAACCTAACCATTAGAGTGGATTTTGAGCAAGTGGGGTGCTTGAGGTTTTGTGAAAATATTCAGGGGTACAACCTACAATTGACTAAGGAGTTTTCCAATGGTTTTGATATATTGGAGGAAAATTTTGGAACACTTACTTTTCCAGTCACAGCCCAATCAATAGCTTATGCCACTAAGATCCCTTTACATTCTGAGGAATGGTTTAAGGGTATGGATTTAGATCTGGCTCATTTCAAAGATTTTCTGAAACCACAATACTAGGAGGGGTATGGGTCTATTGTTCTAAGGAGCTATCTATAGAACCACTATAGTAAACTACTAGAGGCGATTCAAAGGTATTTCACATGTGAAGGGAGGTTCATTCAAGTTTATCAGTATCATATCAGGCTCCTAATGCATTTTACAAGAAGACAACCTTTGAATCTACCTTACTATTTATTTAGGAGTCTTAGCAAAATTTTTGACAGAGTTTGATCCAAAGGGAGTCAGATTGAACCCATTTTGTTTCATTTTTCATTGATTAAATTGTTGGTGATAAAGAAACTTAACAAGAAGGAGCAGTCATGGCGGGAATTTTTTATCTCTTCAAGGTCGATGAAACAATCATTTGACAGCCAAAGGACTAAGAGGGATACCCCATCAGTTACAATCAAAGAGGCCTCACCTGCAGCAGTTAGCTCAGTTAAAAAACCTTTGATAAAGAAAAAATTAGTGGAAAAAAGAAGTGCCAAGAAACTTCACTTCTCACCTAAGGTAGAACAAGTGGTTAGGGGACCGAGAACAATAACTTCAACTGAGTGATTTCCTGTAGACCCTACACCTATTTAAGTTGTTGAATCAGAAAGTGCACATGAAGAAGTGGAAGTTGATGAAAGGGACCAGAGAATTAAATATTTTCAAGGCCAGTTAGACAAATCTCATATAATGGTATCATATTTGCAGAAAGAAAATAGAGAACTCAGGAAGAAAGTATCACAACAAGTTTCCCACCCTAGTGAAGGAGAGAATTGGCACATGTTGTTAAAGACAAAATAAAACAGATCATAGATGTTGAAGATGTGCAAGTGTTAGTTGAACAGTCAAGGAAATATATAAATAGTTTTTCTACCAAGATGGAAACGAAAATGGAGAAGACTATTCAACCAGAACAAAAGGTGGTTTTTTATGAGAGGAAATATTTTGAGAAACTGTTGGAACAACTTGAAGGAGTTCAGTAGTAGGTAGCTTGGATTGCAGAAAAAGATCAAAGGGATAAGTTGAATTTGTTTAAACAATTACAAGTTATTGAACCTATCCTTGAAAAGGCTAAGCATAAGTTAATGTGGACCTTGCCTCTACATAGGCAAGTGTGAAATTTTTATACACATAATTTGGTCTTCAAGAGGAGACGCAAATTAGTGAAACAACAGCTTACTCAGGCCAAGAAATCTAGAAGAAAGAGGAAGAGGAACAAGTTGGATATACTAGCAGAGGCTAGCACAAAGGTAAATATTCATGAGGAAGATAACACTAAGCTCTAGATTTTGTCTTTTTTCTCAAGAAATCAGAAATGGGTCAGTTTTGGTGGAGTTTGCAAAAATGCATCAAGGACATGGTGCACATTTTGTATAATCCTTTATGTCGATGAGATGGTGCAATTTTGAGGTTTTAAATGTCTTATGGGGTGTTATAAGGATGTCACAACACTTTCATTTTTCTGCCAGCACTTTATATCAAAAGAGGCGATCATATGCTTAGAGTTTTGAAGGTGTTGTGAAAGTTGACAGTTTGTTCCAAACATTTGCTACATTTCCAACCAAGAGGATCAGGTAATCAGGAGGTCTACAACCATTTGAAAGGATGTTTTTAGGAGTTCATTAGCATCACAAGGATATTTTGAGACTACCCAGTTGTTCCTTTTTTTCAGAGGAAAGCCACAGATATACAAAACTTGAGGTGCTGTGAAAGTCATTGTGAAACTCAGAGTTTTGCAGCAGATGCAGTGTTTTCACACGGTCTTGATTTTGCCTTGTAAATTCAAATTTTTTATCTTCCAATGATTGTTTAATGATGTTTTTAGATGGAATAAGTCCTTAGGATGGAATGGTTAGTGGTTTGTTTTGTTTATTTCTAATTTTAATGATGTATTAAGTTCAAAACTGCATTAGGCAATTATTTCCTATTTTTGTGCGAAGTAGGTGAACAGTTCGATGTATCTAGCCGACTAACTAGTTTCCTTTTAAAAAATTCGACCTGGCTAGCTAGGAATGGAATATTTTTTATATATAACATGTAAAAATATAATAATAGGGTTTTGTTGATTAGATTCGAGAGAAAGACACTTTGAGTGCATTGTATTTTCTGAATATTTTTTCCAGTGAATGAAAGACAGAAGGTGATTTGTAGGGATTCATGTGTCAGATCTTGATGGTGTTGTGCTTCTTTCTAATTGTAAGTTTGTCTTATGTTTCTACATCTCTTGAATGTATGTCTTCATGCTTGGAAGAACCAGATGTTTAACTCATAATTCATCTAAAGGATGCTCTGATTTAGTTTTACCAAGTAATCTATGTTTTCCTCTTAAAGCAATATTTAGAATTCATCTATAGTTTGATGCTCTAAGTGTTATTTCCACCTTTATTACACTCACCCTCCTACAATGATTTAACTTGATTTCATCACCAAGACTGCCTACCTTTCCCTTGTGGAAAAACCCTTTCTCTTTGCATCATATCCTTGGACAAATAATAAATTTGACATGAATCCATGCCCAATGGATTTCTCTCCTTTCTTACCAACAATTTTTTGAAAAAATAGACCTTATTGAGCACTATACGTAGCCTAAAAAAATATTAATTTAACAACTTAAGTGAGAGAGCCATCCCCAAGGCAAGAAAGTGGTTTTTGGTTACCTATGGAATTTCTCTCCTCGACTTAGGGAAATTTATGGAGTGCTAACATTCTGGCACTATTGTTGGGGAAAGAAGGCTACATTTTCCCTGGTAAAACCTCTGTTTGAGAAGCTTAAGCCTAGTTCATGTGGGTGACAATGAGTTAGGAATAATTAAGCTTAAATTTTCACCTAGAAGTATTGTTTAATCCTAGTTTTTATCATTTTTCTTGGAAATATGGCTTCTAGAAAGATGCATACAAGATCACATCGAGATCCTGAACCCCCTAAAGTTGTAACTAATCCTGAGAAATTTATTGGAAAGAAAAAGTTTGAAGAAGGTGAAGCAAGTAACATCCCTCTTGAGAGATCTTACACCCTTCCTAAAAGTATTGTAACAGTTGAAAACATTGAGTTTGATTTTTCATTTGAGCGAAGTATTTTCAGATATAGATCTGAATCTTTTGTGTCTGAGACATTCATTGATGAATATAAAATAAAACCATACATTCCATCTCATAAATTTGGCATATCAAAATTTGATAGAGACATTTTTCAAGAATTTTGTAAGCTTGAACATTTGATTAGTCAACTACAAGAGGTTGTTGAGAAGTCACCTATATTTCAGCAGGTTGTCCCAACCTCTTCTGCTCCTCTATCTAGATTTCCTTTGAATCTTCCATATTGTTCTACTCTACTTGCATCTGTTGTCCTTACTCCTTCCAAAACAACAACCCATCAAATCACAATTATACCATATTTTTCACCTTCATTACCAAGTACAACAACTAGAACAGCAACATCTCATACCACAATCATGGCATCTCGTTATGTTCCACTAATCTTGCAGGAACCACTGAATGATATGCCACATAATTATGGGCAGTACCTACCTCAATTTGATGGCACTGGACCTACTATAGAACAACAACATGTAGACAAAATGAATGACTTTAAAGATCTTGAAGAAGTTGATCATGATGATGTTAATTTGAGGCCTTTTGCCCATAACCTTGTTAGAGAAGTCATAAAATGGTCCAGGGGACTAGCAGCAAGAAGTATTGCTAATCTTCAACATTTTCGTCAAATTTTCCTTTCTAGATGGGAAGTCAAAAAGAACCCACTTCAAATACTAGCAGAATATAAAAAATTGAGGAGAGTTCCAGGAGAATCGATCCTAGATTTCTCAATCAGATTCAATAATGTTTATAATTCTATCCCAGCATAAACAAATCCTCCACCGATTTTTTCCCTACTTTGCTATCCGAATGGATTTGATGCTGATATGACTTACTAATTAAGGGAAAGAAACCCATCTACTTTAGAAGAGATGCAAAATAATGTTTTCAGTGTAGAGGCTAACTTGTTGGCTAAGAAATCCAAGTTAAAGACTGAAAAGAGGGTGACTATCGAGGAGGATCCTTCCACATCATTAGATACTAAGTTAGACAATTTGGTGAAGATCATGGAGAAGATGATGGAGAGAATGACTCTAAAAGATAGGGTTGTTCCAAGAGAACAATGGGGAGGTCCCCAAATCAAAAATCATTTTTTCAGAAGGCAAAAAAATAAATTTAAAAAAAGAGAGTAGAAGAATCCAGCTAGTCAGCAGCAGATCATACCACCTTTTCCAAAGAACTATGCAGAAGAGGAGGAAACAACAGTTGAAGATCAAGATCAGGTTCAAGATCACATTCATTATTTTGGTGAAACGCAAGACACCATATTTTTAACAGAAGAGGAACAATTTTTTTCTCACAATCATGAAAAGATGTCATGTATATAGAATCAGAAGAGTATAAAAAGGGGTATCAAAATGCATTTTTATAGGTGTTATCAGGAAATATAGTGTCTATTCAGAGCTGCCAATCCCACTAAGATGGGTAGCTATCTTAGAAACAAACAGATTAAAGTCACTCGTTTTTCCTTTATGAGAGAGAGATGAGAAAGAAGCAGAGAGTACCAACCTCAGTCTTCCGCTTGGCTCCTTACTTGTTTCCTTTCCCCTTTGATGGAATCTGGCCACTGCTTCCTTACTTGTCTCGCTTCAAAGAGAACCTGTAGATTCACGACAGCATAATACCATCAAAGCATAGATATCTTTCACTGTAAACAATATAGGATCAGATATATATTGACCATACAAATGCATATATCAACACAATATTCAGAGATACACAAGAATATGGAGGAAAACTCAAATAGCTTTATTAGTAACAGTAGTAGAAGAGAAGATTACAACCACTTGGTCTGACCCAGCACCATCCTCCCAGCGTGAAAGCCCTCTTCACCTCACACAAAGAAAGATCACCCAACAATGTCTTCAAAGACAAACTAGCAGCACCTCTTTGCAAATTACCAAATTCCAACCTTTGGATCTCTGGGATGAGGGATCCATTTATAGATATTTGCAGGGGGTGAGTCGACTTCTAGGATTTTGATTAGTGTCATCTCTCTGGTAGTTCTTGGTTCCACTTGGAGATTTCATGATCTCTTACTCATCCTTGGGCGAATTTAGGGAGGCAAGTGTCAAATGAGTAGCTTCTAGAAGATTCTCAGGGTCTCCACTTAGCAAATTGCTTGTGCCATTTGTCTGCTCTCGCTCATCACACCCTACAGAAGAGATTTTCAGTATGCATCACACTTTTTGCATGTGGCAGGTGAGATGCATCGCACCCTTTGCACTAGGCAGTCTGTATGGTCCTGCTTTAACCAGTTCTGAGTGGTTTCTCATGGAAAACTTCTGGGAGATGATGTAATCAGCTGACCTTGCTCCTTTAGGGTATGAAACAACACTTTTAGGGACTTAGAAGCCCTTGGTTTATGGACATATGTGATTGGGGTTGCAGTGCCCAAATATGTCTATAACAGTTTCCCCCTAAAGCATGAGGTCATAAATCTTTTGATGCCGGGAGAAATGCTTTATAATGAGGATCCGAGGTTTTTCGCGCTGGAAGGTGACCTGTAATAAGATACAATACAATACATTATCTTCATAATATTTTCACGATCTAGCTGAGGCGGGCATTCCCATGCTCAACTTGATAAATTCATTTTCATGTACATAGGACAGACAGCCGTCTGTGTGCAGACTGATGATTCTGGTAGAGCCATCATCCCTTAGTTTGGACGATTATCTGTGCAACAATGATGTACATTTGATGTCTTTATTTTCCTGATTATATCGCAGCATGGATGGATGGAACTAGATCCGGGGTCTTCAAAACTCATTCGATCTTCGCCCGAAGGTACAAGTCGATCCATGTGAAAAAGATGTTCTGGTGTCGAGCATGGAAGGACATCGCCTGATTACCAGCCAATGATGTAAGCTGTTAACAGGTGCGAGAGAAATCACCGATAATGATGATGACCCTCAAGGTACTGCAGTACAATTCATGTTGTGCGAATATATGAGTCGATGTCGAACACCACACAAAATCTTTCGGTCGAAGTCCATTAATGTAAACCTATCACTGGAAGTGAGAAACTTGCCATTGAGGCATGCAAGCTTCAAAATACTGGAAGGGCTGTCCCTAAGTCGGCTTCTTGGATAATGAGCTGATGTCCACAAGAAGTGACCCATCGTAGGAGGGCATTAATGGATCCCACATCTATGATACGGAACTGAGCAAATGATTTTGTAGAGGCGAAAACGATCTGATGATACAAGGTTCAGGGTGGCAGTCATGAAAGAATGAAGCGTGAAGGTATTGTAGCAGATGATACATAAGCTGGGTAGGTGAATTCTCTGAGCGACTTTTCTTGAACATATCGGCGACACTAAAACAGATTGGTAGCGTTAACCCCAAAAGTGGATGGTACGGTGGACCAATGGTGATATGACCAGTGAACAGAATAACCCAACCTAACTCAGTCATGGTGATGGAGTGAAAGTGTCATGTTCAAGAGCGACCCACTACCAATAAAGTTTCTTCAAGTTTTCTTCCCAATTTTCCCCAGTCATTTCTGACTAGTACCTCTTTATTTTTGTCAAGCTTAAGGAGGATAAAATGTGCTTGTTCTATAATTTTCCCTTCGGGCAAACCCGTCGCTATGTTTTAACAAGCCTAGTGACAGTGAAAATCATTCTTTTCTGAATGGACAAGTTTGTTGCTATTGTTTTAACGAGTTTAACGACAAGGATAACTCGGTCCTTTTCAATTTTATAGAGTCTAAAAAGAGATGGAAAGAAAACTCCAATATTCATTTTTTGTAATATAATCCCTTAAGTCTGAAAAAGTATAAAATAATGCAAAAGGGATGACTTTTCGATAGTTTTAACGAGCCGAACAAGACAAACGCTCGATATTTTTGTGTAATAATCCCTCGGGTCAAAAAAGAATAAAATCTAGAGGAGGGATAGCGCTTCCAATCACTTTAACGAGCTAGAGAGGCCAATTGCTTGACAATCTTTTCATATTTTACGAGTCAGATGAAAAGAGCTTAAAGGAGACTCGTTTTTTGAGAAGCGAGTGATGTTTTCAGATAGCAACTGGTTCCAGGTAAGGTTTGGAACTTTCCAATCACGGTAGTGTAAAGAAGGTGGCTAATAGGATCACTCGTCACAGTTGTTCCTCAAAAGGGGTAAAAAATCAAATGGAGGCAAATGATCAGCTAAAAAAGAGTGGAGGTGATGGCAAGAACTTGACCAAGGCTCAAAAGCTGATGATAATAATTCACAATGGTTATTTACCAGAGGTGGGTTCATTTTTTAATGAGCTTAAACTCTGGTGGAACATATGCTCATTTCTAGGTTTAATTTTTAACAAGCTTGAACTTCGCATAAAACTACTCATGCCAGTTGTATAATAAGGATGTCTCATCGATAGGTTTATTTTTTAGGGAGCTTTCACCATTCAAAACTATGCTCCAACTCCTTTTATTATGTAAGATAGGAAAAACCAATCCTACGAGTTTAAAGGGTTAAGAACCTACAAACTAAGAAAATAAATGGTCATTTTTCACTTTCACGCAAAAAGGTTTGCATGCCCCTAGGCATAGCAAAGTAGAGTTTCCCAGGTTACCCCTCAATTTGCAAACAAAACATTTGTTCTATCGGGAAAGGCCTACTTTTTCCAAGTTACCCTTCAATTTGCATAAAACACACTTGTTCTATCGGGAAAGGCCTACCTTCTAATAGAGGCATCTTATTCCAATCTAATCCCATTTTCCTAAATGGATGGGTGTGTCAGACCAGTCATATATCCTTTGCGGAAACCTACCCTATACCTGAAGTTTTCTTGCCGAAGCAGACCAGGGTGCATGCCCCCATGGGTTTCAGTCATGACCACCGAATTACTCGCGCTCATCAGGTGGACGAACTGGAGATTGATGAGACATTCCTTGCGCAAAAAGACCTGTTAGGGATGGAATTTGACTATTAGCTATGTGTGAACCGAGGAATGAAAGTTGGTCTATGAGCTGGACCACTCTGCCTTCATGTAGAAAACACATTACTCAAAAGAGGGAGGAGACAATGGCTCCCATGCTATAAATGTAGTCACGCCCAAGGAGTATATTGTAATCTAAAGGTCCTTGGACTACCATTAGATTTAGATAAATGATTTTCCTTCTCAAAATTACAGGAAAACTTGGAAGGATCCCTAACAGTCGACTGGTTCCTTTGTCAAAACCTGTCAGATTTCGCACCTCAGGCAAAAGCGATGTCGAACCAAGCGCTTTCCAAAAAGTTGAGGAAAGGATACTCACAGAAGCCCCTTCATCTATGATGGTACCAACCATGACCATTTTGTAAGTTTGCACTATGATTCGGAATAGTATATTAGATGGTAAACGGGGTCTGCCTAGTAGATTCCAATCGAAGAAAATGACTAGGTTGCTTGGAGGTGGGACCGAATAAACGGCCGGATACAACTCTGACAAATTTCCTTCCTGCGGTAAATGAATGGGCAGATTGCCCCCACGTTCATCGGAGTCTGTGTTTATGAAAATAATTTGAACAGTGTCATTCTCATTCTCTTTGGTGACTGTATCATCTGGAGGTAAATTTTATGAAGTCAATGTGGGGTCGACTGCCATCTCGACCTCTTGACTTTGGTCCGATGTGGACTCAGAGGATTTATCTTCAATGATAGGTGCTTCGACTAACAACAAAGGTGGGTCAATTGGATTTTCAACTAGCAATGGATTAAGCAAGAGTTTCTTGTACCCAGGAGGGAGTCGCTGCGGCGATGCAGGACAATTTTCCAAGACTCTTTTAGCTTCATCCAGGAAGGGACAACGATGGAGGGCATGATCACCTTCACACAGTCTGCAGGGAAATTTAGATTTCCCTTTTTGTCTGGTGACTTTTCTTTCACTAGTTGACGGTGTACTTTCAACATGATCGTCAGAGGTTGACGACACCGGATTGTGCAAGCGGGGAAACCAGTCCCTTAGGATCCGTGGGATGCAAGGACAATCTCGGTGATAGTGGTGTCCTTTGCAGATGACACATGGAGATTTAGGTTTGGACGGTGCAGTGTGTGGATTTTCGCTAGATGATGCATGGTTGCCCCTTTTTGTTGTTAGCTTCTTCTTCTTCTTCTCCTTCCCCTTCTTCTTCTTCTCAGTTACTTGGTTTTTAGTTTTACTATCTTCACCAAGCGAAGAGGAAGAAGGAGAGGGAGAGACAAACGAAGTAGAAGGTTGGGGGGGAACTCTGGTATCATCTAGTTGCTGATTCGATTGTTCAGGAATCATGGTGCTTTGAACGACAGAGGTCAAGAAAAGCCATACCAGCAGGCCAATTGTCAGTCCAGGAAGGGACTATGTGGCCATATGAGGTGCACCAACATCTCCCCAAGAGGAGAAAGGACTAGGATTTCCCCCAAGGGGAAATCCTTGGTTGGTGGACTCCATTTTCTCAACCTAAGACCAACGAGGGAACAGTGACGTTATTCCGATTAAAATAAATATCAGATGCTTTGACACAACTTGCTTTTTCAATTTTTAAGAGTCGAGAAAAAGCTAAATATGACTCTAGTCGCCTTTGATTTTTAATGAGCCTGAAGTGACAAGTGCTTAGATGGACCTTTTCCTTTAAGGAGTCTGAAAAGGAATGAAAGAGACTACTATGGAAATCTAGACAGAGGGATTACCAAACCAATCACAAAACTGCATAATACTTTTTACGATACGGCAGTCAATCTTCCTGAATTATGTATTTAGTGCATTGCAATTGATAGGGTGGCAAACACGGCTTCATAAGGATAAAGGATATAGCCTATTATGGTCTCCCAATATATACTCAACGGTACGTGGGAGCACAAGTCTGTACTGGCACTTGTCGTCTCAAAGAGGAGGAATCACCCAACCTACGACGAAAGTGATAGTTACCAGGCTTTACGACACCGGAATACGTCTCTAGCCTAGACTTCTAGATGTTGTGCATTATGTTCCAAAGCGTTTTTATGTTCATTAAATTTATTTTACAGTTGATCTTTCTTAAGAAGTTTTCCTTTAAGGTTCACTGCATGATGTAGATATACAATTCCTAAAATGCAATCTAAGATGATAAACAGTCGTTTAATCTTCTTTTTGCAATGAAAATCCTAACTACAAAGGAAAGAGAAATGAAATCCTTTCAACATAGAGCAGAGAGCACACACTAGATGCACTGTCCTAAATCAAAATCAACAAGTAGTCTAAATGCAAATGCACATGCATGTATTTGTTTTCACTTTCTTTCACTTTCTTAATGTGTGAATGACAAAAAGAATTTTAAGTACAAATCTGAATTATTCCTTCTTTCAATGCAACAGTACTAATGATTTTCTTTTCAAAAAACGAAAAGGAGACAAGATGACACTTTACAATTTTGAATTGAAAACTGCTTTCGACACTTGAAATACTACTAATTCAGATCAAATACAAGAGTAACAGTATAATCTACTATCAAAAAGAGAAGGATTCTTTTCCTTGACTGAAAATGACACTTGCGACACTTTCAAATCAAAAGATGATAGTTTGATTAAGCTACTATTTTGTAAATGAGAACTATGAATGGCGAAAAATACACAAAAACATTCACAAATATTTGCACAATGGAGGTTGGATGATGCAAAGAAAGGGGGTTTCAACAGTGGTCTACTGATCATAGACAGCAAAACTCCTGAATAAAGCTGAAGAGAGTGAAAAAAAAAACCAAAATCTGGAGGCAGATCTAGTCTTGTCTGATCATCGCACCTATAACACAAGGAAACAGGTATGCATCCCACCTACTACACACGAGAGGTGTGATGCATCCAAATTGCCAAGAAGACAAGGTGCGATGGTTCAAGGATGAGACTTTAACTTGATTTTTGGTCACAGTTTGCAACCTAGTTCAGGGATTTAGGCCGAGCAAATGATAGTCAGTAACTACAAAGTATAGGGGTTGATATAATGAGGTTACTCAAGCTACCTCTAGGGCACTTAAGATGTTTGCTAGTCAATTGTTCAATTCATAGACAAACCCAAAGATTGACTGAAGCAACATTGATCTACTTTACACTTGCATAGAAAATGCAGTTCGAAGGCTAGCTGACCTAACTTCAGGCTCCATCTGTGGTTTATGAATCAAACAAATAGAGACAAGCAATCAAACTAATCGCTCCCCAGCGGAGTCGCCATTTTGTTATCAGGGAATCTAGTGTCTATTCAGAGCTGCTAGTCCCACTAAGACGGGTAGCTATCTTAGAAACAAACAGATTAAAGTCACTTGTTTTTCCTTTACAAGAGAGAGACGAGAAAAAAGCAGAGAGTACCAACCTTAGTCTTCCGCTTAGATCCTTACCTGTTTCATTTCCCCTTTGATAGAATCTCGCCACTGCTTCCTTACTTGTCCCAATTCAAAGAGCACCTGTAGATTCACAGCAGCATAATACCATCAAAGCATAGAGATCTTTCACTATGAACAATATAGGATCAGATATATATTGACCTTACAAATGCATATATCAATACAATATTCAGAGATACACAAGAATATGGAGGAAAACTCAAATAGCTTTATTAGTAACAGTAGTAGAAGAGAGGATTACAACCACTTGGTCTGACCCAGTGCCATCCTCCCATCTTGAAATCCCTCTTCACCTCACACAAAGCAAGATCACCCAACAATGTCTTCAAAGAGAAACCAGCAGCACCTCTTCGAAAATTACCAAATTCCAACCTTTGGATCTCTGGGATGAGGGATCCATTTATAGATATTTGCAGGGGGGTGAGTCAGCTTCTGGGATTTTGATTAGTGTCATCTCTCTGATAGTTCTTGGTTCCACTTGGATATTTCATGATCTCTTACTCATCCTTGGGCGAATTCAGGGAGGCAAGTGTCAAATGAGTAGCTTCTAGAAGATTCTCAGGGTCTCCACTTAGCAAACTGCTTGTGTCATTTGTCTGCTCTCACTCATCGCACTCTACAGAAGGACTTTTCAGTATGCATCACACTTTTTGCATTTGGCGGGTGAGATGCATCACACCCTTTGCACTGGGCAGTCTGTATGGTCCTGCTTTGACCAGTTCTTAGTGGTTTCTCAAGGAAAACTTCTAGGAGATGATGTAATCAACTGAACTTGCTCCTTTAGGGTATGAAACAAAACTTTTAGGGACTTATAAGCCCTTGGTTTATGGACATATGTGATTGGGGTTGCAGTGCCCAAATATGTCTATAACAAGAGGTACAAAAATAATATAATTTGAGAAATATAAAGGTTCCAGTTAATTCTTCGAAGGAAGCCCAAGTTGATGCTCCTTTTAATATCCAGAATAAAGTTGAGCCTCCAAATGAGATTCTTGACAAGAAGGATGTAGGCACCAAAGAAGCAAAAAAGGGTAAATCATCCTTTAGTTTAGAAAATGAGATATCAAAAATCAAATTTTCTATCCCATTTACTAAACTGATTAAGAATGAAGTATACAGAAGTCAGATTATCAAAGCATTAAAATTTGTAGATGTTTTAGATACTGTGAACCTGAACGATGATCACTCAGAGTTGTTGTTTGGTCCTAGGTTCTCAAGATTGAAATGTGCCACCATTCTATGTAAGCCTAAATATACATAATTTTATCCTTCATAATGCCATGTTAGATTCAGGTGCTTCACACAATTTAATGCCAAAGGTTGTCATGGAAAATTTGGGTTTAGATATTAAAAGGCCATACAAAAATATTTTCTCTTTTGATTCCAGTAGAGTAAAATTCTTGGGTTTGATTAAAGACTGTGTGTTACTCTTACTCAAATTCTAGCCAAAAGCATAGTTATGGATGTAGTTGTAGTTGACATTCCTCCAAAATATGGTATGTTGTTATCGAGATATTGGGGTGAAAATTTGAAGGGTTCTTTGCAGATGGACATATCATATGCTACTATCTCAGTGGTCAAACAACCAAGGAAATTGTATAGGGAAACTCTCATGAAGTACATGGTAAGCATCCAAGACAAACCAAATAATTATCTTGTTTATTCTGTACATTCATATATGGATCCATTCATACTATAAAATGATATATGTTTGGAGGAAGATGCTCAAAACAGGGAAAACAAATCAGAAGAGGATGTAGGTAAAATGTTGGAAGAAAAATTAGAACCCGATGATGATGAAGAAGGCATGTGGAACATGGATTTTGATGGAGCAGTTAGTAAGGAAGGGGCTAGAGCTGGTGTATGGATTATGAGCCCGAAAGTAGGCAAGTTAAAGACCTACTCTTACAAACTTGCTTTCGAATGCACAAACAATGTTGTTGAATACGAGGCACTGATTTTGGGACTGCAACTATTGAAAAGGTTAGGAGCCAAAAGGATTTCAGTCCATGGGGACTCATAACTAATCATAAAGAAAATTAAAGGTGAGTATTAAACCAAGCACCCTAGAATGAGGGCATATAGAAATGTTGTTTTAGATTTTCTACAATGTTTTCCAAAATACAATTTTTCCATGATTCCTAGATATCAGAATGCAGTTGTTGATGTGTTGGCCACCTCAGCAAGTACATTTAATATTCACATTCATCGAAACAACAAGTATGAAATTGAGGTTAAACACATGCCAACTGTCCTAGAAAATATAAGGTATTGGCAAGTTTCTAATAATGATTGTTAGGTCCCTATACTATTAGTGTAACTGCTTATTGTTATTAGTAGAACCCTCTTATTATATTGTTGTGCCCATGTATTCCCCATATTGTTATTATTGTGCCCCATAGAAGCCCACTATTGTTATTATTGTTCCCTTACATTATTATTGTTATGTCGGCTCTAATTATATTATGACCCATTAGACTCCTATATATAGAAAGGAGGTCTTATTATTTGTATCATCCAAGAATTGTTCATTTGTGTAATGTAAAGGAGGTTTCCCCCTCGAAGAGGGTTGATTTCTAAGGCATTCATTTATCTTTTCTATCTTTTTGTGAGCTGGTTTCACAACATTTGGTATCAGAGCTTTGGATTCTAGGGTTTCGCTACTCCAAATAGGTCATCGTGGAATTTTTCGTATAATTGTTTTTCTACAATGTTTTAGACTCTAAAATTAAAACCGATTTGAGCTACGATTTTGGTGAAGCTCAGGCCCAAATTTTAGATCTTGTTGCACTATATTTTTGGAGATACAGTCCAAGACATTTAGGGTTTTTGCAGGCTCCCGAATTACATCCTAAATAGGTGACCTTGGGAAAATCGTCATAACTTTCTCTCTGAGCATCAGATTGAAATTTCGTAAGAAGTTGCAGAAACAGGACGGACTATAGTTTTCTGTATATCAGTTTCAGATCCTAAGGTTGAAATAGTGACACATGGCACTTCATACAAGTGAGCTCTACTGAACTACTATATAATCGGTCATTGTGGGAGATTTGACATAACTCTTCCTTGTAGAATCCAATCTTGATGAGACTTGTGGGGTTAGAAAGAGCACTCAGAGGGCTACTTTAGGACACAATTTCAAAACTTGGAGATCTAAAATTATAGAGTTACATTCGTTTCAAGATCGAGCTCCTAAAATCAAGAGAAGGCGATATGAGGAAGTTTGATGGCAAGGATCCGGAAAATTGGATATTACAGATGGAGCAATATTTTGATCTACATGAGGTGCAACTATTACAAAAGGTATGTATCGCATATTCATATTTAGAACTAGATCAATTTTTATGGTATAAAGGGATTTTTTCTCATAAAACTCTTGTTACGTGGTCAATTTTCACAGAGGAAATGATAGCACATTATGAGGATACAAAGAGCAGCACCTTCTTTGGCCAATTGATAAATATCAAACAAAAGTGTTCAAAGGCAGAGCACATTGAGGACTTTCAAAAATTGAATATAAGGGAAAATGATATTCTAGAGAAGTAGAGGATTGATATCTCCATAAGGACTTTAAAGGATAACATTCAACATGAGGTTCATATTTAGGAACCTGATTCATTGGAGAAGGCATTCAGGTTGGCAAGAAAAGTGGAAAGAAAAATTATGGAAACAAGGAAGTCTACCCCTCAGAACTATAAAGATGTAAGTGTTGTTTATCCTAGCCTTCCACAACAAACAAGGTTGACCCCACAAAAATTGGAAGAAAAAAGATCAAAAGAGCTTCGTTACAATTGTGATAACAAATACATTAAAGGTCATAAGTGCGCTGAGAAGAAATTATTTCACATAGATTGTGAAGAGGAGGAAGAAAAGGATCAAGAAACATAAAAAGAAGAGATATACACCCGAAACAAACCCCAGAGAAAGAAGCAATGAATCAGATCATATCTTGTAAATCATTGGAAAGAATTACCACTCCTCAAACTCTCAAGATAGAAGGACATATCAAGAAGAAAAAGGTTCAAGAAGTGAAAGATCACATTGAGAAAGAAGAAATGAATCCAACCGTAGCTTGTAATGAATTGGCTGGAATTACCACTCCTCAAACTAACAAGATAGAAGGATGTATCAAGAAGAAAAAGGTAATAGTGTTGATTGATTCGGGTAGTACCCATAACTTTATTCATTGTAAGATAGCCAATGAATTGAATTGCTTCCTATATCTCTGGAAAGTTCCATAATATCAAGCTATCCATGGGAGAATATGTATTGAATAGCCCAATGCCTTCCATTCCAATGCGTGGTGATGATGTTGTACTAGGTGTCCAATGGCTACAATCCTTGGGTACAATAGCTTATAATTTTCAAGAACTTCTCATGAAATTTTCTTTGGAAGGAAAGGAAGTTGAATTAAGGAGTATCATAGGGAAACTAGGAAAGATAATCAGCTCTAACGGACTGACAAAGCTTCTAAATAAAGAAAAACGAGGTGTAATTACATAATTATGTTCGCTAGAGGTTCCCACATCGAAATCATCTATTTCTCCAGATCTCCAAAAAGTCTTGGACAATCATTCCAAGGTATTGGAGACTCCCGAAGGCCTCCCACCTATTTGTGATCATGATCATTCTATTCATTTGATTCCAGGAAGTGTCCCTCCAAACATCAAGCCTTACAGATATCCCTACGCCCAAAAGAGTGAAATTGAGCGTATGGTTGCAGAAATTCTAGAGGCTGGTGTAATTCAACCTAGTCAAAGTTCTTTCTCTGCTCCAGTGGTATTGATGCACAAGAAGGATGAGTCATAGCACATGTGTCCGGATTATAGAGAGCTCAACAAACTCACTATTAAAGATAAATTTCCCATTCATGTCATTGATGAAGTATTGGATGAATTGCATGGATTAATTTACTTCACCAAGTTGGATCTTCATTCAGGATATCATCAAATACGAATGAAGACTGAAGACATTCCAAAAACAACATTATTGAACAAAGATGCATTTTCATGGACTCCAGAAGCAACGAAGACCTTTCAACATCTTAAAGAGGCAATGTGCCAAGCACCGGTCTTAGCTACGTTAGACTTCACAAAAACCTTTATTATGGAATATGATGCATCAGGAAACGGAATTGATGATGTTGTAACACAAGAAGAAAGACCCATTGCTTTCGAAAGTCATCCAATCAAAGGAAAGTATTTACACAAAGCTATTTATGAGAAGGAAACGTTGGCAAGACTACATGCACTTAAGAAATGGCAACCTTACATAATGAGAAGATCCCAATTCAAACAATATTGTTGGAACTAGATGAGGAAGGAAAAATCATATTGGAATCTAGAGCAGCCACAGAAACGAGAACCCGACAGCTATGAAATCAATCAATTTTAGAGTATCTCATCAAGTGGAAGAACTTACCCATTGAAGATTCCACATGGGAGGACAAGAATTTTATACAGAAGCATCCATAACTACTCAAGCGTTGAGGACAACACTTTTTGAAGGAGAGGGGCATGTTAGGTCCCTATACTACTAGTGTAACCCCTTATTTTTATTAGTGCAACCCCCTTATTATATTGTTGTGCCCATGTAGTCCCCATATTGTTATTATTGTGCCCCATAGAAGCCCACTATTGTTATTATTGTGCCCTTATATTATTATTGTTATGTCGGCTCTGATTATATTATGACCCCTTAGACTCCTATATATAGAAATGAGGTTCATTTGTATCATCCAAGAATTGTTCATTTATTTAATGTAAAGGAGGTTGCCCCCTCGAAGAGGCTGATTTATAAGGTGTTCATTTATCTTTTCCATATTTTTGTGAGCTGGTTTCATAACAATGATAACTATTTGGACAATTTTCTGCAAGTGAAAGGAGAGTTTTCAAAGCTACACATTGATGAAGGAAATGGTATTGATAATGATGAATAGGGAGTTTACATAAATCATACCAAGGAGAATCTTGAAAAGCATGAAGAAAACCTTGAAGTTTTGTAGCTAAAAGATAATTTGATCCCGAGAGGCTTAGTCCCACTGAAGGAATTGTTTTATTTCAGTGATGTGGCTCATAAGCCTAAAATACTACCTACTGAGACCAAGGTGGAAGAATGTACATAGGAACTGAAGACAAACCTAAAATTGTGAAACTTTCTAAATCTTTAGTTCCTGAGGAGAAGAATAAATATATTTATCTCATGAAATATATTCTGATGTGTTATCGGGAAATCTAGTGTCTATGCAGAGCTGCTAGTCCCACTAAGACAGGTAGCTATCTTAGAAACAAACATATTAAAGTTACTTTCGTTTTCCTTTATGAGAAGTAGATAGGAGAGGATCAAAGAATACCAACCTCAGTCTTTCACTCGGTTCTTCGCTTGTTCCTTCTCCTCACTGACAGGTCTTTACCGCTTCTCCCTTGACCACTCTGCTTCAAAAAGTGCCTGTAAAGTCAAAGCAGCATTATACCTTCAAAGTGCAGAGATCTACAATCATAAGCAATATAGGGCCATATATATATTGACCACAAAAATGCATATACTATCAGACATACAAGAATGTGGAGGAAAACTTGAATAGATTTATTGATGTAAAGATTAGAAGAGAGGATTACAACCCATTGATCTGACCCAGCATCATCCTCCCAGCATGAAAGCCCTTCTTCACCTCATGAAAAGCTTAGATCACCTGACACTATGATATTCCACTAGGAAACCAACAGCACTTCCTTACAAGATACAAAATTCCAGCCTCTGGATCTCTGGGATGAGGGATCCATATATAGATGATTGCAGGGAGGTGAGTCAGCTTCTGGGATTTTGATTAGTGTCTTCTCTCTGATAGTTCTTGATTCCACTTGGAGATTGATGATCTCTTACTCATCCCTGGGCGAATTCAGAGAGGCAAGTGTCACAGGAGAAGTTTCTGGAAGATTCCATGATCATCCACCTCGCAAACTATCTCTACCATTTGTCCATTCTCGCCCATCGCACCCTACAAAAGGGATTTCCAGTATGCATCGCACCTTTTACACTGGGTAGGTGAGATGCATCACACCCTTAGCGCTGAGCAACCTGTATGGTCCAGTTTTTTCTAAGCAGATTTTTGTGGAGAACTTCTGGGAGATGATGTAATCAGCTGACCTTGTTCCCTTAGGGCATGAAGCAACACTTTTAGGGACTCAAAAACCCTTGGTTTATGGACATATATGATTGGGGTTGCAGTGCCCAAAAATGTCTATAACAGTTTCCCCCTAAAGCATGAGGTCGTTAATCTTTTGATGTCGGGTGAAATGCTTTATCATGAGGATCCGAGGTTTTTCGAACTAGAAGGCGACCTGTAATAAGATACAATACAATAGATTATCTCAATAACATTTTCATGATCTAGCTGAGGCGGGCATTCCCATGCTCAGCTTTATAAATTCATTTTCATGTACATAGGATAGACAACCGTCTGTGTGGCAGACTGATGATTCTGATAGAGCCATCATCCTTTGATTCGGATGATCATCTGTGCAGAAATGATGTACATTTTAGGTCTTTATTTTCCCGAATATATCACAGCCCGGATGGATGAAACTAGATCCGGGTCTTCAAACTCATCCAATCTTCGCCCGAAGTACAAGTCGATCCATGTGAAAAGTGTTCTGGAGTCGAACATGGAAAGACATCGCCTGATTACCAGCCAATGATGTAAGTTGTTAACAGGCGCAAGAGGAATCACCGATAATGATGATGACCCTCAAGGTATGACAGTACAATTCGCGTGGTGTGAAAATGGGACTTGGTGTCAAACACCACGCAAAATCTCTCGGTCGTAGGCCATTAATGTAAACCTGTCACCGAAAGTGAGAAACTTGCCATTGAGGCATGCAAGCTTCAAAGTACTGAAAGGGTTGTTCCTAGGTAGACTTCTTGGATAATGAGTTGATGTTGACAAGAAGTGACCCGTCGTAGGAGGGTCTTGATGAATCCCACATCTATGACACGGAATGGAGCAAATGACTTTTGGAGGTGAAAATGATCTGATGATATAGGGTTCAGGGTGGCGGTCATGAAAGAATGAAGCGTAAAGGTATTGTAGCGGATGAGACACAAGATGGGTTGGTGAATTCTCTGATTGACTTCTCTTAAACATATCGACGACACTTGAAATGGATTGGTAGCGTTAACCCCAAATATGGATGGTACGGTGGACCAATGGTAATATGACTGGTGAACGGAATAACCCAACCCGACTCAGACATGGAGTGAAAGTGTCATGTTCAAGAGCGACTTTGCTACCAATAAAGTTTCTTCAAGTTTTCTTCCCAATTTTCCCCAGTCATTGCTGACCAGTACCTATTTGTTTTTATCAAGCTTGAGGAGGATAACATATGCTTTTTCTATAATTTTCCCTTCGGACAAACTCGTCGCTATGTTTTAACGAGCCTAGCGACAGTGAAACTCGTTCTTGTCTATATGGACAAGTTTGTCGCTATTGGTTTTAATGAGTTTAACGACAAATATAACTCGGTCCTTTTCAATTTTAGAGAGTCTGAAAGGGACGTAAAGGAAACTCCAATAATCCTTTTTCATCATATAATCCCTTAAGTCTGAAAAAGTATAAAACAATATGAAAGGGATGAATTTTCGATAATTTTAACGAGCCGAACAAGACAAGCGCTCGATATTTTTGTGTAATAATCCCTCAGGTCCAAAACTATTAAAATCTAGAGGAGGGATAGCACTTCCGATAGATTTAACAAGCTGGAGAGGCCAATTTCTCGGAAATCTTTTCATATTTTACGAGTCAGACGAAAAGAGCTTAAAGGAGACTCATTTTTTGAGGAACGAGTGATAATTTCGGGTAGCAGCTGATTCCAGGTAAGGTTTGGAATTTCCAATCAGATAGTGCCACAAGGATGGCTAACAGAATCACTCATCGCAGATGTTCCTCAAAACGGTAAACAATCAAATGGAGGTGTATGAGCAGCTAAAATAGAGTGGAGGTGATGATGAGAACACGACCAAGGCTCAAAAGCTGATGATAATGCATTCACAATGGTTATTTACCGAAAATGGGTTCATTTTTTAATGACCTTAAACTCTGGGGGGGGAATTTGCTCATTTCTTAGGTTTAATTTTTAACGAGCTTGAACTTCACATAAAAACTGCCCGTGCCAGTCATATAATAAGGACATCTCATCGATAGATTCCATTTTTATGGAGCTTGCACCTTTCGAAGCTCTACTCCGTATCCTTTCGTTGCGCAAGCTAGGAATGACCAACTACTATCCTAGGGGTTACTTAACTACTAAGGTTAGGTAGGAAAAATTTTCCTTTACTTTGCTAGTGACATTTGGCCCCTGCGAAGGTGAACGGTCGATTTGAACACTCACCCAACTTAAGCAGTTGAAGTTAGCAGAACTATAGAGTTAGCGTTACGTTGGTCACTTTTCACTTGCACACAAAAAGGTTTGCATTCCCCAAGGTATAGCGAAGTATAATTTCGAGGTTACCCTTCAATTTGCAAACAAAACATTTGTTCTATCGGGAAAGGCCTACCTTTTGATGGAGGTATCTTATTTGGTCTAATCCCATTTTCTTATACAGACGGGTGTCGGACCAGTCATATATCCTTCGCGGAAACCTACTCTATACCTAGAGTTTCCCTACCGAAGCAGGCCAGGGTGCATGCCCCCTGGGTTTCAGTCATGACCCCCGAATTACTCGCATTCTTTAGGTGGTCGGACTGGAGATTGATGAGACATTCCTTGCATGAAAAGACCATTTAGGGATGGTATTTAACTATTAGCTATGTGTGAGCCGGGGAACGAAAGCTAGTCTATGAGCTAGACCACTCTGCCTTCATGTGGAAAACACATTACTCGAAAGAGTGAGGAGACAATGGCTCCCATGCAATAAATAAAGTCACACCCGAGTAGATTATAGTCTAGAGGTCCTTGGACTACCATTACGTTCATGTAAATGGTTTTCCTTCTCAAAGTAATAGGCACATTTGGAAGTATCCCTAACGGTCGACTGGTTCCTTTGTCAAAGCCTGTCAGATTTCTCATCTCAGGCATAAGCGATGGCAAACCAAGCGCTTTCCAAGCAGTTTGAGGAAAGGATACTCACAGAAGCCCTTTCATCTATGATGGTACCAACCATGACCATTCTGTAAGCTTGTACAATGATTCAGAATGGTACATTAGCCAGTAAACGGGGTCTGCCTAGTAGATTCCAATCAAAGGAAACAACTAGGTTGCTCGGAGGTGGGACCGAATAGACGGCTGGATATGACTCTGACGAACTTCCTTCCTGCGCTAAGGAATGGGTAGATTGCCCCCATGTTCATCGGAGTTTGTGTTTACGAAAAGAATTTGAATGGTGTTTCCCTCATTCTCTTCGATGACTGTATCAGCTGAAGATGGACCTTCTTAAGGCAAGACCGAGTCAACTGCCACCTTGACCTTTTGACTTTTGTATGTTGTGGATTCAGAGGGTTTATCTTCAATGGTAGATGCTTCGACTGACCACAATGGCATGTCATTCGGATTTTCAACTAGCGATGGACTCAACAAGAGTTTCTTGTATCCAGGAGGAAGCCGCAGCAGTGAAGCGGGACGGTTATCCAAGACTCTTTTAGCTTCGTCCAGGAAGGGACAACAGTGGACGGCATGATTCCCTTCGCATAGTTTGCAGGGAAATTTACATCTTCCTTTCTACCTAGACACTTCGTTTTCACTAGTTGATGGTGTACTTTCAACATGATCGTCAGAGGTTGATGACACCGGATTGTGCAAACGAGGAGACCAGTCCCTTAAGATCTGGGGGATACAAGGAAAATCTCGATGATAGTGGTCCCCTTTGCAAATGACACATGGAGATTTAGGTTTGGACGGTGCCTTGTGTGGATTTTCGCTAGATGATGTATGGTTACCCCTTTTTGCCTTTGTCTCCTTCTTCCTTTTTTCCTTCTTCTCCTTCCCCTTCTTCTCCTTCTTAGTCACTTGATTTTTTTATTTACCAGCTTCATCAAGCGAAGAGGAAGGAGGAGAGGGAGAAACGGACGAAGTAGAAGGTTGAGGGGTAACCCTAGTATCGTCTAGTTGCTGACTTGATTGTTTAGGAATTGTGGTATTATGAACGACAGAGTTCGAGAGGCAAGCCAATCGTCAATCCTGGAAGTGACAATGTGGCCATATGAGGTGCACCAACATATCCCCAAGAGGAGAAAGGACCAAGATTTCCTCCAAGGGGAAATCCTTGGTTGGTGGACTCTATTTTCTCAACCTTTGATTTTTAATGAGCCTAAAGTGACAAGTGCTCAGATGGGCCTTTTCCTTTAAGGAGTCTGAAAAGGAACGAAAGAGACTACTATGGAAATCTAGACAGAGGGATTACCAAACCAATCGCAAAAATGCAGAATACTTTTTATGGTACGGCAGTCAATCTTCCTGAATGTTGTGTTCAGTGCATTGCGATCGATAGGGCGGCAGACACAGCTTCCTATGGATAAAGGATATAGCCTATTGTGGTCTCCCAATATATACTCGACAGTATGTGGGAGCACAAGTTCGTACTGGCACTTGTCATCTCAAAGAGGAGGAATGACCCAACCAACAATGAAAGCGATAGTTACCAGGCTTTACGACGCTGGAATACGTCTCTAGCCTAGACTTCTAAATGTCGTGCGTTAGATTCCAAAGCGTTTTTATGTTCATTGAATTTATTTTACAGTTGATCTTTCTTAAGAAATTTGCCTTTCAGGTTCACTGCGTGATGTAGATATACAATTCCTAAAATGCAATCTAAGATGATAAACAATCGTTTGATCTTCTTCTTGCAATTCAAATCCTAGCTACTAAAGAAAGAGAGATGATATTCTTTCAACATAGAGCAGAGAGCACACACTAGATGCACTATCCTAAATCAAACCAACAAGCAGTCTAAATGCAAATGCACATGCATGTATTTGCTTTCTACTTTCTTAATGTGTGAATGACATAAAGAATGCTGAGTACAAATCTGAATTATCTTTTCAAAGCGACAGTACTAACAAATTTCTCTTCAAAAACGAAAGGAAGATAATGATGACACTTTCCGACTTTGAATCGAAAACTGCTTTCGACACTTGAAAAACTACTAATTCAAATCAAATACAAGAGTAACTGTATAATCGACCATCAAGATGATAGGATTCTTTTCTTTGAATGAAAACAACACTTGCGACACTTCCAAATCAAAAGATGACAGTTTGATTATGCTACTTTTTTGTAAAAGAGAATTGTAAATGGCACACAATACATAAAAACATTCACAATTATTTGTACTATGGAGAAGAAATCATGCAAAGGAAGGGAGTTTCCACAGTGGTATACTGATCACAGACAGCAAAACTCCTGAATAAAGCTGAAGAGAGTGAACAAAGAAACCAAAATCTGGAAGCATAAGAGGTCTTATCTGATCAGCGCACCTGCAACACAGGGAAAGTGCGATGCATTGCACCTACTGCACATGGGAGGTGCGATGCATCTAGATTCCCAAGAGGAGAAAGTGTGATGGTCCAAGGATGAGACTTCAACTTGGTTCTTGGTCACAGTTTGCAGCTTAGTTCAGGGATTTAGGCTGACCTAATGATAGTCAGTAAATAGAAATCACAGGGGTTGATCTAAAGAGGTTACTAGAGCCACCACTAGGGCAATTAGGATGTTTGCAAATCGACTGTTCAGTTTATAAAAAAAACCCAGAGATAGACTGAAGCAGCATTGATCTACTTTTCACTTGCATAGCAAATGCAGTTCGAAGGCTAGCTGGCTTAACTTCAGGCTCCATCTATAATTTTATAAAGCAAACAAGTATAAATAAGAAAAAAAGCTATTCACTCCCCAGTGGAGTCACCATTTTGTTATCTGGAAATCTAGTGTATATGCAGAGCTGCTAGTCCCACTAAGATGGGTAGCTATCTTAAAAACAAATAGATTAAAATCACTTTCGTTTTCCTTTATGAGAAGTAGATAGGAGAGGATCAAAGAATACCAACCTTAGTCTTTCACTCAGTTATTTTCTTGTTCCTTCTCCTCACCGATAGGTCTTTGCCGCTTCTCCCTTGACCACTCTACTTCAAAGAGTACCTGTAAATTCAAAGCAGCATAATACCTTCAAAGTGCAGAGATCTACAATCATAAGCAATATAGGACCAGATATATATTGACCACACAAAAGCATATATTATCAGACAGACAAGAATGTGGAGGAAAACTTGAATAGCTTTATTGATGTAAAGATTAGAATAGAGGATTACAACCCATTGATCTAACCCAGCGTCATCCTCCCAGCATGAAAGCCCTTCTTCACCTCATGAAAAGCTTAGATCACCCAACACTATGATATTCCACCAGGAAACCAACCACACTTCCTTACAAGATACAATATTCCAACCTCTGGATCTTTGGGATGAGGGATCCATATATAGATGATTGAAGGGAGGTGAGCCAGCTTCTGGGATTTTGATTAGTGTCTTCTCTCTGATAGTTCTTGATTCCACTTGGAGATTGATGATCTCTTACTCATCCCTGGGTGAATTCAGAGAGGCAAGTGTCACAAGAGAAGTTTCTGGAAGATTCCATGATCATCCACCTCGCAAACTATCTCTGCCATTTTTCCATTCTCGCCCATCGCACCCTATAGAAGGGATTTCCAGTATGCATCGCACCTTTCACACTGGGCAGGTGAGATGCATCGCACCCTTAGCACTGAGCAACCTGTATGGTCCAGTTTTGACCAGTTTTGAGCAGTTTTCTGTGGAGAAATTCTGGGAGATGATGTAATCAGCTGACCTTGTTCCTTTAGGGCATGAAACAACACTTTTAGGGACTCAGAAGCCCTTGGCTTATGGACATATATGATTGGGGTTTCAGTGCCCAAAAATGTTTATAACATGGTGTCTTTGCATGGGGGTATGAAGACTTAAAGGCCTATGATACAATCATCGTCTAGAACACCATTCCTATCAAGGAAGGACAAAAACCATTTAAGCAGAACCTAAGGAAAATTAACCTTGTTTTGATGTAGCTAATTCAAAAGGAGGTAAGAAAAATTTTTGATGCAAAGATTATTGTCCCTTTGATGTTTTCTAAGTGGCTGTTAAATTTAGTTCTAGTGAGGAAAAAGACCAGAGAAATAAGGCTTTGTGTCAACTTCTGAAACCTTAATAAGGTGTATCTCAAAAAAAATTCCCCTTGCCAAAGATGGATCACATATTGTAGTAGGTCGTTGGTTTCAAGAGGATTTCATTACTTGATGTCTTCTTCCGATACAATTAGATTTTGGTACATCTGAATGATCATGATAAAACAGCTTTCACTGTGCCATGGGGGATATTTATGTTTGTTAATATGCCTTTGGGATAATGAATGTAGGTGAAACCTTCCAGAGGACTAATGACATCGCCTTTGCTGATGAGAAAGACAGGTTTATTATTATTTATCTTGATGACATTACTGTATATTCTAAATTTGATGAAAATCACTTGCAGTATTTGAAGATTGTCTTTGAGAAGTGTAGAAAGTATGGTATCTATTTGAACCTAAAGAAGTCCCTTTTTGGAATGGAATAAGGTAAGTTACTTGAACACATAATTTCCAAATATGGCATCAAAATTGACCCAAGTAGAATTGAGGAAATTCATAAGATTGATACCCCAAGTAATAAAAAGGAGGTGCATCCTTTTGTTGGAAGGATAATTTTTCAGAGGAAGATCATTCCAAATATTGCTGAAATCATAAGGGCGATCACAAATATGCTAAGAAAAGATAGTGAAATCAAATGGACTATCAAAGCAAAGAGGTCATTGAATGAGGTAAAGTCAACTTTAACTCATGCTCATGTTTTGTCTAGTCCTGACTACACAAAAGATTTCATCATTTTCTCCTTTTCCTCGAGGCACACTATTACAACAGTATTGATGAAGAAAAATCAAGAGGATCATGAGCATCCTAAAGCATTTTTTAGTAGGAGTTTAAGGGATGTTTCTCTTAAATATAACATAATGGAAAAGAAATATTTTGTGTTGGTGAAGGCTTTGAAGGATTTCAAGGTTTACATATTGCATTCTCACATAATTTCCTTTGTTCATAATGCTGCAATGAAGGAGATTCTAACTCAAACTAACCTAGAAGGAAGGAGAGGTAAGTGGATAACAGTCATTTTGGAATATGATGTTGAAATTGAGCCCACTAAACTTATGAAGGGTCAGGGACTAGCTAAAATGGTGGCTAAGTCAAATATGCATGCATTGGACATTAATTTCATTGATGCCTAGTCAACATGTGCCACAAAGGTTCCTCTCTTCCCCCTAGTACATTGATATCATCTATGTTTTGGATCACCTACAAGCTCCACCTAGTTTAACAAAAACAAAATAAAGGTTTCTTAATTTTAAAGTTGTTAAATTTTGCATTCTAGATTAGTCTTTATATTGGAAAGATGCAGGAGGTATATTGTTTAACTGTTTTTTGGAAGATGATGCAAATAAAATAATGGAGTTCCATAAAGGTGACTGTGGAGGGCATATTTTTTGGAAAACCACAGCTAATAAAATTTTGAGAGTTGGTTTCTATTGGCCTACATTGTTCGTTGATGTTCACAAAAGGGTTTCTAGCTATCATGAGTGTTAGATATTTGAAGGGAAGAAGAAACTTTTACCTTTACCCCTGAAACCTATTTCAATGGAGGTGCCTTTTTAGTAGTGGGGGTTAGACTTCATCGAGGATATTCATCCAACTTCATCATCTCAACATGAATGGATCTTAACAGCTACAGATTATTTCACTAAGTGGATAGAAGCGATTCTGACCAGGCATGCCACAAATTTAGTTATTATTCAATTCCTGGAAGGTAACATTCTTTCTAGATTTGGTTGTCCTCATAATATTATTACTGATAATTCTTCTGCATTTAAGTCTAGAAATCTAATTGATTTCTGCAATAGATATAACATAGTGCTTGGTCACTCTAGTGCCTATTACCCACAAGCTAATGGCTTGGCTGAGTCCTCTAATAAGAGCTTAATGAATTTCATAAAGAAGTTGTTGTAGGTGAACAAAAATATTTGCCATAAGAAGTTAATCAATGCATTAAGGGTTGATAAGTTAAGTACCAAGAAATCGATTGGGATGTCTCCTTTCCAATTGGTTTATGGAGTTGATGTTGTTTTTCCTACTTCACTAGGGGTTCCAGTAATGAAATTATTGCAGGACACATAGGTGGAACCAAATTATATGCATTGGAGGATTAATCAGATTATACAGTTGTAGCAGACTAGAGAGGAGGTCTATAATAACACTCAACTGATCCAGGACAAGATTAAGAGGATTCATGATAAAAGGATAAAGGTTGATGATTTTCATATTGATGACCTTGTGCTGAAATGGGATGCTAGAAATGAAGAAAAGGGAAAGCATGGAAAATTTGAAATTTTGTGGAAGGGACCTTATAAAATTGCAACTTTTCATGGAAACAATGCTTATCTGCTGAAAGACTTGACAAGGGAACTACTTGTTGGAGGGCATGTTAATGGCAGGCTAATCAAGCACTATTTTACTTGAATTCAGCTGGTTTGAACACATCATTGTACATACCATTTTAATTTTCAATACTACAGGTGTGGGTGGTTATCATCAAAATTTGAAGCCCGAAGTGAAGGTCCTGAGGTTTTGATGAGCTTCTACCATATGTAATAGAATTCAAGTCAATCTTAGTCAGTTAAGAGTCAAATTTACAAGTCAATAAGGCTCCCAATGAATAAGGCTACTAATATACAGTGTTCTTGGGACCTTACAGGGAGGATTCCATCCCCATTGGAGCATATGTTAGGGTCCTATGTTATAGGAATCTTGGTAATGTTAGTCTTTCTATTTATATGAGGTAAATTTGTTAATATTAGTCATGATGACCCAACTATTATTGATTTAAAGAGGTCTAGATTTGGTTTAAATGTCATGTAAAGTTTTTCTATTTTGTAAGAGTTCAAATGTTTAAAGTCACGAGGCTTCATTATTAAATGGGTAATCATAGGAAGTCATTGGGTCATCATGGAAAAATAGTGAGGGGTCATGTCATCAAACTTTGTTTATCATAATTTAGTCATCTAAATATAGAGGTCAAGTTGACATTAAAACAATCATGACAAAGGATTGGGTACAGATTTGGAGGTTTTTTCAAGTTAGTCTAGATGTCATTTCATGAGTGGTTATGACCTCAGCAGGAGTACAATGGTCAAAAGGACAGTTTGTTGCCTTTCCTCAAGCACTGCACTTTCCAGGAGGTGTTGCACATTCTTCATTTCTATTTTCAAACTACAATCATCGCTATCATCATTTCCTCTCCAAGTCATTTTGGAAGATTATCTGAACCTCTGCCTTAATCCAAGATCACTCATTTCTTGTTTACTCACATTAGACCCTGTGGTGTCATTGTGTTAAGGTGTTGTGCAAAGGAGGCGGGGGCACTGCGTTTCCGTACAATGCTACTTTTCTCGTCAATCTTAAGACCAAACTCCTTTCATAGGTGAAAAATAAAACCAATATTTGTTCCATTAGTTGTAATTAAATTTTTAATTACATGCATGAGCCATTAAAACCATTCAAACCCTGCAAAGAAAGAAAATTCATCTTCACTGTGTTTTTCGTAATTCAATGCACTTTCTAAAATTGTTGTGTTTTCTCCTAATTATTGTGATACCACACAATCCTCATATTTTTCATTTCTTCATTGCCAAGTCCACATTCTCATTTGCAGAGCTTCCATGTGTAAATTGTCCTAGGTGTTGAAATTGCATTCATGCCCCCCACCCTAAATCTTGTGCTTGTTTGAAACCCAATTTCCTTGAGCACTGCATTTTTCACAAGGCATTATGACTATCCCTTTAAGTTCTCTGTCAGCAATTAAAAATTTGCAATTTGTGTAGGGTTTTTATGTGATTAGTCTCTTGTGTAAAGTTTTTTTTTCTTAGTCATTAGCAAAGGTTTAACTGGAAAGAGTCTTTCTTATTATTACTCCTACATTGTTACACAAAACAAGTTACTTAAAACCCTAGACTATTCACTGTTGCAAAAATAAAATAATGTCAACTCCAGAGGAAAAGAAGCATAGGGGAGGTGCCACTGTTCGGTTTGAGCCACAAGATGTCAGAATTATTAATGTAGACCCAATCATCAGAGTGGCTTTTGAGCAGGTGGGGTGTTTGAGCTTTTGTGAAAATATTCAGGGGTACAATCTACAATTGACTAAGGAGTTTGCCAAGGGTTTTTATGGATTGCAAGAAAAGGTTGGAACACTTACTTTTCCAGTCATAGCCCAATCAATAGTTGATGCCACTGAGATCCATTTACATGGTGAGGAATGGTTTAAGGGTATGGAGTTATATTTGGCTCATTTCAAATACTTTCTGAAACCACAATACTAGGAGGGGTATGGGTTTGTTGTTCCAAGGAGCTATCTACAGGACCACCATAGTAAACTGTTGGAGGTGATTCAAAGGTATTTCACATGTGAAGGGAGGTTCAGTAAAGTTTATTAGTATCATATAAGGATCCTAATGCATTTTACAAGAAAAAAACCTTTGAATATTCCTTACTATTTATTTAGGAGTCTTAGCAAAATGGTTGATAGAGTTCAAGCCAAAGGGAGTCAGATTGAACCTAGTTTGTTTCATTTTTCATTGATTAAACTATTGGTGATAAAGGAACTTGACAAGAAGGAGTAGTCATGGAAGGAATTTTTTATCTCTTCAGGGTGGATGACACAATCTTCTAATAGCCAAAGGACTAAGAGAGATACCCCATTAGTTACAATCAAAGAGGCCTCACTTGTGGTAGCTAACTCGGTTAAAAAAACTTTAATAAAAAATAAATCAGTTGAAAAAAGAAGTGCCAAGAAACTTCACTTCTCACCTGAGGTAGAAAAAGTGGCTAGGGGACCGAGAACAAGATATTCAGCCAAGAGATTGCCTATAGACCCTACACTTGGTCAAGTTGTTGAATCGGAAAGTGCACATGAAGAAGTGGAAGTTGATGAAATGCACCGAAGAATTAAAGATTTGCAAGATCAGTTAGACAAAGCTCATCTAATGGTAGCATATTTACAACAAGAAAATAGAGAACTCAGGCAGAAAGTTTCATAAGAAGTTTCCCACCCTAGTGAAGGAGAGCATTGGCAGATGTCATTAAAGACAAAATCAAACATATCATTGATGTTAAAGATGTGTAGGTGATAGTTGAACAGTCAAGGAAACCTAGAACTAGGTCTACTTCCAAGATGGAAATGCAAATGGAGGACACTGTTCAACTAGAACATAAGGTGGATTTTGATGAGAAGAAAGAGTTTGAGAAATTGTTGGAACAACTTTAAGGAGTTCAGCAACAGGTAGATTGGCTTGCAGAAAAAGATCAAAGGGATAAGCTGAATTTGTTTAAACAATTACAAGTTGTTGAACCTGTCCTTGACAAGGCTAAGCATAATTTAAAGTGGACCTTTCCTCCACATAGGAAAGTGAGAAATTTGTATATACGGAATGTAGTCTTGAAGAGGAGACTCGGATTAGTGAAACAACAACTTACTGAGGCCAAGAAATCTGGAAGAAAGAGGAGGAGGGGAAAGTTTTACATAATAATAGGGGCTGACACAACAGTAAATATTCATCAAGAGTATGCTACTAAGCTCTAAATTTTGTCTTTTTTCTCAAGAAATTAGAAATAGGTCAATTTTGGTGGAGTTTTCAAAAATGCAGCAAGGACATGCTACACATTTTATATAATCCTTTATGTTGATGAGATGGTGCAATTTTGAGGTTTTTATTGTCCTATGGGGTGTTATAAGGATGTCACAACACTTACATGTTTCCTCCAACACTTTATATCAGAAGAATCCATCATATGCTCATAATTTTGAAGGTGTTGCGAAAGTTGACAGTTTGTTGCGAAATTCTGCTACATTTCCAGCCAAGAGGATCATGTGAGCAGGAGGTATGCAACCATTTCAAAGGATCTTTTCAGGAGTTCATTACCATCACAGGGATATTTTGAGACTACCCAGTTTCTTTTTTATGTCATAGGAAGGCCACAAACATACAAAACTTCAGGCATTGTGAAAGTTGCTACGAAACTGGGAGTTTTGCAACAGATGTTGCGTTTTCACATAGTCTTTATTTTGCCTTGTAAATTCAAATTTTTTGGCTTACAATGGTTATTTAATCATGTTGTTAGATGGAATAACTCCTTAGGATGGTATGGTTAGTGGTTTTTCTTTAGTATTTCTAATCTTAATGATGTATTAAGTTCAAAACTACATTAGGTAATTAGTTTCTATATTTATGCAAAGTAGGTGAACAATTCGATGTACTAGTTGATTGACTAGCTTCCTTTTGAAAAATTTGATCTGGCTGGGTAGGAATGGAATACATTTGATATATAATATGTAAAAATCTAAGAAGAGGGTTATGTCGGTCATATTGGAGAGAAAGACACTTTGAGTGCATTGTATTTTCTGAGTATTTTTTCCAGTGAATGAAGGATATAAGGTGATTTGTAGGGATTCATGTGTCAGATATTGATGGTGTTGTACTTATTTCTAATTGTAATTTTTTCTTATGTTTCTACATTTATTGAATTTATGTCTTCATGCTTGGAAGAACCATATTTTTAACTTGGAATTCATCTAAAGGATGTCCTGATTTGGTTTTACCAAGTAATCTGTATTTTCCTCTTCAAATAAATATTTAGAATTCATCTACAATTTGATGCTCTAAGTGTTGTTTCCACCTTTCTTACACTCACCTTCCTACAACAATTTAACTTGATTTCATCACCAAGGATGCCTACCATTCCCATGTGGAAAAACTCTTTCTCTCTGCATCATATCACTGGACAAATAATAAATTTGACATGACTCCATGCCCAATGTATTTGTCTCCTTTATTACTAGAAATTCTTTGAAAAAACAAACCTTATTTAGCACTATACCTAGCCTAATATCATATTATTTGAACAAATTAAGTGGGAGAGCCCTCTCCAAGGCTCAAAGGGCTATATTCTAGCCTAAAATTGGCTTGTGGTTACCTTTGAAATTCTCTCCTCAGCCTAGGGAAATTTACGGAGTGCTAACAACATCAACATAATCATGATCACCACATAATTACCAAATATCATGAGGTCTAGGTTGAGAGAACTTCCTTCATTCGTGCACAACATGCACAACATTGAGAATAACAAGTCCCAACATATCCAAAGCATCTGACACCTAAAAATCCATTTACTTTACCTTTCATGTTACCTTTCTCATGATTGTCCTGCCACTATCCATTTATCCCAATGGACCCAACCAATCCAACTGGATATCATATTTTTTCCTTTAGTCGCCCTTTATTCATGCACTAGGATTCATCCAGGTCTTTCATTACTTGTTGGGTACCACAAAGCTCTTCATGTGCTACATTTAATTTCCTATTTCCCCAACCAATTCCCAAGACCCTCAAGACACAAAAGGAAAGAAAAAGAAACAAATAAAAAGAAAACCATGAAAACCAATAACAATACCACAAATGAAGTGGCATGGGCATTCGCCAAACACAAACAAAACTGCAAATCAAACACAAACAAATCAAAAGACTGAAAGCACAAGACTAGAAACAAACACCATGACTCAACCCCATAGATTCCCAATGCTTCCAAGGGAAGGTTCAACCCGAACCTTCTTCAATATTTCATGGCAGTCTTTTTGCCATCCAACTCCCTACATCATACTACCATAAACAAATAATTGTCAGTGTATAAATAAATACAATAATATATCGGTTACCTTACCTTGTCGTACCTAGCACACTGGACTATAACTGAACACGTACACATATCGTTTCTCAAGGGATTCTAGTTCTCTTGACGAATCTAGCTATAACTAGAAACTACTTGTTATACCTATCAAATACATGTTCATGAATACAGTACATATCCAAATAGTGTTAGCAAAAATCAAGGTTAAGAAGACTTCTTGTATTCATGCAAAGCACTTATTCGGTTGGAAGTGTGGTTTCCAAACATAACCAAAGGAATTCACACCCAATTCCTTTCTTATAGACACATGCTCATATCATGCACTTAATCAAAAAATTAAACAACATGTAAACATACCAGGTTAGATAAACCAAATAGACAACATAATAAAACTCTTACCTCAATGTATATCAGGGGAGGCTATCACATCTTCATAAGTCAGTCCAGATTAGTACAACACAATATCACAAATATATTGGCTCATACCTAAGTATCATAACCATATCCTTATGCACAAGCCAATCTAGATTAACATGATACATATAACATCAATATCTTAACTGCAATTACCATAATCATCATGTGTATGACCGCAATGCATATAATGACAAATCAACTACCATGCATGAATAGCCAACACACATGCACATGAACACACTAATATTCTAGCATCTATCATGCATGTATCGAAAACAACAATAGAATGATAGGAATATACATAACCATAATGTACATAACAACCATTAACCAACATACTTGCACGCTTAACATACAAACATGTATGATGATCTGCTGTTTCCCCAAGGTCCAATGTTGCATCCTCGCTTTAATGATTTGCTTCTCTTTCTGTGTCTCGAAAAAAGGTCAGCCTCATAACATACCAATAGCATCATGAACTACATAATTACCACCATGATACATGCACAACAAACACATAGGCAACTAACATGCATGCATGACAAACACATTCCACCCATCTAGTCCAAGTGTTGAACCATGCACTAATAGCACCTTGTAACGCCTCCTTGCACATTTACCCACTTTCACCACCTTTTCGGGGTAAACATGAGATTACCAGGGCTAGTATGACATGACCTAACCTCCTAGCTTCATTAAGGAAATGGAGATGACAAAGGAAACTTTATTGACCTTCCTCAGGAGCTACAGGACCCTCAAGAGCTAAACCACCCCTCCAAGTGCCCAAACCCTGAGTCAAATTGTCTTTTCACTGACATGGACTCCCATTCGTAGGAATAACACTACATCCATGCAACTATAGACCTCCAGTTGCATGCCTAATCCTATAAGGTGACGACTGCAGTTCTCAATTTTGAGCCTGCAACCCAAGAACCAATGCCACCTTTTCAGAGCTTATCTCCACACCACTACCAAAACCTTAATGAGACTTTCCAGAATAAGAAATAACATTAAGAAAAATCTATTACTACAAAAATTGATCGAGGTTTTGACCTAACCCGTCCTAGCCATGACAGTCATTTCGTCAAACATATTAAGAACGTGAAATCTACAGGTCATGAATGCATATCTAAACATAGGGGTCTGATACTTATCTAAGAATCATTAAGAAGATCTAATGCCATCTCATAATAGCTGTCATAAGATTATTTATTTTATGCATTCATTAACCATTCATCAACTAATCAAAACATATCAAGATCCATATCTAGAACCTGTTTTGAAACCATGCTTGTAACTAGCATATAACCAGAATAATAACCATGATAGAGCAACCATCAAATCCACATAATAAAAAGTATAATTACTCATGAAATACAAGAGAAAAGGAGCTCTTATTTAAATATGCAAAAGCCAACCAAGTTAGGGACTTCCACGTACCATTGGACCATAGATTGGTCTGAACCAAATCTTTCTTTCAGCTAATCATCCCCATACCATATTCCAAGAATGAATGTGGGACTCACAAAAAAGCAACTAGTGCTTCCTTAGGATTTACCGCAATCCCACCAAAACTAGCTAAGGGACTCCTAGGCCCTAAAAAAGCACCTACACAACTAGGCTTTATTGCAATCCCTCCATTACCGATCAAGGGATTCCTAAGCCCAAACAAAAAACATACCCTACCAAGATTTACCGCAATCCTGCCAAAACTAGTCAATGGATCACTAGGCCCTAAATAAGCTAAGATTCATCCATATTTCTTCACCAATACCTTGAGGAATTCTCTCGTCTCCACCCTCAAGCTTTACTACAATCCCACCAAAACTGGTCAAGGGATTCCTAGGCCCTTAGGAGTTTTCTTGAGACCACCTCACCCGGTTCCAAAACCATCTAGCAATCCAAATCTCAACCAAATAAAAGAAACCCATCACACCATGACTATTTGAGAATGGAAAGGAAAGGTTAAAACCACTGTCACACCTAGAAAAACACATGTCAATGACATCAAGAGAACCAAGTACACACATGCATGTACCATGAATGTCAAAACTAGCAATGAAATCATACATGCAACTCGATAACTGCAAAGAAATGTAGTTGTGGCCACTGATCCAACTTTTCCTTGATTGATCCTTGCATTCCTTTACTTTCTTTGTCATTCTTTATCCAATGTTAGAGTGCTAAAAGAATGCTCTAAGTGTGCAAGAGTATGAGAGAGAGAGAGAATAGAGAGGGAGCTCCAAGCTAAAAATGACAAAAATCCAACTAGCAAAAAGCCATGAACTAATCCTAAGAAGCCTTTTTAACATTGAGGCCTCTATTTTCTTCAATTTCCTCTATTTTCCTTCCAATTTCCTTCACATGCAATCCTGTGACCTTTCACCTCCCTTTTATCCTATTTTCCTTTATTTTCATAAATAAAATTCAAATTAATGCATCTTTGCCTTTATTAATGCCTTTGTCAATTTCCTTAGCCATAGTAAACGAACTGAACACCACTGGGATGTTTTTCCCAACATTTAGCTTGGAATACGTATCCCATGACTTTGGTCTTATTTTTCCTTTATTAACTTTATTACATGAAATTTTAACCCTGAGTTATTACAGGTGACAGCCTAATCAAATTTAAAAACATAATTTATGTGGCAAACAGTGAGGAATTTAAAAGGTTGATAATAAAAGAGTTCCATGCTAAACCTTATTCAAGCCATAATGGGTATCAAAAGGCACTCACATCCATCAAAAAATTGTATTATTGGCTGAATTTTAAGAAGGGTGTGACTGATTTTATAGAAAAATGTGTGGAATTCTAGCAGGTGAAGGTTGAATGCAAGCACCCAGCAGGATTGTTGCAGCCTCTTCCCATCCCAGAATGGAAATGGGAGGTAATTTTCATGGATTTCATTATATGTTTACCTGAAACATCTAAGTAGCACGATGAAATCATGGTAGTGATTGATAAGTTGAGCAAGGTAACTCATTTTGTAGCAGTTTAGTCCACTAATTCTACTAGTGAAGTGGCAGAAATATTCATAAAGGAGATTGTGAGACTACATGGTATTCCCAAGAAATTCATATTAGACAAAGATGCCAAGTTTATTTCACGGTTCTGGAAGGAATTGTTTGCAAGTTTGGGGACATATTTGGCATTTAGCATAATGTATCACCCACAGAAAGATGGGAAAATCGAGAGGATGAATAGGATCTTGAAGACATGTTAAGGATGTATGTAATGCATCATCCCAACAAGTGGGAAGAATACCTTCCACTGGTAGAGTTTTCTTACAACAATGGATACCAAGAATCCATAAAGATGAGCCCATTTGAAGCATTGTATGGTAGGAGTTGCAACACTCCTATCAGTTAGAGTGATCTAGTGAATATGGTCCTTGTTGGGCTTGATATGCTTAAGGAAATGGAACAACATGTTCAACACATCAAATAGGATTTGAGAGTGGCACAAGATAGACATAAAATTTATGCAAACCAGCATAGAGTGTGTAGGGAGTTCCAAGTTGGGGAACATGTATATCTTAGAGTTGAACCCAAGAAAATTTCCTTAAGGATTGGGTCATGTGCCAAGTTGGCACCATGGTATTGTGGGCCTTTTGATATCCTTGAGAGGATTGAGCTAGTGGCCTACAGGCTGGATTTACCTCCTTCAATTAATGTTTATGATATTTTCCATGTTTCCTTGCTTAAAATATATGTGCATGATTCTAATCATGTGATTGATTGGTATGTGCTACAGGTGGAACCAAAGGGAGAGTTCCAGTCATATCCATTGTGCATTCTATATCGAAGGAGTCTCATGATCCAAAATCGAGTCATAAAGCAAGTCAAAGTGCAGTGGAAGCACTTTGGGCCAGAGGAAACCACATGGGAAATGGTTGATGCCATGAAGGATAATTACCCATTTTCATTTGTTGGTTGAAGCAAATGTGTATAAGTATATATTTGTAAATATTGTATAGGACTATGTATATAAAGCTCCACAAAACAATATCTATTTGCATTTTATTTTTGGTGTTGCATATGAGAAAAAGAACACCAAGGGTGGTGTTCCCTCAAGGGGGAGGCATTTTTTATAGCCCCAACCATGGATTTCTTTTAAAATGCATTGTAAACTTTTTTACAAAAATAAAATTAAAAGTGGGACTAAGTTAAGGGACACAAATTCCAGAATTGAGAGGAGATTGCTTGCTCGAGATGTCAATGGGTTTCTTCTGCAAGAATATAAACTATTTTGGGATAGCCATTGAAGAACTAGTTGGTGAGCCTTAATGGACTAGTTAAGATTCTAATTTGGGTTGCAAGGAAGTACGCATGCCATCTGCTTTGAGAAACACTTACAAGGCAAGCAGAATTGAATTAATGAAGTTGATTGTGCTAATAGCTAGGGAAGAAATCGATCCCAGTGAAGAAGAGAATAAAATAGAGAAAGGAAAGGGATTTTAATCTCATGGGAGATATCAGATATGCTCACTATCATTGAAGGAGGAGAGACTGAAAACTCTCTTTTTTTCACTCACTCGGCCATAGTGGATTTAAAATTCAACAAGAAGAGAAAAGAAGGATGGTATTTTGTTTCAGTTGGAAATATTGGTAGATAGGTGGGTTCTCCTTGGTGACGAATACTGCCTCTCGAGTCCCTGTAAAGCCAGAGGGTGGAGATGGCTTCTTCTGGATCCCCTTTATGGTGTGGGTGGAGGATTGTGCCCTTGGAATCCTGGAGGGAGAGCCTATGAAACCTTCTTACTATTGATTTATAGTGGGTTTTGGATTCCCCTTCGTGGGAGGAACCACTTTGTGTTGGTAAAGGGCGGAGAAGTTACTCTCTGGATTCCCTTGATACCTTTAAGTGGAGAAAGCTGGCCTCTAGATTACCTATGATTTATTTGACTTCTCAGTGGCTGCAAGCTGGAGGAGAGACGTCCTAGTTTCAATTGGCAATTGATCTTTTATCCTTGAAGCAAGCCCCTCAATCTCTAGAATATGGCTTGGGGGTGGAAATTGCAAGTGAGCTTGGCTACAGTTGTTTAATGTTGGGTGGAGAGTTCTTGTCCCAGACTCAGTTTCCCAAGATATTCCAAGATAAGTGTTTCATGTGTTTCTTGCGTTAATGAATATGTGTTTGCATTTCTAGATTTGAAATGGTGTTGATATATGTAATGTGGATGTGATACAAATACTGGACTGAAATAATGTTTATAAATATGAGCAACAAAGGTGTACTACATCCTTGGCATGGAATGGTTGTTATGAAATATTTGATTGTGCTATTAGCATGCTTGTTAAATAACAACATACAGTGGTAGAGAATCAGAAATGGTTCCAAGAAAAAAAATAAACCATTACTGTTACATAGCAATTTGTCACCATTTGTCACCGTCCCTTTTACCCCTCACCCGCACACTGGAGGACTCATTCCGGGACCTGTGAGAAGTGACATGACCTGAAGCCACTTGCATCATATTCCTCTAAGTATGAGCTTCATTTGCCCTGAAGACATCTCCTGCCAAATCTCTATGAAAACAGCTCTTTTTGCATTAGTGCGGGTCCGTAGTTCACTGCCCGCGCCAATGAGGGAAATCCTCTAAAAAGGGCGTGCTATTGGCGCTCTGTCTCAGAGTCACACTCGCGCCAACCGAATTGAGTAAAGTTTTTAACCAACAAGCTCCCGAAGGTTCTCTTCAACCCATTCACCAACTGAATCTATGTTGAGCTAGGATGGTTTGGCTTCGAATCTCCATAGAAGGGAAAGTGGTTTGCCACCTCTCATGGAAGTTTCCAAGTGATAAAGCCAATCCCATGAATAATGTGGTTGATCCTATCTCTTTCTTCTCTATCTATAAAAGCTTGCCTCTATGCCTTGAGCAAGCTAGTCATAGTCATAGTCATAGTCATAGTTACAATAGCTCCAGTTCTAGCATAGTGATAGAGAGTTTGAAGCTGCAAGAGCCTTCTTTGCACCCATAAGGCCAAATCTAAGTAAGGAGATTCTTGTCACCCAAAGAGAGAGAGGCATGTTCCTCATCCCAACAAGCTTTGCAAGACTTGTGTAGCTGACTACCCAGCCAAAGGAGGATTTGACGTCAGAACAATGGTTGTATTCTTCTTTGTTACTTATTAATAATAGATGACTATCATTATGGTTCCACTCTCATTGTCTTATGTTTGATGTTGAGTTATATCTTTTCTGAGTGATATATAATTGCATCTACTAGATTTTATGCTTGTTTTTGTGTTGTTCTTTGCATGTGCAGGTGTCCAATCACGGAGATCGTGGGGATCGTGACCGGCCAAAGCAAAGGAACGAGGGTGACATCTCTTCTACGAACACTAGCGTTGGAATCCAAGTAGGTTCTCACCATCCACTTTGTATTTGCAATTAGGGACTTGCATGATAGCATTGTGTGATTGTTGCTAGACCCAGTATGGGCTAGTAGGGATCGTCTCTGTCCGCAGAGAGGATTTACCTCCACAACAATTTGGCAACTCCGCTGGGGAGTCTTGTCTCTTTGGTTCTCTCATTCGATTGCTTAGATAGCTTTCTGGGTTGGATTTCTTGCTGTCTCTTGCTTCCTGGTCTGCCTGGATATTGTCGACCAAGCCTTGGACTGCTTGTTTTTATTTTTAAGCTAGCAAACTTGATTGGCGCTCTTTTTTGCATGACAGTCGCGCCAATTGGCGCCACTTGCCAGTGTACAGCCCGTGCCAATCCTCAATTAGCGCAAGTTTTCCGCCTGACAGTCGTGCCAGGCCTGTGAACTTTTCCAGTTTGCTTGTTTGCAGCCTTCCAAGCTTGGGTTTTGTGTCTAGCTACACCTTTTTCAATCACTTGAGTGTATCAGAGTCTTGTTTGACTGGTTTTGAGTTTTTTTTGGCAAATTATTAATTTGATTTCCTTTGATCATTACTTGGAGGTTTGTCTCAGTCTTTTCACAATTTTGCATCTTTTTGCTTTTGTTTTTGCAAAAAAAATTCCCCCTCATTCGCCGGGGGGGGCTAAATTGTGTATGAGTGTTAATCACCTTTGAGTGTTTTTAGTTTATGATCTTTGGAACTCACACCCGTTTTTCTTGATTTGCACTTGATTGGTTCTTAGATTACATTAGAATCATCGTGTGTTTTATAATTCTCTTGCATAGATCACACTTGCATAATTAGAATTCTCATTTTCAGGATATGAATGAAAAGTGTGCATAGATTACATTTGCATACTTTGGGTGTTTACCTCTTTCCATCGATTTCACATTTCAGCCCTAGGGCATCTAGTGGCTTTGTGCATCGAGCCTTCTGTAGGAGTCTTGGGTTCTTTGATCGTCCAGTCGACTTTGTGATTACTCTTTTGCACGTGGTGAGTGGTTGTCAAAGCTTTTTATTGTTATTCAAGCGATTTGCTTCTTTTTCGCTTGGGTTTCGCTTGGCTTCGTTTGGGCTTAGATCACATAGCTCATAGAGGTCTTTGTGCTTTCTTCTTGGTTTGAAGGACTGTCTTGGTGTTTTGGGGATTTGATTGTGTTCTCATTGAGTAAAATTTGTCTCTTTTACTCGGTGTTATTATCTCTCAAAATTTGTTTAGTGCACTTTGCCATTGAAAAGAAAACGAACAAGTCTCTTTTGTGTTGAATTAGTTAATGGAAATTAGAGCTTTTCATTGATTAGTGACTTTAAAGAAAAGTTTCATTTATTGCCATTAGTTGCATTAGAGTGGTTCTTGATTGTTTATGGTCGTTTTATTTGATTGAAAAGTTCTCAACTCTCTCGTAGTTAGTGTTCATCGAACGAAATGATACTTTTTGGCATATAGCTTGCATTTAGGGAATTGTGAGAGATTACATATGGTAGGACCTGGAAATCGAAACCTAATCAAAGATCAACCGTAAAATGAACTGAATAAACTTAATAACGCATTGGAACTTAACGCAAACATCTAGAGGTCTAGGCTAGAGACGTGCTCCGGCGTCGTTAAACCTAGTCACTTTTGTTTCACTTAAGGTTGGGTGATTCCTCCTTCCGTGACGCAACAAGTGGTCTAGCACGGACTTGAGCTCCCACGTACTGTCGAAAATATGGGGAGACCCCACTAGGTTATCATCCTTTATCCACAGGAAGCCGTGTCTGCCGCCTTACAAGCCGTAACGCACCGAACACAGCATTCGGGAAGATTGACTGCCGTACGGGAAGTCCTTGGTCTTCATATGACTGCCAAGGTGTATATGTAGTTTTATGGATTTGTTTGGTAAACCCTTTGCCTAGTCTCTCCAGAGTAGTCACTTTTGATCCTTTTCAGACTCCTTAAACGAAAAGGCTCATCTGAGCATTTGTCACTTCGGGCTCACTAAACATTTGAAGGAGACTAGAGTCATCTTTTTGTCCTTTTCTCGACTCTTAAAACATGAAAAGGTCAAGTTGTGTCCTTGCGTCTTAAAATTTATTTGGCCGCGATTAACATTTACCTGGTTAGATCTTGTTTGCGTTAGCTTGAGTAGGCTTCTTTTCGTTCTCGATGGCAACTTTTCCGGGGTTCACCAACCCAGGGATCCCCTCTGTTGATTATGCAAGGAGGACCATCTTCTTCGCGATTGTCCTGGCATTCCCAGGGTACTAGAAGTATGGTCTCACGATCCGGCCCGCCCCTCATCGTCCTCTGAAGCTCACGGCGATGCTACCTTATCAGTCGGGAATGGTAAGGGAAAAGGGAAGATTCGAATCCCCTGTAGACTTTGTGAAGGCAATCATCCCCTTCACCTTTGTCCACTCATGGATAAAGCCTCCGTTGTCTTGGAAAGTCTTACAGCTCCTTCACCCCAACTTCCCGTTGGTTATCAACGTCTCTCTGCAGCTGCAGATCGTCCCCCTGCTGACAAAGAGATTGCTTCAAATTCTTCTCTTGTCCAGGCCCCTCTTCCCGAACCCGGCTGTCCCCAACCTATTGCAGACCAACCATTGGTCGGAAAGAGTGTCGACTCGAGTCCGCCGCTCGCTCACTCTGTTTCGGACGAGCATCACGCCCATGTTCTTCTCGTCTCTTCAGATTCTCCTGAGTCCCAAAACGACTCTCCTACCCCAACTGCTCCCTAAGGTTCTCCTTCGGTTCCTTTAGCACATGGGGGCAATCATACGATTCCCCCACCAAGTAGTCTGGTCGCTTCCTTTGATTGGAATCGCCTGATCACCGGTCGCCTTCCATCCCATATGCCTTTCCAGATCACAGTACATGCCTGTGCTAAGGCAGTACCTGGCACTGTTTTGGATGAAGGGGCGTCTGTCAGTCTTATGCCGTACACTACTTGGCAAGCTTTAGGTTCCCCGCAGCTTGGGCCAGTCACTCAGAATCTGTTGGCCTTCGACGGAGGAGCCTGTCCATCTCTAGGAGTTCTCCCGAAGTTCCCTATTACTTTGGGAGGCAAAACCGTCTATATAGACGTCTTGGTTACCCAAGGTGTTTTAGACTTTAGTCTCCTCCTTGGTCGCGACTATGTTTACGCGATGGGGGCCCTCGTTTCTTCGCTTTTTCGTGTGGTCTGCTTTCCGCACGATGGAAGAATTGTGACTATCGATCAAGTGTCATTCGTTAGTCCCCCGATGCCTCCTGCGTCATTGTCATCCCGTCCTAGTTTTCATCCACCAGTTGCATCTCCCCCACCACAGATCAACTACATGGCCACCTCTCCCGTGCCTGGATCCAGTGATGCCGCCGTCGTGCATAGTGTCCTGGAGGCATTGGGCCCTAACTTCCAAGATGTTTCCCTTCCACCGGGAGTGGCAATCTTGGAAGCCCTGACTTCCTATTCATTATGATGAAGTTCGGGTGGAGCATAGTTCCTTTCCGGTGTCAAGCTCCTTAAAAAACGAAACAAGGTGGTCGAGCATAGTTCCTGATCTTGTGTCAAGCTCGTCAAAAAAATGAAACAAGGGTTATGAGGATAGTTCTTTTACTGTGTCAACCTCATTAAAAAATGAAACAACTCCTCCTTTTCCAAATCGAGTCTTTTGATTAAGATCTCGTAAAATCCAAGTCGAGTCTTTCCAAGATCTCGAAATTGAACCTTCATTCCATCCACTTTGTTGAATGCAATGAAGCTTGGGGGGCATGTACCTCGATTTCGCGTCATAGATTTTGCGTCATATGCTGGGGGCATGCGAACTTATAACAAGCATAGTTTTTCGTTTCAAGCTTGTGTAAACATGAAACCGAATCCAAGCAGAGTTCTCCATGGTTCAAGCTTGTGTAAAAATGAACCCATACCCATTTTACATCTCGTGATTGCTGTCTTTATCTGCTAAATTCTGCTAGATGAGCCTTGGTTGTTCCATTCCATCGCCACCATCTCTTTGGCCGATCATATGCTCTCACTTGGTTGTTTTTCCTTCCCTGAGGAACCACAGCAATGAGTGGTTTTATTAGCTAGCCTCTTGACCATTACATGTTTTGAGTAGTTCCACCATTGCCGGAACCAGTTGCTACCCTTTATACCACTCGTTCCTCTAGGATGAGTCACCTTTAAGCTCTTTTCTAACTCGTAAAATATGAAAAGATTGCCGAGTATTTTCGCTTTTTGACTCGTTAAATAGAATAAAAATGGAGGTCTGCTTTCAGCTCTTTTCCGACCGTTTAAAGATGAAAAGATTGCCGAGTTTTTCCTCTTGACTCGTTAAACGTAAATAAGAGGAGGTCGTCTTTAAACTCTTTTCCGACCGTGTAAAAACGAAAAGATCGTCGAACCCTTGTCGTTTCAGGTTCATTAACGGTCACGAAACGACATGATATCGATCGCTTTTTTACTTTTTCAGGTCGATGTCACTACATATGAAAAGTACTCCTCGATCGTAATGATCGGGCGGTTCTTTCGAGCATTGTTTTATACTTTTTCGGGCTCGAGAGACACAACTTTACGAAAAAGGACCCACCTGGAGTTCACTTTTCTGCTGTCTTTTCAGACTCTCTAAACATGAAAAGACGTCGAGTTCTTCCTTTGTCAGACTCGTTAAAACTTAATGACATCGGATTCCGTCGTAATGACGCTCACAAGCATATGTTATCCCCTTCAAGCTTGAAAAATAACTGGGGTACTCGCCAGAAATGGTGGGGAAAATGGACCCATAATTATTGTCGTGTCGGCAGTATGTCGCTTTTGAACATGGCACTAGTCTGCATTCGTGTCTGGGTGGGAACATCTCATCTTGTTTTACACTAGCCTCCGTGGGTTTGGGTTATCCTATTTGACCTCTCATCTGCTCATTGCCTTGTCACCATGACCTATGCTCATTTGATGTCAAATACTGCCAAGTCCACTGTCGTGCCACCGATATGTTCAAGAGAAGTTGACCTCTGCAGAATTACAACCTCCTCTGATACCTCACATAATTCTGATTCACCACAACATTCTTCCTCTGTCTCGTGTCAATGATGTGGGAAACACCATGGCCCACCTTTGATCAAGGTCACTTCCTGTCGACTTCAGCTCATTATCCAGGAAGTTGATCTAGAGACTCCCTTCGGTGCCTTAGAGCCTGCATGCCTCAATGGCAGGTTCTTCGTGTTCGACGCGAGGTTTTCATCATTTGCCTCCGATCGAATGATTCTACAGGTGTTCTACGCCAGCTCATTGATTCGCATGCCGTAGATTGTACCTGTAGTACCTTGAGGGCCATTGTCATCATTGGTGGTACCTCTCGCATCTGTTAATAGTTTTCATCATTGACTGGTAATCAGACGATGTTCATGCATGTTCGACTTCAACTCCTGTATTCACATGCTTGGACTTGTACTCTGTTCGGGCCGAGATGCAGCGCAAGACCCTAGATTTTGTTTGTTGGAATCCAGGCTGCAATTTGTGGCTCATTATGATTGTTACATGACTCATTCACTGGATGGCTGCGACCATGCCTGAGTCTATTTATCGATCCTCTCTGGATGGCTGTGTCCATGCCTTGGATCAAGATCATTATGTACTCTGCTATGGATGGCTGCACCCATACCACATATATCATGTATTTGAGATATCAGTTGTACTTCTTTACGCAGGTTCTCCAGCGGCCGTATTTTCAGTCACGCATGTTCTTGTAAAGCATTTCACCCCTCTCTCTCTCGGGCCTCATGCTTTAGGGGGCATCTGTTACACAGTAATTTGTCACCGTTTGTCACCGTCCCTTTTACCCCTCACCCGCACACTGGAGGACTCATTTCGGGACCTGTGAGAAGTGACATGACCTGAAGCCACTTGCATCATATTCCTCTAAGTATGAGCTTCATTTTCCCTGAAGACATCTCCTGCCAAATCTCTATGAAAACAGCTCTTTTTACATTAGCGCGGGTCCGTAGTTCACTGCCCGCACCAATGAGGGAAATCCTCTAAAAAGGGCGCGCTATTGGTGCTCTGTCTCAGAGTCGCACTCGCGCCAACCAATTGAGTAAATTTTTTAACCAACAAGCTCCTGAAGGTTCTCTTCAACCCATTCACCAACTGAATCTATGTTGAGCTAGGATGTTTGGCTTCGAATCTCCATAGAAGGGAAAGTGGTTTGCCACCTCTCATGGAAGTTTCCAAGTGATAAATCCAATCCCATGAATAATGTGGTTGATCCTATCTCTTTCTTCTCTATCTATAAAAGCTTGCCTCTATGCCTTGAGCAAGCTAGTCATAGTCATAGTTACGATAGCTCCAGTTCTAGCATAGTGATAGAGAGTTTGAAGCTGCAAGAGCCTTCTTTGCACCCATAAGGCCAAATCTAAGTAAGGAGATTCTTGTCACCCAAAGAGAGAGAGGCCTATTCCTCATCCCAACAAGCTTTGCAAGACTTGTGTAGCTGACTACCCAGCCAAAGGAGGATTTGACGTCAGAACAATGGTTGTATTCTTCTTTGTTGCTTATTCATAATAGATGACTATCATTATGGTTCCACTCTCATTGTCTTATTTTGATGTTGAGTTATATCTTTTCTGAGTGATATATAATTGCATCTACTAGATTTTATGCTTGTTTTCGTGTTGTTCTTTGCATGTGCAGGTGTCCAATCACGGAGATTGATGAGCCCCAAATTTTGGTAACGATTTGGGCTCATTTGGCCTACTTACCTTGCTCAACCCTTCATTTTTTATCACTTATGCATCATTTCTTGGTATATTCGTGTTATTTGTAGGAAGAAGGGCAGTCATTATGCCTATGTGGCTAATATATGATGATTTCAGGTTTTTTGACATTAAATGGAGCAAAGACCACGCAAATGGAGACAAGGAGATAGCCAAGGTGGCATTGCGGGTTTATAGGGAGGTTGTCCACAGTCTTGAATGACCTCCCTCGTGATCTCCACCTCAACTCCGAGCTCCAACAACTATCACCACCGAGCTAGAAGGCAGCCAACGGATTCTACAGGAACAGCAGTTTACTTCTAGTTGGACAGCCAAGCCCCACTAATTGAGGAGGCCAGCTTGGCCCTCATCATGTATAAATATTGAGGCTGTAGCCTTCGATAGGACTCTTGAAACTTTGTTGTAGATTTTGAATTACGAGCTGTAGCTCTATTTTTGCTCTTTGTAAACCAATTTTGGCATGTTGTTAGACTCATGATTATGATCTTTTAATAAAAAGGCAGGCAGATTTGGATTCAATTCTGAGTTCTTAGAGGAGCTATAGCTCTCAGGTTAGGGCCCAACCTGAGAGCAATAGACCTCCTTTCCTTTGTATTGTTACTTGTCTTTCTTTTATCATTGCATTTCTTGCCTTTACATGCACTTGGAAAATACAGTTTGCTGAGTTGACTGTTTCGGTTTGGTTATGTAGGTTAGTTTCATGAATGTAGTTGTTTCAGTAGTTCAGCATTAGCGTAGGGAGATTGAAGTTATGTTGAGTTCAAAAAAGGTTGAATGCATGCTCACTTTCACCTCTGTTTGGGGACCGGAAGTGTAGACCGTGCCAACTGCCAAAAACTTGTTTTAACATATGCATGCAAGTATTGGTGTAATGTTTTCGGTTGAAGAATTGTCCATACGAGTAATGACTCTTTTGTTCAGCATCATGCACAATTTTCCTTCAGCTTACATTGTTGTTCTTTGATTCCTAATAAAACAGTTAGAATAGGTTGGTGAACTTTCGTTTACATGCAAGATAAGGGTGATTTGTTTCATTTACACTACGCAGCACCACTTCATCGTGTTCTTATCCTTCTGAACCGTGCCTAAGCCACCTACTCATCCTCTGTTCAGCTCATTTGCCTTCCAACCCTTCTATTGTCCACGTTGCTCAATCTTTTTGACCTTCCATTGCCTCTACCCTTCTATCGACCAACCAGCTCTATCCACTCTCTCTCCATCTCATCTCTCTGTCCATAGGCCATCTCAATCTCCCCTTTCATCTTACCTATCCACCCATACAACTCCTTCACTCCTCCATCACCCAAAACTCCAACTGCAGAACATCCTGTAGAAGTTAGCAGACTTCCTGTAGAAATCCCGAGCTTCCTGTAGGATCCCCTGCAGACATCCTGTAGAAGCCTGCAAACACGGTTGCCAAGCACCTGAACGTTGTGAGCTTCTTTGGAATGATGTTAGGGATCCCCTGGAACCTCTCAAAGTCCTCCTGACCTTTCCCAAGCCTTCCTCCCTTTAAACTACCCCTGCACAGTCAAGACCCAGTAAGAAGCACAATCATAATAACTCCACCCACTTGAGAAAAAATACAAAAACATGTTCTCTTCAATGGAAGTAGTTTAAATTCATGCATCTCATCTCACTAGAAGTAATGGCATCATTTTTAGAGGTTACATTCCCACCATTGCATCATAAGGATTAAGCTAGTCAGATTAGGGTTTACTAGGGTTTCCATGTTTGGTTGGCTTTCAGTTCATTCTTGAAAAGTAGGTTAATTTCCTTTGAGATAGCCTTCGTTCATCATTTAGAAAGCTTCTTCTGAGAACATATAGAAGTTAGCTTGAGCCCTAGCGGACTTGTGCCAGCTGACCAAGTGACAGCTGCGACAAGAGCTAGTACTTGTGCATACAGCACCGTCGCTTCCAAGTTTGTTACGAACTGCCGGGTTGATAAAATTAGAGAAGGAAGCTCCAGAAGTTGTAGCATTATTGCTACAATACTGGGGCTCACCATCTTTTTGGCGCCGTTGCCAGGGACAGCGTCAGAGTATTAGTAATTGTTGCTTTTCTTCTATTTTCTTACTCTCGCCTTCTGCCAAGTAGTTTATTTCATTTCCATTCTAAAAAAGTAGCATAGACATTTCCTGCTTTCATATATTAGCATTTCAATTCTGCAAGCGTAGACTAGCATTTCCATTCCTGCAATTCCATTTGAGCAAAGTAGATTAGTCCTTTCCTGCTTTCATTTCAATTCTGCATTTTTATTTCAGCAAGATAGTTAGTTGTAGATCAATCTGTTTCAGTTTTGCAGGTACCAAAGAGAAAAAAAAGCAAAAGCAATCAAAAAGTCTTTCCATTTCATGCCTCGTAGGAATCGAGATAAAACAGGCAAATTCCTACCCAACACCCCCACCACATCACTGAGTCACCCTTCTCTCTTCTTCGGTGACAGTGATCCAGAAGAACCTATAGGTGAACCTCCTGAGATATACGAAGATCCTATAGCAGAAGAAGAATTAGAGACCATCCCATTTGAAGCTATGGCTGACAATAGAGGAGAAGATGAGAGAATAGAAGGTGCCTTCCCCATCCGAGAAACCAATGGAGATATGAAAATGAAAAACATTAGCCCCTCCGCTCTGCCTCACTTCCATGGACTGACTACTGAAGATCCTGATACCTTCCTGTTTGAGTTTGTTGTCCTTTGTAGAACCTATGACTATACTGAAGATGAGCAAAAGCTGAAACTCTTCCCTTCCACTCTTAAGGATGCAGCATTACGCTGGTTCATGGGCTTACCTGGGAATAGTACCACCACTTGGGCTCAGATGCAGCAAGCTTTCAATACCAAGTACCGGGACTACTATAGGTCCAAGGAAACCAAGGGAGAAATCTTTCGGATGACCATGGGAAATGATGAGTCCTTAGAGGATTATGAGGAAAGGTTCCAACTTAGCTATAAGCGGGCTAGGTGCACACTTGACCCTGAATCCCTCAAGTTGGTCCTGCTCCGAGGAGTCCCTGAAGACCTTTTAGATACCCTTCACATGTTAGCTGGGGGAGATATTTACCAACTGCCTTATGAGGACATCAAGACTATGTTCAGAAACCACTCTAGGGCAGCCCGGAAACGAGGTAGAGGAAACCTTCTCTCAGCTGGTATCCCTTTCTCCAAGCATGAGTTTGCAAATCAATTAGAAGATCTTAAGAGTGAGGTGAGACAGACCATTTCCATGCAACTGGACACATTCAGGATCCAGCAGAAGAAGGAAGAAGCTGAGAGGGCCTTGGCTATCTTCTGCCCTAGATGTACAAGGAGACACCCTAAGAACGAATGCCCATTGCATTCGGTTGAAGTGTGCTTCGTTTGTGAGGAGGACCATCCCACAAATCAATGCCCAACCTTACCTGGACTTAAAGCTATGTACCAAGGGACAGATGCTCCCACTGAACCTCTCTATTTCCTCAACCAAAGGAGGCCACAAGGACCTAGACCTTACCAGCAGGGGATGCAAGGGGCACCTCAAGCTTATTACAGCCCCAACCAATCGACTCCTATGCCTTCCTGGGGTCCCCCTGCTCATCCTTCCTGATCTATGCCTCCTCCATGGTCTTATCCACCTCAGTACCCTACTCAACCCACTACTCATTCATATCATTCACATGCCCAGCCACAGCCTCAGTGGAATGCACCTCAATCGGGGTGGAGGCCCCAGTACAACACTCCTCCCGCCATTTTGCCTCCACCACCAGTTCAACCTCAACCATTACCTCCTGCTCCTCCAAGGAAACCTCAAATGCCTGCTCAACCAAACCCGAACCCCAACAATAGACAAGCCCAGCAGGTATACACTGGGGAAACATCATGCCCTACCTATGTTGTGGAGATCCAGGAGATCAATCTTCGATCTGGAAAGACTCTTCTGGATCGCCAACCTCCTCCCCCAGAGGACGAGGAGGACAAACAGGAAAGTGAACCAAAGGCTATTCCACCCTTTCCTGAGAGACTAACAGCCACCACACAACCCAACCCAGAGGAGGATGAGCTTCTGGGAGAGCTCAAGCAGTTGTGTGTGAAAATACCACTTCTCCAAGCCATCAAGGATGTGCCAATATACAACAAACTAGTTAAGGAAAAGTGTTTTAAACACCCAGGCAGGAGAAAGAGAGATGCTTCAACCATCAATGTCTTAGGACAACTGTCTGACCTTATGTTAGGACAAGTCATCTGCCCAAAGTATCTAGATCCTGGGAGTCCTGTAGTAGATGTCCACATCAATGGCACCATCATACCTCACACCTTGATTGATCTGGGGGCTGCCATTAATGTGATGACCAGGGATACCATGCTCAAACTCAATCTTCAGGGTTCCTTGAGGAAGACCTCGATAGTACTGCAACTAGCAGATCGCTCCACTGTGACTCCCGAAGGGATTGTGGAGGATGTCTTGGTCTCTGTCGACTCTTGGGAATACCCTGCAGATTTCTTGGTTCTGCAACCCAAGGCAAAGCTTACTGGATATCCTCTTATTTTGGGAAGGCCTTGGTTAGCCACTGCAGATGCTTACATAAGTTGCCGTGCAGGAAACATGACCATCAAAAACAGTCCTATGTCCAAGCAGCTAGTCCTATACCCTCCTGCCCAACCCTCCTTAGAGCATGACTTACCACTGTGGTTGGAGGAAGGAGAAGAAGATGAGGTATACTCAGCACCTTTGTGCACCCTAGATACCACTAGAAGAGACCCCCCAACCGAGGATGACTTGATTGAGACTTTGATCCAGAATCCACCTTCCAGTGCACTATCCTTAGAGAAATTGTTGGAGGATGCCCAAGCTAGCACCTTAGTGGACCTTTGTGCCACCAACCCTGTCACTCCCAGAATCAAGAATGTGGAGTTCGGCCCTGAGAGAACGTTAAAGATCAGCTCCTCCCTATCTCCTTCCCAGGAAAAGGAGTTATGTAGCCTGTTGGCCAGCCACCTAGATGCTTTTGCTTGGAGCTATAAGGAGATGAAAGGAGTCCATCCTTCGGTCTGTACCCATCACATATACATCAAAGAGGGTTGTAAATCGGTTAGGCAAACCTCAGAGGAGAATGAATCCAGCCCTTAAGGATATTGTCAAGGAAGAATTGCAAAAACTGTTGGATGCCGGATTCATTTACCCCATCTCAGATAGTGAATGGGTGTCCCCTCTGGTGTTGGTTCCAAAGAAAAATGGGAAGTGGAGAATCTGTGTGGACTACCGAGAACTGAACAAAGCTACCAAGAAAGACCATTTCCCTCTACCTTTCATAGATCAAGTGTTGGATGGACTGGCAGGAAAGAAGTTCTTCTCTTTCCTAGATGGGTTTAGCGGGTACAACCAAATCCAAATCAGCCCGGAAGACCAAGATAAAACCACCTTCACTTGTCCTTGGGGTACCTTTGCCTACCGAGTCCTTCCCTTTGGGCTATGCAATGCTCCTGCTACCTTCCAGAGAGCTGTCTTGAGCATCTTCTCGGAGCTGGTTCACGATGCGGTGGAAATCTATATGGATGACTTCACTCCTTATGGGTCCAACTTCCAGGAAGCATTGTCCAATCTGGGAAAGGTCCTAACCAAATGCATTAAGATGAACCTGTCCCTTAGTCCTGAAAAATGTGAATTCCTGATGACTGAAGGGACCGTGCTAGGCCATACCATTTCTTGCCAAGGGTTACAAGTGGATCATAACAAAATTGCTCTCATCAAGAAGGTTCCACCTCCCCAAAAGGTAAGGGATGTTCGGAGTTTCTTAGGATTAGCAGGGTATTACTAGAGATTCATTAAAGACTTCAGCAAGCTAGCCTCGCCATTGTTTGGTCTGTTGGCAAAAGATGTGGAGTTTAAATGGACTGACGATTGTCAGAGGGCTTTGAATGAATTAAAGGACAAGTTGGTGTCCGCCCCAATCTTGAGAGGTCCCAACTGGGCCCTACCTTTCCACATCCACACTGATGCCTCGAACAAAGCCATAGAGGCAGCTTTAGGACAAGTTGAACAAAAACTTCCATATGCCATTTACTTTGTTAGCAAAAACTTGTCCAAAGCTGAGCTGAATTACACTGTAACCGAGAAAGAATTCTTGGCTGTGGTCCATGCATTGAACAAGTTCCGACATTATATTACTGGCTATCAAACCTTTGTACATACGGATCATGCTGTAATCAGATATTTAATGAATAAACCAGATGTGAATGCTCGTATTATTAGATGGTTACTTTTGTTGCAGCAGTTTGATTTGACCATTGTTGACAAACCAGGTAAAGAAAATGTTGTTGCTGACTTTTTATCTAGATTGGATTTGTCTGCAGATGAGGATGGAACAGTGGATGACCAGATGCCCGATGAACATTTGTTTGCTATCTCAGTACTCTCTCCATGGTTTGCTGATATAGCAAACTACCTTGTTTCAGCACAGTTCCCTCCGCACCTATCTTCAAGGGAGAAGAGCAGAATCATCAGAAAAAGTGCCTCATTTACTTGGATCGGGGGCAATTTGTTCAAGCTTGGCCCTGATCAGATCTTAAGGCGTTGTGTAAGGGAGGAGGAAGTCTTTGATATCCTCCTCACCTATCATGATGGGCCTTGTGGAGGAAATTTTGCAGCAAAGAGGACTGCCTTCAAAATCCTGCAGGCAGGCTACTATTGGCCCACACTTCATCAAGATGTCAGAAGATATATCAGCCAATGTGACCGATGCCAAAGAATGGGGAAACCGACTCCAAGGGATGAGATGCCTCTCCAACCTCAAGTGACTCTTGAGCCATTTGAGAAGTGGGGTATGGATTTTGTGGGTCCAATCAACCCTCCTTCGAGGCAAAGGTCTTACATCATTGTGTGCACTGAATACCTGACAAAGTGGGTAGAGACTAAAGCAATCAAGGCAGCAACAGAAGAAAAGGTGGCTGAGTTCTTAAGGGAGAACATCTTCTACAAATTTGGCTACCCAAGAGAGCTAGTCACCGATCAAGGGAGCCAATTCACATCCAACTTGATTGAAGACCTGCTAGCTCACCACAACATCAAGCATAGGACTTCCACCCCCTATCATCCACAGGAAAATGGGCAAGTGGAAGTCACCAACAGAGCATTGGAAGGGATTTTGACTAAGGTGGTGAGCAGCAGTAGAAAAGATTGGGCAGATCGCCTGGTTGAGGCCACATGGGCTTACAACACCACCTGGAAGACCACCACCGGCTTCACACCTTATGAGCTGGTCTATGGGAAGAAAGCTTTGCTGTCCATTGAATTTGAATACAACACTTTGAGGATGGCAGCTCAGCTGGACCTAGATCTCAACCATGCACAACAAGAAAGGTTATTACAGCTGAATGGACTGGACGAGCACCGGATGCAGGCCCTCCTTCACTCAGAAGTGGTTCAACTTCAGAGAAAGGTGTGGCATGACCAACACCTCCATGACAAGCAATTCCAGCCAGGAGATTGGGCCTTGTTGTATGACTCCAGGTACAAAGATTTCAAGGGGAAGTTGAGAACCAGATGGCTAGGACCATATGCAGTGGAAAAATGCCATGACCATGGATCTGTTCTTATTCAAACCATTGATGAAGAAGCCATCCCCATGCTTGTCAAGGGGCATCGATTGAAGATCTACAGGAAACCTCTCTCAAGACAAGAGTTCATCAAAACTATGGAGAAATCAGTGTTGGTCATAGAGAAGGGTTCTGCCTCTGCTTTGGGCATACCCTGAAAGATCTAAAAAATAAATAAATAAATAAAGATCCTTGGGTGAAAACCTTTCTGAGGCTCCCAAGGCAAGTGGTAGGGGTGAAAACCTCATTGAGGCGCCCCTATTGTCTTTCAAAAAAAAAAAAAAAAAAAAGAGATTTAAAAAAGATCCTTGAGTGAAAACCTCTCTGAGGCGCTTAAGGCAGATGGCAAGGGTGAAAACCTCATTGAGGCGCCCCTGTTATCTTTCAAAAAAAAAAAAAAAAAAAACAAGAAGCAAAAAGATAGGGACAGCAAGTTTATAATGTGAAAATGCATGCAGGTTGCAGGTGTTCTATGAAGGAGAGGAGGTCTTTTAACGCAAAGCCAAAGATCCTTATCATGCTGCCAGGAGACCTCACCAGCACCTCCTCCAAGAATACTCATTTTCTCCAAGGTATGTGCACAATTTCATCACGGCTTGAGTCTTCTACAGGAAGATGCAGACTTTCTACAGGAAGATGCAGACTTTCTACAGGAAGGTGCAGACTTTCTACAGGAAACGCAACCTTTCTACAGGAAGTTCTGTATTTCTACAGGAAACTTCCTGTAGAAGTGCGGGACGGCCCAGAATTCATTTTATGAGGAGATCTAACGACCAAGGATCGGTTTGGACGCATGCAAGTTACTGTTGCCACCCTTATACACTGTTGTCACCTCTTTCTACCATCCCTGTCGCCATGCAATGAAGTTACCTGCACCATCAAAGCAGATCATTGAGTTATCAAGAGAAAAGAAATTTTTGAGATGAAAAAAACGCTGAGATGTCATACCATATCCATCCCAGCCATCCATGAGCTCTGTGAGCGGTATCGTGGGGCCATTGCCTTCGTCGTGCAGCATGCACCCGAGGAGGAAAAAACTGTTACAGGACATCCTGCAGGAGTCCCGTAACAGTTAAGCCCGCTAGAGTGCACACCATATACAATGGAAACGCGGGCACATGCAGTTGAAGCATCAAATCCATCGTCAGCGGCCTGTGAATATGAACCTCCGGGCCTGTGCAAATCCACCAGCAGCAAATAAATCCACTCATCATCGTCCAAGAACCGAAAAATCGCGTTGCGGCTGCACAGGTAAGTGTCTCGACCCTTTCTTCCGTCGAATTGCATGAATTTTACTTTGAAAATGTTTGCAAAGTGTGAAGTGAATGGGTTGAGCGGTTGTATGGCCATTCGATTGGCCATGTCGATCAGTTAATGGTCTAGTCGTATGTTTGGGTGGCGGTCGTGGCAAAAGAAACGGGCAGTACACACGTGAGAGCAATACCGTCGAAAAAAAAAACGAGTTTAACAGCAGAGACGGCGGCGGATCTGCGGGGAATGATGCAGCAGTAAGGGAACTCGCAGGCAAATGATGGAATGACGTCGTCCAACGGTCCGGCAGGGACAGCTCACCCCCACGCCACGGATTCCGCCGATTCAAATCTAATCGGCTAGATTGCCACCCCATGCATTTATCATTCACCGTTTCCGACTCGAGTGATCATCCGGATCCCTCTGCAGCTCGATACTCCGAGTCTTTGGCCATCAGAACGCCTGTGAAGCAACACCAAGAGCGCAGACCCACTGCAGTATCTCTCGGAAATCGCGCGCTGCTCCTACAGGAAAGTTGTTTCTACAGGAAGTCGGGTTCCTCACGTCAAAAAGGTGGCAGATTAAAAAGGTAAGCCTAAACTCTCCATGCAATTGGTTTTTGAAGGTGGCAGAATCATCGTCTACAGTCTGGTCGTAGAAAATTGTTGCAAATATTGTCTGTCGTGCATGAACTGTCGTCCTACAGGATGTCAGTATAATTAGCTGTGTTAAGGTTCTCAGGGGATAAGCTTTGTGAATTATGTGCATGACAGAGGCGTAATCCTACGCTTTGTCCCAGCAGACCAAACCTCTTCCGCATTTGCCACCTCCAGCTAACGCAACAGTTTTTTACCATGCCGGGTGGGTTCATCAGAAGGGAACCCACTGATTCAGCGAAGTTAAGAGAAAATCCTGAGGTGGTGGAGCTCTTCACACAAGCACAATGGATATCCTTCTGTGACAAATTGCAGGGCTATGACGACGAAGTGGCAGAAGAGTTTTTGCAAGCTCTGAAGCCGAAATCTAAAACGTTGGCCACCGTTAACTTCAGGGGTTTAAGCCTCAAACTCACCCCACAATTCATCAGCTGAGTTACGGAGCTCCCAATGGGATTACCATGGGATAAAGAAGAAAGGAAATTGGGCCAGCAAGCTAAGAAAGAATTCTTTCCACCAGAGGAGGAATTCTCAGAAGACAAAAATGGGGTTCGTAGAACCAGTTTACTGCCACCGTGGAATGAAGTTAGCTTGCAAATTATGAAGTACATCACCTGCGAAGGCCGTTTTAGCATTGTATACGGGTACCACTTTCGGTTACTCACTGAATTAAGGCACCAGATGGATCTACCTGTAGAAAACAAGCTCAGTCTCCCCTACTTTCTACTACAGTCTCTGATTGAGTGTGCAACCAAGTTGAAAGAAGGCACACCAGACCAGGTAGCCCACCATGGACTGATCAAACTCCTCGTGGAGGATGCGCTCCACACATACAAGGTTCCTCTCTCATGGGAAGCCTTCAGGAATTTGACAAAGGATGGGGATATAAAGATGCTAACCGAAGAGCTCGGTTCTTCTAGCAGTGAGGAGAAAGAGTCAGTGCCCGCAGTAAAGAAGGAAAAAGGCCAAAAGACCCCGACCACAGAGCAGAAGAAAAAGCAAGAGAAGAAACAAGAGAAAAAGGGTGACCAGGAGAAAGATGACACACCCATCTTGACAGCAAGAGAGAAAAGGTTGCAAGGCAGAGTGGACAAGGCTGAGAAGGTCCACATTAGCAAAAGTGCCTCGACAGTGACCGCAACCAAATCAAAAAGCAAAACTCATGCAGCAAAGCAAACCAAGGCAGTGACACCTGTTTCTACAGGAAAGCCGAAACCGGCATCTACAGGAAGCCCGAAAATTACAGAAAAAGGGTCTTCTATAGGAAGCCCGAAATTGACTAAAACAGGGTCTTCTACAGGAAACCCCGAAAAAGTGAAACCCAAGGAGAAGAAAGCTGACATTCGTGAAAGGGAGGCAGCAGTTGTGCTGGCCGCCCTCAGCACACCTCCTAAGCCAAAGGAGAAGAGAAAGAGGGAGACTCCTCTATATTTTAAAGCTCGAAGAAGTGTGAGAATAAAGACGGGCAAGCCACAGCCTCCGTCCAGCAGCCCGATCATCATTGAAGATGCCCCTACTTCGCCCAAGGAAAGGTCCCCCTCGAGGATATCAGTCACCTATGAGAGGGGGAGCCCGAAGAAAACTACGTGGCAAGAAAAGTTAGACCAATTGACTGAAAAAGCTCGGCTACAGGGTGCTGAAAATGCTCTACAGGAAACCTTAGCCAGGCTTAAAGAAACTAAGAGAATGGAAGAAGAAGCACCCTTATCACCACCAAGGGGGGGTGAAGTAGAGCTACCAAAGGAAGTGGAAAAATAGCATATACCAGAGCCCAGCCCTCAGCCAAGTCTGAGTTCATATTACAACTTTTTAGAGGCTGGCAAGATTATACCTCAGAAATTTACTGTGCCACTGTTTTTTGCATTAGAGGAAGAAAGAGTCCATACACACACGTGGATGAAAATAGCCAAGTCAAAGGGTGTGGCGGACATAGGTCCCTTACAAGAGCAGCTCAAGGAGGCCAGAAGTGAATTGTCCATGGCTAAACACGTGGCAAATTGCCAACGCGTGTTTCTACAGGAAGAAAACCAGAAGCTGAGATTGCAGCTACAGGAGCTGAGGGCAGGGACAGGTACATCCTCCAAGGACACCACAGAGGAACAGCAAGGCAAAAAGGAACTGAACACCGGTCTTGGGGAACCAACCACACTTCTACAGGAAGCAGAACAGCAAGCACAAATTGAGGTGCAAGCTCTCAGAGAACAGCTGCAACAGAAAGATGCACAATTGGCCTGCATGGCCAGCTGGGCCATGGATGCTATCCAATGCAGGCAGCCAGCCAAATCCTATGGCTTGTACTCGAAAGACCAATGGCTGCAATTCCAGATCAATACCTTGGTGCAAAGAGGTATCTCCCAGCTCCAAGACCCGCAGCAATTCACTGAAGTTTGCAGCACTAGCTCATCAGAGGATAGGGCCAAATTAGCGGAGTTCTACCTCCATAATCTGGCCCTGCCTAATGTAGTTTCATGGGATCCCAATACGGCCTTGGGAGACATGCAATTAATGGCCTTTGCCTCATGGCTGAACCATGAGGACAAAAGGGCAGCAGAAGCCAAAGCAATCATGAATCGAGAGCTGAACGAGCCATTGCTCATTGGACCAGAACCAGGAGATCCAGTTGCACTAATCTCGGCACACCAACATTTGTCCACTGACCCTCAAGCTTCATTAAGATATATGGATCATCAGGCCCAAGCCGTAGCTCATTTTGAGGACATGGAGAGACTGTTAGGAGACAACGTTGTCCAAGCATGCACACGCAGATGGAATACATCGGCACACAGTCTGAAAATCCGAGAGTACCATACCCCAACTCGGATGAGGGAAGCTCTGGTACGAGTAGCCCTCTATAAGAAATCCATGCAAAACCTCCAGGCCAGCTGGATTGGCCTTAACTCAGCCCACCACTGCTGCTAGGATTGATGGAAGGCAGCACAGAGAAAGATGATAATGAACAGTGGGAAGAGGTAAACAGAAGGGCTGGGTTTCATATCAGCAAGGAGGACACTACTACAGAGGCTTGGGATGTAAGGGTAGCAGTAAAGGCAATGAAGGATGAAGAGTTGGACTAGTTGCTCAAGGATGAGCAAATATTTTAGCTGGGGGGTGATTATGAGCCCCAAATTTTGGTAACGATTTGGGCTCATTTGGCCTACTTACCTTGCTCAACCCTTCATTTTTTATCACTTATGCATCATTTCTTAGTATATTCGTGTTATTTGTAGGAAGAAGGGCAGTCATTATGCATATGTGGCTAATACATGATGATTTCAGGTTTTTGGACATTAAATGGAGCAAAGACCACGCAAATGGAGACAAGGAGACAACCAAGGTGGCATTGCGGGTTTATAGGTAGGTTGTCCACAGTCTTGAATGACCTCCCTCGTGATCTCCACCTCAACTCCGAGCTCCAACAACTATCACCACCGAGCTAGAAGGCAGCCAACGGATTCTACAGGAACAGCAGTTTAGTTCTAGTTGGACAGCCAAGCCCCACTAATTGAGGAGGCCAGCTTGGCCCTCATCATGTATAAATATTGAGGCTGTAGCCTTCGATAGGACTCTTGAACCTTTGTTGTAGATTTTGAATTACGAGCTGTAGCTCTGTTTTTGCTCTTTGTAAGCCAATTTTGGCATGTTGTTAGACTCATGATTATGATCTTTTAATAAAAAGGCAGGCAGATTTTGATTCAATTCTGAGTTCTTAGAGGAGCTATAGCTCTCAGGTTAGGGCCCAACCTGAGAGCAATAGACCTCCTTTCCTTTGTATTGTTACTTATCTTTCTTTTATCATTGCATTTCTTGCCTTTACATGCACTTGGAAAATACAGTTTGCTGAGTTGACTGTTTCGGTTTGGTTATGTAGGTTAGTTTCATGAATGCAGTTGTTTCAGTAGTTCAGCATTAGCGTAGGGAGATTGAAGTTACGTTGAGTTCAAAAAAGGTTGAATGCATGCTCACTTTCACCTCTGTTTGGGGACCGGAAGTGTAGACCGTGCGAACTGCCAAAAACCCTGTTTTAACATATGCATGCAAGTATTGGTGTAATGTTTTCGGTTGAAGAATTGTCCATACGAGTAATGACTCTTTTGTTCAGCATCATGCACGATTTTCCTTCAGCTTACATTGTTGTTCTTTGATTCCTAATAAAACAGTTAGAATAGGTTGGTGAACTTTCGTTTACATGCAAGATAAGGGTGATTTGTTTCATTTACACTGCGCAGCACCACTTCATCGTGTTCTTATCCTTCTGAACCGTGCCTAAGCCACCTACTCATCCTCTGTTCAGCTCATTTGCCTTCCAACCCTTCTACTGTCCACGTTGCTCAATCTTTTTGACCTTCCATTGCCTCTACCTTTCTATCGACCAACCAGCTCTATCCACTCTCTCTCCATCTCATCTCTCTGTCCATAGGCCATCTCAAGCTCCCCTTTCATCTTACCTATCCACCCATACAACTCCTTCACTCCTCCATCACCCAAAACTCTGACTGCAGAACATCCTGTAGAAGTTAGCAAACTTCCTGTAGAAATCCCGAGCTTCCTGTAGGATCCCCTGCAGACATCCTGTAGAAGCCTGCAAACACGGTTGCCAAGCACCTGAACGTTGTGAGCTTCTGTGGAATGATGTTAGGGATCCCCTGGAACCTCTCAAAGTCCTCCTGACCTTTCCCAAGCCTTCCTCCCTTTGAACTACCCCTGCACTGTCAAGACCCAGTAAGAAGCACAATCATAATAACTCCACCCACTTGAGAAAAAATACAAAAACATGTTCTCTTCAATGGAAGTAGTTTAAATTCATGCATCTCATCTCACTAGAAGTAATGGCATCATTTTTAGAGGTTACATTCCCACCATTGCATCATAAGGATTAAGCTAGTCAGATTAGGGTTTACTAGGGTTTCCATGTTTGGTTGGCTTTCAGTTCATTCTTGCAAAGTAGGTTAATTTCCTTTGAGATGGCCTTCGTTCATCATTTAGAAAGCTTCTTCTGAGAACATATAGAAGTTGGCTTGAGCCCTAGCGGACTTGTGCCAGCTGACCAAGTGACAGCTGCGACAAGAGCTAGTACTTGTGCATACAGCACCGTCGCTTCCAAGTTTGTTACGAACTGCCGGGTTGATAAAATTAGAGAAGGAAGCTCCAGGAGTTGTAGCATTATTGCTACAATACTGGGGCTCACCAGAGATCGTGGGGATCGTGACCGGCCAAAGCAAAGGAACGAGGGCGACATCTCTTCTACGAACACTAGCGTTGGAATCCAAGTAGGTTCTCACCATCCACTTTGTATTTTCAATTAGGGACTTGCGTGATAGCATTGTGTGATTGTTGCTAGACCCAGTCTGGGCTAGTAGGGATCGTCTCTGTCCGTAGAGAGGATTTACCTCCACAACAATTACATCCCTTGGCATAAGGATTATTTTATTATAGAAGAAGAGTTACAATGAAGGAAACCTGTTGATAGGGCCTATGCATACATATATCATTGAATGTACATTTAGATTAGGCATAAGCCTATAAGGCAATTTATGAGGCATGTGTTGATGTTGAGGATAACTTCCTCTTGTGACTATTGTAACCTGTGATCTTTTTGTAGAGGCTCTAAGAACCTTGCATTTTTAGCAGTGTTGTAGGTTTTCGACAAGCTTCGCAATGTTGTTGGCTATGACATTGTAGGGCTAAGGGTGCGCCTTGGCTTGCAAATTAATGAGGGAAATCGATCTCCTCAAGATCATTTCTGTATTTAACAACTACAATAGGCTCAAGAGGAGCTATTTAGATGTATGCTCAGGAGGTAGTGCCCGTAAGGGCTAGCAACTCATGAAATCCACGTAGGGACATTGGCCTAAATCAAGTTGATTGCAGAAGCTCTGCAACCAAACCTAGGAGGAACCCATGCTCGACGACAATGAAATGGAGGTTCATGAAGACCTAACTTAGAACCAATCAGATACACTAATACCATTGACTGGAAGGAAAACCTAGACATGGAAAGCCCCAATCAGCTTTCACAGATCACAACTTATTGTGATTGGGCGCGGGTAGGGCAACTTAACTGGGGTAGTATCTTGGACTATCCCTCGTGGACCAATCGGAGGCAGATAGGGTAGAGGAAGGCCCACAAAAACTACGTTGTGATGCCTCTCCCACATGACATCATCAAAAAAGTTGGCGGGGTGGCATAGTTCTCCTAGACCCTCATATCCAATGGAGGAGACGTGGACCACTAGATGTGGGGTCAGAACCATGAGTCCTAACCCCAACTGTGTTGATCCTAGCCTGGGTTATTGTCCTTTAACTATACCATAGGAGTTGAATCCTCATTGACACCATGTCCCATTGGGAAGTGATGGGATGGGGGTTCTTACAAAGGAAACAATTGCCTTAGGCCCTATAACATGCTTCAAGCCATCAAAGGATAGTAACAACTCCTCAAACCACTAGAAGGCATCCAATGATAGTAAAAATTCCTCAAAGCACTACACATGACTACTTAATGCCCTCCTAGTCACCGTAAGAACATTAATGATACTCTAGGGCCCCTTACATGGTCCATTATTCTTACTATTCTTAGTAGAAACTATTGAGACCTAAGTCCTTGGTGCTTGCACTTGAATGGATTCACTCAAGGTACACCAATTATCAAAGTTATCCCCATATACTACTCATAGGTAACTATTTGGCTCTTAGTCTTGAGTAAACACACCCAAGGTACATTGATCCTCAAATTTATTCCCATGTACCTATTATAGGTAAATATTTGCAATGATTAGGCCTTTTTTTATAAAGATAATATGTTATGTTAAGAGGTGAAGTATATAAGAAATTTAATATCATGCTCTCACATAAATAGAGCATTGCGGTGTAAATTCATGGTAGAACAATATTTGAAATGTAAATTTAGGTTGAGAGAATGTTTTCATCGTTATTATATAAATATCAATATATTTTCAAGTCATGTACAATGGTGTATTTTATATGAATAACAAGAGATCAAAATTCTAAAAGTTATTTTACATGTCTATGCGCAATTACAATATATTATTAAGAATGCTTTGGGTGTGTTTTCTTGAGGTTGCATTTTACCCAATAAAAGCAAAGGTTATGTAAAGAAAGAACCACTAAAAGATAGGAGGAGAAATCAATTAACTTACTAGAATGTTGTGCTTAGCAGCCTGCAATCCCTATTTTCAAAATACTTATGTGAAGATATTATTGTATGTTTTGTAGTGTATAACTACAACACATATCTTTGAGCACACTCATGTAACATAAATAATGGACACTAGTTAAAAGTAATCATTGTGATGGTAACATGCTAAATAAAAGTGTTAATTGCAAATTCAATAACAAAAAAATAGTGTTTTTCCCTACCATGAATCATGGTAGCTTGCTTTGTTTGGATCCCTTTCGATTGGGGTTTGATATTTATACTCTTCATTCATTTGTGGTGTGTGAGAGGGAAGCATATCAAGAGCATACCACTGTTTGTTCATGTTGGCAATGTAAAGTTTATGAAACACGACCAATGTGAGCATTGTAGTTAGACATAGGTTTGAAACTACAATAAATATATCACAAGTTCCAATTAATGGGCCTTGGTTTCTAAATTACATTGTGTTAGTTATGACAACATGTTAGAAAAACTTCAACCACAATACATATCAAGCTCTATAGTGAGCATGTTTTGTGTTAACCTTTTTCTAGTTTTCCTTTGGAATATTAAAACGTAGTGACCTTAATTGTCAGAGGCAATTCTTTGGGTACATTCATCTTGTGACTCTAGCGATGAATGTTTATAGTTTCACTACCTACACAAGGATATGATCTTTACGCATTATTAAGTAATGATCTCCTTAATTGCATTGACGTTTAGCAACCATAATGAACTCCATTCTTGGAATATGAATATATAACCTTAGGTGGTCAATTTTTCTTTAACCAAGTTCATATTGTAGCTTCCTTCCTAAATGTTAAACCATTCACAACTCTGAAAGGGAAGATGTAGAAATGGCTTCCTTGTCAAAAGCTAAGTTATCCCAACACTATGAAAGAAAAATGCACAACTAATAGATCACTTGGTAGATCTAATTAGGACTTCCCAAGTCCATGGCATGGCCAATGTGAACACAAATTCTCACCAAATGTGAATACTCAGCCTTTGAGGGTAACATCGGTCAAACTTTTGGGCATGGTTGATTGCATCATTAGACAATTCTCACCAAATGTGAATACTCAACCTTTGAAGGTAACATCGGTCAATACTTTGGACATGGTTGATTGCATCATTGGACATGATTGATTGGGTCATAATCAAGAGAAATTCAAAGGAGGGTAAAAATAGAATATCATCATCGCTTGGTAATTGCTTTTAAATTAATTTAAAGGTGAAAAAAATATCTAAAATGTAAGTAAAGTATTACCTTAAATTATATATTATAATCAATTTAAAATGCTAAAAGCTTTGAGTGAAACACGTATATTTTTTTTTTGATGTGGGTAAGGAATCTTCGAGATAGGTCAAGTACAAAACAATTCCTCGTGTGGTCTATTCGACGCGTTACGAGAGTCACGCCTTGAGGCTCTTTATAATTTTCAAAAGGTTTTAGAAGTGGACCAATTTGTATTATATTTGAAGTCTACGCTTAAACGTGTTTAGTGCGTACAGCGTGTTAAGCGCAAAAAACATTTTTTTTTTTTTTTTCGAAAGTCGTTGTCTTTTTCTGAACGACTCTCTCCATCATATCTTCTTAATACAAAAGTTTAAATTGGATTCTTCGTGGCAAAGGCTACAGTTTTAACTTTTAAGCAAAGATCCACATTAAAAAGTCAAATTATAATCATTAATTTAATTCAGTGAATATGCTTTTAAAAAGTCAAATTTCAACTATTAATTTAATTTCCAAAGTTGCTATTTATTAAAATTATGCAAAGATAAAATATATATTATAACCAATCTTGATAAATGTAAAGGTATAAATAAATATGGATTTTAATAATATCATTATAAAGTATATTCATTTTACAAAACAAGGTTTTTTTAATATTTCAAAATTAAAGTATTGATTTGAGTGTGCAAATTTTTATAGTTAATTATAAAATATATATATATATATATATATTATAAAAAATAAACTGGGTTCCATTTATGATGTTGGATGAATGGTCATTGGATTTTTTAAAATATTGAAATATTAAAAAAAATTGGATAATAAGAAATTTTATAGAAAAATTAATTAAAAAATTTCACATATAAATTTATTAATAAATTAAAATTTATATTTTAAAATAAATATGAGTTAGTGGTTGAATATGTAATTGTATTTAGAGAAATCATATTAAATGATCTCTTGATTCATGCATATACAAGTGGATGAAAACTCACCTATGTCTTTTTTTAAGTTGGTCAAATAATCTTAATTTGAGTGGTTTAGTGAATAAATATTTTTTTTTTCACTTTAAAAAATTAACTTTTTGTTATTTTTTTGAAATAAAAAAAAGTACAAATATGCAAATACATAATTGCAAAAATTGTATGAATTTTTCACTGTGTTGTAGCTCAAGGTTGAACATTTCAGCTCAATGTTGATCATTTCAGCTAAAAAAAAATTACATAAGGTTATATAATTGTTATAATATTATATTAATATAATAGATGATAAGAAATTGAATATTATTGTAGATGGATAAAAGTAATGAATAATACACACAATTTTTAGAATAGATAAAAGTAATGGAATGAAGGTGTTTACATTCACTATTATGAAAAATTAAAAGAGATGAATCTAAGTATATAATGAAAGCGATAGTTTTTCACACATACACATAAAATAGTTGAAGTATAACAAATTTGTTTACTAGAAAAAGATATAGATAATTATAATTATAGTTATAGTTATAATTATAATTATAATTATAATTCTATATATATATATATATATATATAATGTTGATGATACTGGTTTTTTTTATGAAAATATAAACTTGGTAGTTAATTAAGAATTTTAGAAGATTTATGCTTATGACATTGAACAAAGGATAAAGGATAAATGGAGGATGAAAGGTTTACCATGGGCTTGAAAAGAAAATAGATCTTGGATATGAGATAAAAAGAAACTCTACTTTGATACTCTCATCATTCTTGTTATTTCATATGGATGTAAGGTTTGGGGTTGTAGTAGATCTAGAGAGTTCTGGAGGAAAATAAAACAAATACAAAATTAGTTTATAGCCTACATGATCAAGATTAAAGAAAATACTCCCTATCATATACTCCAGATTGAGTCAAGCCTTTCCCCCATTGAAAGGATGGTTTGACTAGGTATATCTCATGTATAAGAAGAAATTAAAAGACGTGGAAGCCAAAAGATTTCCTAAATTTGCTTCTAACTCTAGCCAAAACCTCTACCTTCAGCTCAAATAAGGATGACATAAGGATATTGAGTCTTGGTTTCAACATATGGGGATAAAAGAGGAGATCATTTAGCAAAACAAGGATAATATTAAAAATATTATTGCTTCAAAATTTATGGAAAAAGTGTGTGGTGATAAAAAGAGGGAAAAAAGAAACTAAGATATGAGATGCTCAACCCCAATTTCAAAAATCAAAAGTATGAAAAGTCGGTTTTGTTTAATTCCCAAAACACCATGGGATGAAAGAGTTTGTGACTTTTGTAACACTAAAAGGGTTGAAGATGAGATTTTTTTATTCAATTATTCATTTTATATTCACATGCCATCTAATTTTCAAAATATTTGTCATACTACCAAGTTCTCAACCTTTTAAATGAGCAAAACTATGGTGATCTTAGAACACCTCTCTTAATGTTTTTTAGGCATAGAAATAAAACGCTAAGGAATTATGAGTAAACTCTTACCTTCTTAAGGTCAAATAAACCATATCAGTCTTAGTAGAGGTGAATCATCACCATCATCAATTGAAAAATAAAATAAAATAAATATGAGTAAAAAGTATTTTTAAAATGGCCCATGGGGCATAGGTTAAGACACTCCATGGTGAAAATGTCACTAGTTCAATACTCCATGGGCAAAAAACTAGTCATGCTAAGAACTAGTGTGGCTCAGGCTAGGTATGCTAAAGAATTATGAGTAAATTCTTACCGTCTTAAGGAGGTCAGATAAACCATATCAGTCTTAGTAGAGGTGAATCATCACCATCATCAATTGGAAAAAAAAAAAAAATATATATATATATATGGATAAAAAATATTTTTAAAAATGGCCCATGGGGCATAGGTTAAGGCACTCCATGGTGAAAATGTCACTGGTTCAATATTCTATTGGCAAAAAACTACTCATGCTAAGAACTGGTGTGGCCCAAGCTAGGTATGATCCAAGGGTGATTTTGAGAACTTAGGTCGTGGCAGTCATCTAAAGCTCACATTACCTAACAAACAAACAAAAAATGTTTCGAAAATGATTATTTTTGTTTGTTTATTGAATACATATAAATTTGAATTTTAAATCTTAGAATTTACATAATAATTCATATCACTAATATTTTCAATTGAATTATCTAACATCTATTAAAATCTAAATAATTTACCAGAACATAATAAAATAAAAAATTAATCAAAATTATTTAATAATTTTATTAATATAAAAATATCATTATAATTATATTAACCAATTACCCCATATTGTTAAGATTAATTTAAATAATTATCAGTTAAATGTGAGATTTCTTTCGAGTTTAACACGGGTTATGGGTCTTTATTAATGTTCTAATAAATAATATTTCCAAAAAATGTTTTATACGACATTTAATTTAAAAGTAAAAAATAATTAACATGACAGTGGACAAAATAAAATATTTAAAATCGAAGTATATTTAATCATGTTAAATCTACAACGTTATCATATAAGTTGCATCACTGACAAGGAAAGTCAACATAAAGAAAAGATAAGTTAATTTAATATCCACCTTTCATTAAATTAACATACTGAAATTTAAAAAGTTACCTATCATTAAATTAATATCCTGAAATAAAAAAAGCTTCAAAGGTACATTTCCATATGTAAGCATCAAAAATGGGGTCTGCCGTGTTGAGAAGTCACTGGATCTGATCTCATGAAGCATATACTTTTAAGACAGAAGAAGTTGAGAACCTAGTAAATTTCCAGATTTAATACCAACATGAAAATGGAAGACAAGCATGTGTAACCATATGGCCTGCAGCTATTTTGACACAACAGATAGTGGCCTGTGGCCAGCAGGCTACACAGACGTCACAGAAAATTAAATTTCGTCCATGTTGCAGTGTGAACGCTTTGACTGACACACAGATACCAGTCGCCGCTGTTCATTCATTCACATTCATAAACAACCAGAGCCGAAAGCGATTTTCATTGCAAAATTTTACATAGGATAAAGAGTTTTATTATGACTCAAATTACATCAAGGGTTTTCTTGGTTTTAGTGTTTTGTTCATTGATTCAGGGTTTTTGTTTTTAGGGTTTTGTTCATTGATAAAGGGTTTCTATTTTTAGGGTTTTGTTTATTGATTAAAGGTTTTTGTTTTTAGGGTTTTGTTCACTGATGAAGGATTTCTGTTTTTAGGGTTTTATTCATTCATTAAGGGTTTTTGTTTTTAGGGCTTTGTTCATCGTTTAATTAATTAAAATTAGGACGGTGACTATTTTGTTTTCATTAACAAAGTTGATAAGCAATTTATTCGAAAGAGGTTTATGTTTAGTTAAAATTATATATTTTATTTGTTTTAGGGTTTTTAAAGTTATTTTTTTTTGGTGATACAATTTTGAGAAATTATTATTTTTGTTTATTTAAAATATATTTTAAAATGTATAAATAGATTCATCTTCATCAAAACATTTTAATTATATATATCAAACAAATTTATAAGGATTTAAAAAGATATACCCATGAAAATACTAAGACTTTGAACTAAATTACAACTTGATTTAGTTAAAATTTGTCTGAAGTATTACATATAATAGAAAATTTCCATAAAATTCAAATTACATATCTGAATTTCTTTTAAGATTTTATCCATGACTCTCAATTATAAGTTCATACAAATAACTAAATTTTTTATTAAAAAAATGTAGGATGTTTAAATTATATAAACTATATAATTCAAATTTGTGATTAAAACAATTTTTTATGGAATTTAAAAAAATATACTCATGAAAAAATCAAAATTTGAAAAAATAAAATTACAATTTGATTTAGTTAAAAAATGAATAAACTACTAAATTTAATAAAAAAATTGTCCAAAAATTCAAATTACATATTTGAATTATTTTAAAGTTTTTTTTTTTTTTTCCATTATAAGTCCATCTGATTAACTAATGCGATTAGGAAAATTTGCATCCACAAAACTTCATGATAAAATAGAATTGTGATCACTTTTTCCCCTTATAACATGGTGGTTGTCACTTTATTTTCTTGGTAACATGAATGGTGGTTTTAGCATTTTATTTCTTGAATTGAAAATGGTTGTCACTTTCTTTTCTTTGTAATATGAATAGTGATTTTAGTTTTTTATTTCTTAAGTTGAAAATGGTGGTCACTTTCTTCTCTTTGTAACATGAAGAGTGGTTTTAACTTTTTATTTCTTGAATTGAAATTAGTTTAATGATAATAATTTAAATTATTATAACAATATAATCAATATAAATTATCATATTATTTGTGAGAATTAACAATAAATTAAAAATAAATTCATTTTATTATAATTTAAAAAAAAAAATAATAACAATCATACTTGCCAACTACTAAAAATATTCTCAATTAACCTTCATTATAATTCAATACCTTTTCATATACATATATGATTTGTAAATATTTTGTTTAGGAGGTCAAATTGTTAGACCAGAGCATACCCAGAGACTTAGACGGCAATAACAAAGAATAATTTCAGAGACAGATGGAGAAACAACAAGATTACTCAATTAGAAACAGTGGAATATATAAAACAATCACTGGAGAACAGAAATCACTTTGCATTACATAAAAAGCTTGGGCCTTAGCTTGCTTTCCTTGGCAAGAGAAATTACAAATTTATAGAGGCAGAAGAAGGATCTGGAGACCTGGAATGATCTAGAAACGAATGGCGGTGTAGAAAGATCTAGAATCCTGCATGTGATTCTAGAAACTACTGGCGGTGTAGAAGGATCTAGAATCCTGCATGAATTTGGCTTCACACTTAACATTCTCCCACTTGATGCCAAATAAGAGTCATCAACACACCGAGTCCTACCATGCCTCTACATAAATCATCTTTATTTCGTGGTAAAATCTTAGTGAGCATATCAGTAGGGTTCCTATCTGTATGGATCTTTTCCAAGGATAATTGTTCTTCCTCGAACACATGCCGGATCCAATGGTACCTTAAGTCAATGTGCTTGGTTTTTGAATGAAATGCTAGGGTTTGCACCAAGTGAATGGCACTCTGATTATCACAATATAACACATACTTGTCCTGCTTTATTCCTATCTCTCCTAGGAATCGCTGCATCCACAACATCTCTTTACAAGCTTCTGTTGTAGCTATGTACTCTGCTTCTGTTGTAGAGAGGGCTACTATTCCTTGTAGCCTTGACACCCAAGACACTGCTGCATCTGCAAACGTATACAAATAACCTATAGTGGACTTTCGGGTATCCATATCTTCAGCCATATCTGCATTTGTAAATCCTTCAAGCACAGTCTCATCATGACCAAAACATAAACAATAATGACTAGTACCCTTGAGATACCTCGAAATCCATTTTACTGCTTGCCAATGTTGTTTGCCTGGATTGGTAAGGAACCGACTCACTACTCCCACTGAATATGCAATGTCTGGTCATATGCATACCATGGTATACATCAAACTGTCAACTGTTGAAGCATAAGGAATCTTGCTCATCTCTTCTTTCTCCTTGTCATTATTAGGACATAATTCAGTACTCAGCTTGAAGTGGGCTGCAAGGGGTGTACCAACTGGCTTGGCATCCTTCATATTAAGCCTATCAAGCACCTTCTTGATATATCTTTCTTGTGACAGCCACAACCTTTTGTTTTTCCTGTCACACATAATCCACATGCCCAATATCTATTGTGTTGGTCCCAAATCCTTCATTGCAAATTTTCTACCCAAATCTTTGTTCAACCTATTGATCTTATTCTTACCATGCCCAACAATGAACATGTCATCCACATATAACAATAATATGATATACTTTTCTTGATCATACCTCTTGATATAGACACAATGGTTAGCTTCCAACCTTTGAAAACCATGTTCCAACATGAATGAATCAAATTTCTTATACCATTGTCGAGATGCCTGTTTCAACCCATAGAGACTCTTCTTCAACCTACAAACAAGGCCTTCTTTGCCTTTTTCTATGAAGCCTTCTCGCTACTCCATATAAATTTCTTTCCTCTAATTCACCATGAAGGAATGCAGTTTTTACATCTCACTGTTCACATTCTAGGTCTAAAGCAGCAACTAGACCAGGAACGACTCTAATGGATGACATTTTAACAACAGGTGAGAAAATTTCAGTGAAGTCAATACCTTCTTTTTGGGCAAAACATTTCACCACTAGCCTTGCTTTATACCTCTCCTTTTCGTCACCTTCATGCTTAATCCTGTACACCCATTTGTTTTGTAGAGCCTTTCTACCTTTTGGGAGGTTTACCAACTCCCAAGTTTTATTTTTTGCAAAGAGTTCATTTCTTCTTCCATTCTTTACTATGCTCTACTTTACAAGCTTCTTGAAAACAATTAGATTCACCTTCATCAGTCAACAAAATATAGTTTGAAGGAGGATACCTTTGTGAAGGCTTATGAGGCCTGGAAAATTTGTGAACCAACTGTGGTGGTGCATTATCAGGTTGAATCTCCTGTAAAGGTTCCTACAAAATTCCTTCTTCTTGTTGTTCATCACTTTCCATTTGTTGTTCTTCATGCTCCTGAATTTGCTGTTCATTTTCTTGTATTGGTGGTATGTTTTCCTGTTGCTCTTCAAACCTGTTAATAACCTTCTTGACCTCCAACTAACCTACAGTCCTCTTGAACATTTATGACTCATTAAATATAACATCCTTGCTTCTAATAATTTTATGTTTGACTCGGTTCCATAGACGATAACCAAAATCTTCATCCGCATATCCCAAAAAAATGCATTTCACAAATTTAACATCTAGCTTAGTTCTTTTTTCTTTGGGAATATGTACGAATGCTTCACATCCAAAGATTTTCAAGTGAGAATAATTCAAATTTTTACCAGTCCAAACTTCTTCAGGAATACCGCCATCCAAGGCTGTAGTTGGAGATCTATTTATGAGGTAGCAAGCGGTCCTAACTGCTTCAGTCCAAAAATTCTTCTCCAAACTAGAATTGGACAACATACTTCGCACGTTTTCCATAATGGTGCGATTCATCCTTTCTGCAACACAGTTCTGTTGAGGAGTACCAGACACAGTCTTCTCATGCTTTATGCCAAACCTATTACAATATTCTTTAAATGCATTTGAGCAATATTCTCCACCATTATCTATTCTTAAACACTTCAGCAATTTGTTAGTCTCTCTTTCAACAACAACATGGAATTTTTGAAATATTCCAAACACTTCACTTTTATTTTTCATAGGATATGCCCAAACCTTCCTGGATGCATCATCTATAAATGTTACAAAATATGATGCTCCTCCTAATGATTTGATGTTAACAGGCCCAAACACATCTGAGTGTACCAATTCTAACACATTTTTCTTTCTGTCATGGCCACCTCTAAGGAATGAAACCCTTCTTTGTCTACCATATATACAATTCTCACAAAGATCAAGATCGTAGGATTTCAAACCTAGCAATAAATTTTTATCAACAAGGATTTTTAAGCCCTTCTCGCTCATGTGACCCAAACGCTTATGCCACAGATCTGCTGAATTTCCTTCTTTTGTGACAACAGCTAGATCTAATTTTCCTATCAGTGTCTTCAATGTGTATAATGTTCCTGTCTTGGGTCCTTTGGCCACGACCAATGCACCTTTGCTAATTTTCCAGCCTCCTTTTCCAAAGCTTATGGAATAGCCTTCATCATCCAGTCGTCCCATAGAGATTAAACTCATGCGCATTTCTAGTACATGCCTGACTTGTTTCAACAATATATCTTGTCCATATTTCATCTTGATCTAGACATCTCCCACTCCAACAATACTGCAAAAATGATTACTCCCCAAATGCACTCTACCATAATCACTAGGATTATATGAAACAAAACTATCTTTGCATGGGGTTACATGGTGAGATGCCCCAGAGTCAAGGATCCAATCAAAGCTACTGTTAGATGTATATACACATGCATCCTCTACTGAAACAGTAAACAACACATCACCATTTGTGGCTACAACAGTAGTCTCACCTTCATTTGCGCTGGATGACTTGTGAATTGTAATGGACGATCTTCGATCTTTTTGTCCTTTCATCCAGAATCGACATTCTTTCTTCGTGTGCCCGAGTTTGCCACAATGAAAGCAGATGATTATGCCTCTCCTTGATTTTGATCGGCCTCTCGATCTTGATCGCCCTTGCCGACCTCGATCCATTCTCCTACCACGATCAGCTAGAGCTAGAGCCTCTCCTCCCTAGTTTTATGCAATTGACTTGCGTCACAGCTCCTCATTCATTAAACTGCTGCTGACATCATCAAACTTCAGGGTCCCTGTTGTTGTTGAAGTGCTCATAGCAGAGGCAAGTTGATTAGTAATAATATTAAATGGTTTCAAGTGCTCAACAACTGAAGCACCCTCTTTCATTTTGAGATTATAAAGCTTCTTCATCAAGAACACTTTGTTTGATGCCGTGTTCTTCTCATATAGATCATGGAGCTTCTTCCATAATCTTTCAGTCGTCTTTTCTCCAGACACATTGAAATAAACATTCTTTGCTAAATATTGACAGATTGTTGCAGTCGCCTTTTTATCCAGCGTATTCCACTCTTCATTTGTCATCGATGAGGGTTTCTTTGTTGTGCCCTCAATCTTGTTGTGCCCTCAATCGGCAAAGACTCATCCTTTAAAACCAGTATATCCTCCATCTGTGATTTCCATAGGGCAAAATTAGCCCCGCTCAACTTCTCCATATCTTTAACTATTGTCTCCATTTTCAATCAAATACACGCCTTAAAAAACTCCACTTAAAAATAAAACTTTAATGATTACTCTCTCCTTTTAAAATACCCTTTTCAAAATTTTTGCTCCTTTTTAGAATATACTTTTCAAAGTTCCAACATATAATTATATATGTTTCATAATAAATATAAAAACATATGTAATGTTTTAACCTTTTCACATTTTACACATACATATGTTGGTTTGAGAAAAAACTTGACGTATACGTGTAAGCTTGATGTAAAAAAAACTAACTAACACCACGTTTCAACTCCAATCTCCACGGATCTGTTTCAAACTCCAGCAACAAGTACGGATCTCCACGACCTTGTTTTTCTTGTATCAACTGTCTTTTAGTTCCAGCGTTCCTCAACTATTTCTTGGACAGATCCTTCAACAGCTTCAGGGGTAACAACCAATGTTTTAACGAAGGCTGACAGAGTAAGGCGATGGTAGCACTAAGCCGCTTGCATAGTGGATATTCCGCTTGCATAGTGGATATTCGACAGTAGCTCTGATACCAGTTGTTTGTTAGACCAGAGCATACATAACACAGCAGAATTATACCCAGAGACTTGGATATTCGACCGTAGCTCTGATACCAATTGTTAGACGAGAGCATACATCACACATAGCAGCAATAGCAAAGAATAATTTCAGAGACATATAAATGGAGAAACAACAAGATTACTCAATCAGAAATAGCGGAATAGATAAAACAATCACTAACAGGAATAACAGGCTTGGGCCTTGGCTTGCTCTCCTTGGCCAGAGAAATTACAAATTTATAGAGAAAGAAGAAGGATCTAGAGATCTGGAATAGTATGTAGAAAGATTAGAATCCTACATGTAATTCTAGAAACTACTCGCGGTGTAGAGAGATCTGAAATCCTGCATAAATAAATGCAGGCTTCACACTTAACACAAATACCATGTTGGATAATTTACTCAATTACTCCCAACCTTTTTGTATTAAAAATCTTGAATGTACAACAATTTTTTCCGCTGTATCATAAATCTTGAATGTACAACAATTTTTTCCGCTGTATCATCTGACTGTGTTTGCTATTTGATCAAGCAACTCCCCCTCCATTATATCATCGGATTGTAACCACCGGAATAAAATTTGTTGAGTGGATTAAGCCACACCTACTCCTACCATTGAAGCCTGAAATTTCTGGAGCAGGCCACGAGTTTGTCCCAACTTCAAGCAGTAGATGGATTTCTTGTATTGAGACCAGAGGAATGGCATGTACTGGGCGGGACGATCTTCGTCCACCAGCTGGGAAGGAGTGGCGATGGTCGCATCCAACGCCGGAGCACCGAAAAACATCATTGAAATCCGCGAACGCAACGTGTTTGTCACCGCGCGGTGCCTCACGCTCTTGAACCGCCCGTTTGTCAGTACCTACTCCAACAGTATATTCAATGTCTCAATTAATAAAAGATAAATATATATCTAATTCCATGAATGTCTCCATTAATAAACTTGCCAAAGAAATAAATTATAAGCCTTCATTGAGGGAAAATTTCTTTACACAGGTTGGATTATTTGTAAAATTATTTTAAGCCTTCATTGAGGGAAAATTTCTTTACACAGGTTGGATTATTTGTAAAATTATTTTAAACATCACAATTCTAGAGGGAGGAAGGAAGGAATGGATGATAGACTTGTTTTTATTTATATTTTATTGAATTTTGAATTTCATAATTTACATAATATTTTCTAAAAAAAAATTTTTTGTTAAAAAATTGTTTTCTAATAGATTCTAGAAATTTCAAACATTCAAGAAAGAATCAAAAATCAAATAATGGATTAGTAAATAAATTCTTAACCAAGTTCAGATCACAAAATTATGGCAAGGTTATTGTCAATCAAAACAAATAATTTATGATGTGATTTTCCCATAAATAATTTATGTAAGTTATGATGTGATTTTATCCAAAAACTTATTCAATAAATCACACTTGTTGGTATCTTCTCTGTTATGAGGAAAATAGCATACAATCAGTAACATGTCTCTACGGAGACAACTGTAATGACGATCAATTATATCATCTTAATATAATTACATTCTGATTTTTTCTTTTGAGAAAAAAAAAAAATCACACTTGTTGGTTGAACCTCACTTATTAGTTCAAAACAAATCCACAAATAAATTATGATATAATTTTCACCCAACACTCTTCTCAATAAACATAAATACAATCTAATAAAACATAAATACAATCTAATAAAAATTTTACCAGTGAAAATCTATATACCTGCATGCAGTCTCCTATGTTTATAGAAAACGAGGACGGGTCCGGGGACACGGTAACCCACTTTCCATCTCTGGATAAAACCTGCAATCCTCCGACATCGTTGGAGTGCAGAACGGTTAAAATCTGGGGATCGGTGTGTTCTCCGAATCCTATTATGTTAGAAGGATCCGGGCATGGCGGATAATGGTTGAGTCTGAATGCAGAGTCGCTCCCCTCGGCTGTTAGAAAACTTGAGAATATATTTTCAGGAAGCCCAAGCCCTTCTGCTAGCAGTTCCAGTATATCACACGCAAGCTTTTTGGTTGCACTTATGTATTTGCTGGCAGTATTACTGTAGAGCGAAATAAACATATGAATAAGCAATTGTATTCCATCGTTATGATATGAAGTATTATATATAAATGTAAAATAAATTAAAAAATTGCAATTTTTTACCAAAAATTGATATAATTATCTGGCGAAATTGCCTTATAACGCTGCTGAACATATTGAAAATCAGATCTGAAAAGCAGATATTCAATCCAACCCACATCCCCATTCCGACCAATACTTCTGTTGCCATACCCGTACGGATCGGCAGGCCCCGCTCTCTCTTTTTCGGACAATGGCAGAGCGAATAACTTCTCCGCTTCTGCCTCCATGGCATCAATTAAAGCCTGCGAGATTCCATGGTTCACAACCTTGAAGAACCCATTGTCTTCGCAGGCTTTAACTAGGGCCTGGACGACCCTGGTTTTTTGTGCAGACAAATCCACAACGGGGATAGAGGAGGCTGAGGAGGAGCAATCTGTGACAGTGGGAGTGTAATGGCGGAGTAAATTGGACTGAGAAGCAGAGGAAGACACAGGTGTTGAAGCCATTGCAGTCACTGCAAATTCATTCACGGGTAAATTACATAGTAAGCTCCTCATCTATATACACATAAATTTATGAAGACTGATTCAACCTTAGAGTCTTCCACGGCACGTAGTCTACAAATAGCAAAATCTTGACTCGCTGTATAATAATAAATGCAGTGGTCATCACGCGTTTCTACTGGGGATGACGGTGCTTATGCTCTCCAACGAATAGCCAGCACAGATGCAGAATAATAAACGATATTTGGTGGGAGCGCATACCCACTTTAATGTGCCGACGCTCATATTTATCATCACATGCGCTGCACTCACTGCATAAACTCTGCTCACAAGTTCATATTTTTTTTTTCTATGGGCGGTACATTTCGCTTTTAGTTTTTTTTTTTTTTTCCTCAAGGGGTCAAAATCAATAGGGGTCTATGGTCAAAGTTTTAATTATTTGATATTTAACTAGGTTAAAATCGACCAGAGTCTGGAGGATTTTTTTCATTTTTTAAAGTTCAGAAAAATTAGAGCAAAAATAACTAACTTATCCACCTATTATTAAGTTACTCTAATATCATAAAATTTGAAATTTCGAGTGGTCTTTTCCTTGGTGCCTGACTTTGACTCCGCGTGGATTGTTAAATGTTGAGTTCTGGAATTTCACGTTTCTTGCCCTAATCGACCCACGTGTTAGTGCAAGTCGGAATGATGCGAGTCATGTCATTTCGAATAAAGGTTAGTTTTTTAACCGACAAAGATTTTGTTGGGCAAACGGCAATATAGATATGGAGGTGAAATATATTTAAACTTGGTTTATAAGAATGCTCGTTCCTCACTTCTTCCTCCTTCAAGGGTATATAAATAGTAACATGTAACAATTCAGTCAAGTATATTATATTGGTGTAGGTAACTTTTACTTGTTTAAAGTGTAGGTAACCTTTACTTGTTTTTTGTGTGGGGTTATATTTTCTTGTTGAAATTATTGATATGGGTAAAGTTGTTTTTTTACTTAAAATTGGTTTTTAAGTTTATAGAAGTTATTTAGTTGGTTTAAGAGACATTTTTTCCAATTTGTTGTTTGGTATTAAGTTTATAAAAAGTTATTTAGTTGGTTTGAGAGACATTTTTTCCAATTTGTTGTTTGTTAGATTGGTGTGTTGTTGAGATATTGTTTCAACTAATAATTAGTTGGTTAAGATAGTGAAACTATTTTAAGTCTCACATTCATTTATCTATATTTATATCATTACATTTATTAATATTGAGTGCTTAAGGCATTTTTGTGTGTAATAAGAATCTACTCTCCAACTTAATAGAAAAATGATTTAAATATATAAGTTTGATAAGTGGTTGGATCCAATGCTGGAGACTAAGGAGTCTTTTATCATGAGACGAGGTTCAAGGCTCAATAACACCTTGAGATAATGTGGAGTTTAATCTCTATAAGCTTTGAGGTTGCTGGACAAATTTCGTAAAAAACTGTTCAATTGGTCTCATCGATGGCTATCCCTTGGCAGAAGATATATACTGGCACAAGTTGTTCTCCAGCAGACTATGGTATATTGGGCACAACTATATATTCTTCCTTTGTATGTGGTGAATGAAATCAAATGCTACATGGCACATTTCATCTAGGTGGGTTCGGGCTCTAGACATAGATACCACTTGATCAAGTGGGAAAAGATCATCGTCCCTAAAAAGTTCGGTGGATCAGGAATATTAGATATTAAATATTTTGGATGGCTCTCATTAACAAATAAATCTGGACAACACTATTTCGGGAAGGCATTTGGCAAGGCATTATCTCTTTTGAGTATCTACAACATAGGACAACGAAGGACTAGATTAGAGAAGGGCACATTAGACAAAAAATGAGATCATATATTTGGAATAGCTTCCACAAGGCCAAATATTGGTTCCTCGGGCAGATTACTTGGGATTTTGGAAAGAGAAACAATATTATTATTGGCACAGATAATATAATGGGTGTCGAGGGGGAATATAAACTATCGTAGGAGACTTTGAGAAAAATACATTCTAGAGGATATTTCTTATTGGAACAGGTCATTCTTGGATGACGTGGACATTTTCGTATATGGAGAAATGGTGAAGAAATGGGCTTGACCGACCACTATGTTGAAGAATATAATACATACATATAGACCCTGAGTTGCACTGCTTTATGCCGGATGGAGGAAGGATATCACATTACATGGGCAGGAAGATTAAGTGACAACTCAGTGGTAGTAGTTGATTCATACAGGTACATTATGACTACTATTTTCTCTTTCACTCAATCCATCTAGTTGTTCAAAATTTGGAAATTAAATGTCCCCTACAAAATCATTATGTATACATGGTTGGCATAACACAACAAAACGTTGACTTGGGAGAATCTATGGAAAAGAGGCATACAGGGGCCTATAAGATGTTCTCTTTGCAAACTTTCACTGGAGATAAACACACACCTTCTCTTGGATTGTCCTATTACTTTACAGGTCTAGAGATACATAATGCAACAACACACCATACCTTTCAAGCACTTCCTGACAATTGAGCAATGCCTTATATGGTGGATGGACCACGGAGGTAAACTCCAAGCCATTCCACTTTATATCTTCTGGGAAATATGGAAAGCCATAAATGGTTTTATTTTTGAAAACAATAAGATTGACATCTACTGGATCATGTTCAAAGTTGGTATGTGGATGGACAATATTGGATCAAGCACACAATGTGATAAGGATCAATCGTCGATATGATACATTCCCGCTCACATATTATTTCTTGCATGTTACTTTGATGGCGCGGCTCAACCAAGGATTTACGAATATGGTGTATGGATCAGAATTGATTATAGAACACATTATAAAATATCTTGGAATGCAGGTGCAGGTACAAATAGGAGTGCATATATTCTAGCATTGTGGGGACTACTTTGGTTCTCCAAAAGATTGCATATTGACAACATTCACATATATGGGGATTCCAAATCCCTCATAGATGGGATTATAGCCAATACAATTTTTTCTCCACCAAATCTTAGTCGTTGGATAACTCATATCAACAGTCTCAAACAATCTTTTCAACACATCACTTTTCAACATATTTTTAGGGAAGCTAACTCTATAGCTGACTCACTATCTAAAAAAGGACTAATTGATAGTATGGGCTATATGAACCAGTGTTGCGAAAATCGCGATAATATCGGAAAATCGCCATTTTTTGAGTTTGGCGATATTATCGCCCGATTTTTACGATAATTTTTTTTCACAAAAAGTCACGATAACTTGAAAAAATCAAGATTTTTTGGTAAAAATCATGTTTTTTTGGGAACAAATCTTTGTGAATTTTTTTTTTTTGGTTCTCTGATTTTTTGATGAGGAGGAGGAGCAACATGAGGAGGAGGTGACACAACCTACCCAGGCTACCCCTGTCACCATTAGAGGACGTGGTCTACCTCCAGTAGCTCCTAGTTCTTCAGCTTCTAGAGCACAACAGACTCGCAGAGTCCACTGCCAACTCCACCAACATCTACATCTAGAGGGGTAGAGGAAATCAGTAGTATTAGACTTTAGTTATTTGGTTCATTTCATTGTATATGACATTATGACTCATGATATGAGATACATTATTATATTTTTTGTTGATATTTTGAAGCTGAGTTGGGACTCATGAGTCAGGACTTACTATTGAAGACATGATTCACTGTTATGTGTGATGTAGCACTAGAAATAATATTACACATCTTATATATTAGTTATTTTATCAGGAATATATGCTACATGTAAATTTTTGACATACATCCCAAAAAATACATTAAAAAATAATCCCAAAAAATATTCAAACCCAATAAATTAAAAATTTCGAATACTATTCCAAATTCTATTTTCATACATCGTTTAAAATTTTATTTATTTTTCAACCATTTCTTTGCCCCAGACCAAAAGAAATTGATGAAGAAAGAATAACCATAAGTGTGTTTTCCCTGAACACTTACATAACATCTGATTTACAAAATTAATAGGAACTGACAAAGAAAGCATATTTAGAGTGAGAGTGAGAGGTTATACATACCGTGGAATAATTTTCGTTCATTTGCAAACTATAAAATTTAAATAATGCGTCCCCCTTGATTGTTAAGCATGGATTAAAATGAATTTATGCGAGTCAAGAATTTAGTAAAATGGTTGTTACGGCTTTCTTTGTAGTACCACGTAATGCAAAAATTAGAAAACAAGTTGTGGCTTTCCTCACACTCCCACATCACAAGGAATTTTCTCGCAAGTTGCTTTGACTTTTCTCTACACTCCAACGTCACGAGATCTCCCATGGCAACCCAATAGCTGGTTTCCCTTACCAACACAAAATTATTTACCAACAAAAGATTACCTAATCTCTTAGTAACATAGTTTTAAAAACCGATGAAAACTGATTTCTTAAAGTATTAAAGGTATAATCTTTTATGGTTTGATATAAATTTATATTTATTTATTTTAAATTAAATAAATAAATACTATATATATTTTTTACTGTGTTTTAAAACCAAATTACAAAGTTGTGTTACATGAGTTTTTAGGAATATTGGAAATATAAATAAGATTGTGTTAAAAAACTAAAAAGCTAAATAAAAAATTATAATAAATATTAAATATTAAATTGGTAAGGTAATATTATTAAAAAAATATAAAATATATTTTAGATTACAATGTATAATAATAATGATTTTAAATTTTATTTTAAATAAATAGAATACTATGTTTGTTCAAAATAATATTATTTCTTTAAAATAATATATTCCCAATATTGTGTAGTAAAATTGGTATATAGTATTTATACTACTATTCAAAATAACACTACTACTAATATTGTGCAGTAAAATTGTTATATAGTATTTATATTATTATTTATTATTTATTATATTTTATTATATTAATATATTAAATTTTATTTTCAACATTTAGTATCAATTTAAACTTAAATTTCTTTAACATTATTAATTTTGTGTTAATAATTGTATAAATATATTTAAGAGAATACAAATTTTAATATTTATAAATATTTAATTATAAAATGAGAAACAAAATACATATGTAAAATTGTAACAATTTAGTAAAATTAAAATTTGCATATATGCACCCTCGATCGGGGTGTGGAAGGTACGAAGCAGTGAAGGAAGGTGAGGTGGGCCGTAGGCCATGGGAGGCCGAAGTGGGAGCAGCCACCCAGTTGGCTTGAAGGGCAGAGGAAGAAGCGGATGATGTGAGGCCACGAGAGCAGGTGGGGCAGCATGTAGTATAGGGCAAATGCAGGTGTGGATGAGGACCGAGGGGAGAGAAGGCGACCAGGTGTCAAGTGCAGTAGAGCGCAGGCAAGAGAAGGTGGCAAGTGGCAATGTGGATGGAGTAAGCCCACGACAGGAGCAGCTAGTGGTAAGAGAGGAGTTATGAAGGGCAATTATGCCAATGTTAGGGAAACACCATCCCAAGAAAAACAAACGAGGGAATGGGCGGCGAAAGGAGGACGAACGCATGTGGAGAGTCCTTCGGATGACAAGCGGGGCATCTAGACACAGAAACAAAAAGGTAAAAAAATTAGGAGAGGAGGCATTTGCATGCAGAGTGAGAAGTCAGGACGTGTTGCAGAAGGTGGTGGAAGTGGGATGGAGGACGTCGAGCTATAATTGGGTTTCGTCAGCAAGAATTCGTATGTTTTCTCGGCTCCCATCTTAGACTACTTGGCAAATATGATTTTATCGGAGGAATACTGGTTAATGGAAATGATAGCCCTGGAAGTGGTCGGAGTAGAGACCTTATGTTTCTTTTGGGGCTCTAGCCTGTTAACCTGGAGCGAATTCATCTAGAATGCCACAGGGGGAAGGGGGTTCGGGAACATTGTTATGGGTCTCAGGGTAGATAGGTCCCGAGGTATTGTGGCCCGCTGGGACGTCCTTTGGGGTTTCCACAATGGAGGTAGAATCAAACTTGTCGAACTGTTATGGTGGAGTTTGTGGCCTGGGAAGGAAGGAGTCATAGTTAAGTGTGGGGGGTCAGACGCCTTCTTGGATTTAGCGGCAAGGTTGCTTATTTTCCAACCTGAGCCAAGCCCAGACCTGGTCGAAGGCCGCGGGATCAAAGGCAGCATATGGGGTAGCAACTGGGGTAGGGATACAACACTGAGAAAATCTTGGTCCTGCCCCTCTAACGGGACCCAGGGTAGGGATGCATTCACAATTGTTCATTCTGAGAAGCATTATCTCGTCTGTTGGGGTGGTGATAATCGGGGGGGAAGAAATTTCAGTCGGGAGGAGAAACAGAGAGACCTCATGGGCACTGGGAAACTGGGTTCTTCAAAATTCAATAGAGAACCACTGTAATGAAGTGGAGGTCAGAAGCCTCAATTTCCTTGAGGAGGGAGGGGGGAACCCGGGTGTTAATGGGAGCTATTACAATTCTCTAGGCCAGGAGTGATTGGAAAAGCTCGGGCCAGAGAAGCCTGTGTTTACTCTGTTCAAAATGATTTTGACTTATAAGGATATTTCCCTGGTTTATGTTTTAGGTAATATAACAACCAGAGTGCAGAGAGTTTCGGAGTCTCGGAACTCATACTGTGCTCCAGCGCAGGAACAGGTGTGTCATCCGGAAAAGGAGGAATTAACCTGGAAGGAGGACAAGATGGCAAAGGAAGGTAACGAAGTGGGAAAGAGAGGAAATAGAGGAATGGGCAAGGCAGGAAAAAAGATGAAAGGGTTGGAAGCAACTTCCAGCAGAGGACCAAGTAAAAGAGGAAGGAAGACTGGGAAAGAGAGTATGTAGAACCTGATAAATGAATACGTGGTAGGAACATCGCCAGAGGTGAAAGCAATAATATCCAAATGGGAGAGAGAGCTAAACGACAATATAGAAAATCAAGAGATCGAGGTAGAGGAATGGGAAACAATGGTTAAAGACCCCGGGAATACCAGAGGACATCAAACGATGTTCCGGAAAACAATTCAACAGTACTGGGTCATGAAGAATATCCTGGCCTGAGCAATGACAACATATAAGGAAAGAGAGGAACTGGAGGATCCCAAACTAGTTGAGCCAAGTATGAAGGATCTGCACAGAGAGATCCAATCTGTCCAAATGCAACTGTATCGAAACAACATCATGGTAAACAAGATTGAACAAAGCATTCAGGATATGAAGAGAAGCGAAATCCCAAGCTCTAGTGCGAAAGACCCAGCCTCGGTGGACTCATAAGATGAATGAAGCAGGTCTTCAAGTAGAGTTTTGTTTAAATGTCAACTAACATTTACTATTTTAACATGAATCTTATAGTAGATAAAACCGCCAATGTAGCCTAGATGGTAATGAAAACTCTTTTTAAATTTTGGACAACATTCAATGTAGACGGGTGGCCAACAGACCTGGTTCCCTGCGGGCAGGTTAAGGCCACCTGCAATTTTTGTTAAAGATATACTTATTTTCAGAAAATATTAATAAAAAAAGGAACTACCAAGCTTACACAATTTTTTTTTGACATATATGCATTTGGAACATTTTTGTAAACTTGAATCCTTGTCACGGTTCTGATTGGAAGAAAGCTAAATAGTACCACCCAGGTTATATGAAAATATAATAAAAATCAAATATATGATTGGTTGGCATGAGATTGATTTATAAGCATTTTATATTTAATGTGGAAACTCTCCTTACACTCCTTTTTTTTTAAGCTCCCAAGTTTGGAAAATAATCCCTAACCCATTCATGACATTTCATTCACATACCCACATCCCCAAAATATCGTAAGCAACTAATTAGAAAGATTTTGTTCTCATTCCCAAACTCCCAAAAATATTTGAAATGGAAAAAAAAATCAAAAACAATTCCCATACAACTATGATAACAATTAATAAAAAATATTACAACATAATTTAATAATATTAAAAATTGAAGCCAATTAATATAAAAAATAAAATTTTAATTTACAACTTTTTATATCATATACTTGTTTCTAAGCTCTCTTTTCCTTTAACCTTCCCAAAAAACACTCTCATTCTTAAATTACTTTTAATAATTTAAAAATATTTCATTCAAATTATCAAACTTTCAAAAATATTAAAATAATTAAAACAACCCAACAATTCTCATAATATTATATTACAAATTTAACATATATAAAAACAATCTTTCATACCATTTAATAAATAATAAACATCCACATTTTAATATAAAATTGTATTATTACATTATTTCATCTCTTTTTATATATATATATATATATATTCCTCTGTAATTTTTTTTGTTTGGGGAAACCATGTCCTTTACAACGTCCACAAGACAAATGCTATTGCACTTTACAATGTGCAAAATACAAATACACTTTTGTGGGAAAAAGGTGTCATGTCTTCTAATGGGTAAATACATATTAATTAAGCTTTAGATTCATTTCAAAGACAAGTAGCCTGGTAGGCTTATAGGCTTGGGCATGCGTTGTAAATTAATAAGTTTATAACGTAAATTAATTTATTATTGTATGTTATTTATAACATTACACAAAATTTAACATGTATATGAAAAGAGAATGAAAGAAATATAGTTGTTTTATATATATTTTTATAATGTTTTTTTTCATTTTTTTTTTAAAGTTTTTAAATTGATAAAAAGTGTTATTTTTAATTAATTTTATTTTTATGGTTTTATTAGGAAGATGGGGTTACAAAATTTTCTCCTCCAAATTATGTGAAATTGACTTTGGACAACATCATCGCATTTAGCTCACTAAGAGCTTTCTAGCGATATAATTTTTATATCAATCTGACCTTTGGATTAAGAGATATGCCCCTTCAGAGTCTGACTAACTAGACAAGGCCACATGGGTAGTGGTTAAACCCATCACAATTTGAAGCCCTTGTGTGACTAGCTTGATTAAATCAATGGTCTATATTAATTGTGGCCCTTTGGCTTCTGACAGATAACAAGGGGGGTTCACTATTTGTCGCTTATGCAACTAGAGCTCTCTCAATTCCCCCTTAATTGATCTTCTCCACATGGCCACCCCTTTAAATTGATAGCCTGTATTGATAACATGCCCCCCTACCTTCCTGAAAATTTATAGGGGGGGTGTGTTTGATATTTATCATTTATGCGATCGTGGTCCCCACCACACTTGTTTCCATATCATAGGTGGTACCTCCACGACATCTATGTGACATCCACATCACTCTTTCTTCCATGTCTTGTTGATGTCATATTGACATCATGATGATGTCACCCTTCCATGTGGCATATTCTAATAGTGCCACATGTCATTGAAAAACTAGACTATTGGCCACCACAAAAGGCCATTTCTACCTACCACATGTCACGTTGACAACGTGCCACCTTAGCAGTCTGGCCACGTTAGACAATCCACATCCCTCTAGAATAATCATGTGCCATCCACATAGCCCCACCAAGACCTTACAATGCTTTCCACCCCAGCCCAGCCAACGCGCCCCAATAGGCTTGATCCACCTTAGCATAGTTCATCAATTTTATTTGTTATCTGATTTTAGGGGATATGTGAATGTGCATGAATTTTTCGTTTTGGAAAACTCCTTAGACCTATTAGCCCTGAGGTGCAGTGCTGCTATTTTAACGGAAATGTCCCCTATTTTAGCTCCAATGGTCCACATCTCCTCTTGCTCTGCTTTGGCCATAAGCCTTTAAAAACCCAAGACCATACAATTATCGCAATACAAAGGAAAACATAGGAAAACCCACAGCCGAACCATAAGCCAGACTTCAAAAATTATATACTCGTGCTCATAAATATCGGTGGGTCCGCTCTCGGTTCATCTCCTTTCTGCTGCACTCTCCATTCTCCGATCTCCGATCAGGTCGATCTTCGCCGCCTGACCAACATCCCAACCATCGATCCACACCATCCAATGGCCCCCGTACCCCACTTCCCACCAGTCACTCGGGAAGAAATTTGTTGGCTTTGTCAGTGTTTTTGATAGTCGGATATTGAACTGAAATAACAGAATGCATCGCTGAAAAGGGAAAAAACAACAACACGATGCAGCCGAACCAACAGAAATGATCATGGAACATCGCTGGCACGAGTGAACCACCTAATAGCGCAGTGAAATTACCAAAATTTGATTACCACGTTTGTTAGAAACAAAGCTCTCTGATCTCATGTTTGTCTAGTTACGACATCAAGTAGTTAGAAGACAGAGGGGATAGATTAAGACATCTCGAGCCTTAGAGAGTTCGAGAGTATTATAAAAAGCCTATAAATGGCTAAAAGTTTGAAGTAAGAGGGGTTCAACTTTTGGAGACTGTGGATACTCTGTTCCTCCCACCGTCTCATCTTCATTCCAGTAATACAAGCTTATTTTGCTATGACATGTTCAATCGCCATCTTCTCCTCTATTCTAAGCTTGCACTTGAATAGGTTATTCATGTTTTCTTCTATGTCGAATTGCAGATAACTGTCATCTTATCTTTGCGTTGATAAATTAGATTTGTAAGCTTCATTTACTTTCTGTAGCTAGCCATTCATATGTGTTTATGTATGTATCTGCTGGTACAGTCAATATTCTCCATCTATTCATTGAATCTATAAACTATTAAGCATTAGTGGTTGAAAGCCTTGTCAAGTTGAGGGTGTTCATGCATGTCTTGAGTGAAAACAGAGTTGAAACAGTCATCTGACTTGATCCAAACCCCAATCCATTCCAATAGTTTAGAGAACGATATTGAAGATTTATATGTTTCTAGGCATCTCCAAGCTACAACCTAGGAGAGTTTCTTGGAGTGCTAACATAATTGGCACTGTTTCCGGGGAGAGGAGACTGAAGTTCAGCTTCCCTGGGGGACGACACAGATCCAGCTTTGATGATAGACAAGCCTAGACACTATTTGGGTTGTAATCATCTATCTGGCGACTCTACTGGAAGACGAACCTCTTGGCGACTCCACTCCATAGTTCTGTCTCAGTTTGTGAGGCATACTTGGAGAAATCCTCAGAAGCCACGATCTGACCCAGTACCTAACCTTGAAAAATCATCAAAGAAAGAAAGGCGTTGCACAAAGGAGCATCAGGTTTAGGTAGCTCTAAACAATATTCTATATCTCTTCAAGAAATCCTCGTAATATAACAAATACATGTTGAGAATATAGCATCTAATACTAGCAGTGAAGAAAAAATCTCAGAGATTCATAGAGCTCCTTATTCTATAGGTTCTCCTTTCATTGTAAGCCCAAAGGAAGCCTCTCCTCCTATCCATCATACTCCTTTAGTCCTATCAGTCATTCCTCAATCCTCTGTCATTCAGACTTCCAGTACCCTTATAGCCACCACAGCTATGGCAGCACCTACCAAAATCGAAAGAATCATAGCTGCTAGGTATGGACCTCTAGTACTACCCACTCCTTTAAATGCCATGTCTACTGGAGAATATCAGAAGTATATGCCTAAGTTCAATGGGATTGAAGGTGTTATAGCTGGGGAACATCTTGAATCATTCTATAGCTATGCTGATAACCTGGACATTAGTGAAGATGATGTATTGTTATCGGGAAAACTAGTGTCCACTCAGAGCTGCTAGTCCCACTAAGATGGGTATCTATCTTAGAAACAAACAGATTAAAGTTACTTGTGTTTTCCTTTATGAGAGATAGATGAGAGAGAAGCAGAGAGCACCAACTTCAGTCTTTCGCTAGTCTCCTTTCTTGTTTCCTCTCTCCTTTGATAGAGATTTCGCCACTCCTTTCTCGCTTGTCCCGCTTCAAAGAACACCTGTAGATTCAAGGCAGCAAAATACCATCAAAGCATAGAGATCTATAACCATAAATAATGTAGGATCAGATGTACATTAACCATATGAATGCATACACAACCAAGATTTAGAGATATACAAGCATATGGAGGAAAAATCAAATAGCTTTATTGATAGAAGTAGTAGAAGAGAGGATTAAAACCATGCTGTCTGATCCAGCATCATCTCCCCAGCATGAAAGCCCTCTTCACCTCATACAAAGCAGGATCACCTAACAATGTCTTCAAAGAGAAACCAACAACACTTGCAAATTACAAAATTCCAGCCTCTAGATCTCTTGGATGAGGGATCCATATATAGATGTTTTCAGGAGAGTGAGTCAGCTTTTGGGATTTTGATTAGTGTCATTTCACTGATAGTTCTTGGTTCCACTTGGAGATTTCAGATCTCTTACTCATCCCTGGGTGAATTCAGAGAGGCAAGTGTCATATGAGCAGTTTCTATAAGATTCTCTAGGTTTCCACCTAGCAAACGGCTTCTACCATTTGTCTGCTCTCGCTCACCATACCCTAAAGAAGGGATTTCTAGTATGCATCGCACCCCCCATGTGTAATAGGTGAGATGCATCACACCCTATGCATGGAGCAGTCTGTGTGGTCCTGTTTTTACCAGTTCTGAGTAGTTTTTCATGGAGAACTTCTAGGAGATGATGTAATCAGCTGACCTTGTTCCTTTAGGGTGTGAAACAAAACTTTTAGGGGTTTAGAAGCCCTTGGTTTATGGACATATGTGATTGGGGTTGCAGTGCCCAAATATGTCTATAACAGTTGCCCCCTAAAGCACGAGGTCGTAAATCCTTTTGATGTCGGGTGAAATGCTTTATAATGAGGATCCGAGGTTTTTCGAATTGGAAGGTGACCTGTAATAAGATACAACACAATACATTATCTTCACAATAGTTTCATGATCTAGCTGAGGTGGGAATTCCCATGCTCAGCTTTACAAATTTACATTCATGTACATAAGACAGACAATCGTCTGTGTGGCAGACTGATGATTCTGGTAGAGCCATCATCTTTTAGTTTGGATGATTATCTATGCAACTGTACATTTGATGTCTTATTTTCTTGAATATATCACAGCTCGGATGGATGAAACTAGATCCGGGGTCTTCAAAGTCGTTCAATCTTCGCCCGGAGTACAAGTCGATCCATGTGAAAAGATGTTCTGATGTCGAACATGGAAAGACATTGCCTGATTACCAGCCAATGATGTAAGCTGTTAACAGGCGCAAGAGGAATCACCGATAATGATAATGGCCCTCAAGGTACTGTAGTACAATTCACGTGGTGTGAATGTATGAGTTGATGTCGAACACCACGTAAAATATTTTGGTCGAAGGCCATTGATGTAAACCTGTCGCTAGAAGTGAGAAACTTGCCATTGAGGCATGCAAGCTTCAAAGTATTGAAAGGGTTGTCCCTAAGTCAACTTCTTTGATAATGAGTTGATGTTGACAAGAAGTGACCCGTCGTAAGAGGGCCTTAATGAATCCCACATCTACGACACGGAACAGAGCAAATGATTTTGTGGAGGTGAAAACGATCTGATGATACAAGGTTCAGGGTGGCAGTCATGAAAAATGGAGAGTGAAGGTATTGCAGTGGATGAGACGTTAGCTAGGTTGGTGAATTCTATAAACGACTTCTCTTGAACATACTGACGACACTGAAATGGATTGGTAGCATTAACCCCAAGGTGGATGGTACGGTGGACCAATGGTGATATGACCGGTGAACGGAATAACCCAACCTGACTTAATCATGGTGACAGAGTGAAAGTGTCATATTCAAGAGCGACCTGCTACCAATGAAGCTATTCAAGTTTTCTTCCCTTTTTCCCCAATCATTGCTGACCAATACCTCTTTATTTTTGTCAAGCTTGAGGAGGATAACATATCCTTGTTCTATAATTTTCCCTTCGGGCAAACTTGTCGCTATGTTTTAACGAGCCTAGCAATAATGAAACTCGCTCTTGTCTACATGGACAAGTTTGTCGCTATTGTTTTAATGAGTTTAATGACAAAGATAACTCGGTCCTTTTCAATTTTAGAGAGTCTAAAAGGGATGGAAAGGCAACTCCAGTGGTCCTTTTTCACATTGTAATCCCTTAAGTTCGAAAAAGTGTAAAATAATATGAAAGGGATGACTTTTCGATAGTTTTAATGAGCCGAACAAGACAAGCGCTCAATCTTTTTGTGTAATAATCCCTCAGGTCCAAAAATATTAAAATCTAGAGTAGGGATGGCACTTTCAATCGTTTTAACGAGCTGGAGAGGCCAATTGCTTGGTAATATTTTCATATTTTACAAGTCAGATGAAAAGAGCTTAAAGGAGACTCGTTGTTTGAGGAACGAGTGATGTTTTTGGATAGCAACTGGTTCCAGGTAAGGTTTGGAACTTTTCAATGGGCAGTGTAAAGAAGGTGGCTAATAGAATCACTCGTCGTAGCTGTTCCTCAAAAGGGTAAACAATCAAATGGAGGCGTATGATCGACTAAAAAAGAATGGAGGTGATGGTACAAACACGACCAAGGTTCAAAAGCTAATAATTATGCAATCGCAATGGTTATTTACTAAAGGTGGGGTTCATTTTTTTTTAATGAGCTTAAACTCTATGGGAACATTTTCTCATTGCTAGTTTATTTTTTAACAAGCTTGAACTTCACGTAAAACTGCTCATGGCGAGGTTTATTTTTTAACGAGCTTGAACTTTGCGTAAAACTGCTCGTGGCGAGGTTTATTTTTTAACGAGCTTGAACTTTGTGTAAAAATGCTCATGCCAGTCGTATAATAAGGATGTCTCATTAGTAGGTTCATTTTTTAGGGAGCTTGCCCCATGTGCAACTTTGCTCCGAAGCCTTTCGTTATGCAAGCTAGGAACAACCAACCTACAAGTTTAAAGGGTTAAGAGCCTACAAACTAAGAAAATAAATGGTCGCTTTTCACTTGCATGCAAAAAGGTTTGCATGCCCCCAGGTATAAAGTAGAGCTTTCAGGTCACCATATGGAAGTTCTTGCATTAGCAAGATTGTTCCATCCGCGTCGCAGACAAAACACTTCCTTGGCGATGTCCACCGAAATGGACAAAGGTGGCTGTTGTTAGTCCCAATCACATAACCTTTGACGAGGGAATCTTTTTCCAATCCAAATCCATTTTCCTAAACAAACAGGGGTATTAGACTAGTCATATTCCTACGTGGAAACCTACCTTATATCTGGGGTTTTCCTGCCGAAGCAGACCAGGGTGCATGCCTCCTGGGTTTTAGTCACAATCACTGAATCACTCGCGATCATCAAGTGGATGGACTGGAGATTGATGAGACATTCCTTGTGCAAAAAGACCAGTTAGGGATGGCATTTGACTAATAGCTGTGTTTGAACCAGGGAATGAAAGCTGATCAACTAGGTGGACCACTCTGCCTTCATGTGGAAAACACATCACTCAAAAGAGTGAGGAAACGATAGCTCCCATGCTATAAATGTAGTCATGCCCAAGGAGTAGATTGTAATCTAGAGGTCCTTGGACTACCATCATGTTTAGATGAACGGTTTTCCTTCTCAAAGTTATAGGAAAATTTGGAAGGATCCCTAATGGTCGACTAGTTCCTTTGTTGAAGCCTATCAGATTTCGAATCTCAGGTAGAAGCGATGGCAAACCAAGCGCTTTCCAAGCAATTGAGGAAAGGATACTCACAGAAGCCCCTTCATCTATAATAGTACCAACTATGATAATTCTGTAAGCTTGTACTATGATTCAGAATGGTACATTAGATGGTAGGCAGGGTCTGCCTAGTAGATTTCAATTGAAGGAAATGACCAAGTTGCTTGGAGGTGGGACCGAATAAATGGCTAGATAAATCTCTGACGAACTTCCTTCCTGCGGTAAAGGAATGGGTAGATTTCCCCCATGTTCATCGGAGTCTGTGTTTACGAAGATAATTTGAATGGTGTCGTTCTCATTCTCTTTGGTGATAGTGTCATCTAAAGGTGGGCCCTCTGAAGACAAGATTGGGTCGACTACTGTCTCGACCTGTTGACTTTGGTCTGGTGTGGACTCAGAAGGTTTATCTTCAATGATAGGTGCTTCGACCGAGAACAACGGTGTGTCAGTCAGATTTTCAAATAGCGATGGAATCGGCAAGAGTTTCTTGTATCCAGGAGGAAGTCACTGTGGTGACGTAGGACCGTTATCCAAGACTCTTTTCGCTTCGTCTAGGAAGGGACAACAGTGGAGGGCATGATTGTATTCACACAGTCTGCAAGGAAATTTGGATCTTCCTTTTTTTCCATTGACTTCATTTTCACTAGTTGACGGTGTGATCTCAACATGATCATTAGCAGTTGAAGACACCGGATTGTGCAAGTGGGAAGACCAGTCCCTCAAGATCCGTGGGATGCAGGGACAATCTCGATGATAGTGGTCTTCCTTGCAAATGACACATGGAGATTTAGGTTTGGAAGGTGCAGTGTGTGGATTTTCGGCAGATGATGCACGGTTGCCCCCTTTCGTGGTTGGATTATTCTTCTTCTTATCCTTCCCTTTCTTCTTCTTCTTAGTCACTTGGTTTTTAGCGTTACTAGCTTTACCAAGTGAAGAGGAAGAAGGAGAGGGAGAAACAAATGAAGTAGAAGGTTGGGGAGCAACTTCATCTGGTTTCTGATTGGATTGTTGAGGAATCATGGTGTTTTGAATGACAGAGGTTGAGAAAAGCCATACAGGCAGGCCAATTGTGAGTCCTGGAAGGGACAACGTGGCCATGTGTGGAGTACCAACATCCCCCCAAGAGGAGAAGGGACTAGGATTTCCCTCAAGGGGAAATCCTTGATTGGTAGACTCCATTTCTTAACCTAAAGACCAACGAGGGAACAATGATGTTATTCCGATTAAAATAAATTTTATGATGCTTTGACACAACTTGCTTTTTCAATTTTTAAGAGTCGAGAAAAAGCTAAAGATGACTCTAGTCGCCTTCGATTTTTAATGAGCCTGAAGTGACAAGTGCTCAGATGGACCTTTTCTTTTAAGGAGTCTGAAAAGGAATGAAAGTGAATACTCTGGAAATCTAGACAGAGGGATTACCAAACCAATCGCAAAACTGCAGAATACTTTTTACGGTACGGCAGTCAATCTTCCCGAATGCTGTGTTCAGTGCATTGCAATCGATAGGGCGACATACACGGCTTCCTAAGGATAAAGGATGTAGCCTATTATGGTCTCCCAATATATACTTGACAGTATGTGGGAGCACAAGTCCGTACTAGCACTTGTCGTCTCAAAGAGGAGGAATCACCCAACCTACGATGAAAGTGATAGTTACCAGGCTTTACGACGCCAAAATAGGTCTCTAGCCTAGACTGCTAAATGTTGTGCGTTAGGTTCTAAAGCATTTTTATGTTCATTGAGGTTTATTTTACAGTTGATCTTTCTTAAGAAGTTTGCCTTTAAGGTTCACCGCGTGATGTAGATATACAATTCCTAAATATGCAACCTAAGATGATAAACAATCGTTTACTTTCTTTTTGCAATGAAAATCTTAGCTACTAAGGAAAGAGAAATGAAATTCTTTCAACATAGAGCAGAGAGCACACACTAGATGCACTTTTCCTAAATCAACTTCAGCATGCGGTCTTAATGCAAATGCACATGCATGTATTGTTTTTCAATTTCCCTAATGTGAGAATGACAAAAAGAAAACAAATTATAGATCTGAACTATCTTCTTTCAAAGCGACAGTACTAACAATTTTCTTTTCAAAAAATGAAAGTAAAGCCAAGACGACACTTTGCGATTTCGAATTTAAAATTGCTTTCGACACTTGAAATACTAATGATTCAAATCAAATACAATGGCAAAAGTGTAATCAACTATCTAATAGAGGAATGCTTTGTGACACTCTTTTTCTTGACTGAAAACGATACTTGCGACGCTTTCAAATCAAAAGACGACAGTTTGATTAAGCTACTATTTTCAAAGGAGAACTGTAAATGTTGAAAAGTACATAAAAAAACATTCACAATTCCTTCTGATGGAGGCTGAATAATGCAAAGGAAGATGGTTTCAACAGAGATATATTGATCACAGACAGCAAAACTACTGAATAAAGCTGAAGACAATGAAGAAAAAACCAAAATCTGGAAGCAGAAACAGTGTCATCTGATCATTGCACCTGTAACATAGGGAAATAGGGATGCATCTCACCTACAGCACACGGGAGGTGCGATGCATCCAGACTGCCAAGAAGAGACAGTGCGATGGTCCAGGGATGAGACTCTGCTTGGTTTTCACTCACAGTTTGCAGCTAAGTTTAGGGATTTAGGCTGAGCTAATGATTGTCAGTAAACACAAAGTATAGGGCCTAATCTAATGAGGTTATTTGAACTACCATAAGGGCACTTAGGATGTTTGCAAGCTAGATGTTTAGTTCATAAACCAACCCGAAGATTGACTGAAGCAACGTTGATCTACTTTGCAGTTGCATAGCAAAAGTAGTTCGAAGGCTAGCTAGCTTGACTTTAGGCTCCGTCTGTGGTTTATAAAGCAAACAACAATAACAAAACAAACAAACTATTCGCTCCCCAGTGGAGTCGCCATTTTGTTATCAGGAAAACTAGTGTCCACTCAGAGCTACTAGTCCCACTAATATGGGTAGCTATCTTAGAAACAAACAGAATAAAGTTACTTGTGTTTTCCTTTATGAGAGATAGATGAGAGAGAAGCAGAGAGCACCAACCTCAGTCTTTCACTAGTCTCCTTGCTTGTTTCCTCTCTCCTTTGATAGAACTTTTGCCACTCCTTTCTCACTTGTCCCACTTCAAAGAACACCTGTAGAGTCAAGGCAGCAAAATACCATCAAAGCATAGAGATCTATAACCATAAATAATGTAGGATCAAATGTACATTAACCATATGAATGCATACACAACCAAGATTCAGAGGTATACAAGCATATGGAGGAAAACTCAAATAGCTTTATTGATAGAAGTAGTAGAAGAGAGGATTATAACAAGGCTGTCTGATCCAGCATCTTCCTCCCAACATGAAAGCCCTCTTCACCTCATACAAAGCAAGATCACCTAACAATGTCTTTAAAGAGAAACCAATAGCACTTCCTTGCAAATTACAAAATTCCAGCCTCTGGATCTCTTGGATGAGGGATCCATATATAGATGTTTTCAGGAGAGTGAGTCAGCTTCTGGGATTTTGATTAGTGTTATTTCATTGATAGTTCTTGGTTCCACTTGGAGATTTCAGATCTCTTACTCATCCCTGGGTGAATTCATAGAGGCAAGTGTCATATGAGCAGTTTCTAGAAGATTCTCCGGGTTTCCACCTAGCAAACTGCTTCTGCCATTTGTCTACTCTCACTCATCGCACCCTACAGAAGGGATTTCTAGTATGCATCGCACCCCCCGTGTGTAATAAGTGAGATGCATCACACCCTATGCATGGAGCAGTCTGTATGGTCTTGTTTTGACCAGTTCTGAGTAGTTTTTCATGGAGAACTTTTGGGAGATGATGTAATCAGCTGACCTTGTTCCTTTAGGGTGTGAAACAACACTTTTAGGGGTTTAGAAGCCCTTGGTTTATGGACATATGTGATTGGGGTTGCAGTGCCCAAATATTCCTATAACATGTATGGATGAGAGTCTTTGTCTAAAGTCTAGATGGAGAGGCTAGAAAATGGTTCAGAGCACTGACCCCAAGGTTTATAGCAGATATTGAGGCTTTATATGATGCATTCCTAAAGCATTGGGGGGATAAGAAGGATCTACTCTACTACCACACCGAGTTTGGGAACTTAAAGAGGGAAAATGGTGAGTTGTTGTCTGATTTTTATAAGAGGTTTAACCACATGTACAACAAGATACCAACTGAAGTAAAACCCACCACTACCTCTGCTAAACTCACCTATGCCAGTGTCTTTGATTCTAACTTCTATCTACTGTTGAGGGAGAGATGATGTGCTACCTTGGCTGATATGCAGGATGCAACCTTGGAAGTAGAATCAAACATCATGGCTGCAGAGAAGCTCTAAGGGAATGTTGATAGAAGGAAACAGAGGGGCGAATCTTCATCATCTTTAGATCCCAAGATAGATAAAATGACCAAGATGATAGATTCATTAGCCTTTGAAATCTCCAAATTAAAGGTTGAGCAGCACTCCGGGAAAGGAAGAGTTCCTAATAACTTTGCTCCTAGAAACCCAAATCCTTATAGAAGAGGTAATGAGTAGTTGCAGATTCTGTAAAGAAGCAAAGATGCCAATGAAGACCAAAGGGTGAAGACCCCTTTCCAGAATGTAGTCATGGAAGAAGAGTGGTTTGAAGAAGATGATGAGATCCATTGTCTAGAAGACAAAGGCAATGCCTCCTTTTTTACCTTAACTGCCTATGAAAAGTCATTATTCAATGACTAGATGAGCCAAGAGTGGGATGGTGGAGCTGTTCTGCAAACTGATGATCAACACAGATATGATATGAGGTCGAAGATGAATAATGCCAAGGAAACTCTTATTCAAAGAGCTGTTGTCCCTGCAATACAATAAGCTAATAAGTAGAAACGATCGGTAGTTGATCCCATCATCCTCAAAGCTCCAACTCACGAGGTAAGAGATCTTGACAAGTCTCCTTCTTTCTGTAGAGTAGCTTCCGGATACATCGCATTCAGTTTTTTTATAGTCGACGTTTCAAACCAGCAACGATGGTTCATCATCATCCTGATGATGAACCATCGTTGCTGGTTCGAAACGTCGACTATAAACAAACTGAATGCGATGTATCCGGAAGCTACTCTACAGAATCAAGAAACTCGCAGAAACCTCAAAGACAAAAAAGTCTCCTTCTTCTTTCAGTTTTGAATCAGAAATTCAGAAGCTAAGCATACCTATACCTCTGATTGAACTAGTTAAGAATGAGTCCTTCAAGAGATTTATCCTCAAGGCCCTTGAGCCTAAAGCCATCCAAGCCTCCATTAACTATGTAAATCTGCAAGACGACAAACCAGCTGTTGTTCTCAGCCCAATGATTGAAAATTGTGATAACATCTCCCCATCATTCTATGTCTCTTTGACTATTCATGACAAAATCCTTCACAACTGCCTTCTGGACATAGGAGCCAGCCATAATCTAATGCCCAAGGCTGTCATAGATGAGTTGGGTCTTGACATTACCAAGTCTTATCATGACCTATTTTCTTTTGACTCTAGAAAAGTGAAATGTTTGGGATTAATCAAAGACCTATCCATCACCTTGTCTCAGCTGCCAATGAAGAGCATGATGATGGATATTGTAGTAGCAGATGTACCCCCCAAGTTTGGCATGTTTCTTTCCAGAGGTTGGATCAAGAGAAGGTGGAACATTGCAAAATGATCTGTCCTATGCTACTGTCCCAGTTTTTGGAGGTGAGAGTAGGAGTTTATACAAAGAATCTTAGTTGGCTTATATCATCAGTGATGAAAGGAATCCCACTAAGCATCCCATCTATTATGTCGACATTAATTTTGGAACATGTATTCTTCAGATTGAAGAATCCCAGTTGTCCTCCATGCAGCTTAGGAAACTGGTTTTCCAGATCACAGAGGAAGAAGGCCCACAAATTTGGGACATGTTCTTTGATGGAGCTTGCTCTAAGGAAGCTGTAGGGGCAGGTGTAGTCCTTATGTCCCCCACACAAGAATTCATTCATTTATCTTTCAAGTTAACTTTTCAGGTCACAAATAACATAGCAGAGTATGAATCCTTGATATTGGGCTTTAACACTGCTAAATAAATTGGCACCAAAGGTTTGAAGGTGTTTGGAGATGAAAACCTTATCATTCAGCAGGTGAACAAAACTTTCCAAGCAAAGCATCCAAGGCTGAAAGCATACAGAGATGAGGTATGGAAGCTCAAGGGTTCTTTTAATAGTTTCAACATTTCTTACATCCCTAGAATGAAGAACCAGCTTGTTGATTCCCTTGTTGTGTCTGCTAGCACGTTTATTCCTCCTTTGCCTCCTAAATTGACTTATGAAGTTCAGGTGAAATATAGACCATCTCTGCCTGACAATGTCAAATACTAAAAAGTTTTTGAAGAAGATGATGAAATTAATAGGTTTTTACAAGTCATTGATGAATTTTCTGAAATGCACATTGACCAAGAAAACGAAACCATTGAAGAATGCAACCAGTCCAAGCTAAAGGACGAGATTGGTCAGGATAACATTGTTCAGCTGCCTAGTAACCATATACCCAAAGGATTGGTTCCCCTAGAGAAGCTGTTTGATCATAATGATGTACCTTATAAGCCTGCCAAAAAAGAAAATGAGTCTGCAATTCATAGACATAATGTAGGGAGTCCAACCCATCCAAAGTACATAAATCTGTCCACTCACTTGTCTTTTGCCCAAAGTTTCGAGTATTGCACCCTGATGAAACAATTTGTTGATATTTTTGCTTCGGAGTATAGTGATCTTAGGACCTATGACACCAACATCATTTAGCATAAGATTCCATTGGAGAAGAACACCATCCCTTTTAATCAAAATTTAAGACCTATCAGCCCTCTCTTATTGCCTTTGATTGAAAAGGAAATCAAGAAATTGTTGGATGCCAAGATCATAGTTCCCCTAAGGTATTCAAAGTGGATAGCTAACCTTGTGGTAGTAAGAAAAAATAATGGAGAAATCAGTATTTGTGTTGACTTCAGGAATCTGAATTTTTTTTCTAAAAAAGACAACTACCCTCTGCCTAAGATAGAACACTTGTTGCAAAAAGTTTTAGGGGCTAGAGTCATTTCTTTCTTAGATGGATTTTCAGGTTATAATCTTGCTATACATCCAGAAGATCAGGAAAATACTGCCTTCACTACTCCTTGGGACACTTTCATGTACTCCAAGATGCCTTTTGGACTGATGAATGTTGGGGATACTTTTCAGAGGGCCATGGACATAGCCTTTGTGGGAGAGAAGGAAAAGTTTGTCCTTATTTACCTTGATGAAATAACAATCTTCTCTAGTAATCACAAGGACCATTTGCAGCATTTGAAGAAGGTGTTTCTAAAATGCAGACAGTTTGGAATTTCTATGAACCCAAAGAAGTCACAGTTTTCTCTAGAAGAAGGCAAACTTCTGGGACATATTGTTTCTGCTAAAGGTGTGAAGATCGATTCAACAAGAGTTCAAGAAATTTTGACATTGTCCATCCCAAGGTCAAAAAGGGACATTCAATCTTTCCTGGGTAAGATTAACTTTGTCAGGAGGTTTATTCCAAACTTTGCAGAGCTAGTGAAGCACATCACTTCCATGCTGAAGAAAGCATCAGAAATAAAATGGATAGATGGTGCAAGAAGCTCTTTTGAAGCCATCAAACAAGCTATCATGGAAGCTCCCACTATAATCAGTCCAGATTATACCAGGGAGTTTTATATCTTCTATTTTTCCTCTTATGATACACTGTTAAATTTTAGGTATGTTCTATGCTAGAGCAATTTATTTCAATTTTCACAGTTAGCTCATTATCTTTTCTAGATTAGAAATCACATCAGCATTAAAGAAAACTAAAGATAGAACATAAATATAAATCGCAGAAGACAAGCCAAGACAAGAGGACAGAAGATGTGGTGCTAGCTAGGGACAAACCCCATAATGTGGGGAAACCCTTGATCAATTCTTCTTTTATTTTCTTCAAAGTTTAGCAGAGAAAGAGAGAGAGAGATAGTACATTTAAAATGGAAGTCAACACTTTGACTTATCTAGATAAGAGCATAGATCATCTCTAAGAAGATCATACATGAGATCAGTTGAAGACATGCTGCTTCAACTGATTCTCCAAGGTGACTCCTTCACCTATTGTTGTGCTGCATTTCATCGTCATGTTGCACCTCACCGCGTTGCACCATGCTACACCCATCATCACTGTACTAAATTATGTGCCATTGCTGCACCATGTTGCCTTCCCAACAGTTCCGGTTGTTCCCTGCAATTCTGACAGTTCCGGCTATTCTTGGTAGTTCCCGCAGTTCTGACAGTTCCAGCAGTTCTGGCTTTTCCGATAGTTCCAACTTTTTCGACAGTTTCAGATTTTCCAGCTTTTCCGGAAGTTCTGGATTTTTTGGCAGTTCCGACTTTTCTGGCAGTTCTGACTTTTTCGACTTTTCCAATAGTTTCGGCTTTTCTGACAGTTCTAGCTTTTTCGACAGTTCTAGCTTTTTCGGCAGTTCCGACTTTTCCAGATTTTCCGACAGTTCCGACTTTTCCAGATTTTTATAGCTGTGTTTGAACCAGGGAATGAAAGCTGATCAACTAGGTGGACCACTCTGCCTTCATGTGGAAAACACATCACTCAAAAGAGTGAGGAAACGATAGCTCCCATGCTATAAATGTAGTCATGCCCAAGGAGTAAATTGTAATCTAGATGTCCTTGGACTACCATCATGTTTAGATGAACGGTTTTCCTTCTCAAAGTTATAGGAAAATTTGGAAGGATCCCTAATGGTCGACTAGTTCCTTTGTTGAAGCCTATCAGATTTCGAATCTCAGGTAGAAGCGATGGCAAACCAAGCGCTTTCCAAGCAATTGAGGAAAGGATACTCACAGAAGCCCCTTCATCTATAATAGTACCAACTATGATAATTTTGTAAGCTTGTACTATGATTCAGAATGGTACATTAGATGGTAGGCAGGGTCTGCCTAGTAGATTTCAATTGAAGGAAATGACCAAGTTGCTTGGAGGTGGGACCGAATAAATGGCTAGATAAATCTCTGACGAACTTCCTTCCTGCGGTAAAGGAATGGGTAGATTTCCCCCATGTTCATCGGAGTCTGTGTTTACGAAGATAATTTGAATGGTGTCGTTCTCATTCTCTTTGGTGATAGTGTCATCTAAAGGTGGGCCCTCTGAAGACAAGATTGGGTCGACTACTGTCTCGACCTGTTGACTTTGGTCTGGTGTGGACTCAGAAGGTTTATCTTCAATGATTGTGATGCATTTCATCGTCATGTTGCACCTCACCGCGTTGCACCATGCTACACCCATCATCACTGTACTAAATTATGTGCCATTGCTGCACCATGTTGCCTTCCCAGCAGTTCCGGTTGTTCCCTGCAGTTCTGACAGTTCTGGCTATTCTTGGTAGTTCTCGCAGTTCTGACAGTTCCAGCAGTTCTGGCTTTTCCGATAGTTCCAACTTTTTCGACAGTTTCAGATTTTCCAGCTTTTCCGGAAGTTCTGGATTTTTTGGCAGTTCCGACTTTTCTGGCAGTTCTGACTTTTCCAACTTTTCCAGCAGTTTCGGCTTTTCTGACAGTTCTAGCTTTTTCGACAGTTCTAGCTTTTTCGGTAGTTCCGACTTTTCCAGATTTTCCGACAGTTCCGACTTTTCTGGCAGTTCTGACTTTTCCGACTTTTCCAGCAGTTTCGGCTTTTCTGACAGTTCTAGCTTTTTCGACAGTTCTAGCTTTTTCGGTAGTTCCGACTTTTCGAGATTTTCCGACAGTTCCGGCTTTTCCAGCAGTTCCAATTTTTTTGGCTTTTTCGGCAGTTCCAACTTTTTCGACTTTTCCGGTAATTCCGGCTTTTCCGGCAGTTCCGGATTTTCTAGCAGTTCTGGCTTTTCCAGCAGTTCCGACTTTTCTCGCTTTTTCGGCAATTCTGACTTTTTCGACAGTTCCGGATTTATCAGCATTCTGGATCAAGGTAGTGTTATCCCTTAGGATCTCTCCTCCTACTAAAAACCAAAGACAAGTAGAGAGAGGAAGAGATCCCAAGTGTGTGTTGAAATGACTTGAAGTCCTCTATATTTATACTAAAACGTAGATGATGAATAGGCATGTCTATTGGGCTTTTGAGCCTACTCAAGTTGCTGGTCGGCTTGATAATAATTCCATAATCAAAATAAATTCATAACTCCATGAATACTTATCGGAATCGGATGATCTTTAGATCAATCCTACACCTCTCGATGAGAGGGATCCAATAAAAATATCAGTTGCCATAAATAAGCTGACCCACATGGATTTTGGCCCTAGTTGCCAATTTTAACACTCCCTCTCAACTAGGGAGAACTCCATCCGCTGATCCATATGTCCGACTGTACTGTCTCTGCCATCAGTGCCCTGCACTACTCTGATAAACTCTTCTCTACTCAGCTCTGCTGTCTCTTCTCAACTCTGCTGGCACTGCTTTGCTCTGCTGGCTCTGCTTAGCTCTGTTGAACCATGAAGAAGAAGAATTGATTGAGAGTGACTCATACCATTCTCCATTGACCCAAAGTCAGTCTCAGAGTGTGTACCACTAGTCCTAGATCAGTATCAACCGATCCAAAGTCAGCGTCATAGTGGGTACCACTCCTACCATTGGTCCCAGACCAATATCATCAGTCTCAGAGTGTGTACCACTGGTCCCAGACCAGTCTCAACTAACCCGAAGTCAACGTCATAGTATGTACCACTCTCACTGGTCCCAGACCAGTCCTCCACTGACCCGAAGTCAGTCTCAGAGTATGTACCACTGGTCCCAGACCAGTCTCAACTGACCCGAAGTCAGCGTCATAGTAGGTACAACTCCTACAACTGGTCCCAGACCAGTATCATTGATCCCAGATCAATGAAGGTCATCCTAGCATAGGGAGTATGGTAGATACAACAATGCGTCCATTGGTACTACTATGGTCCCTATCCTCATTTCCTTGCTCATTGATTAGATGAGAGGTACTTCCCATGAGTCCCAGACTACATGGGTAGGATGCCTCAACAAGAGAACTAATCAATTCTGTCCTCACAGGAGAACTTATCATCCTGCTACACAATCGCCATGGACATCACATCATCCAGGCCTCACAAGAGAGCTAATCATCTTGCTACATAATCATTATGGAGAACACATCATCGAGACCTCACAAGAGAAATAATCATCCTGCTACATAATCGTCATGGAGAACACATCATCTAGACCTCACAGGAGAACTAATGATCCTACTACATAGTTTCCATGGGAGAACTAATCATCCTGGCCCACAGGAGAACTAATCATCCTATTCATAGCGCACCACCAGGGGAGGGTGAGTCACCCTGTGGTCGTATGTTGCTCCAGTAAGTATCCCAAGCCCCCCATATCTCCTAGAGCTTAATGCATGCAACATGCAGGACCCTTATAAGAAGGTCTCTCAACAACTCCAAGTCATTTGGGAAATTCATAGATTTGACCTTTCCCCAGGGCTTTGACAAAATGTCTGCGACCTGTACATCAGTCTCAATGCAATGGAGCCTCCTCACTCATTGACTTACCATATTCCAGATAAGGTAGTATCTGATGTCTATCTGCTAGAGCAATCATCGAATATGGGATTCCTCAATAATCAAATCCCACCTCTGGTTCTCACAAAGAATCACAGTGGTATTCATCATGTGTATAAACTGCTCACTTAAGAGATTCTGCAACCATGCAGCTTCACACGAGATCATACTCGCAGCTATGTATTCGGTCTCGGCGGTGCTTATAGCAATCAATTTCTGCTTCCTGCTCATCCATGGTATCGAAGCAGAATCTAAAGAGAACCAGCACTAAGAAGTGCTCTAATTATCCTCCACACTGCTTGCCCACTCAGCGTTTGAATAATCATGTAGTTTCGTATTTCTGGCAGTGCATCTCAATCCATGAGAGATTGTGCCCTGAAGATATCTCAGAAGATTCTTGGCACCAATCCAGTGAGCTCACCATGCTAACTGCAAAACATATGTTCGGACGAAAGTTCACCAAGAACATCAACACAAATGAGTTTATGAAACTTAGAGGCATTTCCCAAATCTGGTCTGACATCACTACCATATAACTTCTGAAAGTTAAGATCCTCAAGGTAGTCACAGGCTTGAAGTTTATCATTCCACATTCAGAATCCAACTCCCTCTTACTTCTGCAAATGAGAGGGTCTGCACCTATCAGAAACACGTCATCCTCATAAGGTGCCGGTATGAGAGGTCTACCATCCACAACCTTTGGGTAATGGTTTGGATCGGTTTCACTCCTAGTGAATCTCAGCTTCATCTGACAGCTATCAATCCTCTCATATTACGCCCAGGGAGTTTTGCTTCAAGACATAAAGGGCTTTCTTCCACCTGCATACGTGAGATTCCTGATCATCAATCTCAAACCCCTTGGGTTGTTCCAAACCTGTGGACCTGCTACATGAGGGGAATGGTCCCCTTGTAAGATTTTCCTTCAGTACATCTCAGACATGTACTTTCATGCTCTTTTTGAATTCAGGCATCCCTGTTACCATTTGAATCACAAACCTTCGGTGCTAGGTGTCAATGGACATGGTCCCTAGTGGACTTCCTGCAACTTGATACAACCCTGAACTCAAAAACATCTTTGAAAATTCTATTTTCAAACACATACCTTTCCATTGATGAGTGCCACCCTGAAACCTCTGACTTCCATTGTTGAAATGGACACCAGGTTCTTCTTGCAATTAGGTACATAAAAGAGATTCTGAAAATGAATTGAGTTACCCTCATTCAATTGAGGGATAACATTCCCTACACCCTTTCCGAGATAAGTGGCATCAGCTCCAAGTATAATCCCATGATTGTTTCTGTCTCTACCAAATTAGAGAGTGCACCCATCTATCCGATGAAGTGCCTTGAAGCACTACAATCAATAAGCCAGATTCCCAAAGAATCTGAAGGAGAGGGCCAATATAAGATAACACTTCTTTATATTATCAGAAACAACATTTGATTCTTCATACCTGGGGTTCCTTGCTTTCTTTGAAGAGTCGACCATTTCCTTGGTGACCTGCATTACCTGTCATTCCTTTGATCATTGAAGATGTCCCTGGAATGATTGTTATCTTCATCAAGAGATGTGTCTCTACCATTCATACACTCCTTCGCATAGTGGCCGAACTTATTGCAACCAAGGAATCTACCTTTCCTTCCACCCTTAGATCCGAACTTCCCAATGATCTTTAGGTAGGCCATCAAAAACTTCCACTGCACCATTATGATAATATTCTCTGCTTCGAATTCACCCTCGGTGAATTTGAAGAGGGATGAGGAATCCACTGATCTTTTTGTCCTTTCCCAACTGTCTTTAGTGATTGCTCTTTCACTCTTGCTTGGGCATTTTCTTCACCTTAGCTCTGATCCCATGTTAAATTTTAGGTATATTCTATGCTAGATCAATTTATTTCAATTTTCACAGTTAGCTCATTATCTTTTCCAGATTAGCAATCACATCGACATTAAAGTAAACTGCATATAGAACATAAATATAAATCGCAGAAGACAAGCCAAGACAAGAGGACACAAGATGTGGCGCTAGCTAGGGACAAACCCCACAATGTGGGGAAACCATTGATCAATTCTTCTTTTATTTTCTTCAAAGTTTAGCAGAGAAAGAGAGAGAGAGAGAGAGATAGTACATTTACAATAGAAGTCAACACTTTGAATTATCTAGATAAGAGGATAGATTATCTCTAAGAAGATGATACATGAGATCAGTTGAAGACATGCTGCTTCAACTGATTCTCCAAGGTGACTCTTTCACCTATCATTGTGCTACATTTCGTCATCATGCTGCACCTCACTGTGCTGCACCATGCTACACCCATCATCACTTTACTACATTATGTGCCATTGCTGCACCATGTTGCCTTCCCGGCAGTTCCGGCTGTTCCCTGCAGTTTCGACAATTTCGGCTATTCTCGATAGTTCCTGCAGTTTCGATAGTTCTAGTAGTTCCAGCTTTTCCGACAGTTCCAACTTTTTCGGCAGTTTCGGCTTTTCCGACAGTTCTGGGTTTTTCGGCAGTTCCGACTTTTCCAGCATTTCCGGCTTTTCTGGTAGTTCTAGATTTTCCAACTTTTCCAGTAGTTCTGGCTTTTCTGACTTTTCTGGCTTTTCCAACAGTTCCAACTTTTTCGGCAGTTCCTGCTTTTCTGGATTTTTCGACAGTTCCGACTTTCCCGGCTTTTTTGGCAGTTCTGGCTTTTTCTGTTTTTCCAATAGTTCCAACTTTTTCATCTTTTCCAGCTTTTCCGAAAGTTCTGAATTTTCTAGCAGTTTCAGCTTTTTCAGCAGTTTTGGCTTTTCCGGTAGTTCTGGCTTTTCTGGCTTTTTCGGCAGTTCCGACTTTTTCGACAGTTCCGACTTTTTCGACTTTCTGGATCAGGGCAGCATTATCCCTTAGGATCTCTCCTCCTACTAAAACCCAAAGACAAGTAGAGAGAGGAAGAGATCCCAAGTGTGTGTTGAAATGACTTGAAGTCCTCTATATTTATACTAAAACGTAGATGATGAATAGGCATGTCTATTGGGCTTTTGAACCTACTCAAGTTGCTGGTCGGCTTGATAATAATTCCATAATCAAAATAAATTCATAACTCCATGAATACTTATCGGAATCGGATGATATTTAGATCAATCCTACACCTCTCGATGAGAGGGATCCAATAAAAATATTAGTTTCCATAAATAAGCTGACCCACATGGATTTTGGGCCTAGTTTCCAATTTGAACATACACTTGCAGCAGTTCTATTGCAAAAAAATGATGAAGGTGTAGAGCACCTTGTGGCCTTTTTCAGTAAAACTTTGAGGGATGCTGTTACACTAAAATTTGTCACCATGACTATTTGCAGTCAGTATGGCTCCATCAATTGTCATACTGTCCTCCTTGGCAAGTCTTATACCTCTGCTCCTCATGTCAAACTCCAAGAAAGAGAGAAAGTCTTTAAAAAGTCAATATAACTCTGGTTACGCAGTTTCTCTTACCCTTACCTGCGTGTACACACCTCAAGTTCATAATACCTGCATACTTGTACGCTCTGTCTGTAAAGGGGTGGGTGCATACTCCTGTAAAGGTCAAAAGGCGCAAGTTTTACTTCAAAAAACTTACTTGTGGTCGATTCTAGAGTATTCTAGAAGATGGTTTGACGTGGATTGAGCGCCTCCAGATGGTTCATGCATCCCAATGAAAGAGGAACTTATCCAATGAAGAGGGAGCTACCCCTTTGAAAGAGGAGCTTATCCCATTGATGGTGGACCTAATTAACTTCCTCCAAAGCATTATAAATACAGGCATTGGGCTAGAGGGAGGGGAGGTTGAAAGCTGAACATTCCTAAGGGTAGATGCTGCTGAAATTAGGACTCCCTTATAGAGCTTGAGAGGAGAGATTCCAATCCTTTCTTAGCTTCATTTGGAAGTGGGTGAGCTGATCAAAGTAGAGGGGAACTCTTGCTGGACCCTGGGAGGGACCTGCACAACACCAAGGCATTGGTTGTAAGGTTTCTTTGTTTCCAATTAATACAATTAAGTTCATTTTTCTCAACAAGTTGTTATATATAATTTGTTTCATAAACTCCTTGGTCTTTATGATGAATATGTTTTATTATATGAGTTATTCAGGTGCTATGTAATCGTTTGCTTGTTAGTGTATGCAGGCTTCAAGGAGAAGGAGCTCATCTGGATCGGAGAGGCTTGGCTGCTACAAACAGCGTTGGACTAAAGGTAAGACTTGAACACCTGGTTGCTTTTATTTTAAATGCATATTTAGGGAAAGATAGTGCTTGATTGTTTTGTTTGTCACTAGAAAAGCCTTGTTTTCTAGGGTGGTCGGTTTTGTCCGCAAAATTGACTCTTTCCGCATGACAAAATGGCGACTCCACTGGGGAATCCATGGATTTGATTGATTTCTCTTTTGATTGATACTTTGATTTGAGAAACTGTATTTTCTGTTTCTGTTTTTGACTTGATGATTGTGGGATTGGGTGAATTTAGTTAATTTTGAGTTAGTTTTCATTTTTCATAGTTTTGGGAGAGGTACGCACCCTTTGAGTTAAGCACAGTGCGTACCTGTACGCACTTTTTCTTTGTGCACAGAGCGTGGACGCACCTGCGTAAACAGGTTGCCTGCGTACCCTGTCAAAAATTTGAAAAATTTTAAATTTTTCTCTTTTTTATCAGTTTAGAATTTGTTTATAGGTGTTAGCCATTGCCCAAACCTGCTTGTTCCCTGTCAAAAACTTTCCTTGGTTAATTTCATTGGCATTCCTGCTCTAAGCTTTTATCAATTGGGTGTTTTGAGTCTCTTTTTGAGAAATTCTTGATTTGTTTTCCTTTGGTCATTACTTGGAGGTTTCTCTCAGTCTTTTCACAATTTTGCATCTTTTTGCTTTTGTTTTTGCAAAAAAATTTCCCCCTCATTCGCCGGGGGGGGGGGGGGGGGGGCTAAATTGTGTATGAGTGTTAATCGCCTTTGAGTGCTTTTATTTTTTTATCTTTGGAACTCTCACCCAATTTTCTCGACTTGCACTTGATTAGTTCTTAGATTACATTAGAATCGTCTTGTGTTTGAGAATTCTCTTGCATAGATCACATTTGCATAATTAGAATTCTCATTTTCAGAATATGAATGAAAAATGTGCATAGATTACATTTGCATACTTTTCAAGTGAATTGTGCATAGATTACAATTGCATAGTTTACATTCTGAAAAATCAATCGTAGATTTAGATCAGTTTTCTTTGATTTGAATTTACACAAAAATAAAAATATTTTTTTTTTTTTAAATTGATTTGCATTATTTTTTCTTGATAAAATTAGTGCATTAGAGAATTTGTTATATTTTCTCTTAGTGATCAATTTATGCATTGTTGGAAGTGAATGGAAACTCTCTCCTTACTTTAGTTAGGATTCATCGAATTGAAAGGATTACATTATCATATTCGATTGCATTCAGTTTTGAGTCGGGTCATAGCACCAATGGTTTCGTATCCATTTACCCCTTTGAGTAATAACAACCTAAATAACACAGCGCTTAATTAAAATTCATATAGTAATTTTTACATTTCTAGGGCTCTGATACACCAACATAGCTTAGGCTAGTGTCTTGGAGTAGGAGAGTAATTAACTCTCCAAGACAGTAAAACAAACAAGTAGCTGTATCTTGCGGTAGGAAGAAATCCAATTGTTGCATTTATGCTCTGGGAAAGCTCCTCTTAAAGGAGAAACACGAGATCGTGTCCAAACCAGTGTGGGAATCAATCCTTCCTCATTGGGAATGACGCCAGATATTCACGTATTAAAAACGGTAAACCTCGGATTAACCATTGTCGAGGAGCCTGGGGTCACTTGTTGGTAAACCTTGGATTATGTCAAGGAGCCTTCAAGGGGATTGAGCTTGCTACTCTGCCCTTGCATGCGTATCAGATCGTAGACTGTTCCCTCAGGTATATTTGTTTCAGTTGGTAACCTTAGTGGCCATACTCTTTAGGATTCTTCCTAAGGTGACAGTGGTGGGAAGATCCCACTGTACCTGGAGCAGACGTAGACTAGACTCACTTGGATTTTCTGGGGGGTTCTCTTCACTCGAGACGGTTAAGTGGAGGAACTTGTGCTAGTCTATTCATTAAGCAGGTTGCCGGGGTAACTGTTCCAACCGCCATTTTTGTATTGAATTATGCGAGGTTGGATTTTATCACCAACTAGTGTTTTTGGTACGGAAAGTTACTGTTTGTGTGTGGTTTGACTCCTAGATTTGATAGCGCGTGTTAATTTGTTTGTTTTTACTTTTAGAGACCATAGGTGTGAATTGTGAATTTTAATTGTTAGGTGTGAATTGTGAATTGTTAATTTTAGTTTTAAATTGTTAATAAAATTCACTGAAGTTGGATATAATGGCAAATGTTCCGAAATTTACCAACCTAGGAACCCCTCCTAACGAGAATCCTAGTACTTTTCCTTACTTTGGAAATGTTGGTCCTCCTTATATGGCTACTTTGTCATTACCTGGATTTACAATAGGTTTACCGATATGGTTATTTTCAACTTCGTTGGCCCCAAATACTCCAATTGTTCCACCTCAACCGAATGCTTCACCTCAATAGAGTTCACCATCTCAACATCACCAACCTTCTGTTGACCCTTTACCTTCTTCGCGTAATTTTTCTTCCTCCATTTCTTCCTCTTCGCTTGGTAAAAGCCTTGATGCTAGTAACTAGGTGGCTAAGAAGAAGAAGAAAGGAAAGAAGAAGAAGAAGAAGAAGAAGAAGAAGAAGAAGAAGAAGCAAGATAAGAAAGAAGTCAACCAACCAACCACGTCTGTAAGTGTTAGTTGTGTTGAGAAAAACTCCGACATGCATCGTAAACCCAAATACCCTTGCAGGCTTTGTAAGGGTGACCACTTCCTTATCAATTGTCCTGGTATTCCAAAGGTCTTGGAAGTATGGTTAGAAAAATCTCATCAACTTTCCATTGATCCATCAACCAGTGATAGTCAGGTTCTTGGGAAAAAGGGTAAAGTTAGGTTTCGTTGTAAGTTATGCAAAGGGAGTCATCAAACTCACATTTGCCCTCACATGGATGAAGCCTCAACATTGTTGGAAAACCTTACTGTTCCACTGCAAGAATTTCCAACTGGTTACCGTAAACTTTCTCCCAACCTACCGTCAACTGATGGAGTGATTGATCTAATTTCAAGTATAGTCGATCACACTCTTCCATTGGAGAGTGAAACTCATGTCACTCAGGTTGATGATCTGTTAGTTGATCAAGTGGTCGATTCAATTTCACATTCGGTCGATCCCACTTTCCCTTTAGAGAGTGAACTTCATACCGCTCAGGTTCTTCTTGTTACATCAGATTCTTCTATGCCGGGGGGCATTTCACCTGTTTCTACAGAACCCCCTCCAAGTACTGAGGTCTTTTCCTTTGATTGGAATAGACTGACAGAACCTCGTCTTCCTTCCTCCATCCCTTTCCAAATCATTGTCAAGGCTGGTGGTAGGGACATACATCGCACTCAGGTAGATGAAGGTGCTTCTGTTACTATTTTATCCTCAACTGTTTGGAAAGCTTTGGGTTCCCCTCAGCTTGCGCCTATTACGCAGAATCTGAAAGCTTTTAACAGAACCATTAGTGAACCTTTAGGGATCCTTCCTAAGTTTTCTATTACCTTGGAAGGTAAAACTGTCTGTATTGATCTTATGGTAGTTCGAGGTCCCTTGGATTTCAATTTACTTCTTGGGCGAGACTATGTTTATGCAATGAAAGCTGTTGTATCGACACTCTTTCGCGTGATGTCTTTCCCTCACAATGGAAATATTGTGACTGTAGACCAGCTTTCGTTCCCTAGTCTTTTTTCAACTACCAACAATATGACAGCCTTAAATGTTCCTGATTCTCAAGTGGTATCTACCCTGCCACGGGTTAATTATGTGGCAATTGGTCCCATGTTTTCAGTTACCGATGTAAGTGAGCCTCTCACTGTTTGCTCATCTTCCTTTGATTTAGATCCGGTAATTGACATGGAAAACTCTATGGGATTACTTGAACACGATGTTATTATCCCTTTTGAGTCTCTTGACATGTGTTCCTTCCAAAGAACTATTCTTCCTTCTGATGAAGACCTTTTGGAAGCCATGATCAAGGTGTGTCCATTGACATGTCTTTCTTCCAGTTGGAAGCCATGATCAGTGAGTACGAGGAAAGTTCCTTTTACTGTGCCGACCTCGTTAAAAAATGAATCAGTGAGTATGAGGACAGTTCTTTTCCTGTATCAACCTCGTTAAAAAATGAAATAGGATGTGGTGAGGAAAGTTCCTTTTACTGAGTCAACCTCATTAAAAAATGAATCAGGTAGGTGGTAGGTTAAGTAGGTAGATTGTAGAGAGTAGAAGCGAGGATAGTTTTGTTCCTGTATCAACCTCATTAAAAAATGAGACAGGGTGTTAGAGGATAGTTCCTGTTAGTGAGTCAACCTCCTTAAAAAATGAATCAGGTAGATTGTAGGTTATATAGGTAGATTGTAGAGAGTAGTCATGAGCATAGTTCCTTATCTTGTGTCAAGCTAGTTTAAAAAATGAAACAAGGGTTTTGAGGATAGTTCTTTTTCTGTGTCAACCTCACTAAAAAATGAAACAACTCCCACGAGTCTTTCCAAGATTTCGAAAGTAAACCTTCATTTCATCCACCTGGTTGAATGAAATGAAGCTTGGGGTGCATGTACCTTGATTGGCGTCATTGTGTTGGGGGCATGCTAACTTATAACAAGCATAGTTTTTGTTTCAAGCTTGCGTAAACATGAAACTGAATCCGAGCATAGTTCTTTTCCTGTGTCAAGCTCGTTAAAAAATGAAACAAATCCTCCTCTACTTGAGTCGAGAGTTTGACTAGATCTCATAAATGTTAAGTTGTATATTTAGGTTAGTTATTTCAGTGTTTTGTATAATTTTCTTATAGTTTTAGGTCGAGTCTTTCAAATGATCTCGTACATGAACCTTCATTCCATCCAGCTTGTATTTAGTTGAATGAAATGAAGTTGGGGGGAATGTGCTCTAGCAGTTACGCTTAGGGGGCATCAAGCACAATTTTCTCTCTGTTTCAAGCTTGTGTAAAAATGAAACTACTTTGAAGCATAACTTTTCTCTGTTTCAAGCTTTTGTAAAAATGAAACCTATCTCAAGTCAATTTCAGTTATTTTCAAGACTCGTTAAACTCATGAAAATCCCGAGATTATTTTTCTATCTTTCATTCTCGTAAAACAAATGAAAATGCCAAGTTCTTTCCGTCTTTTCTTGCTCGTAAATTAAATTGAAAGTCGACCATGAGTACATTTTTATCATTTTTTCGAACTCGTTAAAACTTACGAAAAATTGAAACCTTGGAGTTCTCTTTTAGGCCCTTTTCAGACTCCTAAAACATGAAAAGATTGTCGAGCGTTTCTTTTACACTCGTTAAAACGGAATTAAAAGACGGTCCACTTACAGCTCTTTTCCAACCGTAAAAAAAAAACATGAAAAGATTGCCGGATTTTTGTCGTTTCAAATTCGATATTGGTTATAAAACAACGTGTCATTGATCGCTTTTTTACTTTTTCGGGTCAGTGACACTAATAACGAAAAGTACTCCTTGGTCGTAAAAGATCAAGCGGTTCTCTCAAGTATTATTTTATACTTTTTCGGGTTTGGGAGACACAAATTTACGAAAAAGGTCAACCCTGGAGTCTTCTTAAGTTTTTTCAGACTCTCTAAAATTGAAAAACGCCGAGTTTCTCCTATACTGGACTCGTTAAAATTTCACAGTAAAGGACCTGTTCGATTACAAATAGGAACGGACCACTCCTTCTTAGGGTTCGAATCTAAACTAAGTTGGACTCATCCGAAGGATGAGCTTATAATCAAGCAAATGTTATCCTCCTCAAGCTTGTAAAAAATAAAGAGGTACTTGCCAAAAATGGTGGGGGAAAAGAGAGAAAAATGAGCCTATTTGTTATCCTTTGTCACAGAAAAACCTTATCACCACTCTTGAACACGACACTTTTCATTCACCTGGGTTGGGAAATCCTTTGCCTAATAGTTGATCAAACCACATTAAAAGTCTTCAGCCGGTTTCTAGATATTAACTTTGGGTCAATTGTTATCAAGCCATTTGTTGTGTCGTTATGTGTTCAAGAGGTCACTGCAAATAAACCATTCATCTGCAAAATACCTGTCATCCATCTTGACCATCCCTGAGTCAGTCCTTACAGCTACATTTCTTCAACTTGATTTATGATTTCGTGTTGTGGGCTTGCCTGCAACGGGTCGCTTTCTATCGACATCTGCACATTATCTAAAAAGATGATCTAGAAATCATCAGTACCTTGAAATCTGCATGCCTCAATGGCAGGTTTCTCGCCTTTGACGACAGTTTACATCATTGACTTTCGATCGAAGGATTCCGTGACATGTTCGACATCAACACATTCATTCACATCTCACGGATTGTACTGGGTAATTTGAGAACCATTGACATCACTGGTGGTCTCTCTCACACTTGTTAATAGTTTACGTCATTGACTGGTAATCAAGTGGTTTCTACCATGTTCGACATCAACTCATTTATTCGCATGGATAGAATCGTACTATTTCAGGAAGTAGAAATGAAGACCCTGGATCTAGTTTTTGCCATCCAGGCTGTGAGGAGTTTTGTATTCATTATATAGTAGACTAATTATAAACAGATGGCTGCGTCCATACTGTGTCTACATGAGTCTATAAGTATGATGTACTGCGAAATCCTTCCTATATCAGAGCAGTAGTTAGTTTGTTAGTTAAAGTTTTTGATCTGAGTATGGGAATGCCTACCTTAGCGATGATATGATCTCATATATGTATTTTGTGTTGAATATTTGTAGGTTCCAACTGGGCTCTCCACAAGATAATCCTTGAAATGATAAAGTGCTTCACCCTTCCTAGATGATATGAAACCCTAATCTACTACAGGCTTCGCACTTTAGGGGGCAATCCGTTACACTAAAATTTGTCACCATGACTATTTGCAGTCAGTATGGCTCCATCAATTGTCATACTGTCCTCCTTGGCAAGTCTTATACCTCTGCTCCTCATGTCAAACTCCAAGAAAGAGAGAAAGTCTTTAAAAAGTCAATATAACTCTGGTTACGCAGTTTCTCTTACCCTTACCTGCGTGTACGCACCTCAAGTTCATAATACCTGCGTACTTGTACGCTCTGTCTGTAAAGGGGTGGGTGCGTACTCCTGTAAAGGTCAAAAGGCGCAAGTTTTACTTCAAAAAACTTACTTGTGGTCGATTCTAGAGTATTCTAGAAGATGGTTTGACGTGGATTGAGCGCCTCCAGATGGTTCATGCATCCCAATGAAAGAGGAACTTATCCCATGAAGAGGGGAGCTACCCCTTTGAAAGAGGAGCTTATCCCATTGATGGTGGACCTGATTAACTTCCTCCAAAGCATTATAAATATAGGCATTGGGCCAGAGGGAGGGGAGGTTGAAAGCTGAACATTCCTAAGGGTAGATGCTGCTGAAATTAGGACTCCCTTATAGAGCTTGAGAGGAGAGATTCCAATCCTTTCTTAGCTTCATTTGGAAGTGGGTGAGCTGATCAAAGTAGAGGAGAACTGTTGCTAGACCCTGGGAGGGACCTACACAACACCAAGGCATTGGTTGTAAGGTTTCTTTGTTTCCAATTAATACAATTAAGTTCATTTTTCTCAACAAGTTGTTATATATAATTTGTTTCATAAACTCCTTGGTCTTTATGATGAATATGTTTTATTATATGAGTTATTCAGGTGCTATGTAATCGTTTGCTTGTTAGTGTATGTAGGCTTCAAGGAGAAGGAGCTCATCTGGATCGGAGAGCCTTGGCTGCTACAAACAACGTTGGACTAAAGGTAAGACTTGAACACCTGGTTGCTTTTATTTTAAATGCATATTTAGGGAAAGATAATGCTTGATTGTTTTGTTTGTCACTAGAAAAGCCTTGTTTTCTAGGGAGGCCGGTTTTGTCCGCAAAATTGACTCTTTCCGCATGACAGATGCTAAACTAAGGTATGACCTTATTGAAAAACAAGCTTATGCTCTCATAAAATATTTAAAAGCATTCAGAATTTATATTCTACATTCCAAAGTGGTCACGTATGTACCTTCAACCTCAGTAAAAGATGTCCTAACTCAGCCAGATATTGATGGAAAGAGAGCTAAATGGATTGCAAAATTCATAGAGTTCAACATAGAGGTGAAGCCCACCAAGCTTGTCAAAGGCCAGGGCTTGGCTAAGCTTATGGCTGAGGAAAATTGTAGTTTGTTAGACATCAATTGCATGGGTTCAAATTCAGGTGGTGAGCAGATAGAGGAAGCAACAGAAGAGCAAGAGCAGAATCAGTCTTTGGCTGAAAATCTAGCCACCTGTGAATTGTATTCCATTGTAGTTCATTTTTTGCAGAAGCTAGAAGTCCCTTCAGGGCATAGCTCAAGTCAAGCCGGGGCCATTAAGCTCAAATCAACCAAATTTTGCATTAATAAAAACCTGCTCTATTGGAGAGACCCATCATGGATCCTCTTGAGATGTCTAGACAAAGGAAAATATGTGGAATTCATGCACCAGTTCCATTCTAGCATCTGTGGAGGGCATCATTATTGTAAAACCATAGCCCATAAGATCTTGAGAGCCGGGTATTATTTGCCTACTCTGTTCTCTGATGTGTTTTCTTTTGTGAAGTCATGTGACAAATGTCAGACGTTTGCAAGAAGACAACAACTAAAATCTCTGCCCTTGAAGCCAATACACACCAATGGTCCCTTCTAGTAGTGGGGCTTGGACTTCATAGGTGAGATCAATCCACATTCCAGTGGCTATCACAAATGGATCTTGGTAGCCACTGATTATTTCACCAAATGGATTGAGGCTATACCCACTAAAAATGCTAATCATCAGGTTATCATAAAGTTCTTGAATGAGAATATTTTCACTAGATTTGGTTGCCCAACCAAACTAGTCACTGATAATGTAGCATCTTTCAGGGCAGAAGAATTGGTGGACATGTGTGAATCCATGGGCATTCAATTGGTGCATTATACCTCATATTATCCTCAAGGCAATGGCCTAGCAGAATCATCTAACAAGAATCTTGTAAGGATAATAAAAAAACTATTGGAGGACAACAAAAAGAACTGGGATTCCGAGTTGAAGTTTGCACTATGGGCTGACGGAGTTACCAACAAGAAGTCCATAAGAAATTCTCCATTTAAGCTGGTTTATGGTGCTGATGCTATTTTTCCTATCCAGTTGATTCTCCCTGTGGCCAAATTCTTGCAAGAAGAATAGGATGAAGAGAACGACATGGAAAGGAGAATGAGTAACATGATTGAATTAAAGGAGATCAAAGAACAACTAGATGAGAAGTCAAGAATTCATCAGAAGAAGATCAAAGAAACCTTTGATAGAAAGGAAAAAATGGATAGTTTTCAGGTTGGTGATTGGGTTCTCAAATGGGATGCATTGAAGGAAAGGAAGGGAAACCATGGTAAATTTGATGCCTTATGGACAGGACCGTTTGTCATTGCTCAAGTTCAGATGAACAATACTTTCATTCTACACAATTTGGAGGGGGAAGGTGTTTTTGATGGCTCAGTCAATGGGCGGTTTTTGAAACTTTACTTCATATGAGGCTTTAAGGCCTTAATATTGTAATAGGTTTTTTCAGTTTTTGTTTTCTATGCAAATAAACTCCATGCCAAATGGAACACTAGGAGATAAGTTTGTTTTGGTTGTTACTGGAAAGGCAGTAGTTTGCAGTTCTTGAAACCTCACAGGGAGGCTTTCATCCACAGAAGGAGCTAGTGTTAGCCCTGAGGTGCAGTGCTGCTATTTTAATGGGAATGTCCCCTGTTTTAGCTCCGACGGTCCACATCTCCTCTTGCTTCGCTTTGGCCATAGGCCTTTAAAAACCTGGGACCATACAATTATCGCAATACAAAGGAAAACACGGGAAAACCCGCAACTAAACCATAAGCTGGACTTCAAAAATTATACACATGCGCTCATAAATATCAGCGAGTCCGCTCTCGGTTCATATCCTTTCTGCTGCACTCTCCATTCTCCAATCTCCGATCAGTTTGATCTCCGTCGGCTGACCAAATTCCTGACCGTCGGTCCACACCATCCAATGGCCCCCATACCCCACTTCCCACCAGTCACCCGGAGAGGAAATTTGTTGGCTTTGTCAGTGTTTTTGACAGTTGGACAGTGAACTGAAATAACAGAATGCATGGTTGAAAAGGGAAAAAACAATAGCACAATGCAGCCTAACCAATAGAAATGATCATGGAACATCGGTGTGCACGAGTGAACCACCTGACAGCGTGGCGAAATTACCAGAATTTGATTACCGTGTATGTTAGAAACATAGCTCTCTAAGCTCATGTTTGTCTAGTTACGACATCAAGTAGTTAGAAGACAGGGGGATAGATTAAGACATCTTGAGCTTTAAAGAGTTTGAGAGTATTGTAAAAAGCCTATAAATGGCTGAAAGTTCGAAGTAAAACAAGTTCAACTTTTGGAGACTGTGTATACTCTGTTCCTCCTAGCATCTCATCTTCATTCCAGTAATACAAGCTTCTTTTGCTGTTACATGTTCAATCGCCATCTTCTCCTTTGTTCTAAGCTTGCACTTGAATAGGTTATTCATGTTTTCTTCTGTGTCGAATGCCAGATAACTATCATCTTATCTCTGCGTTGATAAATTAGATTTGTAAGCTTCATTTACTTTCTGTAGCTAGCCATTCATATGTGTTTATGTATGTATCTACTGGTACAGTCAGGATTCTCCATCTATTCATTGAATCTATAAACTATTGAGCATTAGTGGTCGAAAGCCTTGTCAAGTTGAGGGTGTTCATGCATGTCTTGAGTGAAAACAGAGTTGAAACAGTCATCTAACTTGATCCAAACCCCAATCCATTCCAATAGTTTAGAGAACGATATTGAAGATTTATATGTTTCCAGGCATCTCCGAGCTACAACCTAGGAGAGTTTCCTGGAGTGCTAACAGGACCCTTGATAATCCAGGTGTCTTTAGAGAAGCTCAAAAATCGAATTCTCCAAATCTTTTCGAAACTAGGATCAGATCAAAGATCTCATCATCTTGATTCCAATGGTTCATATGACAACTCAATCCGACTTTGTATGTGGGAGTTATTGTTAGTCAAAGAAGTAAGACTTTTGTTGCAAGATAGATTTAGAGCTTTACTAAATTTGGCAGTATGGATAAATTTGGATGCAACAAACCGAGCGACAAATTCGTCTTTAACGACACATGGAGATGGTCAAATTGTTGAATGGCTAATTTTGCTAGTGACCACCCTCAGAATCCGTGAGATGGTCTTTGCTTGAAATCCAATAATAATAATAATATATATATGTATATATGTATATATTTAGTGGCAGGACACCAAAACTGGCAGACCCGTCAACCCTTTCCAGTGATATATATATAAATATATATAATGGGTCAAGGCTTGCAGGTCTGACCCCGATACACCACCCAACGAATTTCAAATGGTGACATGGGGCTGATGGGGATTAAACCCGCATCGTTCAGCTTGCCAACTGGTGCCCCCCCTGAAAAAAAAATAAAAATCAACGAACACCAAAAACAAAAGAAACCATATGTTAAATATGACGCAGACATGTATTAAACCCAGGACCCCCACTAGCCGAGCATATTGACATGGATACCTTGTTTGTAATGCTGCCATTTATATTTAAACTCGAGTTTTCTCGTTCGACGGGGATGAGTAGAGGAACGAGGCCAAGAGCCAACAAAGAAAAACCAACAAATGGAACGAAACCATGACACACATGTGGAGCCATGAAACGATGGAACCACGACCAATGGAACCTTAACGTAAGGAATCTTTTGATGCTTTGAGGAATATTTTGGATTCCTTAGAGGCCCAGATTTGATAGAGTTAGAATGGGGTAAATTTTATACTCATATTGCTTAGAATTTCACAAGGATTGTGATGGTGTGGTCAATTTCTGCATTTGAGTAGTCAATTTTTAGGCCATGTTTGGATTGGGATGTATAATTATGCATTTTGGCCACTTGATTGTTTTTATTTTATCTAAAGGATGCATGTATGTTGTAAGTATGGTGATCTATGTATGTTGCAGTACAACAAGACCTAAATCTTTGCAGGAAATTCATCATTTTAGCCATTGAACGAAAACTAAGATGGTTCAATGTTGAAAGAGAGCCATGCTGACACTTTGTCATAAAGTAGTCATGTTTATAACCATTGGTCTTAGAATTGTGAGACAATTATGATCATGATGAGTATGATTTGAATCTAATCAACGGATTCAAGAAGACTTATTTCCATTTATGTGAGAAGTCATTTATTTGTCTTTTTGAAGGAGAAGTATTTCTGAGTGAGATTTATTTGTAGGATAACGTCTCTTTGGAGAGACATTTCCACTCAAGATGAGAGTTCCATCCTTGTGTTGACAAAGGTCTACCATGTACTCATTATCTTTTGTTGAGACTAATGAAGCAACCTCCACACTATTGACTCAAGGCCCAGAGATGTAGTCCACATTAGACGAACTTCATTATCATGTATTGTGTTATGATTGCATATTGATTATTTTCTTCTTGTTTATGTTGATGGATTGGTGAAGTAGTGTTGCCCATGTTTCCCATGCAAAAATAAGTGTTAGTAAAAGGTCCTATAATGAAAATTTTTGTTTAAGAAAGTATTCACAAAAAAATTCAGATCAAGCGGTATCAGAGCGATGTGACCATTTTTCCAAGGACTATGAATGTCATCATGGGCAAGGGATTGAAGTGAGCAAGACTTCAAGAGTTGGAAGAAATTAACCATTTCATTCAAGCAGAGAATACAAAGTTTAGAAGGATTCTACAAGATGTAGAGGAAGAAAAGAAATAATTGAGGTTCATGTTAGAGTAGGTTAGGGAGGAACAAATGGGAGAATGTTCCACTACAAATAGAGAGCTGGCCAAATAAGATGACACAATAGAATTGAAGACAACATAAACTTCTTCTTCTCATGATGTTATTTTTATTAGAAGCATTGAGATAGCTATTTCAATGAATGACATGAGACTCATCGCCAAGATGGGGTATAAAGGAGGAGGACTTAGTATTAATGGCCAAGGAATTAATCAACCATTGGAGGTTGTAAGAAGGCCTCAATTTATATGATTGGGTTATATTGAAGGTGAATGTTCAAAGTTCGCAGATTCAAGGCATTCCTCAAACAAATAATCCAAGATATTTCAAAAACCATCGAGGAAAGAGGATGCTAAGAGCACATCACAATCTTCCTGTGATAGTGAGCATTGCAAAGGAAGAGGTAAGGCAAGTACTTCTCACCAGGCTTGCACTAGAGACAACCAAGCAAGGTATAAAAAGTATTAGTATTATAATTTTTACTTTGATTATAAGAAAATTGATAATGATGAGCCAAACTTATGACATATAAAACCATGCACCTTTTGTTGTTTGTATAACCATGTTGTTGCCAATTGTTGGAAAAGAATGGCAACGAGGAAGAGGCCAAGACATGAAGACCCTTCTCCACATCAGGGTGCAAAGAAGGTCAGGAAAGTATGGGAAATAAAAAAGTTTTGTAGCTATTACAACAAGAGAGGACATCAAAGAGCTACGTGTTGGAATCTCCATCCAGGGCAGCGACCAGTGAAGGACATGAAGCATGTGAAAGCACCTATAAAGGAATTAGTCAGTGAAGCAGTTCAACAAGTGAATTAGCTATAGGAAGAAGACCCATTAACCTAGTTGGGTGAGAAATGGTGGCATTAGAAAAATTTTAAGTAGTTGAGCATGGCCACATTTGTAAATCCCAATTTTTGAAAATGTTTGTAAAAATCGTGAAATTTTTGGCATCACTTATGAATGCAACATGGTGATATTTTGGCCTTTTAATTGGATAGAAAAGGGTCTGGTTTCTGATGTAAAATTGACCATAAATGTGTTATAAACTCTTTGCAAGTATGTGTTGTTTTTGATTCTTGCAAAATGGACATGTATTGGCAGCTAGAGGTTTAGATATGGATGCAAGCATTGGTTTCAACACTTCAGGCTCTAAAGTACAAAGGTGAAGGAGAAAAAACTGTGGCATTTCAGAAACATTTTTTTATGTAGATTGGGAATGTAGTCATGTTCATGCTATTGGAGGACCAAAAGCCCCTCAACGGGGAGGAATGATCTAGGTGGCTCTAGAGAACTTAAAAATTAAAGTCCTTGTAGCTCACCAAAACTAGGACTAGATCGAAGAGCTCATCATCCTAATTCCAGTGGTGCATATGAGACTTCAATCTAAATTCGTATGGGGGAGTTATTGTCAGTTAAAGTTTCAAGTGAAAGAAGTAGGATTTTTGTCGCGAGTTAAATTTAGAGCTTCATTAAATTTGGCAGTATGGCTAAATTTGGCAGTAAAAAATCGACCTACAAATTTGGGTTTAACAATAGATGGAACTAATCAGATTATTGAATGGTTAATTTTGCCAGTAACCCCCCCCCAGAATTTGACGGATGGTCTTCGTTTGAAATCCAAAAATAATAAGACAAATATATATTGGGTGGCAGGCCTAATGGTGACACATGGACAATAGGGATTGAACTTGTGTCGACCAGCCTGTTGGCTCACCAACTAGCACCCCAAAAAACAACAATAACCAAAAATAGAACAAACCATACGTTAAATACGGTGTGGGTGGGTATTGAACCCGAGACCCCCGTTGGCTAAATGCGTTGACATGGATACACTGCCAACTTCCCAATGGGTGAAATCATGTTTGTGACTCCATCATTTTGTATTTAAGCTCAAGTTTTCTCAGTCAATGTGGATGAGTGAAGGAACCATGTTGAGAGGCAATGGAGTGTAACTAGAAAAAGGAGTGAAACCATGACTTGCCTGTAGAACCATGACAAGTGGAACCCTGACGCAACGAATGTTTTGGTGCTATGAGGAATATTTTAGATTCCATGGAGGCCCATATTTGATAGAGTCGAAATAGGGTCAAGTTTATATTCAGATTGCTCATAATTTCACAAGGATCGCGATGGTGTAGTGAGTTTCTGCATTTGAATAAACGATTTTCAGGCTATCTTCATATTGGGAGGTATAATGATGCATTTTTTCCACTCATTTTTTTTATTTTTATTTTGGTGAAAGGATGGATGGATGATGTAGGTTCTAGTGATCTCTGTATACTACAGTAGGACAACAAGATCCAAATATTTGTATGAAATTCATCATTTTAGCCATTACACGAAAACTGAGATGGTGTAGTGCTGAAAGAGGGACATGTTGACACTTTGTCAGAAATTAGTCATGCTTACAACCATTGACCTTAGAATTATCATAGGATTATTATGATGATGAGTATGATTTTAATATGATCAATGAATTCAAGAGGACCTATTGCCACTTATGTGAGAAGTCATTTCTTTGTCTTGTTGAAGGAGAAGTCTTTGTGCGAGTGAGATTTATTTGTAGGAGAACGTCTCTTTGGAGAGACATTGCCACTAGAGATGAGAGTTCCATCTTTGTGTTGATAAAGATATTCCATGTACTCATTATCTTTTGCTGAGACTAACGAAGCAACCTCCCCACTATTGACCCAGGGCCTAAAGACATAGTCCATACTGGACGAACTTTATTATCACGTCTTATGTTATGATTGCATCTTGATTATTTGCTTCTTGTTTATGTTGATGGATTGGTGAAATATTTTTTCTCATGTTTCACATGTAAATATAAGTGTCAGAAAAAGGTTAAGTAATAAATATTTTTTTTTAAGAAAGTATTCAAACAAAATTTCAGATCACCCAAACTCCTTGCAGACACATCCATGTCTGACCCACACCCAGGATTCTTGGTGTTACAACTTGGCCCTCACCCCTAGATGTTCCATATTCTTGGATACATACACTTTTTGGGAGATGATATGATCTCACTCCAAGCTATCATAAAAGGGCTTGATTCCATATTACATTTGAAATCTGGCCTACATGCATATCTGGCTCCCCACCTTTAGGCTCCCAAAACGTGTCCCATCCTAGATATGACTTATCTTGCCCTTTTTCCAAGCATATCTTAATCAATTTGAATATAGTACCTTCACACAAGTGGAAATGGGTAAATGGCCCAAATGTTTGGACTCCCAAAAATGTCCACCAAGCCTACAATGTATCCGAACTAGATACAAACCTATGCTAAGGACTCATCTAACATTGAATACAAGTCCATATATCTGCATTATGTAGAATTAGAAATTCTAAGGGATTTATCCAAGTTTCCCTTGTCGTATTGTGTTTATTAGCCTACCTGAATGACATCTCATTACCACATCAACATTTAGACATTTCCTTAGAAAAAAATGCACTAAAAGAAGCTAATGACATGCCCACCAACATGCACTGAAATCGACCAAGCTATGGTTAATATTACACTTTAGCAGTAGCATTAGACCCTTCCCTGGAAGGGGTCTCAATAATGTTATCAAACACACTGATACATCATACTTTATGCTATTATAGTTCCTTATCAGAGAAATCAATTAATATCCTTAAACCATTAGAAATCCAAGATATGCCAACAATGGAATTCATATACAGTAAACAATTTTATTGAGAACATTAAGCATTCATACATGACCATGTAAATAGCTTCGCAACTTAGGAAAGTAATAGAAATCATATGAATCTACAAGCCCCTCAAAACCATGAATGCATTAACATAAGCATTTCATTGTAGCATAACCATGAATAACCCATCCCTCCATTAATAATACTACTACATACATTGTTAACATATAACAACATAATTCATTATTTACAGTAAAACACAAGAAAATAAACTTATATAATTAGTTTGAATGATTCAAAACTGAGGGAGGAACTTAAACTCTCCACCCAACCATAGGCTAGCGACACTAAAAATATTTCTTGCAAATGTCCACCCTGAGCCAGATTCAAAGTCTGCAGAGTTAGGTGATCAAGGGAATTCACACAAATATAATTCAATTATATCACACTGGAATCCAAATAACATAGTGCCTCCACCTACAATTGGGATTCTATAGCACACAATGTCTCCACTAGCAGGAATCCAAATCCTAGAATTCCTCCACCTACTCCACACTTTAGGAGTCCAAAGCCCACAGTGGCTCCACCTGTCTATCTACAGGAATCTAGAGAACACCATGCCTCCACCTGATAGGCTTCACAGGAATCTAGAGAGATGAGGTGTCCACCTAATAAATGACATAGGAATCTAAAGTACTTTTTAGTGGCTTCACTTGATAGATGACACAAGAATATAGAAAAACAATTAGTGTCTCCACCTACTATTCCTTTCTCCTTTGTGAGTCTTTTTTCGGCTTTTTCTGCATACCCCTACTTATTACTTGTCCATTCTTTCTCTCTACATTGCATCCTAGCTTCTCCCCCCACCCACCCCCCAAATGCCTCCCACATCCTATCTATCTTTTTTTTTATCTCCCTTTCCTTTTGCATGTTAACTTCTTACACGTTTCTCCTTGAGATGGACTGCATGAGGTCATCCTCCTCAAGTATGCAACTCATACTCCCTTCAATGCTTGTACCAATAAGGTCAAAAATTAATAGGGAGGTAGGTGGTAAGTTAACACAATGGTCTAGGTTTACTCATTTATTAAGAAACTCCTCCTCCATAGGCTCTGAATTTGTGTCCTCTCCTCAGTCTAGTCATTATTTTCATTTTACATCATTTTACATAACCATTTCATTCAATGATGTTTACATGAGGGATGACAAAAACAATTGTTACAAACCCCACCCCCTTAGAGTAATGTTGTTCTCGATGTTCTATACTTGAACACAAAATCTATGGAAAAATTTATATACATATATCCTTTTACATTTACTTACACAGTAAACAAAAATTAGTATGATACCATTATTTGATCATCCAATTCCCAAGTGGCCTCATTTGGTCCAGATTACTTTCTTTGCACCTTGTCCTTCTCAATTACTCAATTCTGGAGTGTGATTTGCTTCTAATTTAAAATTCACTATGGTTCTAGTTGGAATTCTCCCTTAGATTCCTCCTGTATCACATACCAATAAAATACATGATTAGCATCATGCACATACTTTTAAATCAAATAAATATGGAGTACATAATGTGCTTTCACTATGGGTGGTAAATCCAAATTGTATTCCACTGGCTCCAGTCTTTCTAAAAATTGAAATGGTCCACAAAATATTGATGCTAAATTAGTGAAATTTCCATTGGCCTGATATGGAGATAAACATGTTCCCCCACTTGGAACTCCTTGTGGATCCTCTACTGATCTGCATAGCTCTAAAACCTGTCTTGAGCTACTTTTGATTTCTTCCTGATAACAACCATTTTTTATTCAATTTCCTGCAACATATCGGGTCCAAGAAGCACCCTATTCACTAGATCTTTCCAGCTGATGGGTTTTTTTATGTTTCCTGCCATATGTAGCCTCAAAAGGACAATTTTTTAATAATTCTTGGTACCCATTGTTATAGGAAAATTCTACCAATGGTAGAAACTATTCCCACATCTTGGGTTGATGCATAATATACATTATCAACATGTCCTCTAGCATTGTATTTACTCTTTTAGTCTCTCCATATTTTGAGGATGATACACTATACTAAATGTTAACTTAGTTCCAAAAATAGCAAATATTTTTTTCCAAAACTTTGAGATGAACTTGGCACACCTATCCGAGATGATACTTTTTGGTACACCATGTAATCTAAATATATATTTCATGAAAATATATATGAGCAATATCAATTTCCTTGTGGGTGGATTTAATAGCTATAAAATGAGCTACCTTAGCTTATCTACCACCACCATTATGTCATCATGTTACCTATATGTCTTTGAAAACGTTGTGATGAAGTCCATAGAAATGACTTCCAAATTCCATTCAGGAATGTGGATTGGTTACAAAAATCCCACTGGATATCAACATCCCACTTTAACTTGCTGGAAATATAAGCATTTTGCAATATACTCAGAAACATCCTTTTTCACGCATTTCCAATATTACATATTTTTCATTGCTATTATCATTTTCTAATAACCATGATGACCTAAATAATATTTTTTGTGAAACTCATCACATGGTCTTCTTCAAGTCGCCCTTTCAAGGTATATATCATCTACCTTTGAAATTCAATAGTCCATACTCTGTGAGAGATAAATTCTTACTCATTGTTCCCTTTGGCTCTTGTTGTAAGCATTCTTTTACTTTCTCATAATGCTTGTTTTGATGCATTTCCTCTTTAATATTTTCTTTAATATAAACTTCACAAGTATTGGTGGTTGCTACATGAGGTACTTGCTGCATTTTTCTAAGTGCATCCGCCACTTTGTTTTCTTTGCCCTTGATATATTTGATTTTGAGATCAAATTCAATTATCAAGGCTAGCCACCTTTCCTATCTTGCATTTAGCTTGGGTTATTCAAATAAGGACCTCAACCCTCCATAATATGACATCAAAACAATTTTTCTTCCAAGGAGGCATTTCCTCGACATTTTCAATACATCCACTATCGCTGCTAACTCCAATTCATGAATGACATAATTTCTCTCATGCTCATTTAACTTCCTTGATTTGTGTCAAACCATCAATCTCTCTTGCATTAGAACTCCACCGAGCCCTTCATTATAGGCATCCATGCACATCACAAAGTCCTTTACTAGGTGTGTTATTCTCAATATTGGTGCATGTGTGAGAATATGTTTTAACTGCTCAAATATGGATACACATTCTACTGTCCATTGGAATTTAGTTCATTTTCTTTGTAATGATATGATTGGATGTCAAATATTGGACAAATTTTGAATGAAAATTTTGTAATACCTAGTTGATCCCATAAAGGATCTAACTTTTTCCTCATTCTAAGGAGTAGGCCATTTCATGATGGATTTTATCTTCTCTACCTCTACTGCTACTCCTTCCTTAGAAACAATGTGTCCCAAATATTGGACTTGTGCATGGAAGAAGTCACACTTGTTTATCTTCGCATAAATCTTGTGCTCTCTTAGTAGTTGCAACACAACTGCCAAACATTCTTCATGTTCCTCCTTAGTTTTAGAACAAACCAATATATCATCTACAAATACCAACACAAACTTGTCCAAATATGGATTGAGAATATTGTTCATTAAGCACATAAACATTGTTGGAGCATTAGTGAGTCCAAATGGCACCACCACAAATTCATAATGCCCATATCTAGTTTTGAAGGATGTCTTGTGGATGTCTTCATCCCTAATTTGTACCTGATGGTACCCATACCTCAATTCAATCATTTAAAATACCACTTCTCCTCTTGGTTGGTTGAACAAGTCTTCAATCTTTAGTAGAGCTTACATGTTCCTTATTGTGGCCTTGTTTAACTACTTGTAATCAATGCATCGTCTCTCACAAAGTTCCATCCTTAGTATTTACAAATAATACTGGAGCTCCCCAATGTGACATGCTGGGTCTAATATATCCCTTTTCCAACATTTCCTTTAATTGTAATTTGAGTTCCACTAGCTTCAGTGTTCTTGAAATATAGATCTCTTGACGCTGGTGCCAATCATGGAAATAATTCAATTGAGAAATCAATTTACATTCTTGGTGGAAATCCTAGGATTTCGTCAAGGAGCATATCATTGAACCAATTTAAAATTGGATGCTCTTCCATCCTATCTATGTCAACTTCTAATTTTCTGGTCACATGGACAACATAAAACTCACACCCCTTCTAACTGCATCTCTTCATTTGAGCGTTGATATTTGTTGAACCATCACAGATTTTCTCTTTCCTAGCAATGTCACTCTTTCCCCTTTTTTGATGAGGAATTCTATCGACTTGTTGTAGCAATCAATTTTTTTCTTGTGGCTTGCTAGCAGTCCATGTCGATTGATGACCCTTAGTATTGCAACAAGAATACTGCAACTCCCAAGGGTCTCAACTTTAATTTTCAACCCTATATTTATACAAACTTAAGAGGGTTCGACATTATGTGTGCAACATGTACTTATATTTTTCATTCATTGACTTCTATGAAAGTACTAATATGAGATCTAGTTACTGAGAGACCATACTAACTTTCCTACGCTATAAGAAAAATTCATAATTGTTGGAAATGAAATTTAATAAACAAATATATGCTATATGCATGAAAAGGAAGAAAATCATATTGAATATTAAGAAATAAAAGCATATCTTTTCTTCTATATTGAGAAATAAAAATCACAACTCAAATACAACATGTAAACATTAGACCCTAATTTTGCAGGGAAAAGACAATTTCTATAATAAACTTGGTTAAAGTGTCTACTTGGTCTCTTGGATTCTAAATGTCATCTACAAGGTTCTAGGGACATTGTGACGCATCGAAGAAGATTAACCATGAGTTGGGTGCAAGTTTAGATGAGCTTTGTATGCTAAATGCAAACTGCTATAAGAGTCCCTATTTTGCTGCAATAGACAATTCAATAAACATGAACATCCACTAAGGATGTGGTATGAAGGAAACTTGAGCTAAGGGGAGGCTAAGCAATACTAAAACATGCATTTTCATGTACTAATGTCAATGATAGGAGGATTTATTCAAAAAATAGGTGACAACAGTCTCTTGTTGTTATACAACACAAGGTCTATACAATTACAATGCACAAAAATGATAAACAACAATTAAAGATCAACAACTAAGGTGAACCTAATGCATGAAACGAGATGCTAGATAAGTAATATGAACACTGCTAAAACTACCATCTAGTGCTCAAAGTATTTTGCAAGAAAAGATTGTAAACAAGTTAACTAATTAATCTCGCATAAAACAATATTGGTAAATGAAATTTGTAGAAATGAAGAAGTGATATAATAATACAGAAGGGTTCTTAAGCACTTGGGGTGGGCCATAACCAAAGGAATATCATATTCCTAAAGGAAAAATATTATAAGGAGAAAATATGTCTCTCATTAATAATAAAATTTCTTGTACATGAAAAGTTGTAGAACTGAGAATAGTGAAAAATAGAACCACAAGTTCAAAATGAATTAAGGGATAGATAGTAATGATGATAATAAATCACCCTTGTGATGAGGCACTTGGGATGTCATGGTTTTAGGGTTTGAGCTAGGAGGTCGATCGCTACCCTTGGTTGCCGCCATCACTGACTATTATTTCAATGGCCTCTGAGGAGGGGGATGTGCCCCATCCACCCCTCTCAGGCTATTTTGTGGACGCCACCTTCCAATCTTTGGTAGCCTCCCTTCCTAAGCGCCCATAGCCATATGTTGTTGCAATGTCAAATTTTTTTAAGAGGAATCTTGAGATCAAAAATGTCTCCCTTCCTGATGGTGCATGTCACACTTCCCTTGCTTATGTTGAGCGTACCCTGATAGGGAAATTCACTGGAATGTGGCCTTCTCCAAGGTCGGTGGAAATATGGATAGGTAAAACATGGAAGCCAATGATGAAGGGGGACATTTCTCTGTCAGCTATTGGTAATGTTTTCTTCATCTTCTTATTTGAAATAAAAGAGGACAAAGATGTAATGTTTCGAAACGGGCCATATTTCTTTGGCTCTAGAGGAATGTATCTGAACAAATGGACTCTGGACTTCAATCCAGATGAGGATATCCCCACTTCCATCCCAGTGTGGGTCAAACTTCCTCAGCTCCCTATATCTTGTTTGAGTGATGAATTCCTTAGAGCTATCAGTAATGGGGTTGGGAAATATTTGGATAAATATGAACCCAAAGGCTCCCAATTTTCTTGTGCCAAAATCTGTGTAGAATTTGATTTTGAAAAAGGATTTTTAGTAGAAATTAATCTAAATTTGGGAGAATGGAAGCATAGACAAATTTTGGATTACAAACAAATTCCCTTCAAATGCAAACATTCCCATGACTATGGCCATTTCACGAGAGACTATACCAAAGCGGGGAAAGATAAAATTCTAGAAGCTCCCTCTACGCAAGAGGAGCAATGGAAGAAACAAAGGAAATGAGCTCCAAAAGGTGAAGGAAATCACCAAAAGACCCAAGAAAAATTAGCCAAAATAAAAGTGCCCTCCTTGTCAAATCCCTTTAAAGTCTTGAGTGACCAAGATGAGATGGAGACTCATCTCCAACAAGAATAAGGAAGAAGCAAGGAGGAGGCTCTAGTAGTCAAAGAGGGGTAAATAGTAGTAGAGATTAATTTGAATGATGTTGGATGTGAAGCCACTCCCTCCAAGGTGGATCCAACCCCTAAACCCTCGAGTGTCTTTCCTTGAAGTGTGAACAAGGATATAGAAAGAGTCATTACCCATCACATGGCTCAAAATTTATCCTAGAAAGATGATTGTAGCAGCCAGGAAACAGAAAAATTAAAGAGGAAAGGCATACCAGGACACGAGGAATTGTGAGAAAAAGAAGCTGAACTGAACAAAAAATTGGGAAACCATCTAATTATTACAGAAATAATCAAAGGGGGATTGATAAAAAACAAATAAGGAAAGGGTGGTGGATTCTCCCAAGCCACTCCCAATAAATGAAAGTGATATCCTGGAATATCAGGGGGCTGGGAAACCCTAATAAAACCTTAGTAGTGAGATACATAATAAAATAAGAGTCACCGATGGTGGTTTTTCTTCAAGAAACAAAGTTAGAGGAATATGAAGTGCTCAAAGCCACTGAAATCTTCTGGAAAAAATTATGTGGGACTCTCCATTCATCTAGAGGGGCCTCTGTAGGGCTCATATTTTTCTAGTAAAAAGAACCTCTCCTTAGTGGAATAAATTAAAACAAAATCCTAGGTGACGACTCTCTTAGACGTAAGAGACACAGGGGAAAGAACCCTTTCATAAATATTTATGCTCCACTGCTTTACAGTGGAAAGGCTGAATTATGGGACTCTTTATAAGTGCTAAAAGAAAGGAACCTTCACCCCAATAGTGATGGGGGGTGACGTTAACACAATCCTTATCACCTTAGATAAAAGAGGATGGAATTTGGTGAGGGATCCTTCAAAGATAGAATTGAGGTGACAATAGAGAGATGGGACATGATAGATATTAAACCCAGGTCTAGGAAATACACGTGGTCTAATAGGCAATTTGGAGAACATTTTATAGTAGGCTCCTTAGACCGATTCTTGATTCACAATAGTTGGTTATTCAAAGGCCTTGATTATTTTTCATTCATAGAACCACAAGGAGACTTAGGCCATCGGACTATCACGATCAAACTTGAGAAGATTGAAAACCTTGGGCCAATTCCAATCAAGTTTAATGAATACTGGGGCATCTTAGAAGAGGTTTGGGAACTGGTAAAACAGGCTTGGTTGTCTCTTTTTCAGGGATCTCCAAGTTTTGTTTGGGGAGCGAAAATAAAAAATGTTAAAAAAGATCTGAGGAATTGGTTGAAAGAGAACTATCAACCTCTAGGGAAAAAAAGGACAGACAAAGTTCAAGAACTAGATGAGCACTATAAGCTGATGGAGGAAGCACATATAGAAGATAAACAGATTCAAACCGAAAAGGATCTCTCCAATCAGATTGTCACTTTAAGTCAACAAGCGGATAATCTATGGACTAAAATATCGTAGTCTTTGGATAAAACCCAGGGCCTCCAATACCTCCTTCTTTCATAAGCAGTTTTTGTCTTGAGAGAACCAAAATAGAATAAGTGAGATAATGCTTGAGGGAAGGCAAAAGGTTAGTACCTTTACAGAAATCAAGAATGAGGCCTTTGCCTTTTTCAAAGCTCTTCTCAATAAAGATCATATCCCTCTTGATAGTGCTAAGGAATTTCTGCAAGTAATGCCATAGGTGATCTCCCCATCTTCCAATCATTATCTTTTAGCCAAAATAAGGGAAGAAGAAACTTGAAAAGCAGTTTTGTCCTTAGAACTTCAGAAAGCACCAGTTCTAGATGGCTTTTCCATTTTCTTTTATTGGTTATATTGGAATATAATAAAAAGGATCTTATTAGAATGTTGAATCATAACAGAGTAAAAAAACTATTGGAGGAAGTACTAATTCATCCTTTCTTGCCTTGATTCCAAAGGAAGCCAATCCTTCAAATTTCTCAATATTTCTCCCTATATCGCTTCGTAAATCTTCATATAAAATCCTAATAAAAAATATTTTCAACAAGATTAAGCCTCTGCTCCCTTCCTTCATCTCTAAGAGTCAAGGTGGATTTATGCAACATCAGAACATTCTTGATAATATCATTTTGGTTCAGGAAGCAATCCATTCTTGTAAATAAGTGGGAGAAGATGGAATGGTTATCAAACTAGATATGGAAAATGTGTTTGATCAGGTAAATCATTCCTTTCTCTTTCTTGTTATGGAAAAAATAGGTTTCAACAATGAATTCATTTTATGGATTAATGCTTGCATTGGTTTTCCTTGGATTTCTCCTTTGATAAATGGAAGACCAACCCCCTTTTTTGCTGCTTCCAGAGGACTATGACAAGGTTGTCATTTGTCGCGTCAGTTATATGTAATCATGGCTAAAGTGATAAGTCACAATATTGAGACTGAAAGGTTGGTTGGATCCCTCCCTGGATTATGCATTGCAAGGAATTTTAGAGAAATAAATCAATAATAGTTTGTGGATGACACTCTCTTGCTTAGAAGTGCTTCCTTAAAGATTGCCTCAAGATTCAAAAAGGTTTTGCATCGGTATATCCTTCTTTATGGGGGATTAATAAATAAACTGAAATGTCAATTGATAAGATGGAATTTCCTTGGGGAGACATTGAAGAAAATTTCTTGCTTGTTGGGATTCCCGGTGGATGTTAATGAGACCTCTCTTATCTTAAAATTCTAATATATTTTAAGTAGGCTTCAGGGGAGGATTGGGAATCTGTTTTGCAAAAATTTAGGAAAAAAATTCAATCTTAGGGTGTGAGGTGGCTAAACCTGGTGGGGAGAGTAACTATCATCAAATCAGTTCTCTCCTCTGTTATCAGGAAATCTAGTGTCTATTCAGAGCTGCTAGTCCCACTAAGATGGGTAGCTATCTTAGAAACAAACAGATTAAAGTCATTTGTTTTTCCTTTACGAGAGAGAGATGAGAAAGAAGTAGAGAGTACCAACCTCAGTCTTCTGCTTGGCTCCTTGCTTGTTTCCTTTCCCCTTTGATAGAATCTCGCCACTGCTTCCTTACTTGTCCCGCTTCAAAGAGCACCTGTAGATTCACAGCAGCATAATACCATCAAAGCATAGAGATCTTTCACTGTAAACAATAAAGGATCAGATATATATTTACCATACAAATGCATATATCAACACAATATTCAGAGATACACAAGAATATGGAGGAAAACTAAAATAGCTTTATTAGTAAAAGTAGTAGAAGAGAGGATTACAACCACTTGGTCTGACCGAGTGCCATCCTCCTAGCTTGAAAGCCCTCTTCACCTCACACAAATCAAGATCACCCAACAATGTCTTCAAAGAGAAACCAGCAGCACCTCTTTGCAAATTACCCAATTCCCCTCTTGATCTCTGGGATTAGGGATCCATTTATAGATATTTGCAGGGGGGTGAATCAGCTTCTGGGATTTTGATTAGTGTCATCTCTTTGATAGTTCTTGGTTCCATTTGGAGATTTCATGATCTCCTACTCATCCTTGGGCGAATTCAGGGAGGCAAGTGTCAAATGAGCAGCTTCTAAAAGATTCTCAGGGTCTCCACCTAGCAAAATCCTTGTGCCATTTGTCTACTCTCACTCATCACACCCTACAAAATGGTTTTGCAGTATGCATCACACTTTTTGCATGTGGTAGGTGAGATGCATCGCACCCTTTGCACTAGGCAGTGTGTATGGTCCTGCTTTGACTAGTTCTGAGTGGTTTTTCATGGAAAAATTTTGGGAGATGATGTAATCAGCTGACCTTGCTTGTTTAGGGTATGAAACAACACTTTTAGGGACTTAGAAGTCCTTGGTTTATGGACATATGTGGTTGGGGTTGCAGTGCCCAAATATTTCTATAACAGTTGCCCCCTAAAGCATGAGGTCGTAAATCTTTTGATGTCGGGTGAAATGCTTTATAATGAGGATCCGAGGTTTTTAGCACTGGAAGGTGATCTGTAATAAGATACAATACAATACATTATCTTCATAATATTTTCATGATCTAGCTGAGGCAGGCATTCCCATGCTTAGCTTGATAAATTCATTTTCATGTACATAGGACAAACAACCGTCTGTGTGCAGACTGATGATTCTGGTAGAGCCATCATCCCTTAGTTTGGATGATTATCTGTGCAGCAATGATGTACATTTGATGTCTTTATTTTCCTGATTATATCGCAACTCGGATGGATGAAACTAGATCCGGGGTCTTGAAAACTCGTTCAATCTTCGCTTGAAAGTACAAGTCGATCCATGTGAAAAGATGTTTTGATGTCGAACATGGAAGGACATTGCCTGATTACTAGCCAATGATGTAAGCTATTAACAGATGCGAGAGGAATCACTAATGATGATGATGATGACCCTCAAGGTACTGCAGTACAATTCACGTGGTGTGAATACATGAGTCGATGTTGAACACCACGCAAAATCTTTCAGTCGAAGGCCATTAGTGTAAACCTGTCGCCGGAAGTGAGAAACTTGCCATTGAGGTATGCAAGCTTCAAAGTACTAGAAGGGTTGTCCCTAGGTTGGCTTCTTGGATAATGAGCTGATGTCGACAAGAAGTGACCCGTCATAGGAGGGCATTAATGGATCCCACATCTATGACACAGAACAGAGAAAATGATTTTTTAGAGGTGAAAACGATCTGATGATACAAGGTTCAGGGTGGCGGTCATGAAATAATGAAGTGTGAGGGTATCGTATCAGATGAGACACAAGCTGGGTAGGTGAATTCTCTGAGCGAATTCTCTTGAACATATTAGTGACACTGAAATGGATTGGTAGTGTTAACCCCAAAAGTGGATGGTACGGTGGACCAATGGTGGTATGACCGGTGAATGGAATAACCCAACCCGACTCAATCATGGTGATGGAGTGAAAGTGTCATGTTTAAGAGTGACCTACTACTAATAGAGTTTCTTCAATTTTTCTTCCCAATTTTCCCGAGTCATTTCTGACCAGTACCTCTTTATTTTTGTCAAGCTTGAGGAGGATAACATATGCTTGTTCTATAATTTGCCCTTCGCGAAAACCCGTCACTATGTTTTGACGAGCCTAGCGACAGTGAAACTCACTCTTGTCTGAATGGACAAGTTTGTCGCAATTGTTTTAACGAGTTTAACGACAAAGATAACTTAGTCCTTTTCAATTTTAGATAGTCTGAAAAGAGAAGGAAAGAAAACTCCAATATTCCTTTTTCATAATATAATCCCTTAAGTCCGAAAAGGTATAAAACAATGAAAAAGGGATGACTTTTCGATAGTTTTAATGAGCTGAACAAGACAAACGCTTGATCTTTTTGTGTAATAATCCATCAGGTCCAAAAAGATTAAAATCTAGAGGAGGGATAGCACTTCCAATCACTTTAACAAGCTGAAGAGGCCAATTGCTCGACAATCTTTTCATATTTTACAATTCATATGAAAAGAGCTTAAAGGAGACTTGTTTTTTGAGGAACAAGTGATGTTTTCAGATAGCAGCTAGTTCCAGGTAAGGTTTGGAACTTTCCAATCACGACAGTGTAAAGAAGGTGGCTAATAGGACCACTCGTCATAGTTGTTCCTCAAAAGGGGTAAACAATCAAATGGAGGTGAACGATCGGCTAAAACAGAGTGGAGGTGATGGTAAGAACATGACCAAGGCTTAAAAGCTAATGATAATCATTCACAATGGTTATTTATCGGAGGTGGGTTAATTTTTTAATGAGCTTAAACTCTGGTGGAACATATGCTCATTTCTTGGTTTAATTTTTTAACGAGCTTGAACTTCGCATAAAACTACTCATGCTAGTCATATAATAAGGATGTCTCATCGATAGGTTCATTTTTTAGGGAGCTTGCACCATTTGAAATTATGCTCCAACTCCTTTTATCATGTAAGCTAGGAACAACATATCCTACGAGTTTAAAGGGTTAAGAACCTACAAACTAAGAAAATAAATGGTCATTTTTCACTTTCACGCAAAAAGGTTTGCATGCCCCCAGGTATAGTGAAGTAGAGTTTCCTAGATTACCCCTCAATTTGTAGACAAAACATTTGTTCTATCGGGAAAGGCCTACCTTTTCCAAGTTACCCTTCAATTTGCAGACAAAACATCTGTTCTATCGGGAAAGACCTACCTTCTAATAGAGGTATCTTATTCTGGTATAATCCCATTTTCCTAAACGAACGGGTGTGTCAGACCAGTCATATATCCTCTACGGAAACCTACCCTATACCTGAAGTTTTCCTGCTGAAGCAGACCAGGGTGCATGCCCCCTGGGTTTGAGTCACGACCACCGAATCACTCACGCTCATCAGGTGGACGTACTGGAGATTGATGAGACATTCCTTGCGCAAAAAGACCTGTTAGGGATGGCATTTGACTATTAGCTATATGTGAACCGGGGAATGAAAGCTGGTCTACGAGCTGGACCACTCTGCCTTCATGCAGAAAACACATTACTCGAAAGAGTGAGGAGACAATGGCTCCCATGCTATAATAGTAGTCATGCCCAAGGAGTAGATTGTAATCTAAATGTCCTTGGACTACCATTACGTTCAGATAAACAGTTTTCCTTCTCAAAGTTATAGGCAAACTTGGAAGGATCCCTAACGGTTGACTGATTCCTTTATCGAAGCCTGTCAAATTTCGCATCTTAGGCAAAAGCGATGGCGAACCAAGTGCTTTCCAAGAAGTTGAGGAAAGGATACTCATAGAATCTCCTTCATCTATGATGGTACCAACCATGACCATTTTGTAAGTTTGCACTATGATTTGAAATGGTACATTAGATGGTAAACAGGGTCTGCCTAGTAGATTCGAATCGAAGGAAATGACTAGGTTGCTTGGAGGTGGGACCGAATAAATAGCCAGATACAACTCTGACGAATTTCCTTCCTGCGGTAAAGGAATGGGTAGATTGCCCCCATGTTCATCAGAGTCTGTGTTTACGAAAAGAATTTGAACGGTGTCGTTCTCATTCTCTTTGGTGACTGTATCATCTAAAGGTAAATCTTCTGAAGCCAAGATGGGGTCGACTGTTGTCTCGACCTGTTGACTTTGGCCCGATGTGGACTCAGATGGTTTATCTTCAGAGATAGGTGCTTCTACCGACACTAAAGGTGGGTCAGTCAGATTTTCAACTAGTAATGGATTCGGCAAGAGTTTCGTGTATCCAGGAGGGAGTCACTGCGGCGATGGAGGACGATTATCCAAGACTCTTTTAGCTTCATCCAGGAAGGGACAACGATGGAGGGCATGATCACCTTCACATAGTCTGCAGGGAAATTTGGATTTTCCTTTCTGTTCGGTGACTTCACTTTCACTAGTTGACGATGTACTTTCAACATGATCGTTAGAGGTTGATGACACCGAATTGTGCAAGCGGGGAGACCAGTCCCTTAGGATTCGTGGGATGCAAGGACAATCTCGGTGATAGTGGTCTCCTTTGCAGATGACACATGGAGATTTAGGTTTGGACGGTGCAGTGTGTGGATTTTCACTAGACAATGCACAGTTGCCCCTTTTTGTTGTTGGCTCCTTCTTCTTCTTCTCCTTCCCCTTCTTCTTCTTCTCAGTTACTTGGTTTTTAGTTTTACTATCTTCATCAAGTGAAGAGGAAGAAGGAGAGGGAGAGACAAACGAAGTAGAAGGTTTGGGGGGAACTCTGGTATCATCTAGTTGCTGATTCGATTATTCAAAAATCACGGTGCTTTGAACGACAGAGGTCAAGAAAAGCCATACCGGCAGGCCAATTGTCAGTCCTGGAAGGGACAATGTGGCCATATGAGGTGCACCAACATCTCCCCAAGAGGAGAAAGGACTAGGATTTCCCCCAAGGGGAAATCCTTGGTTGGTGGACTCCATTTTCTTAACCTAAGACCAACGAGGGAATAGTGACATTATTCCGATTAAAATAAATTTTAGGTGCTTTGACACAACTTGCTTTTTCAATTTTTAAGAGTTGAGAAAAAGCTAAAGATGACTCTAGTCGCCTTCAATTTTTAATGAGCTTGAAGTGACAAGTGCTCAGATGGACCTTTTCCTTTAAGGAGTCTGAAAAGGAATGAAAGAGACTACTCTAGGAATATAGACAGAGGGATTACCAAACCAATCGCAAATTTGCAGAATAATTTTTACGGTACGACAGTCAATATTCCCGAATGTTGTGTTCAATGCATTGCGATCGATAGGGCGGTAGACATGACTTCCTAAGGATAAAGGATATAGCCTATTGTGGTCTCCTAATATATACTCAATGGTACGTGGGAGCACAAGTCCATACTAGCACTTGTCGTCTCAAAGAGGAGGAATCACCCAACCTAAGATGAAATCGACAGTTACCAGGCTTTACGACGCCGGAATACGTCTCTAGTCTAAACTTCTAGATGTTGTGCGTTAGGTTCCAAAGCGTTGTTATGTTCATTGAATTTATTTTACAGTTGATCTTTTTTAAGAAATTTTCCTTTTAGGTTCACCGTGTGATGTAGATATACAATTCCTAAAATGCAATCTAAGATGATAAATAGTCGTTTAATATTCTTTTTGCAATGAAAATCCTACCTACTAAGGAAAGAGAAATGAAATTCTTTCAACATAGAGTAGAGAGCACACACTAGATGCACTGTCCTAAATCACAATCAACAAGCAGTCTAGATGCAAATGCACATGCATGTATTTGTCTTCCGCTTTCTTAATGTGTGAATGACAAAAAGAATGCTAAGCACAAGTCTAAATTATATCTTCTTTCAAAGCGACAGTACTAACGATTTTCTTTTCAAAAAAACAAAAGGGAGACAAGACGACTCTTTGTGATTTTGAATTGAAAACTACTTTCGACACTTGAAGTACTACTAATTCAGATCAAATACAAGAGTAACAGTTTAATTGATTATAAAAAAGAGAAGGATTCTTTTCCTTGACTGAAAACGACACTTGCGACACTTTCAAATCCAAAGACGACAGTTTGATTAAGCTACCATTTTGTAAATGAGAACTGTGAATGGCGAAAAATACAAAAAGACATTCACAAATCTTTGCACAATGGAGGTTGGATGATGCAAAGAAAGGGGTTTTCAACAATGGTTTACTGATCATAGATAGAAAAACTCCTGAATAAACCTGAAGAGAGTGAGGAAAAACCAAAATCTGGAGGCATATCTAGTCTTGTCTAATCATCGCACCTGTAACACAGGGAAACAGGGATGCATCCCACCTACTGCACACGGGAGGTGCGATGCATCCAGATTTCCAAGAAGACAAGGTGTGATGGTCTAGGGACGAGAATTTGTAGCCTGGTTCAGGGATTTAGGCCGAGCAAATGATAGTCAGTAACTACAAAGTACAGGGGCTGATCTAATGAGGTTACTCAAGCTACCTCTAGGGCACTTAGGATGTTTGCAAGTCAATTGTTCAGTTCATAAACAAACTCAGAGATTGACTGAAGCAGCATTGATCTACTTTGCACTTGCATAGCAAATGCAGTTCGAAGGCTAGCTGTCTTAACTTCAGGCTTCATCTATGGTTTATGAATCAAACAAATAGAGACAAGCAATCAAACTAATCGCTCCCCAGCGGAGTTGCCATTTTGTTATTGGGAAATCTAGTGTCTATTCAGAGCAGCTAGTCCAACTAAGACGGGTAGCTATCTTAGAAACAAATAGATTAAAGTCATTTATTTTTCCTTTATGAGAGAGAGATGAGAAAGAGGCAAAGAGTACCAACCTCAGTCTTCCGCTTGGCTCCTTGCTTGTTTCCTTTCCCCTTTAATAGAATCTCGCCACTGCTTCCTTACTTGTCCCGCTTCAAAGAGCACCTATAGATTCACAACAGCATACTACCATCAAAGCATAGAGATCTTTCACTGTAAACAATATAGGATCAGATATATATTGACCATACAAATGCATATATCAACACAATATTCAGAGATACAAAAGAATATGGAGGAAAACTAAAATAGATTTTTTAGTAAAAGTAGTAGAAGAGAGGATTACAACCACTTGGTCTGACCCAGCGTGTTATGCTCTTAACCTGCAAAATGATACCAAAATACAGAATATTCGAAGAAAAGATACCCAGAAAACAGAATAGCAATGATTTTATTATTCAGAGAGTAATGTTCACTTGCCTCTTCGAGGGGCAACCTCCAATAGAGTAGAGCTCGACTACAAAATAAGACACGATGCTCCTCGCAGGGAGTCTCTATCCTTTATATATGACTCATACATGCAATACCATGGGCCAATACCGTGGGTTTTATTAATACCATCTATCTAATACTACGACCCATTTGCAACTAACTATGGTTCCGTCATTAATTGCGGATTAACCACTTACACTTATTAATATGGGCTTTATTGACTCTTGACTATGACGTGATCCCATTACATAAATAAGGGGGTTAGGGTGGGACCCTAACATGCCCTCCCCCTTAAGACTAGCCTTGTCCTCAAGGCTGAAGCTGTGGAAACTGCTGAAGAATAGTGGTTGGTTCCCAAGTTGCATCTTCCGGAGAGGTGTCTTTCCATTTTACGAGGACTTCCTTAATCATGCGGTCGCACAGTTGCTTGTCTCGTGTGTCTAGGACCTGTTCGGGTTGAAGCCAGATGGACCCTTCTTCGTCCAATTCAGGTAGATTGGTCTGAATTCTGCAATTGTTCCCAATCACTTTCTTGAGGCATGAGAGATGGAAAACTGGATGGATTTTTGCAGTAGGTGGCAAGGCCAACTTGTAGGCCACTTCTCCAATGCGCTGAAGTACTTGATATGGTCCGTAGAATTTGGGAGAGAGTTTCTGACACCCCTTGTCTTTGAGTGATGTTTACTTATATGGTTGGAGCCGTAAAAAGACCTAATCCCCTTCTTGAAATTGGCGCTCTGAGCGATGCTGGTCTACATGTTGCTTCATGCGGTTCTGAGCTTGATGAAGATTCTCTCGAAGATGGGCAAGCATGGTTGCGCGGTGTTGTAAGAGTTGATCCACTGCTTGTACTTTTGAGCATCCCTTGAGATACGAAGTAGGTGAAGGCGGGAGTTGACCATATACTGCTTCATAGGGAGTCATTTTGGTGGTGGCATGATAGTTGGTGTTATACCACCATTCAGCCAGAGGTAGCCACTGTACCCAAAGGTGTTGCTTTTCTGAAGTGAAACACCTAAGGTAGGTTTCTAGACATTTGTTGACGGCTTCGGTTTGACCATCTGTTTGCGTATGATAGGAAGTACTGAGTTTTAGTTGAGTGCCTTGTATTCTGAAGAGTTCCTGCCAAAAATTACTGGTGAAGATCGGGTCGCAGTCGGACACAATAGAAGTGGGCATGCCATGCAATTTGAAGATCTGATCCATGAAAGATTGAGCAACCAAAGTTGGTGTAAATGGGTGGGGTAGGGCGCAGAAATGAGCATACTTCGATAGTCGGTCCACAACCACCATGATGACTGACTTGTTCCCTGACTTTGGAAGACCTGTAATGAAATCCATAGAAACCTCCATCCAAATTGATGCCGGAATGGGCAATGGTTGTAATGTGCCTGGTGTGTTGACGGTTTCCCCTTTGTGGCATTGACAGACATCGCATTCTGCTACGAAAGTAAGGATGTCCTTTTTCATGCCTGTCCAAAAAAATGATCTTGTGGTGCGAGCATACGTCTTCTGAAAGCCCGAATGTCCTGCAATGGGAGATGAGTGCAATTCTGCCAAAATGCGACTTTTGAGGGTGGATATTGGTGATATTACGACTCTGTCCTTGTAGCGAAGAATATCATCCTGCCACGAGTAGCCCTTGGTGGAATTTGGATCTACCGGTAATTGAGAAACGAGTTGGGAGAGCCCGGGGTGTGAAAACCATTCCCTGCGAGCCTCTTCAATCCATTCTGGAATGGGGAGGGAAATTGCTAGCAGAGTACTTTCCTCCTCAATTGGCGAGATAATGCATCTGCTACACTATTGTCTTTCCCTTTATTGTAAATGATCTCATAATCATATCCCAACATTTTGGCTAGCCATTTATTTTGTTGTGGGGAGGATAGGCGTTGCTCCAAAAAATATTTAAGACTGTGATGATCTGTGCGGATTTGGAAATGTCGCCCCAATAAGTAAGGTTTCCAGGTCTCGACTGCATGTAAGATGGCCATCATTTCCTTCTCGTAGGTAGATTGGCCCAGATTCCTCCCACTGAGTTGTTGGCTTGTGAAGGCCAACGGTCGCCCTTCCTGCATTAAGACTGCCCCAATACCTGTACCCGAAGCATCACATTAAATGACAAAAGATTTGGTGAAGTAAGGTAGTGCTAAGACTGGAGTGGAACACATGGACTTTTTTAGAGCTTTAAAGGCCTGTTGTGCTTCCTCATTCCAGAAGAATGAATTTTTCTTTAGGAGTTGGGTGAGGGGCTTCGCTATGCGACCATAGTCGCGGAAAAATTTACGATAATAGCCTATGAGACCCAAAAATCCTCTCAAGCTCTTCAAGGTCTTAGGTTGAGGCCATTCCTGCATTGCCTGGATCTTTTTGGGGTCCACCTTGACACCTTCACGCCCCACAATGTGGCCCAAATACTCTACTTCGGCAATGCCAAACGAACACTTGGACATCTTGACAAATAATTTATGCTTGCGGAGCAGTTGCAAGAGTAGATCTACATGCTGAAGATGTGCGGCCCAAGTGCAACTATAGATGAGGATGTCATCGAAGAAGATAAGGAAAAATTTGTTGAGATATGGTTTGAGAATGTGGTTCATAAGGCTCTGAAAAGTAGAGGGGGCATTACAAAGACCAAATCGCATGACCAGGAATTCATAATGGCCTTCATGAGTTCGGAAAGTAGTCTTGGGGATGTCGACTTCCTTCATGCGAATTTGGTGGTAGCCTGAGCGAAGATCCAGCTTAGTGAAGAATTGAGCCCCATTGAGTTCATCCAGCAAATCATCAACCACCAAGATGGGAAATTTATCTTTGACTGTCAACTTATTGAGGGCCCTGAAGTCGGGACACATCCGCCACTCCCCATCTTTCTTGAGCACCATGACCACTGGGGATGAATAAGGACTAATGCTGGGACGAATGACACCTTCTTCGAAAAGTTCTTTGATGATTTTTTCTATTTCATTCTTTTGGGTGAACGGATATCTGTATGGGTGCACATTTGGGGGTTGGGCCCCTGGAACCAAGATGATGCTATGATTATGTTCCCCTCGCGAGGGTGGAAGCTCATGAGGCTTGTCAAAGACTGGCAGATGGTTATTTAAAATCTGTTGCATCTTAGGATGAATTGGCAGAGGCTTGGTTTCGACTGCTTGGATGGCATTAAATTGAGCTACAACTCCATGATTGCCCTTTTTTAACAATTTTTCCATCTTATGCGAGCTGATGATAGAGGGGGCTCCCGCCTGGAGTCCATGGAGGGTATGTGTGTAGTTGTTCTACTTAAAACTCATATATAACTCCTGGAAATCCATTGTGATTGGCCCAAGAGTGCGGAGCCATTCAGCGCCGAGGATCCTCAAATCCTCAAAATGTCAATGCGGCCAAAAGTCCTGCGAAAATTATACCCCGGTATAGGAACCCTTCACAACGACTCTGATCTGGTGGATCTGAGAGATCTGAATGGCGGATCTGATAGCTCTGGGTGGCGGAATAGACTGCTTCTACGGATCTGATGGATCTAATAGGTCAGAATGGCTGATCTGTGAACTCGAGACTGCGGGACTGATGTCTGCTGCTGCACCACCCCTTTGCACAAGCAGATCTGGAAGAGATGCTGTGTGATCCCCCGATAGAAAAGGGAACTAAGGTCTTGAGGAGTGTCAGGTGCTACAGATCACAATATACATAAGGGTCTAGTAGTAGTACTTGGCCCAATGTTTCAGGGCTCTAACTAAGGAGGATCGACCGTACCCTTAGCCGTACAACCCGACTACCCTATCGTATGGGTGAGTAATCTCCCCGAGTGCTATTCTCGGTGTACTGTAGCCGCAAGACGGCCGACGGTTTATCTATGGCGAGGTTTCAAGGGAGCCTAGGGGGCTTCCGATATACCCAGACGGTACGTGGAAGACAATCTGTGCGCGGTTCTGTCTAATGCGCTACTACTCGAAGGGGTACCCACAGGGGTTACAAGGGAATCCAACAGATGTGACCACCTCTTGTATTTCCTGCATGCATGCCTCCCCAAATCCGCAGGTTTATGCGCTCAATGACAGATCCCGTGGTTTAAAGACGTCAGAACACGTCTCTAGCCAAATTTTTTTTGCTAAGAAATGGAGATCCCACCGGCCCTGGAAAGTGCTCTGATACCACTTGTTATGCTCTTAACCTGCAAAATGATACCCAAATACAGAATATGCAAAGAAAAGATACCCAGAACACATAATAGAAATGATTTTATTATTCAGAGAGTAATGTTCACTTGCCTCTTTGAGGGGGCAACCTCCAATAGAGCAGAGCTTGACTACAAAATAAGACACGATGCTCCTCGCAGGGAGTCTCTATCCTTTATATATGACTCATACATGCAATACCACGGGCCAATACCGTGGGTTTTATTAATACCATCTATCTAATACTACGGCCCATTTGCAACTAACTGTGGTTCCGTCATCAATTGCGGATTAACCACTTACAATTATTAATATGGGCTTTATTGACTCTTGACTATGACGTGATCCCATTACATAAATAAGGGGGTTAGGGTGGGACCCTAACACAATGCCATCCTCACAGCTTGAAAGCCCTCTTCACCTCACACAAAGAAAGATCACCTAACAATGTCTTCAAAGAGAAACTAGCAACACCTCTTTGCAAATTACCCAATTCCCCTCTTGATCTCTGAGATGAGGGATCCATTTATAGATATTTGCAGGGTGGTGAGTCAACTTTTGGGATTTTGATTAGTTTCATATCTCTGATAGTTCTTGGTTCCATTTGGACATTTCATGATCTCCTACTCATCCTTGGGTGAATTCAGGGAGGCAAGTGTCAAATGAGCAGCTTCTAGAAGATTGTCAGGTTCTCCACCTAGCAAATTGCTTGTGCCATTTGTTTGCTCTCACTCATCACACCCTACAGAAGGGTTTCCAGTATGCATTACACTTTTTTCATGTGGTAGGTGAGATGCATCGCACCCTTTGCACTAGGCAGTGTGTATGGTCCTGCTTTGACCATTTCTGAGTGGTTTTTCATGGAAAACTTCTGGGAGATGATGTAATCAGTTGACCTTGCTCCTTTAGGGTATCAAACAACACTTTTAGGGACTTAGAAGCCCTTGGTTTATGGACATATGTGGTTGGGGTTGCAGTGCCCAAATATATCTATAACATCCTCCCTTTTGGTGTATCTAGGAGCTAGCGTTTTAGCTCGAAAGAACATAAATCATCAAATAAGAAGGATAATTTGGAAGTTACTTTGGCAAGGGGGAAAAATTAGTGACCATATATTCCACCTTGTCCAATGGAATTTTATCCGGGATATTGGTGGCCACCCACCTGTTCCACCTAGACCTCTAGTTAGTTTCAACTATTTCCTTGTTTATTTCAACATTTACTATTTTTAACAGTTTTTCAGGTCCTGAACTTCCGTAGCAGTTTTGACCCCCTAAATGGCGGTTTTTGAGGTTCGCAACAACCCCATAGCCATAGGAAAGGGCCTATTTCAAATCCTGTAGTACTTTGACAGACCTTTCCAACAAGGTATCATACGCAACAAATGGAAATAATATGACCAAGTTATGACCTTGGGAAGCTAGCTGCCCAACTAACCCCAACGGGGCCAACAAACTCTTGGTATTCCATCTCTTGGGGTTAGGGTTTTGGTTGTTTAGGGTTTCCCCTTATTGTTTAATAATAAATAGTCCCTTGAGCCTCACTGTAACACAGTTCAGAGGTGTGTAGCTACCACATCTCTTCTCAGAGATAAGCTACCATTGCCTGAGCTAGTTAATGTCCATTCAATTTGTAAGAATATTTTAGTATTCTAATATTAATGAAATAAAGTGTTATTTATGATGCATATCTGTATTCATGGTTATACCCTTAATTTTTTGCGTTCTTATTTAAGTTTGGATTAGTGGTATCAGAGCAGTGTGCTTTTTCTCTGTTTTTCTTTGCATGTCCCCAACGAGGTCAGGGTATAAGGAGTTAGGGCTCGATCTTGTTGAACCTTTGCAAGACCAACCTCACAAAACTGATGGCCACTCCTTTTAAGGTACAAGTTAACTTTGAAATTCCCATATTTGGGGGCCAAATAGATGCAGATGCCATAGATAAATGATTGCATATGTTGGAAGGATATTTTTTAGTTCATGACTTTTGCAATTGGGAAAATATTTTTTTTTCACTTCTCAAAGTAACCCCACACATCAATGACTGGTGGGAAACCTACTATGAACAAAAGGGAAAGAGGGAATCCTCACTGTTTTCAGCCACACCCACATGGGATTCTTTCTGAGACACCATCAAGGAACAATATTACCCTTTCGGGAGCTATGGAGATAAATACATAAACTGGACCACGCTATGGCAGGGAAGGGACCAAGATGTGCCAAAGTTCACAAATGTTTTCCATACTCTCTGCACAAAACTGGGTATTAAGGATTATGAGTGGCATTTGGTACTCAAGTATTGTAGTTTCTTGCAAAAGTACATCTAGGACGAGATGGAGTTCCTTGACATATCCTCGCTCAACATGACATACTGATATGCTGTCAAGATTGAGAAAATTTTTAAATAGAAGAAGCGAAACTTTGGATCTGTGAATCCAAAGCAAGGAAAAGGTGCCCCCAAACCACAGAACACAAGCCAAATCCAAGGCAGGGTGACCTAGGACAACCTATCAAAGCTGTAGGAAAATAAAAACACCCCGAAGACAAAGAAGGACACAAGAAAATGGTGTGAGTTCCATAAGAGCTCCACTCACAACACAAGTGAGTGGCAGGCCAAGCAGTAACTGGTGCTCGAGTTGAAGGCTTTTGAATCAAACGAATGCTTTGAATCTGAGTGAGAACCTGATAAGGGGAATGAAAGAGGGAATCGGATCATTGACGCAGAGCCTAGTGCCACCGTGGCCACCACCAAGATCCAAAAGAATGAGCCTGAAGATCGAGAGGAGGGGAAACACCTCTTCCACTCATAGATGTGGGTGAAGGGTTCTCCGCTGCAGTTCATTGTCAACAACGGGAGCCAAAAGAATGTCATTTTAGTAGAGGTCATGAAGCATCTGGGCCTACCGATGACAACAAATCCGTAGTCATACACCATCGTGTGGCTTCATCAAGGATGAGATCTCAGCATAAGTCAACAATGCGCCTTCCCTACAACATCAAGCCCTTTAAGGATGAGGTACTGTGTGATGTTGCTCCTCTTGAAGTTTGTGATGTATTATTAGGTCAACCATACTTGTGAAAGTGACATGCTATATATGAGTATATACCTCACTCTGTTATTATTACTTAATAATTTGTATAAGATACCAGAGGTAGCCCTACCTACCACCATCTCTTTGATCATTGGAAAGCAATGCAGTAAGATCATTTCCCAGACTAGGAAATTTGTTTTCCTTATGATTTTCCCTCAGGGCAAGAAGAAGGTTGTGGCCATAGATTCCAGACATGGCTCCTCTAAACAACAACAACAGATGGACAAGATCATGGAGGAGTACAAGGAAATGTTTTCCTCACCTACAGGGGTACCTATGCATTGTCAGGTCAAACACTCCATCGATCTAACCCCGGGCGTGCCGCTACCCAATGGACCGATCTATCGATGCTTTGTTCTGGAGAACAATGAGATCAAGAGATTGATTCAAGAGTTTTTACAGAAAGGGCATATCAAGCCAAGATCATCACCCTGTGGGAGTTTGATTGTATTGGTATAGAAGAAGGACAGGACTTGGAAACTCTGTATTGACTATCAGACACTGAACAAGATCACGGTTTGAAATAGGTACCCAATCCCATGGATTGATGACCTTCTAAACCAACTCAAGGGGGGAAAATATTTTAGCAAGTTTGACTTGAAGCCCGTTATCACCAGGTGCCTATCGAACCCTCCGATGTGTGGAAGACTTCCTTCAAATCTAAGGGGGGCATTTTAGAATGTTTGGTCATGCCTTTCAGGTTGGCGAATGCCCCCGCAATCTTCATGATATTGATGGACGACATCTTGTGAACCTTCACCAATGTATTCGTGGTGGTGTATTTAGATGACATCTTGATCTTCAGCTAGAGTTAGGAAGAGCACCTCCACCATATTCAATAGGTCCTTCAAACCCTGCGACAACACAAGTGCTAATATGGAGAAATGCACTTTTTGCATGACCCAGGTTCAATATATGGGGCGCATCATTGATAAGCGGGGTGTGCATGTGGACCTAGTCAAGATATAAGTCATTTGGGATTGGCCAGCCCCTACCACTCTAATAGAGCTTTGTAGCTTTCTAGGCCTTGCCAATTTCTATGCAGGTTCATGTTAGGGTTCTCTCATATCACTTGGCCTTTAAGTCAAGTCACCAAGGGTGGAGCAAAAGAAATTTTATTTTTTTATCTAAAACCCAACAAAAGGCATTTTTTGAGTTGAAGCATGACCTCTGCTCTGCACCAGTTCTCACATTACCATACCTACAAGAACCATTTGAGATTGAGACAGACTCCTCCGACTATGCTATTGGTGCAGTTCTTACTCAGAAGGGTCATCTAGTGTCTTACCATAGTGAGACACTTTAAAATGTAGTTTGAAAGTATCCCACTTACAAAAAGGAAATTTATTCCATTGTGTAGAAATGCTGTCAATGGAAGCATTACATTTTGGGGAAGGCAACGATCATCCACATAAACCACTGACCCCTATAGTTCATACACACAAGGGAAGTTACAGAATGATCGCCATAAAAAATGGTCCACATACCTACAACATTTGCATTTGAACATTAAGTATAAGAAGGGAAGCACCAATAATGTTGCAGGCTGCCTCAGCCAACCACAAGTCCTGGCTCTTATCACTATGCTCGACTCCTATGGGCATGAGACTTTGGGGTGGCCGCATATTTACAAGAGCGATATAAAATTTAGAAGCACATACCAGAATCTCCTACAAGGTAAGAAAGTTCCAAATTTTCACCTCTAGGATGCACTGTTATGCCACCTGGGACAAATTTGTGTTCCTTCAAGCGAGCATGCCAAGATTATTTGGGAGGCACACTACAGTCGGGTCGCTGGACATTTCGAGGTAGAGAAAACAGTGGCAGTCCTGTAGAAGTATTTTTATTGGCCTAACTTTCGTGAGGATTTTGGGAGGTACATCAAATTCTGCACTACCTGTGCCATTTCAAAACCAACCATCAAGAAGCAAGGCCTATATAATTCTCTTACTACTCCTAGTCGACCTTGGGAATCCATCTCCATGGATTACATGTCGGGCCTTCCTTCTTCTAAGCACGAAAATGATAGCATTTTCATGGTCGTCAACAGATTCTCTAAGCTGACCATTATGGCACCTTGCAAGAAGAGTATCACAATAGAGGCCACTGCTAAACTCTTCTTTGAGCGAGTGTGGGTACACTTTAGGATCCCATAGTGCATTGTCTCAGATCGGGATAACAAATTCATGAGTGAATTTTGGTCAAGTATTTGGTCAATGATGGATACAAAACTTACTAAGTCCATGACTTTCCATCCCCAAACTAATGACCAAACAAAGGTTGTCAACTGGATGATCGTACACATTATGTGCATGTACAAATCAAAGAAACCATGCACATGGGATGAAAGCCTCCCTTATGTCCAACACAACTACAATAGAGCTCTCTACATCTCAATGGGACACAACCCCTTTTAGGTAGGGCTAGGATTTCAGCCATTATGTCCCATTGATGTGGCCATACCATTTGTAGTTATTGAGGAAGATTTGGCTCACGTCTAGTCTGAAGCCGACAGGGCTAACAACATCATTGAGCGCATTCAACACATCCATTAGAAGGCCCATGATATAATGGATAGAGCTAATGTTATGTACAAGCAATGTCATGATCAACATCAGGTTTTGCACAAGTTCCAGGTGGGCGACAAAGTTTGGCTACATTTGCAGAAGGAGTGCCTCGCTAGACCCCACCAAAATATTCGGCCATTCCGATATGGGACATACACCCTCACCATGTGTGTGGGGGACAATGCCTTTGAGATGAGCATTCCACCATTCCTTGGTCTGCACCTAGTGTTCAATGTAGACCACCTTCGACCATACTTTCCACCATTGCTGGATGCATCCAACATTGCAGAACAACTCACACCAACATAGTTGAACCCAGACTGGTTGAAACATGCCACAACTGATCAGATCATGGATACATAGATCAAGAACACTCGCTAATAGAGGATCCATCTATATCGAGTTGTCAAAGCAAGCCAAATCCTTCACTAGGGCAATTGGTTCACTAAGGACCAGGTTCAACAGAAATTTCTTCACATCATGGAGGCACTGAATGCAATGGGGACCATTGCTTCCTAAGGAGGGAGGATTGAACTAGGTGTATATTGGTTCCCATCCACCTATTCCACCTATACCTCTAGTTAGTTTCATCTGTTTCCTTGTTTATTTTAACATTTACTATTTTTAGCAATTTTTCGGGTCCTGAACTTCCGGAGCAGTTTTGACCCCCTAAATGGCATTTTTTGAGGCTCGTAATAGGCCCTTGGACATTGGTAGGGGCCTACTGGAAATCTTGTAGTAGTTGGAGAGACCTTTACAATAAGATATCATACGCGCCAAATGAAGATTATATGACCAAGTTATGACTCCGAGAACTTGGCTGCCCAACTAACCCCAACGAGGTCCACAAACTCTTGGCATTCTATCTCCTGGGGTTAGGGTTTTGGTTGTTTATGTTTTTCCCTTTTTGTTCAATAATAAATAGGTCATTAAGCCTCACTGTAACATAGTTTAGAGGCATGTACCTGCCACATCTCTTCTCGGAGGTAAGCTACCATCATCCGAGTTAGTTTATTTCCATTCAGTTTGTAATCATATTTCAGTATTATGATATTAATGAAATAAAGTGTTATTTCTGTTGTGTATATATGGTTATATCTATAATTTGTTATGTTCTCTTTTAAGTTCATATCAAATTTGGTAAGAAAACCAAATAATTTGGGTGGATTAGCAATTAAGGATCTTGAATTCATGAATTTGGCTCTTGGGGAAAAATTGGTGTGGAAACTTCTCTCGGACTCTAATGAGTAGTGGAAAAAGGCTTTGACAAGAAAGTATTTTCACAAAAACCATCTTATCAGACTTGAAGGAGAACTTTGGGAAGGGAAAGGATAAAAAATATGGAGACTTTGTAAAGCCTCATCATCATTTATGCTGGAACACCTGAGTTGCCAACTAGGCAACAAAAAATGTATTCACCTCTCGAAATATTACTCTCTCATGTCTGATATTACTTCTAGTCATGGATTTGTGGAATTCTATAGGTGGATGGAAGAGAATGGTTACTCTTGGCTCGCTAACATCTCCTGCTGGGATGATCAAGGACTGTGGTGTGGGTGGAAGTATTTGGAATTTCCCATTCAACTAATGAATCATTGACATGCCATGATTATTTGACTAAAGGGGTTTGCGCCTATTATCACCAGCAAATTGGATAGTCGGATATGGAAGGGAGGAAAGAGTAAAACATATATAGTTAAGGATGGATACACTATTCTCATTAATAATCCTTCCTCCCCCTTCAAAAATCTGGGGGAAGATTTAGAATAGGGATGGGCTTCCTAAGGTCAACATTTTTTGCTGGGAAATGGTCAATGTCCTTTCTCTATGGAAACTTGGAAGTTTTCTCTTTCACCTTTACTTCAATCTCCCATAATTCATTAGGAGTGGAATGAAATGTTTATCCACTGGAAACAAAAAATCTCAAGTACAAAGAACTTAAATTCCCTCTCAATGTGTTGCTAGATGGTGGTTCCTAAATATCTTTGTTTTTTGATTCGAATCTTCCGAAACCAAGAGATCTTCTAGGACAAGGGTTTTCCCTGAAATTTGCTGTAATCAAAGGAATGATGCTTCTTTTTGAGGTGATATCCTCCAGTGGATATGATGAGTCAGATTTGAAATATTTGAATTCCCAGGAAAAAGAGTGGCTTAGGATTTCTATTCCCAACTTCCATGCTAACATTTCAAATCCTCGTATTATTCCTCCTTATTGTATTAGGATAACTAGGGAGGCCTTTGAAGATTGGCAAAGAAATATTGAAAAAGTTCAATTATATTTTGATGGTGCTTCAAAAGGTAACCCCGGGGAGGCTAGAGCGGGAGGGGTACTTTGAAACGTTGAAGAAAATTTTGAAATAAAGTTTGCTTGGGGCCTTGGGAAAGCCACGAACAATCAAGTTGAAGCGCTCTCTCTTTGGAAAGGATTGAAGATTTGCATCACCAAGGGCATCAAGAATCTGATTATTTTTGGTGATTTAATGGTGGTTATCCAAAACTGTATGAGCCTTTCTAGAAGTGAAGACCTTATTGATTCTGAGACCTCTCCATTATACATAAGGAATGTGTATCTCCTTAGAAAAATGAAAAATTCAAATTCTTCCATGTTAAAAGAGCTAACAATAAAGTGGCGGATGCACAAGCCAATATTGGAGTGGAATTAGAGCAAGGTTCCTTGCTTATAAACCAACATAGTGATATATGTCATATCCCTTAAAAATTTCATTTGTTGTAATCCTTTTGGATTACAGCTGGAGCTCAGGATTTAATATGGAAATGCAGGCATTTAAGAAGGACAACATACCGAGGATACCATGGAGAGTCTCGGGAGAAGGAAATGGTAGCTGGAATTTAAAGTAAAAGTGGGCACACAGTAGAAAGGTGGCCATGACATACGAAAAGTGGGCTCTTTGCCATGGGTTATTCATTTTGTTAAAAAATAAAATACGAGGAGAGCACAAGTTCTGTGCCATTGTGGGTCGATTCAAGTGGAAATCGACGGTGAGGGAGAGGGAGAAAAATAGCTTAAGAATACTGCAGAATCGAAATGAATTTATGTGTGATAATATGGGAAGGAATGTTGGAAAGAATCAAGTGCTTATTTATAGTTTTTGGTTAAAGTATATCAACCATCGGATTTCTCTGGTGCAAGGGAGAATAGCAAGGAAAATGGCTTCTGTGAGTAATGGTAGTGACAATGACAATGAGGAGTTTGGGCATAGCAGGAGCCTTGGGGAAATTGTTGACAACTCGTGTAAGCAGGTCATTAAAGAAATAGTCAAGGAGATCAATGATAATATGGTTGTTGTGTTTTCTCAATTATCTAGCCTCGGGAAGGACATGGAGGTGCTCCAAAAAACAATGGAACAACTGAATATTGGAGTGTTGAACCTAAGACATAAGGTGGAGAATATTGAATTGCAGGTGGAGACAGCCACCGTGGGCATTCTAAAAGAGGTCCTTTGAATTTGTGATGGCACTGCTCCCTTGGCTGAGGGAAATGCTAGCGCTATGAACCGTGAACTAGATCGTGGTGCTGATTAGCGTGAGGAACCGGGTATGCATACTAAAGAGGCTCAAGAATATCTTGAGCCTAGAAGACGTTGGTAGTAGATGCTTTTTATATACATAATCTTATGTTTTGTTGAATAGTAGAATTATGTGGAGTTTTTTGGAAGATATATTAATAAGATAGGTAGAAATAGGGTCTCTTTGCTTGTTTACCTGCATAGTTCTGAGACTAAGCTCTTGTTAGGTCCCTATAATACTAGTGATTCCCCCATTACTATTGTCATTGTATGTCTTATTATTATTTTTGTGCCCCTATTGTCACCATATTTTTATTATTGTTCCCCATAGAATCCCACTATTGTTATTTTTGTGCCTTTATATTATTATTGTTAGGTCGGCTTGGTTATATTGTGACCCCTCAGACTCCTATATATAGAAAGGAGGTTTTGTCATTTGTATCATCCAAGAATTGTTCATTTGTGTAATGTAAATGAGGTTGCCCCCTCGAAGAGGCTGAATTCTAAGGCGTTGATCTATCTTTTTATCTTATTGTGAGCTAGTTTCCTAACATTTGGTATCAGAGCTTTGGATTCTAGGGTTTCGCTGCTCCAAATAGGTCATCATGGAATTTTCACCATAACCTTTTTTCTATGATGTTTCAGAAGTGAAAAAAAAACCCATTTGAGATGAAATCATGTTGAACCTTGGGTCTAAATTTTAGAGCTTGTCTCACTATAGTTTCGGAGATATAATATGAGGAAGTTAGAGTTTTTGCAAGCTCCAGAATTTAACCTAAAACAGGTCATCGTGGGATTTTTGTTATAACTCTTTCACTACAAAGTTTCAAAAGCTAAAACAAAAACCCATTTGATAAGAAATCTCTCTGAACCTCTACTCTGAATTTCAGATCCTTTCTCGCTATATTTTCGGAGATAGAGTCTGAGGAAGTTATGGTTTTTACAGACCTCCGAATTACATTCCAAAAATGTCACTATGGGAAAATCATCATAATTTTCTCTCTGAGCATCAGATTGAAAGTTAGTAAGAAGTTACAGAAAGAGGATGGACTATAGTTTCTTGTATATATTTTTTAGATCCAAATGTCGAAACAGTGACACATGACACATCATACAAGTTCGCTCTATTGAACTAGTCTATAATTGGGTCACCGTGGGAGATTTGGCATAACTCTTCCTTGGAAAATCCAATTTGGATCAAACCGGTGGCACTAGAAAGAGGACACAGAGGGCTACTGCAGGTCATGATTTCAGAACTGGGAGATCCAAAATTACAGAGGTACATAAGATTCAATATCGAGCTCCTACAAGTGAAAAATGGTGTGTATTTTTTAAATTTTTACATAAGCTTGGTTTGAAAAATTAGTTTGAAGGAATTCAAAGGGCATAGTGAAGCATTATTATTGGTAATTGATGCCCCAAATAAAGAAAATAGAAACACTTAGTAAGCAACCTGAAAGCTCTAGCATGCATCATGAAGAAGAGGAAGAAATGCAACATGATATATCAATATTACGAAACCAAGTGCAACAAATTTCACTCGCACAAAGGGTAACCGAAAATAAGATGGATGGTTTAAAGAAAGATGTAGAAGCTAAGATGAATGGCATGGAAGCTAAGATGAATGGCATAGAAGCTAAGATGGACGAAATGGAAGCTAAGATGGATGATGCGGAAACTAAGATGGATGATTTGAAGACAGATTTGAAGACAGGCATGGAAGATTTGAAGACAGATTTGACAAAGTTTCGACAAGAAATGCTTACTAATGGCGAAAGGGTAGTAAAGGAAACTCATGATGAGAACAAAATAAATGTTAATCATGATTTCATAGACTCTAATATTGGATTGAAGAACCACCATGTTCGAAAGATCGATATGAGGAAGTTTGATGGCAAGGATCCCGGAACATGGATACTACAGATGGAGCAATTTTTTGATCTCCATAATGTGCAAAAGATACAAAAGGTACACATTGTAACTTTATATTTTGAACCAAATCAGTTTGTATGGTATTGATGGCTTTTCTCTCGTAAAAAATTTGTCACTTGGGCTATTTTTACAGATGAAATGATAGCACATTATGAGGATACAAAAAGAAACACTTTTTTTAGCCAATTGATGAATCTCAAACAAAAGGGTTCAATGATGGAGCACATTGAGGACTTCCAAAAATTGAATATAAGGGTAAAAGATATTCCAGAGGAGCATAGGATTGATATGTTCATAGGGACTTTAAAAGATAACATCCAACATGAGGTTCGCCTTTGGGAACCAGATTCATTGGAGAAGGCATTCAGGTTGGTAAGAAAAATGGAAAGCAAAATTATGGAAACAAGGAATCCTACCACTCATAATCATAAAGATGGAAGGGTTGCTGCCCCTAGCCATCCAAAACCTACAAGGTTGACACCACAACAATTGGAAGAAAAAAGAGAAAAAGGGCTTTGTTACAGTTGTGATAGCAAATATAATAAAGGTCATAAGTGTGCCGAGAAGAAATTATTTTACATAGATTGTGAAGAGGAGGAAGAAAAGGAACAAGAAACGTCAAAAGAAGAGGATATACACTAGGAAAAAACCCTAGAAAAAGAAGAAATGAATTTGACCATATCTTGTAATGCATTGGCTAGAATTACCACTCCTCAAACTATCAAGATAGAAGGGCATATCAAGTAGAAAAATGTAATAGTGTTGATCGATTCAGGAAGTACCCATAATTTTATTCATTATAAGATAGCCAAAGAATTTAATTTCTTCCTATATCTAGCACCAGAGTGTTAAGTGATGGTTGCAAGTGGATTGAATAGCCTAATGCCTTCCATTCCAATGGGTGGTGATGATGTTGTACTAGGAGTCCAATAGCTACAATCCTTTGATACAATAGTTTTTAATTTTCAAGAACTTTTCATGAAATTCTCTTCAGAAGGAAAGGAAATTGAATTAAGGGGTATCGCAAGGAAACCGGGAAAGATAATCAGCTCCAATGGAATGAAAAAGCTTCTAAAGAAATAACAATGAGGCATAATTGCACAATTATGTTCACTAGAGGTTCCCACATCGAAATCATCCATTTCTCCATATCTCCAAAAAGTCTTAGACAATCATTCCAAGGTATTTGAGACTCCCAAAGGCCTCCCACCTATTCGTGATGCATAACTCTGGCGCATCTGGTCCTTCAAACATATACTTGCATGGACATAAGCAAGGACTGATTGAATGCATACTTTCCAGTGGCCTTAAGCCTCCAACCACATTCAGATATTTTGCATCCTTCCAAATTGATTTTGCTAACTCTCCGAAGTATATTGTAAACAACCCAGATCTCTTAGAAGAGCTTGAAGCTAGATTAGGATGCTTGAGCAACTGCATTCACATTCATTCGCGAGTATGATTTAATCCAAAACATTGACTAGCATAAATCCCCTAGAAGGATATATCATCCTTCACTTAGGTTCCCTGAAGTATTCCTGTTGTGTAGTTTCCTAGGACAGTTTCTGGTAGTGGAGGCTCAAAGTGAGGTCTACATTCCAAAGTTCTGTTTCATCTTCAGGGCCATGGACAATTGTTGTGATCAGAGTTGGGAAATTAATAGTACATACCATTTAATAGCAAAGCAGAAATTGCACATCAGTTTATATGAAGAAATTGCACATCAGTTTAATGAATTATATTCTCTATACGCACCTTGACATGGAAATTAGTGGTACATACCATTTAATAGCAAAGCAGAAATTGCGGAAATTGCACATCAGTTTAATGAATTATATTCTCTATATGCACCTTGTAGGCCGTGATATATGTACGAAGTGACCTCTACTGTCTGTATGCACGCATTGCACCCTGTGCCATAATCTTTTGTAGAGACTTGTAAGCTACAAAGTGGGCTGGTGAAAGGATGGCCTTGCCTGCTAGGAAAGATATAATGGAGTGAGCTCCTTGTGGAAAGCCACCGCTTACATTGGGAGAATTGAAGAAAGCCATTCCACCTCTTGCTTCAACAGATCACTGCTCACATCATTCTCATATCTAGGATACGATCTTCTTATTGTTGCGCTTCTGTTGTATTCCACAACCACCTATTATTTCACAGGGCCTGGATTGCTTGGATGGGCACCCTGGTTTGGTTACTAGGCAGTTCAGGGGTGCGTTCTGTTTGGTATATGGGTTATAGCATATGAATGTGGGCATCATGCATTTAGTGAGTACTCTTTTGTGGATGATACATTGGGACTTATATTACATTCATGGCTTCTTGTACCATATTTCTCGTGGAAGTACAGTCATCGAAGGCATCATAGCAACACTAGGAGTTTAGAACGAGATGAAGCTTTTGTTCCCCAGACAAAGAATGATATGATAAAGTTGACTTACAGTTTGGTATCTAACCCGTCGGGAAGGTTGTTGATGATAGCAATTTACCTCACCGTGGGGTGGCCGTTGTATCTCACATTCAATTCTTCGGGAAGGAAGTATCTGGCATCATAGCAACACTGGGAGTTTAGAACAAGATGAAGATTTTGTTCCACAACCACCTATTATTTCACAGGGCCTGGATTGCTTGGATGGGCACCCTGGTTTGGTTATTGGGTAATTCAGGGGTGCGTTCTGTTTGGTATATGGGTTATAGCATATGAATGTGGGCATCATGCATTTACTGAGTACTCTTTTATGGATGATATAGCGGGACTTATACTACATTCATGGCTTCTTGTACCATATTTCTCGTGGAAGTACAGTCATCGAAGGCATCATAGCAACACTGGGAGTTTAGAACGAGATGAATCTTTTGTTCCACGGACAAAGAATGATATGATAAAGTTGACTTATAGTTTGGTATCTAACCCGCCGGGAAGGTTGTTGATGATAGCAATTTACCTCACCGTGGGATGGCCGTTGTATCTCACATTCAATTCTTCAGAAAGGAAGTATCTGGCATCATAACAACACTAGGAGTTTAGAACGAGATGAAGCTTTTGTTCCCCAGACAAAGAATGATATGATAAAGTTGACTTACAATTTGGTATGTAACCCGCCGAGAATGTTGTTGATGACAGCAATTTACCTCACCGTGGGGTGGCCGTTGTATCTCACATTCACTTCTTCGGGAAGGAAGTATCTGTGATGGCTACCACTTTGATCCATATTCCCCAATTTATAGCAAACGAGAGAGATTGTAGATAATGGTTAGTGACAATGCTTAGTCGGAGTGGTTTATACTCTGTACCTCTTGGCCTCTGTTTATGGATTTTCTTGGGCCATAAAAGTATACAACATTCCACTCGTGATTGTGAATGCATTCCTGGTGTTGATCACGTGCCTGCAGCACATGCATCCGACTCTTCCCCACTATGACGGATCAGAGTGGGAATGGATGAGAGGTGCACTGTCAACAGTTGACAGGGATTACAGAATGTTGAATCATGTATTCCATCACATAACCGACACCCATGTGACTCATCATCTGTTCTCCACAATTCCTCATTACCATGCTAGGGAGGCCACTAGGGCTATTAAACTGATTCTAGGAAACTATTACTACTACAACACTACACCTGTCTGTAATGCCTTATGGCAGGGGTTTAGAGAATGTGTGTATGTAGAGGCTGACTACCCTGGAAAAAGTGGGATCTTATGGTACAGATGCAAGTCCACTTAACGGTAACCGCTGGATATTCAGATGGACTCCTTTTGATCCACCAATTCCTTCCCTGCCTCATATGAATAATGTGCGGCATCTGATTAGGACGTGTTTGTAAAATGTTTGCAAAATACACTTTTTCTTTTCTGCCGAAGAAAAAAAAGGCTTTCTTTCTATTGATATAAAAAGTAGTACATTATCATGGTTACGTCACAATATTGATCAAGAAATTCAAAAAAGAAGCTATTTATCTATCTCTTGTATAGTATAACATCAAAGAGAGTAGAAAGAGAGTAAACTATCAGTGTTGTCACCTACAGTTGGCTATAAAAAATCACTAAAAAAATGCCTTGTTCCAGAGATTGTATCTTAAATCCTCCGCCAACCAAAACCCACCAAAAAGAATCATGCAAAAGATCAAATTTCTTGTATAATATAACATCAGTAAACTGTTGTCACCTACAGTTTGTTATAAAAAATTCGCTCAAAAAAATGCCTTGTTCCAGAGAATATCTTAAATCCTCCACCAAAAAGAAACATGCATAAACCAAATAAGGCAATAATTAAAAAATGAAGTAAAATATGAAACAGTCGTCTAACGATGGATCAAAAAGGAAAGAGCGATGACAAGTGTGCACCGAGGGGAGTTTGTTTAAGAGAGAAACACCTTATGGTGTAATTAGCAATTAATTTTAACTTTTTCTAAAATGAATGTTGATTGATGTTGACTGATGTTGACTAAATAACATCAAAGAATAACCCTAAAAATGAATGACGACAGGTGTGCACTGAGGGGAGTTTGGATCAAAAAGGAAAGAGCGATGACAAGTGTGCACCGAGGGGAGTTTGTTTAAGAGAGAAACACCTTATGGTATAATTAGCAATTACTTTTAACTTTTTCTAAAATGAATGTTGATTGATGTTGACTGATGTTGACTAAACAACATCAAAGAATAACCCTAAAAATGAATGATGACAGGTGTGCACTGAGGGGAGTTTGTTTAAGAGAGAAACACCTTATGTTGTAATTAGCAATTACTTTTAACTTTTTCCAAATTGAATTTTGATTGATGTTGACTAAACAACATCGAAGAATAACCCAAAAAATAAATGATTTTAGATGAAAACTCAATATATATGTTTGAAAATCAATTTTCCAATCAAAATAACATGATAACATGTTGTCCAACATGATAACATGTTATGCAGCTATATAAATAATGCTAAAAAATAAAACAAACCACTAATATTACGTAAAATAAGAAATAGAACAAATCACTAACATCCTGAAAGTATATCATGTTATCTTAATTTTTAAATATATCAAAAAAAATTTAACATTTAAAAAAAATCTAGATAAAGATCTATATCCATCTTATCTTTATATAAGAATATTCATATAATTTTCTCATAAGAGTATAAGAGTCACAAATTTTCTGTTCGTATACTTTGCAACTTGAGAAACCATTGTTAATTTACTTATTTTCAATTGGCCTCCACCTGAACACGTTTAGACATGCAAATATCGGCATTCTGCAGGAAGGAATCGACACTTTACTCACAATTAAAGATAATAATCCATGTTAACAAAACTAAATTGATATTAGCAATTTAATGTAATTATACATGTAGGAAACATTATACAAAAAATGAATTTTTATTATGTTTTTAATGATAGAGTTTACAAGAAGATTAGAGGCTATGATGTCTGATTAAATCTATTTTTTCAAAACAACCCAATGTCATCACAGTGGCACCATCTCCAACGGTAAATTCAGATCCAAACATTCTATCTCCCTCCGTACTCGCATCCGACGAGAATCGCTCTTCCTCACGCTCTTTCCCCTTTAAGTTCCACTCACCGGCCTTCGAGTCGACATCGCAGGTTCTATTCCCACGGGGTAAAAAATCTTTCCACTCTAATGAAGGGCGCCACAGCACCTGAAACGGAACTGCTTTGGCATCGTCCGCCTTCCCCGCCTCGATGCATTTTGCAGCGGGCTCTTGCCTATTACCCCAGCAGTGCCTCTTGGTGGCCTCCTCTTTTTCAAGTAATTAAATATTGTCCAATAATCTAAAATAAATATCCAGCAACAAATATATTTTGTATAAATAAAACAAAATAGTCAAAAACAACCATCACAAAGCAAAAAAAGCCAGGAATTTAGAGAGTAAGCTGCTGGGTTGATGCAGAAAAAGGCTAAATTTGTGAAAACTTGTCCTGGAATTTATATTAAAAAAGTCAGTCCAGCCAAATTAAAAGTTGAAAAAGCACAAAATTCTAGTGAAATTAAAAATTAAAAAAGCACAAAATTCTATTCATCCACAACTGATTTTTCTTCAAACTAAATAACGTAACCCCACTAAGCGGTCCGACAGGAAAGAATAGTGGTGCGGATTTTCTATGGCTTGTTCATTCAGGGTTTCTTTGCACAGTCTGGATTTCTTAACATTCACATCGTATTACGATAGCATAGCATCATTAGACAAGAGCTCTGAAATCTACGGGCCTCGAAGTCAAGTAGTCAATCACTGAACCAGAGAGATGGATTTCCTATCTGTACTGCCTGACTACACAATCAGAGGGAACTGGAGAGCATCAGGATCGCGGGAGAGGACATCCACCTCGGGAAAGATTATAAATTTCCCTCCAACATGGAGACAACCTATAGATACAAACAAGGTAGTCTCGAATGCCTTGTTTTCTTGCTGAAAAATTGCCCATCTCAAGCACACTGAGTACATGCAACAAGCCCGAGCGCATAAGTTCCACCTGCCAGAGTAACTACCAGAGCAGTTGAAACAGACACGCTTGACTCACCAGCGCAATCGTCATGCAATTCAAAATATTTAATGGTACAGATTATGACACAGAGGCAGGTAGGATAGTTGATTTCAAAGGGAACGCCTTACGACGTAATTAAAAACATAGGTCAAAATCAATATTTCTATTTTAACAGGTTTTTCTTTGTCTATGAAGAAGACACTTCCAAGTTGCTATTAAAACGATAGCTTAAATTGAACGGTTAAAGAGAAGTTCCAAGTTGCTATTAAAACGATAACTTAAATTGAACTGTTAAAGAGAAGTGCAGATAAATGATAGTAAAGATAATGCTCTGCATTATCAGGTAATGGTAAATAAATAAACTCTAAAGATGAAAGTTGTTGGAAGTGGAACCACAAGGGTGGGGACCGTCTCAAGCAATATACTTGACAACAGTGCGATTGAAAAACCAATCACCAACAGCTTCTGCAATGGCCTGTCACAAAACAAAAACATATACACATGTATATCAACTTGAACCTTCAAGAGAAAAATCTTTGGAACATTATTTGGAAAATGGCAGATAACGGGGCACCTTTGAATTTAATTTGGAGAACTTGAATGTGTGCCACAGATCCTGTACGTTTGTTTGACAGTGTGCATAGCAGGAATCGATAAACAACCCTTTGTTGCATGAGCCAGACTCAGGTGTTAATGCACATATCATATCGTTTCTCAATCCTGTTATAGGTTAGTTATGTTGTGATTAGTTATTATTGTTATGAAAATTTATTTTTATGTTTATTATAGATTTTGGGAATATTTTGGAATGAAGGTAAATTAAATAATTGTTTGAACTTTCTAGATTATCAAACTCTAAAATATTTTCTAAATCTACTATTAATATACATTCAACACTTATAATATTATCCTAAAAATATATAATAAAAAATCAAATATTCATTCAAGGAGTAACCTTCCAAAAAAAATACATATTCATTCAAAGAATAACCTTCCATTATTTTCAATTGCCATGGAGCGCAGGTAGTGATATTCATCTTGCAATTCTCCCAACTATCGCTGGGATCTGCTGAAACAGGCACCCAAATATTTGCAACCTGTAGAAAACAAATTGCCAGCCATAGAAGATATGATATCGCATCCCATTGTTATATGGTGCAGAATAAAATAAAATAGTGAGAAATTCTCCAGAGATTTTATTTACCTGTGTTGTATCATATGCAGAGTTTACAACAAAAAGTGGCGTTTTGATCAACTCTAATATATACTAGGGAAAGAAACACTGCCAGTATATATCGTCAACGTTAGGAACAACTCTTATAAGTAATTTCGAATGAAAATAACTGCCTGAACGTCATACTACCAAACTTGCAGGATCCATTTTTGATATGCAAGCAGCTGGCAAGTGTTTTAAAGACCCCTGAAATACAATATCATATTCCATAAAACCATGAGAATGCAAAATAAAAAAACCATGACGATGCAAAATAGATATCATGGAAAACAAAAGCCCAAGAATTAAAAAATAGATATGAAGAAAAAAAGCCAAAATTTTAATTAGCTTAGGATATGTAAATAAAAAAGAGCCGAGATATATACATGAAATGTGACTACTTCATTGTAGAAAATCCTAAATCCGCTGAGCAGCCAGTGAGTAGGGCCTGCAGTATAAAATTCTATTTCATTTTTCCACCTTATCAATACAATCTGTGGAAGAAGATCACGAAAATCATTGCAATGAATAAATGTAGCCAGGCCACCCGCTGAGCAGCCAGTGAGTAGGGCGTACCTGTTCAGCTTTATCCATTCCCTGTGTCAAAAGATCTTCTATTACAACTTGCCATATTCTTTGCCCTCTCAACTGAAGTTTGCTGCCCTGAAATGCTGGTCATTAGATACAAAAGTTTCAATTGATATGGGATTACAAGAATTGAAATACATGATACATACCGGTTCTACCTCCTCCACATCTCCAGTAAATGAAGACCCATCACAGTATCTAACCATAACGCGGTTCCATCCATAGAAATCTGTTCAACAGTTTTCTCTATGAGTCCTTTGAAAAGACAATGTAACGTCACATGGCTTCAGAGTCTAGACTTGAAATACCCGGATTTTTGATTGAACATCATTTAAAATGCCTGTAAATGCTATTGATTTCCCCATGTATAGAGAAGAACCTAATGCAGAGCGAGCTCGCTCCGAGCAGGACGCTTTGTCGCTACACCATCCTCCACCCTGGAGACAGCCTACAGATACAAACAAGGTAGTCTCGAATGCCTTGTTTTCTTGCTGAAAAATTGCCCATCTCAAGCACACTGAGTACATGCAACAAGCCCGAGCGCATAAGTTCCACCTGTCAAAGCAGTTGAAACGGACACGCTTGACTCACCAGCGCAACTGTCATGCAATTCAAATGGACGGAATATCTTAACTCAATCGTCTAACAAAATATCTAATGGTACAGATTATGACACAGAGGCAGGTAGGATAGGTGATTTCAAAGGGAACGCCTTACGGCGTAATTAATTTCTTCTTTGTAGAATAAAGTTATATTTACACCTCCATTCTTTGGAATAGACATTGATATGCAGTAGCCTAGTGGCACAGAACTAATTAATTGATCAAATGTTGTGCTCAAAGCTAATATGAAATTGAGGAAAACGAAATTGTTATATGCAATGAAGAACGTGTCGAAGACAAAGCATGTGCGAGCGAATGAAAGTGAAGAAATGACATGTATTGCCAATACACTTATTTTTCATTTTCACAGTCTAGCATAAGAAAAAAGGATAACCGAAATGTCGAGACTACATAATGACGAGCCAATACGTTAATAGGAAAGGGAACATAATGACATATTTATGATACATCCCTAGAGAGATCGTTATCTATATTTTTAATCATCTCGATGCCTTTGATGCAATATTGATGGCGAAAATCAGTCTTCTTTGGTTAAAATTTAGGCAACGGCCAGAGTGAAACTAAGAAATCTAATAGAAACAGTGTTTGAACATGAAGGAATTACCATAATTTATATAGTTATGACAATTTAATTGTAAGAAAGAAGCCAACATTATTCTTGAATCACATGCTGATAGCAAAACAAACAACATGCGAATGACCATTTCATCTCATTGGGTATCAGAATGATATGAACAAAAAATCATTGTGCTAGTATGCATTGGTATCAATTTCAGAGGTGGAACGTGTATGCTATTCTTTTCAAACTGAATTTAAAAATATTTCATCTGCTTTCCACACATAAGTGTATCGATTTGGATATAAAGGACTAATGATAAATCCAATGTAATGATCTTCTATCGAAAATGGAAAATGTTGCGAATCTTCCAGAGTTATAAAACACTGGCTAATAGAATGAACCCAACAAAAGAACCGATAGATCAACATAATGGAACAATCTGCAATTGTGAAAAGAAATGTAGTGCAACAATTACACCAAGAATAGATAAAGCCATGCTATTAATATAGACAAATATTCAAGGAATGGTGGTGACAAAAATCGTATAGTGAAGAGCCTATATTTTTTACTGGTGTGTTATGATCCAATTGCACCAAGTGGATCCAAAGAGAATCCCTGTGATTATCGAGAGGTCCTATTTTATCATAATGTTTTATGCCGAAAATATTGGAAAATGATGCACTGCAAACACACCATAAATGTTGTTCGACAATAAAATGAAAACTTTGAGGTGTTCTTTGAGTTATTCATAGCATGTTGTTGGGCATGGAATGGTTGTATCTTAATAGAACTAAAGTGGATTGTTATGACAAATCCATTGAGTTCCTGGATGACAATGGAGAACAAAGAGTCTTATAGCATTAGAAGAAGTTGACATAAGTAATAATGGTTATAGCTATGAAGGTGAAGTGTAGTCACAAGAAAGGGTGTGTGTTATTTGCAGTGCATATTTCTAGTGACAAAGGTAATGAAGTTGAGGATGTGGATGTCTTGAGAAGATACCTAGTTCTACAACAGTTTGAGGATGTGTTTCCAACAGAGATTTCAGAATTTCCGCCTCACAGGGAAGTAGATTTTTCTATCGAGTTGGTACCAGCAGTAGCACTAGCATCGAAGGCACCTTACAGGATGAGCACATTGGAGTCAGGGGAGTTGAAGTTGAAATTGAAGTAAATTCTTGAAAAGGGATACATTAGGCTAATTGTTTGCCTTGGGGTGCACCAATGTTGTTTGTGAAGAAAAAGGACAGTACTCTCAGATTATGCATTGATTACAAGCATTTGAGCAAGGTGTTCATCAAGAATAGGTATCCATTGTCGAGGATTGATGAATTGTTTGATCAGCTAAAGGAAGTATTAGTGTTATCGAAGATTGATCTGAGATTAGGATATGATCACATACGCATTAAGGAAGAGGACATCTACAAGACTACTTTCTAGACCAGGTATGGGAATTATGAGTTTTTTGTAGTTCCATTTGGTTTGACTAATTCTCTAGCTATCTTTATGTGCTTGATGAATAGTGTGTTATGTCCTTATCTAGACAAGTTTGTTATTGTGTTCATTGATGATTTATTGGTATATTATAAAAATGAGGAAGAACATGTTGAGCATTTAGCAACAATATTGAGATTGTTGAGAGAGCATCGGTTGCATGCTAAGCTAAGTAAATGTAGTTTCTTTTAGATAGAAGTGAATTACTTGGGACACATGGTCTCTAAGGAAGGCATAGAAGAAGATAAGGGCTATCATGGAATGGGCAGCTCCTAGGAATGTGGATGAGGTAAGATCATTCATGGGGTTAGCAGGTTACTACAGGAAGTTCATCAGGAAGTTCTCTCGCATTGCTTATCATATTACATCATTGAAAAGGAAAGGTAATAAATTTGAATGGACAAAGGAATGTGAAATAAGTTTTGAACAGTTAAATTAATTGTTGACAAATGCTCCAGTGTTAAAGATTGCAGATCTGGAAATGTTTTTTGTGGTATCTACAAATGCTTGCAAAAGAAGACTTGGAGGAGTCCTTATGAAGGAAGGGCATGTAGTATGCTATGAATCAAGGGAATTGAATGAGCATGAGAAGAATTATCCACCACATGATCTTGCATTCGTAGTGATCATCCATGCTTTGAAGATGTGGAGGCACTATCTTCTTGGTCGACGATTCATCTTGATGAGTGATTACAGTGGATTGAGGTATTTATTTGACCATTCGAATTTGAATGCCAGGAAAGCTAGATGTTTTGCCATGAGCAATGAGTTTAACCTTGAGATCAGGTACATTAAAGGTAAATAGAACAGGGTTGCAGATGCTCTTAGCAGGCAGATACAAGTAAATCACATAGAAGTTATGAGTTCTTATGGGACATATTTACAAGATCAGATCTTGCGGTCAGGTTATTAGGATGATAAGTATAGGGAGCTTATGTACGGGTTACAACAAGGTATAGATATACAGGATGTAGACTATCATCTCATAGTAGATGGCTTGGTCATATTTAGGGACAGGATATATGTGCCAGACAAAAGTGAGCTCAAGAAGCTTATCTTGAGGGAATTTCATGTTGAGCCATATTTAGGTAACCCAGGATATCAAAAGACATTGATAGCGATGAATAAGTTCTACTATTGGCTGAAATTGAAGAAAGAGGTGGCAAAGTTTGTGGCTATATGCTTGGATTTTCAACAGGTAAAATTAGAGTTTAAGCATCCAAGTGGATCACTTCTGCCTATTCTACTTCCAAAGTGGAAGTGGGAGGTCGTTTCCATGGAATTCATTATAGGTTTTCTAAGGAAATCTAGATAGCATGATTCTATCATGTTTGTTGTGGACATGTTGAATAAGATAGTGCACTTCCTTCCAGTGATGTCTACATATTAAGATAATAATGTAGCATAGGTATTCATCAAAGATATAATGAGGTTGTACGATGTACCAAAGAAGATTGTATTAGATAGGGATTCCAAGTTCACTTCTAGGTTCTCAAAAGAGTTGTTTGTAGGTTTGGGTACATAGTTGGCTTTTAGCATAGGTTATCATCCACAGACATATGGAAATATAGAGAGGGTCAATAGGATATTGGAGGACAAGTTGATGATGTATGTCATGCATTAGCAATGAAAGTGGGAAGAGTATCTTCCACTGGTTGATTTCGGTTACAAAAATGGGTATCAAGAATCTTTGAAGACGAGGCCATTTGAGGCATTGTATGGACGGAGTTGTAATACTCCCATCCGTTAGAGTGATCCAGTGAATAGGGTGTTGATTGGAGTAGCCATGTTGGCAGAAATGGATTAGGAAATGTAGGCAATCAAGAAGAATCTAAAGGCAACACAAGATATACAAAAGCGTTATGCATATCAAAACTGGTTGTTTAAGGAGTTTCATGTTGGGGAACAAGTGTACTTACGTCTCAAGCACAAGAAGAGATCCTTGAGGATTGTATCATGTGCCAAGTTGGCACCTCGGTTTTATGGACCTTTCAAGATTCTTGAGATTATTGGACTAGCAACCTATCGACTTACACTGCCTATGAAAGTGAAATTCCATGATGTTTTCAATGTGTCATTTCTTAAGAAGTATGTTAAAGATGTTGATCATGTGATTAACTGGTCTATATTGCAGGTGGAGCTAGAAGGAGAATTCTAGCCAAAACCTACGTGCATTTTGCAGAGAAAGATGCTCATGCTTTGGAACTGAGCAATCGAGTAGGTTAAAGTGAAGTGGAAGCACTTTGGGCCCAATAAAGCTACATGGGACATGGAAGATTAGATGTGGGATATGTATCCTTCTCTATTCGCTGGTTGAGCAACAATTTTGGTATATGATTTGGTATGATGTTTTTTTATATGTGGTGAGCACCAGTATTGCAGCAATAATGCTGCAACTCCTGGGTTGCCTACTTTACTCTTATCAACCCAGTAGTTCGTAACAAACTTGGAAGCGAAGGTGCTATATGCACAAGAACTAGTTATTACTGCAAGTTGTCACTTGGTCAGCTGACGCAAGATCACTAGGAGCTCAAGCCAAATTCTATGGATTCCAGAAGAAGCTCTATATGTGATGAAATAAGATATTACTCTACAGAGGCTACTCTAATTACAGAAAGGGAGACTGAAATGTAAAGCAAACCTAGTAAACCCTAACTAACCAACTAATCCTACTTTTGCAAAAAGAACTATGAAAACCATGAAATGAATGCCATTACCTAATCAAGGAAGTAAACAACATCTACTCAAGCTAGTTCTGGAAGTAAATGAGAAAAAAACGTCTTTTTGGATTTCTTTGTATTTTTATGTGAATTTTACATGCATGTATTTTATTGTGTGTGAAGGTGGTAGTGAATAAGTGGGGTTGAAGGGTGAATTTGGGACATGAGAGGATGTAGGATGGTGTTGGGTCCTAGGAGGTCTTAGGTGGAATTCTGGAGGATTTTCCCACATTCAGCCTTCAAAAGAAAGCCTACAGGAAAATCTACAGGAAGACACAGGGGATCTACAGGATGTCTATAGGAGGAGGCTGAGAGCCGTTTTCATGGTTTTGAGGGTATGAGAGTGGGTGGAAAAGGTGAATGAAGGTTGGAATGAAGTGTTAGGGCACATAGGGTCTACCAAGAATCATTAGGAAAGAGAAATATGATAGGATCTACTCAAGGAGAGAAGAAGGAATTCTATGGAAAATGAAGGAAACTAAGGCAGAATTGAGGGGAGACTTGGGCGACCTGTAGGGCATGGATTAGATGGAGAATGGAATGGTTGATAAGCTGGATTGTTGCTAGAAGATATCTGCTGCATAAACAACTGACAGGCAACCAATGAGATTAAACAAGCAAGGAAATAAGTATATCTAAAAAACAGAGTTTTTGCATCAAGTAAACTATGATCTATGAAAGGAAATGTTGATAACCATTGCAGGAAAATAAAGCATGAAAGAAGACTATTGAAAATAAGGAAATGAGCATGATGAAGAAGTTCTGAAGCAAAGCTAAACTAGACTATGAACCAACTAAGAAGTTGCAAACACTAGAAAGCCTATGAATGAGGAAAATCTATGTTTTTGGGGCAGCAAGAGGGTCTTTGCATCAAATCATGGTCCCAAAGGGATGAAGAGAGGCCAAGGCACTGTTGCTAGCCTTTTGAATCTTTTCTCTATCACTACTTAACCTGCTATAGAATGCACAAATGGAAGAAAACTATTGAATCATCAAAAGCAGCCTATTCTTAACCATGCAAGAAATACATCTAACAACAATATGATCTACAATTGAAATAAAACCTACAAATACAAGTAAAGAGGAGCTTGGCTACTTGGATTGGGCCCTAACCCAAGAGCTTCAGCCCTCTGAGGTAACTCAGTGCTAACTCAAAAAGGATTCTATCTTTATTTCCAAAATAATAACAAGATTACATGAACTGTCAAAATAATAAGCTCAAAGTTGAGAAGAGTTTACATAAGAAATACTGCAGCAAAAATCCAACAAAAATCCAACCCTAGTGAAGCCCTAGGCCTCTCTATTTATACAAATGAAGCTACCAACAACTTCCTTAAAATTAGGGAGGCTTGGCTCCCAAAGCTCGAGATAATCATCAGTCATCCTCCACTTGCTCTGCTGCCTTCTAGTGCATGACTTGGCTGCTTGTACTTCGAGCTGAATGAAGGGGAATTTGAAGTGAGGAGTAATAAATGAGGGGGATTCCTTCCTATAAGTCCTCTCCTTTGTCCACTTCAAGTTATTGCTACCATGTTTCCACTGGATCCTTGACTTTGACCTCAAAATTCAATAATAATCTGCATTAAATACATATTAGAACACATGGAATCATAACTAACTCAACTCACTTTATAAGCATAAATATAATCAGAAAATCATACAATAAGCTAAGAAAATTGTCGATTTGACTAGGTTAGGAGGTAAAATGAGCCCATATAATTACCCATTTATGAGGCTCATCATCACCCCCCTACTGAAAGTGTTGCTCATCCTCTGAGAAACTTAGTCCATCTCCTCATCTTTTATGGCCATGGTGGCCTCCCTAGCATCTCATGCTTCTGATGTGGTCTCCTATTCCTTGTCATAGAATCCTTCCTTCCTGTCTACTTCTTCCCACTGCTCCTGCTCTTCTTCTTCTCTTCTACCTTCCAGCATGCCTAGTGTTAGAGCCTAGATTGACCTTAGGCTGAGAAAGGCAGGTCTAGGGTAACATCAAACCACGCTTAACCTAGTAGCTAGCCCTACCAAGTTGGGAGAGGGCTCTCTCCTTGTCAATCTCAAAGAAAATATGGCAAGCAATGCTTGAGATGACTGATATGAATACTAATTTTAGGCTAGGTATATGTTCAGAGGATTTTGATTGATTTTAATGGTTGGTTGCTGGATCAGATGAGGAAGGCAGCTTTGGGTTCGGGAAATCAACTCAGATTTGCAGAGGTTTCTGTGGGGCAAGGTAGGCAAGTGTTTTAGCACTTTGAAATGAATGTGATGGTGAGTCTAAAGACTAGTGAGGAGTTGGAGAGGGCATGCAATTTTCATGAGTTTCCTTCAAACAACAGAAAACATTTAAAACTAAATAAACCCCAAGGCAGAGCACTGAAACACTAATGGATTCCACCCTTTAATCTTGATTCATTTAGTTATGCAGAAAAAGATAGATGATGGCACATATACACATAAGATAAACTAAATAATAGAGGAGAAAACAATGCTAATTCACATTACCACAAGAATCCCACAAAATGCTGCAAAACCCTGGTTCTTTTCCTTGCCAAACTGCAGAAGTGATGTACAAAGTAGCTCAATGCATCCACAAGAGTCCAACCTTGACAAATGACTAAGCAAGTACAAGATATAGGCATCAAACCACCTATGCTAGCCATCAGGGGTTGAATCCATGAGTCAAGGAGCTGTTTCAACAACATCTTAACTAGGAACTACAAAATAGGCAGTGGAACAACTTGCCTCTAAAATTATGGAAACTGATTCATTCGTCCTCCAACCAATTCTAACTGATGTATCTACCCCCTCAAGTCAATTTTCATCATATTTACATAATAGTACATCATATCACATCATATTACATCATTAATTTACCAAATAGAGAAGAGAAATTCAACTGACAGCTAAACTGGGTGTAATTATGAACAAACAGGCAAAATTGGCAAAATTTCTCCTATGCGCAGCGCCACTGATCCTATGCATAACACTTTTTCCAGGCCAATTTTGGAAGGCTTCTTGAAGTCCAAATCAGGTGCAGGATAGTTCGTTGGAAAGCTTGGTGAGTCTACTTTCTGGAACAACTTGAATTTTTATATTTGGAGTCCATTTTCCCCTTCAAAAATGGAATCTCCCAAGAATGCTTCCTGTGTGGCAAAAAAGGGGCAGAGAGGGCACTTTTTGAGTGTTTTTTGCCCTTTTGGAGACCCAGAACTTGTCCAAAAATCTCAGCCATTCCTAAGCATGCATATTTTTTCATGCTGATTCCAAAAATGCAAACCGTTTTTCAAATGGATGCCCCCAACAAAAGCGTAGCACCACCACTGAAAAAACCTATTTTTTTGCATTAAAAATTTAAAAAATGACAAAAATTGCTCCAAATTTCTTGAAATTTGGCATGAGTGATCCTTGTTAAGTGCTTTGATGAGCCAATGATGCTTCAACCATGATTTTGAGCTTATCTTTCTCTTTTTTTCTCCTCAAAGCTCTTTTTAGCTTGGCTTTTAGCCTCTTTGTCCTTGCATTACAAATCTTGTTCCGGGTTAGGTAGTGATAGGCTAAGTGACGAAGCATTTTATTCTCTTTGTTTGCCTTCTCAAGTAACCTCTCCAAGTGCAGGTTTACTTCTCAAAACAAATCTCCTTAGGATTCTCAATTTCCTTTGCCTTTTGTCTTCTAACCTTGCCTCTTCGCTGCCTAGTCACCTGGTCTTTTTCATTGTTTGTGAACACTTGTGGTGAATGATGAGATAGGGTGGATGGATGAAAGAAGAGTATGAAGAGATTTTAGGATGAGTAGGTGAGGGTGAATTGGAGTATGAATGGGATTTAGGGAGTGAAGGGTTTGGGGATTTAGGGAATAAGGGGAGTGAGTAGGGTTTGGGATAGTGTAGGGTTTGGGAAATTGGTATGTGAAAGTGGGATTTAGGGAGAATATATGAGGGAATGATGTTTGGAGAATTTATATAAGGGAATGGGGTTTAGGGAACAACAAATGGATGAGGGAACTTTAAAAGTTATGAGATAGTTTAGTGAAAACTAGGGTTTGACCTCATGAGTAAAAGAGTCACCAAAGATTGATGCAAAACCCTTTTCAACAATATGGATTGATTTAATTACTTGCCAAGAGGTAACTTGAGAGATTTGAAGAAAATTGAGTGATTTTGGAGTGTTTTGGGGCTTGGATACCAGGTGCATAGCGCCTGCCAAGTGCGTAGCGCCAGTGCAAATTAACAAAGGAAAACCTTGCCAGGTGTGTAGTGCCTTCCAGGTGCGTAGTGCCTTTTTGAAAGACACGTTTTAAGGCCTTCCTGATGTCCAAATTGGGCATGTGATAGCTTGTTGGAAATATTATCGAGTCTACTTTCCATAAAATCTTGAATTTTCCAATTTGAAGGTCATTTGCCCTGTCAAAAGTCAAATCTCCCAAGACTGGTCAAAATGTGCAAAATGAGGCTGCCTAAATGCAGAGTGCTATTGCAGTCAACTTTTGAAGGTCTTCCTCAACTCCAAATTGAACTCATGATAGCTCATTGGAAATCTCATTATGTCTAGTTATCATTTCACTCATCAACCAAGTCATTTGGCCAACCAAGCTAGGAGACATCTTGATTTTCCCAAGGTCACTCTAGAAGTGCATCAATCCTCCTGAGGCCAATGATGTTTTCAACATTTCTCCCAAACCATGAAAGCTGTGTAAAAAATGAAAGAGGCTTTTCTTTTTGGTCAATGAGGGAAAAAAACCTCTCTCACATTTTCCAAATGCATCTTTTCTTTCTCAGAAACATCATTTGTGTAAAACCTATCCCGATGTGTGGAACGGGGGATTTGTAGAAATTAAGGGAAATGAAGGGTATAAGGGGATTCTAAATTCTTGAGAAAATTTTGGGAAGTAGGGAGGGATGTTAGGAAGTAGGGGAAGGTGAAATTTCAAATATTGAGGGAGGGGAAGGGTTCCAAAAGGGCAAAAACACAGGCCTAGCCTAGAAAATTGTCAAATTGTAGCAAGAAACCAAATGTGGAGATGGGGACAACAATTTTGAAGAAAAACAGAGAAACAGAGAGACTGTGTTTTTTTTAAGAAATAAGAAGAATTTTTTTATGTATTTCCTCCACCTAAAGGCTTTATTTCACCCTTGAATTTAAACCACTACTTGCATATTTTGATATTTAATGGGGGTATGCATGGAACCTACCTCCTCAGATTGAAAACCATGCTAAAACCCGTGTTTTCCCCCTTCAAAACAACTCATTGGTCCTCCTGTAGAGACTATTGTCCCTCTTATAGAATTCTTGTAGGTGCTCTTGTAGGCAACGCCGATAGTAGGAATATGGGAGAGATCAATGGAGGACGATGGTTACAAGGCTGTGGGGGCATGAGGAGATTGTAGGAGCAAAGTTTTGAGGAGAGAATGAAGCAAAAGGTGGTGAGAGTGCTCTAGGAGGAGTACTTGTTGCCCTTTATGGATATTTCCAGTGATGGAGGGTGAGCTGGCAAAGTGTACATTGACCATATTGGGACTGTTGGTCCCCACCTTCTTTTTCATCATGGCCCTTTCCTCGTAATCATCTCTCATGATTGCATTGGAGTTCACACTTCCTCCACTACCTATCCTTGACATCTTTCTTGAGTTTACTGTGCGCACATGTGGGTGACATCTTCGAATGAGTGGAGTCAACTAGATGGCCAAGTTAACTGGCCACCTTTCCCTCATTCAACCTCAACCATCTCGTTGTTGTTGCATGCCTTCTAATTACACAGATGCAAACAGAGGAGCGAGTTAGTTACTTACCTGAGATCCGAATGCATTTGCTGTGAGGTGCTGTGGCTCTCTCTCTACACATGCCTTCATTTTCCTTTATGCCTACTGTGTTGTTGTGTGTTTTTGTAGGTTCTTATTTTGCTGGAGTTGAGTTGCATGTGACTTTTCATCCTTCAGATGTGCTGTCCCTTGCTTCTGGTGCTGGACTTCTATGGAATCAACTGCTGTGGGTTTGCAGGGCAATGACTTGTTTTGTCCATATCTCCCAAACGGTAGACTGGATTGACCTGAAAATTTCTGGGCATGTTTCCATCATCATTATGCACCTCCCCATAGAAAAATTTTGGTCAATGGATGCACAGATCTCGAGAAAAACCAAAATTGTTAGAAGGTTATGGAGGCCAATTTCTTCGAAACCGTGCACTAGAATTTGCTAAAATTGCTTGGGCATGTTACCATCATCCATATGCATCTCCCCATGAAACAGTTTTTTAAATGGATGCATGGATATTGAGAAAATGCAAAAATGGCTGAAAGTGATGGAGGCCAATTTCTTGGTAACCGTGCACTTGAATTCGCTGAAATTGCTTGAGCATGTTACCATCATCCATATACATCTCCCCCTAAAACAGGTTTTTAAATGGATGCACGGTTTTCAAGTTATGGAGAAAAAAAAATTCTGCTCTATGTATTTTTGTATCCTATAGTAAAACAGAGCAGCCTGTAGGTTTTTAGGACAGCAAGGAAAATGAGTGGTAGAAGCTCGAGAATGATGGGTGGATGGTGCTGCTTCCTCTCTTATTTTTTGGTTTTTTTTCTTTTACTGAAAACTATTTTCTTTTTGTGTTTTTATTGGACAGGAAGAAGTGTGATGCAGGTTTGGAAATGATGGCAAGGAGGTTTGAAGACTGTAGGAGGGTTTATAGGTTCTTCATGAAGCTTCCCTGTCCTTCAAATTGCCTTTTGTATCCATTTTTGGCTCTCTGTAATTCCTACAGGAGCCTCCTGTAGAAAACACAGAGCCTCCTATAGAAAACACAGTTTTTGAAAAAGAAGCACAGTGGGGTGAAAGAAATGCCAAAAATGATGGAGAAAAGTGTGGAGAAGATGAGATGGGCACTGGTATGAATGTCATGGTCCCCTTGGCACCTTCTTCTACTCCCTGTAGTCCTCCTAGAAACCTGTAATGAAACAAAAAATTCTCCTTTTTTTCTCTTTTTTTTTTTTTTTTTGAAAATAACTAGGGCACCTCGGAGAGGTTTTCACCCTAATTGCCTGCCCTGGGCACCTCCAAGGGAGGTTTTCACCCAAGGATATTATTTTTCTCTTTTCTTTTTGTCATCACTGGGCCACCTCAGAAGAGGTTTTCAACCCAATGATGGGATTCAAGCACCTCATGGAGGTTTTCACTTGAGTCCTTATTATTTTTTCTCTTTTTTTTTCATTTTTTTTCTCCTATCCTACCCTACTTGAAAAAAAAAATCACTTTCAAGTATAAGAATATTTCCAATGGAGCCATGTGCACATCACGATGATAGACAAAATGATGTGGAGGCTTGAAATGTATGCTTTGACATGTACCTGGATTTCAGAGACCAAAGGATTTGACTTTGAAAGGATCAAGCATAGTTGAGGAAGAGAGTGATGTTGCAACTTAGTGACTGTCTGGAACTATATTTCAATATAGTTGTGGTGTCCTTGGTCCTTTTGCTGATCTAAATCATTTTTCATGTCTTCTTCTACCATGACATTCACATCTTCCTCTTTTTGTTGATTTTTCTCTTGAATACATGGAGGATTTGATGGTAACCATGAAGGAGCTCTCTCGATCTCTGATTTTGATGTCGTCTCTTCATCAAGTGCAACCCATGGTTCTTTGATCTTCTCTTTTGAATCTTCTTCTTCTGGATGTGGTCCTTCAATGATATCAATATAATCTCTTTTTTTTTTCAATACTCTTCCTGAGCTATGGTGAATACCATTGAGCTCAAGAGGAGTTGTTTGGAAGTGTTGTACCTCAACATTGTAAATGGGTTGAGCTACTTCAATGTGTGGGTTTGGAAATGATGGTACAGGTAGTCGAGTGGGGGTATATATTTGAGATGGATGTGGATGGGGTTGTGGTTGGGCAGGTGGTGGAGGTAGAAGAGTGGGAAGAGGGATGTATTGGGGCCTCCACCCCTGATGAGATGCATTCCACTGAGGTTGCGACTGACCATAGGGTTGAAATGAATGGGTGGCTAGTTGGGCATGATATGGAGATGTGAAGGACCAAGGAGGAAGTGTGGACCAGGAAGGATGAGCAAGGGGTCCCCAAGAAGGTATGGATGTGACTTGGTTGGGGTTGTAGTATGCCTAAGATGTCTCTTGCATCCCCTGCGATATGGTCTAGGACCATGCGGCCTCCTTTGGTTTATGTAATAGATCTGTTCAGTGGCTCCTTCGGCCCCTTGGTATACAGATTTATGTCTGGGCAAGGAAGGGAACTTATCTGTAGAATGCTTTTCTTCATAGATTGAACAAACCTCTATAGAGTTCAATGGGCATTCATTCCTAGGATGCCTCTTGGTGCATCTAGGGAAAAAAATGGCCAAAGCCATGGCTGCCTCCTCTTATTTTCTTTTGATATGTAAGGTATCCATTTGCATAGCAAGAATCTCCAACATCTCGCTCTTGAAGTCTTCCAGCATTGTTTCCAATTTCACCTTTAATGGATGAATTGGAAGAAGAGGTACTACCCCCATCATTTTGTTTTCAGCCATTGGCTCTAGAGGAACTTTTTCTTCTTCTTCTTCCCCTATAGGTTCTTCAAATATGTCTTGTTGTTCACCTAAGGTTCTTCTTGATCGCAGCCACCAAAGAAGAGAGATGGTTGGCTGTGTGAAGTAGTGGGGGTGTTCGGAAATTTTTTTCCTGAATTATCTCTATTTCTATGAGACATGGAAGGAAATATTTTTGGTTGGATTTTGTTTCTTTTTCCCCACATTGATAGTACCTGCAAAGCTGAAATTATTGAACAAAAAAATTTGCAACTAACTGAAATGAACTTGCTGCAATGAAATTTGTAGAATTGAAGAGGAAAGCAAGGAAATGCAGAACTGAAGGAAAGGAAGTGACTAATCTACTTTTGCTGAAATGGAAATTGCAGAACTGAAAGAAAGGAAATGACTATTCTACTTTTGCTGAAATAAACTATTAGCAGAATGTTGCAAGAAGAAAATAGAAGAAAGCAGTAATCACAGAATACTCTGACACTTCCCCGGCAATAGCACCAAAAAGATGGTGATCACCAGTATTGCAGCAATAATGCTGCAACTCCTTGGCTGCCTACTTTACTCTTATCAACCCGGTAGTTTGTAACAAACTTGGAAGCGACGGTGCTATATGCACAAGTACTATTTCTTACTATAGGTTGTCACTTGGTCAACTGGTGCAAGATCACTAGGAGCTCAAGCCAACTCCTATGGATTCTAGAAGAAGCTCTATATGTGATGAAAGAAGAGATTACTCTACAAAGGCTACTCTAATTGCAGAAAGGGAGACTGAAATGTAAAGAAAACCTAGTAAACCCTAACTAAACAACTAATCCTACTTTTGCAGAAAGCACTATGAAAACCATGAAATGAATGCCATTACCTACTCAAGGAAGTAAATAACATCTACCCAAGCTATTTCTGGAAGTAAATGAGAAAAAAACATCTTTTTGGATTTCTATGTATTTTTATGTGAATTTTACATGCAAGTATTTTATTGTGTGTGAAGGTGGCAGCGAATAAGTGGGGTTGAAGGGAAACTTTGGGACATGAGAGGATGTAGGATGGTGTGGATGGGTCCTAGGAGGTCTCAGGTGGCCTTCTGGAGGCTTTTCCTACATTTGGCCTTCAAAAGAAAGTCTATAGGAAAATCTACAGGGGACACAGGGTATCTACAGGAGGTCTACAGGAGGAGGCCGAGAGCCGTTTTTATGGTTTTGAGGGTATGAGAGTGGGTGGAAAAGGTGAATGAAGGTTGGAATGAAGTGTTATGGCACCTAGGGTCTACCAAGAATCATTAGGAGAGAGAAATATGATAGGATCTACTCAAGGAGAGAAGAAGGAATTCTATGGAAAATGCAGGAAACTAAGGCAGAATTGAGGGGAGACTTGGGCGACCTGTAGGGCATGGATCAGATGGAGAATGGAATGGCTGATAGGCTGGCCTACTACTAGAAGATATCTGTTGCATAAACAACTGACAGGTAACCAATGAGATTAAACAAGCAAAGAAATAAGTATATCTAAAAAACAGAGTTTTTGCATAAAGTAAACTATGACCTATGAAAGGAAATGTTGATAACCATTGCAGGAAAATAAAGCATGAAAGAATACTATTGAAAATAAGGAAATAAGCATGATGAAGAAGTTCTGAAGCAAAGCTAAACTAGACTATGAACCAACTAAGAAGCTGCAAACACTAGAAATCCTATGAATGAGGAAAATCTGTGTTTTTTGGGCAGCACGAGGGTCTTTGCCTCAAATCACGGTCCCAAAGGGAGGAAGAGAGGCCAAGGCACTGTTGCTAGCTTTTTGAATCTTTTCTCTATCACTGCTTAACCTGCTATAGAATGCACAAATGGAAGCAAACTATTGAATCATCAAAAGCAGCCTATTATTAACCATGCAAGAAATACATCTAACAACAATTTGATCTACAATTGAAATAAAACCTACAAATACAAGTAAAAAGGAGCTTGGCTACTTAGATAGGTCCCTAACCCAAAAGCTTTAGCCCTCTGAGGTAACTCAGTGCTAACTCAAAAAGGATTCCATGTTTATTTCCAAAATAATAACAAGATTACATGAACTGTCAAAATAATAAGCTCGAAGTTGAGAAGAGTTTACATAAGCAATACTACAACAAAAATCCAATGAAAATCTGACCCTAGTGAGGCCCTAGGCCTCTCTACTGATACAAATGAAGCTACCAACAACTTCTTTAAAATCAGGGAGTCTTGGCTCCCAAAACTCGAGATAATCATTAGTCATCCTCCACTTGATCGGCTGCCTTCTAGTGCATGACTTGGCTGCTTGTACTCTGAGCTAAATGAAGGGGAATTCGAAGTGAGGAGTAATAAATGAGGGGGATTCCCTCCTATAAGTCCTCTCCTTTGTCCACTTCGAGTTATTCCTGCCATTTGTCCACTGGATCCTTGACTTTGACCTCAAAATTCAATAATAATCTACATTAAACACATATTAGACCACATGGCATCATAACTAACTCAACTCACTCTATAAGCATAAGTATAATCAAAAAATCATACAATAAGCTAAGAGAATGGTCGATTTGACCAGGTTAGTAGGTAAAATGAGCCCATATAATTACCCTTTTATAAGGCTCATCAATATGTATATGGATGTAAATACCGCCATGAGCTGTGTTATAAAGCTCCAATAAGCGGTATGGGTGTCATGTCATTATGATTTCCATGTTGGTTTGCTTTTTAGCATGATTATCATTGTAAATACTACAATGAGCTAAGTTATAAATCTCCATGGGTAGTATGTTTTTCTTTTTAGTAGTCTTGCTGGTTGTAGGTGTCAATGAACACTAAGGATGGTGTTCCCTCAAGGAGTGGGGGTGGGGGTTTTGTAACAACCTTGGTGAAAATTCCATGTACGAAAGTTAATAAAGGAAAAATAATCACCATGGTCATGGGAGACATATTCTAGGTTGAATGTTGGGAAACAAAAATAGTGATGGGGATCACTTGTGATTAATTAATGGCTATGGAATCAACAACGACAATGGCAAAGACTTCGGAAAGTCATGAGACATTAATTAGAATTTTGTTTATGTAAATAATGGAAATTAGGAGAAAAGGAAGGTGAAAGGTTATAGGTTTCATGTGAGGAGGAAAATGAAGGAAAATAAGGGAAAATTGAAGAAATAGAGATCTCATAAATAAAAAGGCTTATGAGGATCAGTTGACAGACTTTTGTCAGTTCATTTTTGGAGCTCTCTTTCTATTCTCTCTCTCATACTCTTGGACACTTAGAGTTTTATTGGAGAACTCTTGGAGGAGTGTGGCATACTTGGATTTTTGGAGCAAGAAGGCAAAGAAAGAGCAAGAAAGTGCAAGAGGACATGGCATCAATTACTACAATATGTTTTTCTTGAAGGTACCGAGTTGCATGTATGATTTCCTTGCTAGTTTTGGCATGCATGGAATATTCATGTGGTTTCTTGGTTATGATCTGTCAATGGCATGGAGGAATGTTTGGATTGTTGGAGGATTTCTTAGCCTTTCCATTTCTTGGATAACTATGGTGTTGTGGGTTTTTTTCCTTTTGTTTTCTAGTTGGTTGTCATGTTCCTTTGGTTGTGGGCTGAGTTACAACTTGGGTTGGACAAAATCTTTGCAAGCTCTATAACAACTTAGGTTGAGTTACTAGTCTTGGAAGCCTTGCCTGGAAAAACACTCTGGAATCCCTTAGTGGGTTAAGTTACTAGTCTTGGAATCCCTGATTTTAAAAGCACTCAAGAAGCCCGATAACAGCTGTGGGTTGAGTTACTGGTCTTGGAAGCCCTAGTTTCAACTAAAATTTTGGAGCCATGGAAATCTTAGGTAGAGACCAATCTAGTGATGGTTAGTGATGTCTGACTGTGAGGTTGAATCGCTAGTTGAGGGTGTAGGTGGTTTGGACTTTGGAAACCCTAGTTTGGTTTTGTTGGATGTGTTCCATGAGATCCCACATTCATGCTTGAAATATGGCACGGGGGTGACTAGCTGAAAGAGAGATCTAGTTATGCCTAGTCTATGGTCGGGTGGTTCGTGGACGTCCTAGACCTAGTTTCATTTTTCATATGTTAATAAGAGCTTATTTCCTCTTGTATTTGATGGGTAAATATAATCGTTTATATGTGTTTTTTATGGTTGTTATATACTTGCTATTTATGCCGGTTGTATGCTGGTTATGAGCATCTTTTATCACAGTGATGATGTATGGATCTATCATGTTTTGATTTGTGAATGAATTAACAATGAATACATGACCTAATAGATGATAATGTAGTTAATGTGATAAGGCATCAATGTTTCTTAGAGATTCTTAGATAAATATGAGACCGCTATGCTTAGACTTGTTCTTATGACCTGTAGAATGCAAATTTGTGACATGTTTGACAAAATACGTGTCATGGATAGTAGGGGTCCAGTCAATTCCTTGTTCAAGTATTTTCATTTATATCATTGTTTCGATGTTTCTTTTCATTTCTGGAAGTTCCATGAAGTTCTTTTTAGTGCCCTGAGACCTATCCCTGAAAAAGTGGAACACAATTTGGGGTAGATGGCTTTGAACTAGTTGAAAAAGACCCCAGTCGCTTGCATGCCCTTGCTGTGAGAGTGAATGGAGGGCCCCACTCAAATGCATTCCCATGTCATGGGAGAGACTGAGACTCTAGGGAAGTGAAGTGTCAGTTGTCTCAGAGGTTTATCACCTGGAAGGGTTGGTTGGCTCTTGTAGGTTCCATGACATGTGCAGAAGGTTAGATTGGTTGTTTTTTGTTGGTTCCACTTCCTTAACTATACATGGGGAGTTGACCCAGATCGTAGTAGCCTCTCACCACATGTTTACCCCAATAGATTGGTTAACTAGGGTAAATGTGGGAGGAGGGTGTTCCAGATTAGTATTAGAGCATGGTTCACCCCTTGGACTGGATGGGTGGTGTGTTGGTCATGAATTCATATCAGTTGCATATATGTGTTCCTTATGCTTGTGGTCTATGTGCTTGTTGCATATCCAGGGAGGTCGTCATAATTGCAGTGATGTCCCCATGTGGAAGTTGATGGTGTTTTTGTTGTATGTGATCATCATGAGTGTATGTTAGTTGTGCATTGGTTATGCATGTCAGTGCTTATATATTTTTATGCATACATTGACATGGTTGTAGTTGTCATGCATGGGGTCATGGTATGTGGTTGGTATGGTCATGCATTGATGACTGGATAACAATATAAATGTTGATATGATTATATATATATATATATATATATATATATATATATATATATATATATATATATATATATATATATATATATATATATATATATATATATATATATAGATATAGATATATTGCACTAATCTAGTTGGTATTGCACAAAATACATCCTTCTGTGAACTACACTGAGGTACGTTGGTTTGTTTATGATTTGATTTAGTTGACATGATATACCTTGCAAGAAGAAAACAATAAATATGACTAGCAAGATGGTAGACTATAGTTCCTTAGACTCTCCCCATGGATCAAATGAGCAGCATGGTGTTGGGCATTCTTTTGACTTAGTAGACACATTGAGAAGTTTGAAGGGACAAACAAGCAGTTGTAAAGCATATAATGATAGAATCATGCAGGCACAAGACGAATAAGCATAAGTTAATATAGTAATCCTTCAAAGTTTGTAAGAATTGCAGAGATAAGCACCACTTCGGATCATCCATGAGCAGGAGGAAAAAACTAATGGGGCATATGGTAGTAGATATCATGGTGGGCACAGGTCATATAGAGATGACACGATTAGAGATGGAAGGTTCTTTGATACTCCAAATAAGAGAGGTGATGGACAGAGGTACTACTTTAGTTCTGGTTTTGATAGGTATCATGGTCATCATCATTACCATCCTTACAAGAGGAATGACATGGGACATTTTTGGGATGAGTTCAATAAATAAAAGCCACCTGCATTCAATGGGGAAATGAAGAAGTCACAGGATGTAGAAACAGGATTGCTTGGTATGAATAAGTTCTTCAGGTTTCATGATTACTCATAAAACATGAAGGCCAGAATAGTGACATTTAGTCTTAAAGGTAAATAAAATATTTGGTGGGAAGATGTAAATAATGTCAGAGGTATTTGTGAACAGGACTTGACTTGGAGTGAGTTCAAGAGACTATTCAAGAAGAAGTATCTATCAGAGAGATACTATGACGATAGGGAAAAAGAGTTTTATGAGTTGAAAATGTGATTTATGAACAATGAGGAGTACACTAACATATTGTTCAAGTTATTGAGGTATATGCCTTACCTCAAGGAGGAGAAGGCAGAGATTCATAGATTCATTAGTGGGTTTCAAGTAGCATTCAAAGACAAGATTGAGTTTGATGAGCCTAGATCATTGGAGGATGCCATTCGAAAGCTAAAGCATTGTTTTGAGTAATCAAAGCACAGATCTGAGACTAAGAAGGAATAGAAAGGTAATGATAAGAGTAAAGTAAAATGGGAGAATAAGTGAGCTAGAAATTAGGGCACGAGTAACAAAGAGAATGCAGCCCTGCATAAGAAGTTCAATGCATCTGATAGTTTACATGGATTTCCTTCTAAGGAGCAGAACAAGGGTGATGGTTGGAATCCCTTGTAATGTTGTAATTGTGGAGGAGAACATCACAGGAGAGATTTTCCATAGCATCAGAGTGGTAGGCCTCAAATTTATAGTGCACAAGATGCACAGATAGTTGGGGATGTTGGGCAGAGCATTCTATAGATCTATGCAACATTTGGGAACAAGTAGGCAGATCACCAGGCATCAATTATTGAGATGGATAGTAAGCTTTGTGATCAAGTTTTTTCTATTTTGATTGACCCTGGATCTAATTATAGTTATGTTAATCCTAACCTGGTGGATAAGTGTGGTTTGAATAAAGAGTTGCATGAAGAATCTTGTTTACTGCAGTTGGCTACAGGTACAAAGAAGAGAGTTCATCACTGGGTAAGAACTTGTGAATTTGAGTTTTATGGTATGCCTACATCAGCAGTTTTGAATGTACTTCCATTGGGATCACATATTATGTTGTTGGGCATGGACTAGTTGTATCTTCATAGAACTAAAGTGGATTGTTATGACAAAGCCATTGAGTTCTTGGATGACAAAGTCTTATTAGATAAGAGGGTGACATCAGTCATAATGGTTACAACTATGCAAGTGAAGCACAGTCACAGGAAAGGGGAAATACTATTTGCAATCCCTATTTCTAGTGACAAAGGTAACGAATTTGAGGGTGTAGATGTCTTGTGCAAGTACCTAGTTCTACAACAATTTTAGGATGTGTTTCTAGGAGAGATTTTAGAATTGTTGCCTCACAGGGAAGTATACTTTTCTATCGAGTGGTTACCAGGGGAAACGCCAACATCGAAGGCACCTTATAGGATGAGCACACCAAAGTTGGTGGATTTGAAGTTGCAATTGAAGGAAATTCTAGACAAGGGATACATTAAGACAAGTGTGTGTTTGTGAAGAAAAAGGACAATACTCTTAGGTTATACATTGCTTACAAGCAGTTGAATAAGGTGACCATCAAGAAACGGTATCCATTGTCGAGGATTAATGACTTTTTTTATTAGCTGAAGGGAGTATCAGTGTTCTCGAAGATTGATATGAGATTAGGATATCATAAGGTATGCATTAAAGAAGGTGATATCTACAAGACTGCTTTCTGGACTAGGTATGGGAGTTATGTGTTTATTGTAGTCCCATTTGGTTTGACTAATGATCCAACTAATTTTATGTGCTTGATGAATAGTGTGTTGCATCCTTATCTGGACAAGTTTTTTATTGTGTTCATTGAAGATATATTGGAATATTCTAAAAATGAGGAAGAACATGTTGAACATTTAGCATCAATATTGAGATTGTTGAGACATCATTAGTTGTATGATAAGCTCAGTAAATGTAGATTCTTTAAGACAAAAGTACATTAATTAGGGCACATGGTCTCCAAGGAAGGCATAACAATGGGTCCAAAGAAGATAAGGGCTATCATGGAGTGAGCAGTTCCTAGGAATGTGGATGATGTAATATCATTCATGGGGTTAGTAGGCTACTACAGAAAGTTCATTAGGAAATTCTCTCACATTGCTTATACTATTACATCATTGCAAAGGAAAGGTAAGAAATTCGAATGGATAGAGGAATGTGCAGCAAGTTTTGAACATTTAAAGAAGTTGTTGACAAATGCTCCAGTTTTAAAGATTGCAGATCCAGACAAAGAATTTGTGGTATGTATAGATGCTTGCAAAAGAGGACTTGGAGGAGTCCTTATGTAGGAAAGACAGGTAGTATGCTATGAATAAAGGAAATTGAATCCGCATGAGAAGAATTATATAACACAATGATCTTGAGTTGACAGCGATCATCGATGCTTTGAAGATGTGGAGGCACTATGTTGTGGGGAAAAGTATCCGACTCGGAATGACCCTATCCCTACTCTAAGGGTGATAGTTCCTTAGCAACAACTGAAAGTAAAGCTTTGATATTTTTCCTTTATGAAAGTACAGAGAAGGAAGAAAAGATTGACCAACCGATGTCTTTCGCTTTTGTCGATCCTGTCTTCTCTCTTTGCCTCTTGTTCCCAGCTCCTTGCTCCCTTTGCCGGCCCAGCTACACAAAGATCCTGCAAAAACAAGAGAGGGAAACTACAAGAAACATGTACTCATAACTGATGCATGGATTAGAATGAATCAAATATACAGATAAAAACAATACATCATTGCAATACAAGTATATAGGAGAACATCAAAGCTTTATTGATAGAAGAAAAAGGTTCTGAGAAGGTTACAACCATAAATGGCTCCAATCCAGCAGCACCTCCCCAGCAGCAAGAAATCTCCTCTTCTCCTCTATAAAAGCAATCACCCAATAGTTCTAACTGTAAACCAACAGCACTTCCTTGCTTTGCACAAAATTCCAGCCCCTCTAGACCTCATAGAAGAGCTCTATATATAGGAGATTTGGAGAAAGGATGAGTCAGCTTGAGACTGACCTAAAGCTGCCTTGTGTCCTCTCCCTCTTCAGTTAAACTTCAGTTCTTGAGTCCACTTGGAGATCCTTGCTTCCACATGGAGATCAAGTACCTCTTACTCATCATAGGGCGAATTCCTTGAACCAAGTGTCAGTTTGGAAGCTTCCTGGGCAGTTGACACCTTGCAGAATGACTGTGCCACTTGGCCAATCTCGCCCAGCGCAGGTAGCCTTCATTGGTTTTGACTTTCAGTGCAGGTACAAGGAGGAGCAGTTGACATTCAGCGCAGATGCTCAGTGGAGCAGCTGACATGATCCAAAAATAGCCTGTTTTTGAGTGTTTTCAGGTGGAGAACTGATAGGGAGTGCTGTGGTTTGCTGACCTTGTTCCTCTAGGGGTAAGAACAACATGTTTAGGGATTGAGGATCCCTGTAATTATTGACATTTCATGCTCCATGCTGCGAGGCACAAAAATGTCTATAACAGTTGCCCCCTAAAGTATGAGGTCGTTTATCGGGTGAAATGCTTTATCCAGAGGGTCCGAAGTTCATTCAAGTGCTGAGAGGTGCCCTGTAATACAATACAATACAATATATTATTTTTCATTCTGTTTTCATGATCTAGCTGAGGCGGGCATTCCCATGCTCAGCTTTATAAATACATTTTGGTACATAGAACAGACGATCGTCTGATGGTAGACTGATAATTTTCTGCTGAAATTATCATCCTTTGAATAGGATGATCATCTGCTGCAATGATGTACATGACAAATGCTTTTATATTTCCTGAATATGTATCGCAGCCCGGATGGATGAAACTAGATCCGGGGTCTTCAAACTCGTTCGATCTTCACTCTAAGTACAAGTCGATCCATGTGAGAATTTCGCTGAAGTCGAACATGGAAAGACATCGCTTGATTACCGGTCAATGATGAAAACCGTTAACAAGCGCGAGAGGAATCACCGATAATGATAATGACCCTCAAGGTACTGCAGTACAATTCACGTGGCGTGAATAAAGGACTTGGCGTCGAACGCCACTCAAAATCTTTTGGTCGAAGGTCATTGATGTATACCTGTCGCCGGAAGTGAGAAACTTGCCATTGAGGCATGCAAGCTTCAAAGTACTGATGGGGTTGTTCCTAGATCAACTTCTTGGATAATGAGCTGAAGTCGACAAGAAGCGATCCGTCAAAGGAGGGCCTTAATGAATCCCACATCAATGACACGGAACGGAGCTAATGATTTTAGTGGAGGTGAAAACAAACTGTGACATATGATTCAGGGTGGCGATCATGAATGGATGAAGGATAATGTATGGCAGTGGATGGGACACGGTTGACACTTTCAGAATGACCTCTCTTGAACATATAACGACACTGATGCGATGGATCAGTAGCATTACCCCAAAATGTGGATGGTTTGGCGAAGACCATGGTGATGAGACCGGTGAATGAAACAACCCAACCCGATGTGGTACGGAAGAAAAGTGTCATGTTCAAGAGCGACTTGCTACCATTAAGCTTTGATGTTCTCCCAATTTTTCCCCAGTCATTTCTGACCAGTACCTCTTTATTTTTGTCAAGCTTGAGGAGGATAACATATGCTTGTTCTATAACCTGCCCTTCGGGCAAGCCCATCGCTATGATTTAACGAGCTTAGCGATAGGGAAACTCGTTCTCGTCTAAAGACAAGTTTGTCGCTATTTAATCATTTTAACGAGTCTAACGACAAGGAAAACTCGGTCCCTTTCATTTTTAGAGAGTCTGAAAAGGTACAGAAAGTTAACTCCATAATTCCTTTTTCCTCATCTAATCCCTTAAGTCCGAAAAAGTATAAAACAATACAGAAGGGATGGGTGTTCGGTACTTTTAACGAGCCGAACAAGACAAGCGCTCGATCTTTTTGTGTAATAATCCCTCAGGTCCAAAAAGATTAAAGTCTAAAAGAGGGATAGCTCTTCCAGTCCCTTTAACGAGCTGGAAGGCCAGAACTCGGCAAACTTTTCATATTTTACGAGTCAGAAAAGAGCTCAAAGATGACTCGTCTTTTGAGGAACGAGTGATGAACAGGGATAGCAGCAGATTCCAGGTACAGGTTGGAATTCTCCAATCACGGCAGTGTCACAAGGATGGCTAAGTGAAATCACTCTTCGCAGCTGTTCCTCAAAATGGGTAAACAAACATATGGAGGTGAACGATTGGCCAAATGAACGGATGGAGGTGGTGGCATATAAACACGACCAAGGGCTTTTAACATGGCAGTCAAAGGTTACATTTCTCAAGGTTATTTACCGGTTCATTTTTTCTGGATGAGCTTGAACTGTAGGGAAAGATTGCTCACAATTTATGTTTATTTTTTAACGAGCATGAACTCTGTACAAAAACTGCTCGAATTCTTGCGTTTATTTTTTAACGAGCATGAACATTGCTAAAACTGCTCGAAGATAAGTTTGCATGCCCCCAGCATAATAATGCAAATTGAGGTGCATGCCCCCCAAGCTTCATTGCATTCAACTTGGTGATTGGAATGAAGGTTTACCTTTGAATTTTGAAAAGGGGATTTGTTTCATTTTTTAATGAGGTTGACATAGTAAAAGAACTATCCTCATGACTCGTTGTTTCATTTTTTAACGAGGTTGACACGAGATAAGAACCGTCCTCGGTGCCGACAAAATATCTAGGAATCTTCCGAATCCAACCAGAATATTGGATTAGATTTCATTTTGTAGGTTTCCACCGTGGCCACTCCCGCCAGATTACTTGGAGGCGGTAAGGCGAAAGTACCCATTAAGGCAGGGTCTTTTAGGAGACCTACTCCGATATTTTGAAGCAAATGATTCCTTCCATGGATCATTGGAATGCTTCCTGTAACTTGTGAACTGTTGGGGAGAAAAGTTTGTTGGTCGACGATTGTAATTCCTTCTTGGAAGGGAAATGCAATCTTCCTGAAGTAGGTCGACACAACCGCGGCCATGGCATAGATCCAGGGCCTTCCTAGTAGGATGTTGTAATCGAGGTTTCCATCAATTACTTCAACATCAATTCCTACTATTTTGCCCCCCAGTTCAACTTGCAAGTTACTTAAAATCCCGTATGGAGTGTATGATCGTCCATCAAATGCTTTTAACGTCGTTGACGATTTCGACAAGGGTGGTGAGCCTAAATCTTTCCAGCAACTCATCGACATAAGACATGTAGATGCCCCCTCATCAATAATTGTTCGATGAACAGTTTTGTTGAGGGCTTTCACTTGAATAAGGAAAGCTAGTTGAGCTGGTAATTGCGGGTCATATCCTTTATGATCAAAGGCCACAAGATTGGAATCCATTGGGCCAATCCCACCTATTGCTGATAATAAAGCTTGCTCTTGGGAGGGGTAATTTTGTGGTACCTCAAGTGTCGACATAGTGGACGGCGATTGGGCCAGGTCCTTTACTATATTATAATTCTGTGCTTCTTTGGCACTAGGATTAAATGTCGATTTGTGTACTACTCCCTTTGGCGACTTTATCATTGGCTCAGGAACGATGGGTGGCACAACTTCGGTCAAAGTTGTTGTTGAACTACTAGGTCGTTCGTTAACCTTGTTGTTCGACAGCTTTGGATTCCCGTAATCTTTATTCCTTGTCAAAGCATTATTCTGTTGCTTTGAGGTAGACAACATAAGCACTTGGGATCCGGAAGCATTTTGATTAGCAACCATATTTTGACCTGGATTAGGAAACGGATCAGTCAATACTGCTGGGGTTTTTGAACTCTTGAAGAGTTTCTTAACTTCAGCTATATGTGGACAATATTTCGTCCAATGATCCTCATCGCATATATGACACCCTACCGGGGGTTTCCTTTTTCTTCCTGTCTTTTTCTTCTTGCCCCCCGGTTGCTTCAGTTGTTTGCCCTTGTCGGTCGACATGGCATTTACTTCTGAGGCAAGAAGTTTTTCATTTGCACTTTGACTGTAAATTTTGTGCTTGCCAATCACGTCATCGCCGGCGTGAGAGTCATTGTTGATTTAGGAGGAGGAGGAATTGAGAATTCCGGTCTAGGGGCGTCAGGTATTTTGTCGTAGAGCGTGCCAGACTGAGTATAAACCAAGTCTAGATATTGCGCACGAGCTATAACTTGCTCTTCTATTACGACTCCCCCCTTGGCCACATCTTCCGTTATGGCCGGAAGTAATGACTTTATAAACCATTCAGCTAATAGCTGATCGGGAACATATGTTTTTACCATCCTACGACGACGTCGCCATTCATGTATATGATCAGATATATGAGTGGCCGTTGTCTGTTTGAAGTTGGTAAGGAGTTCTGTTCCCGTTTCATACCTTATCGGTAATTGAAAATGGGTTAAAAAGGTTGTAGCTAAGGCACTGAAGTTGTCGAACGAAGCTCTAGGCAATTCAATATACCATTTTGCCGCTGGACCCGTTAACGTCCTCTGAAAAAGGCGAAGTCTTATCGAATCATCATTCAGGGTGTTTGATGAACACCATAGATGGAATGTCATCACGTGATTCGACGGGTCTTCACCTAGATTTCCATTAAATTTAGGAATGTCTGATGGAAGTTTGTGTGGAATCGCTGGCCACCAAGGGGCATAAGCAATTGGATCATTCGTCAGCCGGTTTAGATCTGGTAATTCTAGAGTTGCTACAAAGGGCAACTGTTGATTCAGGTTAGGCGAAGCATATCCAGGATAAGATGGAATCGCCTGAGCAGTGGGTCTTTGCATACCAGCATAATGTTGGCAACTTTGACAAGGTTGATGGGTATAACCATTATAGTATGGTTGCCCATTACTTACAAAGACTTGTTGCTCAGGTCCTTGATATGATTGCTGGAATTGCGGTTGTTGAGTTCGAACCAGCTCTGGTTGTTGGACCATTTGCTGATGCCCAATACTAGATGATTGACCAAGATGAGGAGTCACAGTACTTGTTTGATCCTGAGTCGCTCCAGATAAGGAGGCACTGACCTGAGGTTGCGATTGAGATGTCAAGACAAGAGGCTGTTGTATGGCAACCTGAGAAACTTGGGGTTGACATACAGTAGGCAGTGCTTGTACTTGCGACGCAATCACCATACCAGGTATAGTGGCAACATTCGACACAGGGTGGACTGGTTGCATAGAATATACAACTCCTGGTTGTTGAGGCAGTATTGGTACCCAACCGCTGGATGTAATTCCAGTTTGACCTGAACTTTGTTGTGAACTCACGGATGGGCATCCTCCCGGAGGAGGTAATGAAAGGGCATACTGCCCCCCATATGGTATCAATCCGGAACTCAAGGGGATCGATTGCCCAGATTGACCTCCAAATGGATCAATTTGGCGAGTTTCAACATAAGAAATACCAGATGATAATCCGGATGAAGAAATAGGAACTAACCATGTCGTTGTCCCTGATTGGACTCCGGCTTGTTGTTGACAATTTGCCGGGACAGATGGTATACCAGCGAACATCGTTGGAGTAGCAGCAGGAGGCTCTGCTGCAGCTGTGTCGGACGACACAGTCCTAGATGTCGACGGTTGTTCAGACATATCTAGTCTATCCAAAAGATTTCTTAGCGATTCTACAGGAACTTCCACTTGTGGTGGACTAACTTCGAAGATCAACGAGGGAAAGGTGATGATTATTCTGCTTAAAATAAATTTTATAACGACGCTTTAGACACAACTTGCTTTTTCAGTTTTAAAGAGTCGAGAAAAAGCTAAAGATGACTCTAGTCTCCTTCGATGTTTTAACGAGCCCGAAGTGACAAATGCTCGGATGGACTTTTTCAGTTATAGAGTTTGAAAAAGGCCAAAAGAAACTGCTCTGGAGATCTAGGCAGAGGGTGTGCCAAACCTTTCGCAAAACCACGGAATACGTTTTACGGTACGTGTGGTCAATCTTCGTGAATGCTGTGTTCACTGCATTGCGATCAGTAGGGCGGCCGACACGGCTTCCTATGGATAAAGGCTTTGTTCCTATAGGGGTCTCCCAATATATACGCGACGGTACGTGGGAGCACAAGTCCGTATTAGTGCCACCGACTCTCAGGAGGAATCACCCACCTTCGTAGAGATCGACAGTCACTACGTTTAACGACGCCGGAACACGTCTCTACCTAGACCTCTATGTGTTTGCGTTATGTTACAAAGCGTTGTTATGTAAATTGGATTTATTTTAATGTTGATCTTGCTTATCAGTTTGCCTTTAAGGATCACCACGAGATGTATATAACAAATTCCTGAATGCAGTCTAAGATGAGAAGCAAACTTTTCAATCTTTCAACTTTGAAAACCTTAACTACTGAGGGAAAAGAAAGGCAAATCTTTTCACACAGATCATAGAGCACACACTAAGATGCAAATCTTTCCTAAATCGTCAAGCACACAGTCAAATGCAAAATGCACAATGCATGTATTTTCTTTTCCCTTTCTTAATGTGGATGGATTACAAAAAGAAAGCTGTTGTATAACTTTGAATCTAATTTCAAGCGAAAGTAAACAAGCTTGTCCAAAATCAAAAGACACCTTAAGATCGACTTGTTTAGACACTGGAAATGTATAGATTCAAACTACAAAATGAAAAACAAACAAACTCAAACAGCCATGAACAGTAATAAAACTAGCTCTTAAGATCACGACGACACTTTTACAGTTCAAGATCTAAGAGGCCACAGCTATACAGGTTTGCTTTTCACAATGGGAAACTGTAACTGAAACAAGAAATACTGAAAGAACAATCACAGTTTCATCACACAACTGAGGCGGAATAATGTCAAGGAAAGTTGGTTTACAGCAAGTACAAATGACAAGCAATCAATAGCAAAACAATAGTGAAAACAGGGCCAAGACTCAGTAGGAAACCTCAGCAAGACACTGGCTAACTGGTTCAGCGCAGGCTCTGGTCTGTCAAACTGACTTTCAGCGCAGTTCCCGAAGGGAGTTCCTGCGCTGAAATGCAGACTGCCTTTGGGCAGCCTGCACTGAGACACGAGAGTTGCGTTTACAAGGGTTTCCGGGTCATAAAAAGCTCAAAAATTCACTGTTTTTGCTGAAATAAAAAGCTATAGGTCAAGTACAAGCTAAGGGATGATCAAGAGGATGAAAAGCTATCACAAAGAGCACAAGAGTCCTTGTGGATCAGCTCTTCAAATCATAAACTTGCTCAGAAACTGAGCCAGAGCAGCTGCCCTCTACTTTGCAATTGAAGGACTCAATTGCAGTTCGATTTGGTGCTCTCCTTGTTTATGAGATGAATAGCAAGAAACACAATAAACCAACAAGATACTAGGTCCCCAGTGGAGTCGCCAGTTTGTTGTGGGGAAAAGTATCCGACTCGGAATGACCCTATCCCTACTCTAAGGGTGATAGTTCCTTAGCAACAACTGAAAGTAAAGCTTTGATATTTTTCCTTTATGAAAGTACAGAGAAGGAAGAAAAGATTGACCAACCGATGTCTTTCGCTTTTGTCGATCCTGTCTTCTCTCTTTGCCTCTTGTTCCCAGCTCCTTGCTCCCTTTGCCGGCCCAGCTACACAAAGATCCTGCAAAAACAAGAGAGGGAAACTACAAGAAACATGTACTCATAACTGATGCATGGATTAGAATGAATCAAATATACAGATAAAAACAATACATCATTGCAATACAAGTATATAGGAGAACATCAAAGCTTTATTGATAGAAGAAAAAGGTTCTGAGAAGGTTACAACCATAAATGGCTCCAATCCAGCAGCACCTCCCCAGCAGCAAGAAATCTCCTCTTCTCCTCTATAAAAGCAATCACCCAATAGTTCTAACTGTAAACCAACAGCACTTCCTTGCTTTGCACAAAATTCCAGCCCCTCTAGACCTCATAGAAGAGCTCTATATATAGGAGATTTGGAGAAAGGATGAGTCAGCTTGAGACTGACCTAAAGCTGCCTTGTGTCCTCTCCCTCTTCAGTTAAACTTCAGTTCTTGAGTCCACTTGGAGATCCTTGCTTCCACATGGAGATCAAGTACCTCTTACTCATCATAGGGCGAATTCCTTGAACCAAGTGTCAGTTTGGAAGCTTCCTGGGCAGTTGAAACCTTGCAGAATGACTGTGCCACTTGGCCAATCTCGCCCAGCGCAGGTAGCCTTCATTGGTTTTGACTTTCAGCGCAGGTACAAGGAGGAGTAGTTGACATTCAGCGCAGATGCTCAGTGGAGCAGCTGACATGATCCAAAAATAGCCTGTTTTTGAGTGTTTTCAGGTGGAGAACTGATAGGGAGTGCTGTGGTTTGTTGACCTTGTTCCTCTAGGGGTAAGAACAACATGTTTAGGGACTGAGGATCCCTGTAATTATTGACATTTCATGCTCCATGCTGCGAGGCACAAAAATGTCTATAACACACTATCTTCTTGGCAGGTGATTCATTTTGATTAGTGATCTTGAGGTATCTATTTTACCAACCGAATTTAAATGCCAGGAAAGTGATCCGAATCGGATCCATAATCGACTGTCATAGAACCATGATTAAATCAGGACGAACAAATCTCAAATGAAATCCAAAATAGCAATCGAAAACACCCTGAAGCAGTGGCCATGGAAGCCGACACAAAATGACAAGGACCTCGGTCAAAGCGCGTTGACTAAGGCCCATGGAGACTGCACAGGAGGTCGATGTAGCCACTAGGAGCCCCAAAATGGGAAAAGCAGTTGATTTTCAATGCGCGTTAGCACTAACGCGCATCGCTAGGTGAACAGGGCTGAAATGGTAGGGCTTAAGCACTCGGTCACGTTGGGAGCCAAAGGACCATGGGAGGAGAACCGAAAAGCGCCATCGTACGAAGGTGGGACCCACAACCTGGAAATCAGCAGTTTTACCCGGGGTGCCCTTGAACGGTAAGAGGTTTTGGAAAAAGTAGAGCGAGCACACTCAGTGATCGACACGTGCAAGCAGAGGTGAGAGAAAAACAGCCATGATCACGCGTTATCATTCGAGCAAGTCAACTGCGCTCGACGTGCGAATGACATTGGATTTGGAGGAGCCTAGATCAGACGGCTGAGAATGCACCCGATAGATAGAGACAGGAAATTAAGTTGAGTTCTAAAGGGATTCAGAGCCCATTGACCGCCACGGTGGAGAAAGAAATGAATCGACGAACAGGTTGGCGTTGTTCCCGTGAGGACACGTGGATACCTCTCGAGCGATCATGCTGATGCCGAACAAGGAATTCCAAGCACACAAGCGACATGTGAATTGACGTAGGTGGGAGAGGAACTGAACATGTATGGAGGCTGAATGGATAAAGCCATGAATAGAGACAGTGAACAAGATTCAAAAGAGATTCAGAGCGAAGAGTCGAAGCGACCAAGAAAGACAGTGACAGTAAACCCTGAGAGGAGGACTGAGCATAGAGAGCAGTAAAGCCAAGCAGAGGAGACAGAGGGCCGAGCTGACCACAGGCAGCATCGAGCACCAGAGAGCTTGAAGATTCAAGCCTTCCCATAGAGGAATCTATCTAGATTGAGTATCACAGTTGGCTCTTTCCACTGTAGACCGGGGGTCACAGAACTAGTAGGAAGAACAAGAGTTTGTGTACTCCAAGTCGCTTGGGGAATCCAAGAGCCACCCTGCCAATCAAAATCTGCTTTAGGAGAACTCATATTGAGTCCCTGTATTGTAATTTCTCTGCTCAAAGACATAATAAAACAAGGCCACCACTGAAGCTAGACCGGAGACATAGCCCTAGAGAATAGGGTGAACTCCTTATTAAAAAGTGTTTGTGTCTTTGTGTTGCTTACTGTATTTCTCTGCTGTCTTTCCATTTATTTTCTATGTATTGGTAATCTGATCGATTCGTTTATTCAATAACACAGAACACACACCAGCACATGGGTCTGTAATACCTTCTTGTTTAATAAATATTCAACTGAGGTCACTCATAGGGTGATTATCAGATCAACTGGTATCAAAGCTCTAGGCTGTAAGGTTGGAGAAGCTTGTGTTGGTTTAGGTGTGAATGATCTCTAGATCAAAGCTCAAATTAGGAGAAGGAGAGTTGGTGGAAACTAACCTTGAAATTGGGAGAGTCTATTCTCGAAAGACAATGTCAGAAGAAGGTTCTATAGGGCCAGACCCTCAATTCCTAGAAAGTTTCCTAGCTATAAAGTTCATGGTAGAAGAAATGTATAGGGACTTTAGAAAGCATAAGGGTGAAGATTCATCAGGCTCTAAGCAACATAAAGAAGAAGATGAATCTCATTCCCATGACCACTCCAAAGGAAAGGGGAAAGAGGAAAACTTCCCTACACCTCCTAGTAGCCCTGTACATAATAAGAAAGCATCTTTGATTAAGTTAGATGTTAATTTTGATTTTCATATATATGATGGAGAGCTAAATGCTGAGAAGTTGGACAATTGGATTAGACAAATTGATGTATATTGCAGAGTACAAAATATAGACTCAGACAAGAGTAAGATTCAATTGGCAAGCCTATGCCTAGGAGGCACTGCCTTGGTTTGGTGGGAAGGCAGAACCCAAGCTGATATGAGGAAGCATGGTAAGACCATCTCTGTCTGGAGTGACTTTGTTACTGCAATCTAAAATTAGTTCTATCCATTGGCCTACATGCAAAAACCCATGATGAGTTGGAAAACTCTTTCGCAGTTGAAAGGGAAAAGTGTACAAGGGTATACTAAAGAGTTCAGAAAGAGAGCATTGATGTTGGGCATTTCATTAGACTCACCAAAAACTATTTTGAAGTACATTGGCGGGCTACACAGCTACATGAGGCATACCATCCTCATGTTTAATCCCACTAGTATAGATGAGGTATCTGTACAAGCTACTCATCTAGAAGTAAGAGGAAAGAATGGAAATCCAGAAGTTGGGGGACTATCCCAACCCATTGTAAGCAAGAGCAGGGAGAAAAGAAAGAAGAAGTGGAAAGCAAGGAAGGCTAACATTGCACAGAAAGGCAAAGCTTCATGCACTCACTGTAAAAAGGAGGGGCATGATGATGAGCACTGTTGGATTCTACATCCAGAGCTGAGACCTAAGAAGTCTAAGGGAAAGAAGAAGAAGACTGCTGCATCTATTCAGAAATATTTGGGGTCAGACTCAGGAGATGAAATAGTCATTGCAGCCACAGGTATAAAAGGTAAGAAATCTGAAGCATCTACTAGTAATTCTGTTAAATCTGTTATTGATGAAGAACATGAGAGAAAAAGGCGTGAGATTTTTCATATTCGAGTTGTTTCCAAATATCAAAAGATTGATACTTTGTTTGATAGTGGATCACAAGTAAATCTGAATTCTGAAGCAACTGTAAAGAAATTGGGATTAGCAACTACACCTCATAAGAAGCCATACCCATTAGGATGGTTGAATGATAAAGCACAACTACAAGTGACTAGACAGTGCAAACTCAAGTTTTCTTTTGGGTCAGCATTTGTAGATGAGGTTGAGTTAGATGTAATTCGTTTGGATATATGTGGAATTGTTTTAGGGAGTCCTTACTTGTATGATAGAAAGGCTATTTTCTATAGAGCTGAGAACAAGTATCTACTTGTTAAAGATGGAATCGAATACTTTGTAAGAGCTCATAAGCTCAAGAATAATTACACTCTCATAAACTCAGGACAGATGAAAAGAATGATAAATTCATGCAAACAATTCTTACTTATGGTTGTAAAAGAAAAGAAAACTGATAAAACCAATGTATTTGAGGGTTGTAATTCTGATAAGCAAGCTGATATAGAAAAGATTGTTTCAGAGTATGATGTCTTGTTTCAAGAACCTCAAGGTTTGCCACCCAAAAGGGAATAGAACCTGATATTATTTTGCAGCAAGATGTTCCTTTGCCTAACATTGGGATGTACAGGTTATCTGCCTTAGAGATTTCTGAAATCAAGAAGTAGGTGCAGGAGTTGCTCAAGAAAGGGTTCATCAGGCCTAGCACATCACCATGTGGGTCACCAATCGTTTTGGTGAGAAAGAAATATTGCTCGTGGAGAATGTGCATTGATTACCGAGCACTAAATAAGATAACAATAAAAAATCATTATCCCCTTCCTCACATAGATGATCTTTTAGATCAATTGAAGGAAGCTGTTTATTTCACCAAGCTGGATTTGCACAGTGGATACCATCAGGTCAGAGTTGCAGAGCAAGATGCATGGAAGACTGCTTTCAAAACAAAGCAGGGATTGAATGAATGGCTGGTTATGCCTTTTGGCTTGACCAATGCCCCTGCTACTTTCATGAGATTAATGAATGATGTACTCAAACCTTTTCTTGATGATTTTGTTATTGTGTATTTGGATGACATTCTGATTTTTAGTAAAACGTGGGAAGAACATTTAAAGCATGTTAAGCAGACATTAGATGTTTTGAAAAGAGAAAAACTTTATGTTAAAATCTCCAAATGTGAATTTGGCAAAACCTCTCTAAATTATTTGGGTCATATAGTAGGGGGAGGTGAATTGAAAATAGATCCCTCTAAAGTGGCAGTCACTGTAAACTGGCCTAAACCCAAGTCTGCTACAGAAGTGAGAAGCTTCTTAGGAGCAGCACAATATTGGAGGAAGTTCATTTCAAATTTTTCCTTAATTGCAGCTCCCTTACATGCTTTGAGAGGATTGAACAAAGTGTTTCAGTGGGGAGGTAAACAGTAGAAAGCCTTCGACATCTTGAAAGAAAAAATTAGTACTGCACCTGTACTAGCACTGCTAGATCTACAAAGACCATTTGAGATCCAAATTGATGCCAGTGACTATGCCATGGGAGAATTGTTGACACAGCACGATAAACCCATATGTTATCATTCTGAGACTTTTAATCGTGCAGTAGTTAACTATCCTACATATGATAAGGAATTGTATGCATTAGTTCAGAGTGTGCAAAAGTGGAAACATTACTTAATGGGAAAAGAAACAGTAATACATACTGATCATCAGCCACTTCAATACCTACACTCTCAAACTAAGTTGCAACAATCAAGACATTACAGATGGATGGGGTTTCTACAATAGTTTCATTTAGTCATCAGATATAAAAAGGGCATACATAACAAGGTTGCAGACATGTTATCTAGACCCATAAATGCATCTACCATACTTAAGCATAATTCTGTGCTGCATGAAAGCTACATAGAACAATATTCTCAGGACATGAAGTTTAAAGATGTATATGAAACTTTGAGTCAAGGAAAAAGAGTATAAGAATTGGACTATAATATAAAGGATCGACTCTTGTATCATTGTGGGAAACTTTGCATTCCACAAATTGAGAGAGAAAAGATAATTAGGGAAGTACACACTTCTCTGATATCAGGTCACTTTGGAGTAAGTAAAATAGTTGCATAGCTACAAAGGTTCTACTATTGGCCAAGAATGAATGAGACAGTTTCTAGATATGTAAAGGGGTGTGCTATGTGTGCTAAAAGCAAGCCCAGTAACAGAAAACTAGGCTTGTACACTCCCTTGCCAGTTCCTTCACACCCTTGGGAAATCATTTCCATGGATTTTATTGGAGGACTGCCCAAATCTAGGAAAGGTCATGATTATCTATATGTTGTTGTGGATAGGTTCAGGAAAATGTGTATTTTGATACCTTGTAGTAAACATATTACAGCTGAACAAACTACAAAATTATTCTTTGAACATGTATGGGTTCATTTTGGATTACCCACTTCTATTATATCTGATCGAGACACCCGATTTGTGGGGAAGTTTTGGTCTAGTCTATGGGAACTAATGAACACCAAATTAAAGAAAAGCACAGCTTTTCATCCACAAATAGATGGCCAGACAGAAGTAGTTAACAGGATAGTGATCCAGTTACTGAGAGTATATTGCAGCAAACACCCTAAGCTTTGGGATGAACACTTGTGTTGTGTGCAACATGCTTACAACAGAGCCAAACACTCTTCTACCCATAGATCTCCTTTTAAGACCTGCTTTGGTTTCATACCAAGGTCTCCCTTGGATTTTGTCTTTGGTAAAGATACCATGGTTGATGGACATAGTGATGTGGACAAAGCAACTAGGTTCATTGAACAGATCCAGGAGATCCACCAGGCAGTACAGGAACAGCTGGAAAAGAGCCAGGCCAAGTACAAGGCTAGGCATGATAGGAATCGGATGGAGTATAGTTTTCAAGTTGGAGACCAAGTCTGGCTGTATATCAGCAAAGACAGGATGCAAGGTGAAGGTAAGAAGCTAAAACCTATAAGGTATGGACCCTTCAGGATACTTGAGAAGATTGGTGAAAATGCTTTTCGCCTTGATCTGCCAGCTTACATGAACATCTACTTAGTCGTGAACACATATTGCTTGAGGTTGTTTGAACATTCAATGATTAAGGACCCTAAAGAGCAGAGTCAATTACCTTCTGTCGATGACCTGCTACCTGAATATCTTAATGAGTTATAGGAAGATACAGTGCTGGACAGGAAGGTAAGGACGATGCACAGTGGACACGTGGAATACCTCATAATTGAGCTTAAAGGTTTGAAGACGAGCAGTGCAAAGTGGATTGGGATTGGACAAGTGAGACAATAGTTTCCTCACTTAGTCGATGCTTGAAGAAAACCAACTTTTGGTGGTCCAAAAGCTTTTTAGTTGGGAGGCCATGATCCAAATCAGATCCATAATCGACTGTCATAGATCCATGCTTAAATCGGGATGAACAAATCTCAAACGAAATCCAAAACAGCAATCGAAAACACCCTAAACCAGTGGCCATGGCAGCTAGCGTGAAATGATGAGGAGGTCGATGTAGCCCCTGGGAGCCTCGGAATGGGAAAAGGAGTTGATTTTTGATGTGCGTTAGCGCTAACGTGCATCGTTGGGTGAATAGGGCTGAAATGGTAGGGCTTAAGCACTCAGTCATGTTGGGAGCTAGAGGACCGTGGGTGGAGAACCGAAAAGCGCCATCGTATGAAGGTGGGACCGACGACTTGGAAACCGGCAGTTTTACCCGAGGTGCCCTTGAACGGTAAGAGGTTTTGGAAAAAGCGGAGCGAGCACACTCAGCGATCGACACGTGGCAGTGGAGGTGAGAGAAAAACTGCCGTGATCACACGTTATCAGTTGAGCAAGTCAACCGCGCTTGACGTGCGAATGATGTTGGATCTAGAGGAGCCCAGATCGGATAGCTGAGAATGCACCCAATAGATAGAGTGGAACTGACAGGAAATTAAGCCAAGTTATAAAGAGATTTGGAGCCCGTTGACTGCCACAGTGGAGAAAGAAATGAATCGATGAACAGGCTGGCGCTGTTCCCGTGAGGACACGTGGCTACTTCTCGAGCGATCATCCTGACGCCGAACAAGGAATTCCAAGCACACAGGCGATAGGCGAATCGACGCAGGCAGGAGAGGAACCGAACAGGTATGGAGGCTGAATGGATAAAGCCATGAATAGAGACAACGAACAAGATTCAGAAGAGAATCAGAGCGAAGAGTCGAAGCAACCAAGAAAGACAATGACAGTAAACCCTGAGAGGAGGACTAAGCACAAAGAGAAATAAAGCTAAGCAGAGGAGACAGAGGGTCGAGATGACCACAAGCAGCATCGAGCACTAGAGGGCTTGAAGATTCAAGCCTTCCCATAGAGGAATCTATCTGGATTGAGCATCACAGTTGGCTCTTTCCACTATAGACCGCGGGTCACAGAGCTGGTAGGAAGAATAAGAGTCTGTGTACTCCAAGTGGCTTGGGGAATCCAAGAACCACCCTGCTAAGAAAAATCTACTTCAGGAGAACTCATATTGAGTCCCTGTATTGTAATTTCTCTGCTCAAAGACATAATAAAACAAGGCCACCACTGAAGCTGGACCGGAGACGTAGCCCTAGAGAATAGGGTGAACTCCTTATTAAAAAGTGTTTGTGTCTTTGTGTTGCTTACTGTATTTCTCTGCTGTCTTTCCATTTATTTTCTATGTATTGGCAATCTGATCGATCCGTTGTTTGAATAACACAGAACACACACCAGCACATGGGTCTGTAATACCTTCTTGTTTAATAAATCTTCAACTGAGGTCACTCATAGGGTGATTATCAGACCAGAAAGCTAGATGGTTGGCCATGATCAGTGAGTTCGACTTCGAGATCAGGTACATTAAAGGTAAAGAGAACAGTGTTGCATATGCTCTTAGTAGGCGAATATAGGTACATCACATAGCAACTATGAGTTTTTAAGGGACATATTTATATGATCAGATCTCGTAGGCAAGTTAGAAAAATGACAGGTATAGGGAGCTTATTCATAGGTTACAACAGGGTACAGGTATACAAGATGTAGGCTAACATCTCACAGTATATGGCTTGGTTAGATTTAGGGACAAGATATATGTTCCAGATAAAAATGATCTCAAGAAGCTTATCTTGAGGGAATTTCACACTAAGCCATATTCAGATCACCCAGGATATCAAGAAGACATTGACAATGGTGAAGAAGTTATACTATTGGCATTGTGCATTGTGCGTTTTGTAGTCTCAACGCTAAATCTTTCCCTCTTGACCTCCATAACTACACAATTTACCTTTCCAATTAGCCTCCTTTTGCACATTGCACAATGGAAAGCTTCAAGTTGTCTCCTTACCTCTCTAAGTTGTGAAATTGTGAAATCTATGACCTTCTAACCCATTAGGTTAGGAGTAGGTTTAGGTACATTTTATCTCTCTACTCGCATTACATGACCCTATATTTCACCCTGCATTACTCCTTGCATTTGGTGTGTTTTCTTTGTTTGTCTCCCATGTTTATTTTTAGTTAAGATTTAAATTTTCTCTACTTTTTATTTTGTCTTTTCTTTCTTCTGAATCTCCATGAAGATTCTCTCACTTGGCTCAAAAGATAATGTGGAAAAAATTGAAAAGGAAAATTGTGATGATGAACAATTCTTAGATTGTCTGTTATCCTCTTCTTTATATTAGCTTTACATATCTTTAAAGTCAATGAAGTCTGAATGGAAACTACAATCCATTCGAACAGGAAACCTTTTTTCGAACCATAAATTATGTATCTATTCTAGGATACTCATTCCTTGAATCAGTGTTGTAGTTAAATGGTGTTTCTCTTGACAATCCAGTCGAGTAGAAGAAGGGAAAGGGGAAAATAAATAAGCAAGAAAACAAATATCATAGCTATATATAACCTTCTCTGAGGGAACAAACTCTTCTTCTCTCAGTAATTTAAGACCCCTCTTCTGCCCTATTGAAATAAATAAGTGCCTAGGCAGAATAAATAAATAAATAAATAAATAAAGGGTGAAAGAAGAAAAAGGATTCCTATGTAGAGAGGTGAAGCAAGTAACTTCGTCAGAACACTATTCAGGCTTGCTGATAGTGAAGCAATTCTTGTGTTCCTACAGTGACTTCATCGGGGTAATTTCTAGGCCTGCTAGAAGTGTAGCAACACTAGAGATGAAAACTAAGAATCTGACTATCTTCAACTCATAATTTTATATTACCCTTCTCCTAAATCGAAGCAATTGTGATTTGACAAACTTTATGTATGTGTTTAGCTGAGAAAAGGAACAAAGGAGACTATATCCATAACCTATTCAAATGGGGGTGCCAAGGTAATCCATGTGATTAATCAATACTGCCTGAAAGACTGAGACCTTGCACTTAAGGATAAAACCCGAATAAAGAAGTTGTAGTTCTACCGTGTGTTTCCAAGTATTGACACTGCAATCAACACCCTCCAAATTTTTTCTTACACATGAATTTTGTAGCCTACTAAGGATCTAACAATCTTTCAATCCATAGTCACTTTAGGATCATTTAATGTTACACTAAGTGTTTAAGTCTTCTTCTCAGTTTATAAGTGTCGAGGTCACTTTCTCCCACATGTTTAGTCTATAATAAGTTCATGAGTGCATTCTTTTACACAAGCTTGAACATGCATAACACAATCCATCAAGACAATTCTTGTGCGATGTTCAACCTATTTCAACAATCAATGCACACTTTCATTGATAGTATCTCAATTTTGGTTGCGATTCTACTTCAATTTTGGTGAATTTTTCCAACTGTAGCTTTTGCACACCTTTTCTTTCATAAGTTTTTCTTTCATATTAATGGTTATCTCTTTTTATTTTTTTTTGATTTAATAAGTGTCTTTTTCATGTTATCTTGGCTCTGGCATGTGTCACTTTCAATGTCATTCACATTTGCAAGTGTCATTTTCTCTTCTCTCTTATTGTCACAAGTGTCATCTCTTGGGCATGGGAAGTGTCACATGATGTAAAAGTAGAGTAATGGTTCATTTCAAGAGGAAATTTTGGTACCAATGGGTCCTATCTATCATATAAACATGTACTAGACTCACTCCCAAAGTTTCATGCATTGTCGCACTAGTTTTGTCACTGTCTTCATAAAGTACATTGTAAGTGTTGCACTTGGAGGAGGTTATTTTATTGTCATCGCATTGAGGGGGTCATGTTGTTCTTGTGTACTGAGTGTTCAATTTTGTGTTGTCAATTATTCTAAGTGTGTGTGATAATTCATAATTTCAATATAGGTCTCACTTCTACACACTTAGTCAAACTCTGGAAAGTTCCTGCCCTATCAACTTGACCTTACTTAGGATCCTAGAATTGCGCATTGTGCAATGTCAGCCCTCAAGTTGATCCCTTGCCTCTTGGAACTAAGAAATGCACATTTCTTACCTCCAAGGACTATGCATTGTGTAGTCTCAGTACTAAAACTTGCCCTCATGACCTCCACAACTACATAGTCTACCCTTCCATTTAACCTCCTTCTGTGCATTGTGCAGTGGCAAGCTTCAAGTTGTCTCCCTAACTCCTTGAGCTATGGAATTTCACAATCCATAGTCCCCTCTCTCTCCTTTATTGCACATTTGGTAACTTAAAGGCTCAAGACTACCTCATTGAGCTCCTCAACTATGCATTCATCTTGCCCAGGCCTCCAGAAATTTGCACAGTGTAGTCTCAAGATTTATTCCATCATTCATGGTCCCTGCAACTGCAAACTCCACAATCCTGAGTCTGCCTCCCTGTCCAGTGCCCAGTCCTAGATCAATCAAAATTTTTCATAAATCAAGCTAGACTAAGAGATTTTGGACAGATGTCACTTTTTCATGAATTATTTTCACTTGCAAGTACTATATCTTAACATGACAGGATGATGTTTGCCAAAGAAGAGAAGAAGACTATGATAGAAGATACTTGTGAAGATGGAATCATGAAGAAGTAATCAAACAAGAAGATGAAGGGAAACTAGCTTACCAGAAAAGATCAACGCTCTAGATCGCATGAAGGCTCCATATCATTCAACCCCTTGGAGGATGAAGATAAAATACATGCAAGATCCATCATGAATATGCAAATAAAGACACCAAATGAGTAGCTTGGAAATGCCACAACATCATGAAGTTCCATGCCATCGTTGTCAAGAGTTGTCTCAAGAGTCACGTGTCATAATTTCTTGCCACATCATTTATAGAGTGTAATTTTGTAATTATCTAAAATGAGAAAATGTAAAATGTGTGGAATACCAAGGGTCCCACATGGAATATGAAGAGTCACTGGAAATTTGTAAAGTCATAAAATCTCAAAGGTCATGTAAGAATTTGAAAAGTCATTGTAGAAGCTCAAGAGTCATGAGGGAGGTCAAGAGTCACATGGGAGGTGGAGATCCACCTCATTTGTTATAAATTCACCCTCATAACCCAAGTAAGAGGACTTTTTGGACTTGAACTTCTCACCTTAGCTTCTTTAGAATTGGAATAAGAGAGAAGATGTTTCTTTGGAGGAGCAAGTGGTGACTTAATGTTCCATTATTGGGACTAGTGTGGCAACATTGTACATGTATACCTTGGCACTTTCACTTAATATATAAAGCTTAATTAGCCAACACATTTTGATGCATGCATCTTGAATGTAGTAAGACTATTATTTATATGTTTCCAGTATATGTTTTATTCATATGTACTAAGGAAATTGAACTATTTCAGTGGCTTTGGTACTTATCTTGTTAAAGGTGTGTTGTATTTGGTTTTATGATCGTGGTTGTCATGTGAACCAATTTTTGGGTTAACTAATGATCCTCTTATGCTCTTGTGTGTCTCTTTTAGAATAGTACTATTAGTTTTCTTCTAGAGGTTCTCTCTTTCTCCTTCCCTTGAAAGTAGCTTATATATATTGCAATTGTATGCCTCATAGTGTTGACTTACTTGCTTGTTTCAAAGAATGTTGTATAACCTCTTATGTTAATAATGGTAGCCAAGGAAAATCCCTAAAGGCAATAGAAATCGATCGTATTTCTAGTTGGGGTTCCTACTCCAAATGGTGTGAGGTCTAATTGGGACTTCACATCAGGGAGACCCCCTTGGTCCACCAATTTCCAACATTGTCAACATTTAGAAAATCCTAATCAGTGTGAGGATGACTTCAGATATGCATGTATCTAGTGAGGAAGAAATACAATGTGTATCAACCTTTAGTGGTCATAATCCCATTGAATTTGAAAACTCCTCAATATGTTCAAAGATGCCATAATACTGAGATGAAACAAGTCCTAATGCATGACCAAAAAATTCCAAGGAGGTATTTAAGACAATCCAAAATTTGTGCGTTAAACCAGTTGAATAAGTCCTAGACTTTTTCCATCAGGAAGGCCAAAAATTATCTTAAGACCCAACCTTAGATGGTGGCCTCGGGAAACAAGTATAAACCTCTGGATGTACCCTCAACAATATCCAAAATTTTCCTTTGAAACTTGAGCCTAAAACAAAAATTTCAAACACAATTATACCAAACACTTGCCATGAAACAACTTCAAATGAACATTTGCAAATTACATAGGGTTGACCTAAAAGGAGTGTAATGTTTGCTTCACGACAAGCCCTAGTAAAGGACGAAAATTCTCTAATAGTCATATAAGAAAAAATATATGCCACATAAGAGTCCTCATATTACGCTCGAAAAGGTGTCTTAAACTGACCTTCAAAATCATCTTTAACTCAACCTCGAGAATTCTAAATTTGGGCCTCAAAAATAGATTAGAAGAGACCTTCAAATTGCTGATGAACCATTTCAAAAGGAGGGTCGAGGTAGTATCAGATGTCTTCCAGAGAGGTCCAAAGTAGAGTCATATTTTCTGCCACATAGGACTGAATAGAAGCCTCATAGGAGAGGCCAAAATACCTCAGATAATTTCTCTCATAATAATGTAAAAATAGAGCCTCATGACTTGCACGAAATAGCCTTGAACGTGCCTCAAAAAGCCAATGTAAACCAATCCAAAGTACAACTCCTAGCCTCATATTTGCAAGTCAGTTGTTGGCACACTTAGGAGAGAATTGAGTTCTCTTCTATTTAGATGATGCAAGGGTCTTTAAGGGGAAGCCAACATGGACATATTCCATGGAGCCGACTTATAAAGTTGAATTTTAAAAATTGAAAAATTTGGAGCCATTTTTTAACCACCTTTCTTAGGCTAACTTTGAAAAATATAAAAATATTATTTTAGGTCATCCTTTGTAGTTGATGGGGGTTAAAATAATCCCTATTTGGTGGGTAAATAAAACCAAATATAATAATCAAACATTTTTCCAATCATCAAACTGACTTTCAATATCAATTTTGAGGCTCCTTGACCACACATTTGGGGAAAATTTTTGATTGAGCATATCTCCTCAATTGTGAGGAGTTATGAGGTGTGCCACCAAAAATTGGAATCAACACGATGATCATAATCAAATAAATATGGTCTTACTTGTAGAAACATTGAGCTTCTTATCCAAATTCTTCATCAAAAGTGGGACATCATGACCACAACACATGAGAATCTCATCCTTCCAAGGCTTCTTAACTAGTGGAGCTTCCAACCAATGCTTCCTTATATAAATATTAAGAGCATTCAAAGATGACATTGGTATCAATGACAATACCATTCAACAACAAAACTGCAATTAAAACAATGTGTCCAAAAAGGATGTATTTTTTTTTTTTTGAAATAATTAGAGATCCAAAAGGTAACAACAATAGAAAAAAGGAACACCCAATTTTAAAACAATTTGGATATGCATTCCCTGAGGAAATCCGTAGACTATAACCATACAGGGAAATCAAATTCTCTATAGAACTATTGCTAGTGAAGTGCCAACATCCAAAGTTCCTTACCAAATGAGTATGCCAGAATCAATAGAGTTGAAGCTACAACTAAAATAAATATTAGACAAAGGTGATATCAGGTCGATCATATCACCTTGGATAGCCTTAGTTTTGTTTGTGAAAAATAAATATGGTACACTAATACTGTTAATAGACTACATATAGCTCAACAAATCCACTGTTGCGAACAAATACCCATTTCCATAAATAATCTATTTGATCAGCTAAGAGGAGTGGTTGTCTTTTCAAAGATTGATCTGAGATCAAGGTACCATTAGGTACATGTAGGGGATGAAGACATCCACAAAATAACATTTAGTACCAGGTATGGGCATTATGAGTTTGTGGTTGTGCCCTTTGGGATTACTAATTCTCTTGTTACCTTCATGTGTTTAATAAACAATTTTCTCAGTCCTTATCTAGAAAACTTTGTGTTGGTTTTCATTGACAATATATTGGTTTAATCAAAAACCAAGGAGAAGCACGAAGAACACCTAGCTATTGTGTTACATCTATTAAGAGAGCATAATCTGTATGCAAAGCTCAGCAAGTGTGAGTTCTTTCAATCCCAGATTCAGTACTTAGGACATATGGTCTCGAAAGAGGGAGTGGTTGTTGACCTAGATAAGGTTAAGGAAACTATGGAATGGACAACTGCACAAAATGTAGTTGAAGTCAGGTCATTTATGGGGCTGGCAGGCTACTACAAGAGGTTTATTAATAATTTCTCTAATATTGGACACCCAATCATAGCTTTGCAAAGAAAATGAGTTAAATTCCTATGGACAATTGAATGTGTTGTAAGTTTTTAGCAGCCAAAACGCTTACTTACACGTGTACTAGTGCTAAGGATAACAAACCTAAATAAAGAATTTTTGGTATGCATAGATTCTTGCAAGGAAGGACTTGGTGGAGTCTTGATGCAAAAGGGTCAAGAGGTCTATTGTGAATCTAGAAAATTGAATGGACATGAGAAGAACTATATAACTCATAATTTAGAATTGGTGGAAATAGTTCATGCACTAAAGATGTGGAGGCATTTTCTCATTGAGAGAAAATTCATATTGATGACAAACCATGGAGGGATGAAGTACACATTTGACTAGCCAAAGCTAAATGCTAGGTATGAAATATGGTTGGCACTAATTAGTGAATTTTACCTTGAAATCAAATATATAAAGGGAAAAGAAAATAAAGTAGTTGACACACTCAGTAGGAGATTGCAAATATCACATGTAGCAGTCATAAGTTCATGTGAAACTAATATTCAGTAAAAGATTAAAGAGGTGGAGGGGAAATACAAGTGGTACCAACAAGTAAAAAAAATCAAAACAAGAGCCAGAGGGATTAACGAGTAAGAATTTCTCAGTCTCTGAGGATGGTTTGTTGAGATTTAAAAATTGGTTGTATATACCTTACGACAATGATTTGAAGAAACTCATCCTAGATGAATTTCATAAGAGCCCATATTCCAGTCATCTAGATTATCGAAAAATACTAACAGCCATGAAAAAGTCATATTATTAGTTAGGTATAAAGAGAGATGTGATTGAATACATTGCTAAATGTATAGAGTGTTAGCAGCTAAAAGTAGAATGTAAGCATCCAACGAGATTGATACAACCAATTCTCATTCCAAGATGGAAGTGGGAAGTAATTTCTATGGATTTTATTGTTGAATTTCCAAGGACCACAAGGAAACATGATTCCATTATGGTCATGGTGGAAAATTTAAGCAAGACAACTCACTTTGTCGTTGTCAAATCCACGCATACAACCAGAAATGTTGCACATGTTTTTATAAAAGAGATAGATAGATTACACAAAGTTTCTAAGAAAATTATCTATAATAGAGATGCAAGGTTTACCTCTAAATTCTTGAGAGAATTGTTTATTGGTCTGAGGACATAATTGGCCTTTAGCACAAACTACCATCTGCGCACAGATGGGAAAACTGAGAGGACAAATAGAGTGTTGGAAGATATGTTGAGGATGTATGTCATGCACTAACTAAGTGGGAAGAGTTCCTCCCACTGATGGAGTTCACTTATAACAATGTGTACCAAGGATCCTTGAGGATGATTCCATTCAAGGCTCTTTATAGTAGGAGGTAGAACATTCCTATTAGATGGAGTGATCTAGTGAATAGAGTCCATATTGGGTCTGATATGCTAAGAGACATGGAACAGGAAATGGTAACCATCAGGAAAGAGTTAAAGGTGACTCAACATAGGCAGAAGAGCTATGTAGACCTGCATAGAGTGCATAAAGAGTTTAAAGTAGGGGGGCATGTTTACCTATGACTAAAATTCAATAAAATATCCTTGAAAATTGGGTCGTGTGCCAAGTTGGCACCATGGTTTTGTGGGCCATTTCAAGTTTTAGAGAGAATAGGACTAGTGACATATAGATTTCCCTTGCCACCTACAGTGAAGGTTCATAATGTTTTCCATGTTTTTTTACTTAAAAGTTATGTACAAGATGTTAATCATGTGATTGATTGGTTTGTGCTATACGTAGAACCAAAGGGAGAGTTCCAGACATAACCTCAGTGCATTCGAGATCAGAGGTAGATTGTACTCCGTAATCGAATAATCAAGTAGGTCAAGGTGTAGAGGAGACACTTTGGACCAGAGGAGGCCACATGGGAGATGGCTGAGAAATTGAAGGTATCATACCCATTTTTGTTTGTAGGTTAAGAAAATGTAAATATGACTATAAATGTAACTGTGAATAGAGTTGTGTATGTAAATCTCTTCTTAATATTGTGTGTTTGGGTATAAAACACTGAGGATAATGTTCCTCTAAGGGGGTGGGGTCTATGACAACACTTTCTATCAACCATCTTGTAAATACTATTATGAATAGTAAATTCTTGTAAATAATGTTTAATTATAAATGATGACCAACTAAGATGGGACACAGATTTAGAGGTCTGCAGGAGGAGGAGTTGCTTGTAAGCCATACCTTGCATTTAAGTTATCAACTAAATACCTCCTGGAAGGGACAACCTGTTGTTGCAGGTAGTTAATGGAGGAAATGGGCTCCTAATTAGAGGAAAAGTCCACCGAATACCTCGTGGGTCGTGTTGACAGAGACAACATGCAAGTGAAGTTGGGGATAGGAAAAATAGAGGCAAGGTATGCACAAAACTGAGGGGGGGAAGAAGAGCATTGAGTAGAATAATAGAAGATGGGTGTTTCTGGTTCCTGTGTATTATTATATGCGTGTCGGCTTCTAACTATGCCTGTGGAACCCCGTGTGTATTGAAAGCCTGTGTTGTGCCTATGTGCTTGAGAGGCATGTGTTGTTCCTGTGTATTTGTGAGGCCTATGTTGTGCATGTGTGTTTGTGAGGCTTACGTTGTGCCTATGTACTGGTGAGGCCCGTGTTGTGCTTGTGTGCTTTGTGAGGCCTGTGTTGAGCCTATATGTTGATGCCAGTAGAGAGTTCAGTGGAGTAGGGATTCTCGAGTGATAAACATATTAGGAAGCCTATGGGGCTTGCTGGTTAGAATCACCAAGGCTGTGGCTTTCCCCGAGGATAATAAACCACTAGAGACTCGCTGGTGGAGAACTTATCGATAAGTTGAGGCACCCCAGAACTAGTGGGTTGATAATACCTAGTGTAGCCTTAGGGATGAGAACACAGGTTTGAGCACCATTGAGAAGTTGTTGGATAAGTGTGCTCTTACTCCTACATGAGCAATGCAACTAATAACCCTCCTTTTTATGAATACATATCTCTCTCCAAGACTGAACAAAGACTCTCTATGCTCCACATGGATCCTGTGTTGTTTATTGTTGGTCAAGAGCTGCCACTGTGGTGTAATAGTTGAGAGTTGTTGAGAACACCTGAGAAATAGGCTATGTTCTTCATATGTGAGTGAGTTATTAAGAACTCCTGAGAAAATTACCTCCTCAGACTCCGAACACGACTTAAGGGTGGTTGGATGCAAGAAATGATAGCCATGAAGCTAGCCTATGCTTGGGTCGAGAGTTGGAGTGCCACTCTCAGTTGCCAACCATTTACTTCAAAAGATAAGTTGTTTACTTATGTTCTTATGTATATGATTGCAATATAACTGCTTAATGTTGTTGATAAAATGCATGTGATAGAAATGAGGAATGTATGTCCCTGTTGTGTAGATGAATGGATACATATTCACGGCTATGGTGGGAAAGAGGTGTATTCTTTGTTGTCACTGGTTAATTTTGTAATGAATGGCTTGTGTTGTGAATGGCCCTATGTCATTAAGTTACAATGAGAGAAATCATGCCTTTACACATATATGTATATTTGTAGGAATTCATGAAAGTGGTTGTGGTTCACTTATTGCCTAGAGTGGTTATACTAATGCGCATAGGCCTAGACCGGGAGGCAGCAAAATCATAGTCTTTATCGCTGAAAAGTTCTTGACAAGCCAGATGCAATGGTGGCATTAGTAGCTAGTTTCAACGCAATTGAAATTTGAAAAAAATTGTAGCCCCATTTTCCATAACAAAACCTGGGAAGTTGAGTTAAATGAAAGTAACACCTCCCATTCGCCCTAAATTAATAAAAAATAATAAGAAAAAACATTACATGAACACCATTATTCAAACCACCAAATATTTACCTTAGTAAATTTTGGTCTTCTTATTTACTCACTATCATTTTTAACAAAATAATCCTCCACTCGAATTGCAATAAAAATGTGATGATATTTGAAATCTTAACCAAATTTGTATGTAGCTTGTTATCTCACATAAAGTCATATTGGAGGTCATATTAGATTTTGGTTATAGAATTAATCTCAATTGCAAATTGTTGACTTTTCTCATGTACAATTCAAATAAAAAATGTGGTCAATATCCATCTGCAATGCTATGCGTGGTACATGGGCCATCAAACTCAACAACATGGTATATAGGTAATCAAATTCTAGTTGGTGTAACTAATGAAGAACTATTTATAGTGGTTGGGGGAACTAATTCACCGTGGATGATGTGATGAGAGGGATCCATAAAGCGTTGATATTCCACTCGTGGACACCATTTCTTTTTCCGTGATAGGGCTGTACCCGGTTGTCATGGGCACACATGGTTGTCCGAATAGCCGCATGCTAGGTATTTGCTTTCGCTATTAACCGGTGGGGCTGTGATTCCAACACATGCTAATCCATTTCATTTTCAATGGGGCCGCTCGCTTTTTCACGTTTACATATGAATTTACCCTTATATAAAGGTAACAATATATATTAAATTAAATTAGTCCCATCTTTTATTCTTTTGACTCCCTTTGTATGTGATGCAAGCTGGGTTAAATATGATTCATTAAATAGATTTAAATCTAAAATTCATATTTATGAAATTTAAAAATATTAATATTAAAATTTATAATGAATATTTTTATTTCAATATTTTTTTTAAAACAATTTAAATTATTTTATATATAAGATGTTTAATTTTTTAATCAATTTTTTATGATATTAAATTTATACACTTGTTCCAATTGTGTCACCTAATATAATTTTTTTTAGATATTTTGTAAAATTCCAAATTTCAAATTTTTATTCTTTTTAAAAGTTTTAAGTGAATTTAAATACAATATATACATTATAAACGCGTAAATTCAATAAGAGGTGCTCTCTAGTTTAGTATGGTGGAGATGTTGTAATAACGTGTTTTGTTTAACATTTTGACTCCGTCAAATTACATAAAAATAAAAATAAATTAAATTGATAATTAAAGTAAAATAGTTTATTTACGGTTGACAATTTTTTTATTCTAGATTTTGAATATAATATTTTATCTTAAAATATAACATAATATTTTTTCTTTTTTAATAAAATTATCCGTTTTTTTATCGTGTTGAGAAGTGTTGTCTAGCCCACTATGGAAAAAATGTTGTCTTCTTCTATAAGCAAAACAATTAAAATAAAGAAAAATAAAAATAGCAATATGTTAAAATAAAATAAAAATATTTTTTGAGTCATTGTATTGGCCCGTGGTTTTTACCATAGCATTCTTAACCGATGGTTTTTTCCATTATATTCTTCTTTAATGTAGGCTATTTAAAAGCATGGATTTCATGTTTCTCCAAATAGAAGAATTTGTTTGCAACTTTGAGTAGTATTTATCTGATGTACCCCACACATTATAATAATAGTCATTTCCACCCCTACACATTATAATAGCCATTTCCACTTGAACGTTGGGTATCTTCATCTATTCACTTGATTTACACCTAATTTTGTGAAGTCCATTAGTTTCAGCTTTTTTGAGGAAAATTTACCATTTAAATTACTTGGTTGCAGAGTTTTTACTTAATAAAGCCCTATAAGGATAAAAGGCTTAAACATAAAAAAACATTTCAAACTACTAAAGATCCTTGTTAGAGCCTTTGGAACTCAATATTAGCTAAGACCCCATTGTTTACAGGCAGATCCTTGTTAGAGCCTTTGGAACTCAATATTAGCTAAGACCCATTGTTTACACGCACTAGGAGATCAATAATTTGCTAGAATCGTGCTTTTAAGATTTTTTGGTTCTTTGTATTCCCATTATTATTTATATTTGGCTTATATTTCATTGAGTTTCTAAACTAGGTGGTTGATTCATTAAGATTGATATTATCTTCTTCTCTTCATATTTTATTTTTTTGTCGTTTATAAGTTTAATATTGATTTAGGTTGAGAAAATTAAAAGTCAACAATCATTTCAAGATTTATTTTAGTTGATGAAATGAGAGGGTTAAGGAAGTCATTTTAACAATAAAATAGGATATTAGTTTTGTTATAATTATTATTAATAAAAAAAATATTTTAATTTTATAGAAAGATTTCAAATTATTTTTAATTTGTTAAAAGTCCATGTTCTTTGTAAATAAGTTGAATCTTTAAGAGTGAAAATCTAGTTTTTTAAATTACTAACAAATTATTTTAACTGATATGGTTTTTCTGGAATAATTGTGTGTTGAGAAATGACAACAAGAAATTCCAGTTTAATTTGTCCTTGAATTAAATTGTGAATTAAAATCGAATTCTATTCTCATCGCAACTTGTAAATAGTTAATTAAGTTTAATTAACTTAATTAGCTTAGGCATTTTGAGTTGGAAGTCTTTCTGAAGTCATGTATATGTTCTCCCTATATTATCAGGGTACATGATGAGCTAAGTATGAGTTTTAATTAATTAACTCAGTTTACTGGGTTAAGTCCAGTTAAATTAGTTCCAAATTGTTTGAGGAACTAATAGTGAGTTAACAGTCAATTGGTGCACTAATGCATTAACTAGTGCTACCCCAGTTAACTGAAGATTCCCTCATCAGAAACTCATTCATGTCAATTTTGAGAAAGACCTAGTTGAGACTAGAGTTCAGGGACAATGTACTATTTGTTCTAGATTTTTCTGAGTTGTACAGAGTGTGCATGCAATTAGGAACTAAGCCTGGAAGGGATTGCATAGTTTTGGATGCACTTATTTCCCTTTAAGATGGGCTAATCAGCCATAGGAATTGCACGAGGAAATAGGGACTTGGAGAGCTGGTGAATTGACTAAGTGTTGGCCAAGAGCTTGCTTGTGAGTTGGAGATTGATTTTACTGATTGCCGGGCTTGTTCTTGTGAGAACACACATTGTAATCTCATCTTGATTTTCCGATATATGCAATACAAATAGTGGGGTTTTGAGCTGTGGCTTTCCTCAGATATTTAATGTGTTATGTGTATTTGATTCTCTTCCTCTTGTCGATTATTGTTTTGCTCGATCTTTATGTGCTTCCACTGTAAAGAGTAGAAGTATATTCTTGTCTCTTTCTTTAGTACATTGCATCAACTTGTGAATCTATAAGAAAATCTACATGGTATCGGAGCTAAGAATAGTATACTAGAGGAGATTTCGAAGTTTATGAGTTTAGGATTACTGGTGAAATTCAAATTTGCATTTCATACTTTAGGATCAACAGATAGGGTTCTATGATTTGCGGCTCGAGTATGCCTTGGAAGAAAGCTCGAATTTTATAGCTTGGAGGGATAGGATGGAGGTTGTGCTAGAAGATAATGTCTTGAAGGAATTCATTGATCAAGAAGTCCCCAAGCCAACAACTATAGATGCACAAAACTTGGCCGAGTGGAAGAAGTGTGTGGCGAAGGCAAGGAAAATAATCCTTGAGGGAGTTCAAGACCACATTGTCTTGATTCTCCATGGAAAGGAAACTCCACATGCTATGTGGAAAACATTGACAAATTTGTATCAGAACAACAGTGACCAAAGGAAATTGGCATTGAAGGACAAACTTCGAAAAATCAAAATGGAGAAAGGTGAGACTATTTCCAAATACTTGACTAAGTTCACTCAATGTCGTGATGAACTTGGAAGTGTTGGAATCACGGTTGTTGAGGAGGATATGGTGAGTCTCTCTTCTAGGACTCCCAAATAGTTGGCATAACTATCAGGACTTTGTCAATGGTCGGGAGAAACTGCCAGATTGGGAATGACTGTGGTCGGATTTGATGCAAGAGGAGATTAGGAGGAACACCAGGGATGGCTCTTCATCAAAGATTGATGATGAGGAGAACTATGCCTTAGCGATTAAGGCAAGGAAGGGGAAAGGGAAAGCTTCCCATTCCAAATCAGATTCTTATGATGGAGGTAAGAAGAAAGATATGACAAAAGTTAAATGCTTTCATTGTCATAAGATGGGACATTTTTCTACAAATTGTCCCCTTAAGAAGTCCAAGGAGAAGTCCTCAGGAGGAGTGGCGAGTGAGGCTTTGGCCTCTCAATTCGAATTGGACTCTTGCTTCATTGCATGCATGGTGTCATCAATGTTGGGAAGTGTATGGTACTTAGACAGTGGAGCTTCATTCGACTTGACTGGCGAGAAAGAGGTATTCAGTGACCTGGAGGATAAAGATCTCCAAATGCATATCGAGATGGGTGACAACAAGAAGTATAGTGTTTCTGGATTGGGCATGATTTCGTTTCAGAGGGAGCATGGGGATCCACTCACATTAAATAATGTTATGTATGTCCCCGCGCTGAAGAAGAACTTGGTATCTAGTTCCATGCTTGAGGATAGAGGATATGAAGTGATCTTCTCAAAAGGAAAGGCGTTCCTTCGACACATAGCCACCGATCAAGTGAAGAAGATAGAGATTCGTGTGAAGAATCTATATAAGATAGAGGTAGAGGAGTGTGCTACTTAGTTCAAAAGCCGAAAATATGTAGAGCCAAGACGTTGGCGAGTTGTGGCATAGGTGATTGGGCCACTTGCATCATGGGGCTTTGAAGATATTGCAACAAATATCTACTGGTCTTCCCAAAGGTACGCTTGAGAAAGTTGATACATGCAAGGGGTGTACTTTGGGAAAATACACCAAGTCTTCTTTTGGAGATAGAGACAGTTGAGCATATTATATTCTAGAGAGAGTCCATTAAGATGTGTGTGGATCATTCTCGATAGCATCCATGGCCAAACACAGGTATTATGTTATATTTGTTTATGACTATTCTTGTAAATGATGGATATTTTTCATGCAGAAAAAGGATCAAACATTCACAAATTTTGTGAGTTCAAATAATTGGTGGAGAAAGAGTCAGGAAATAAGGTTAAAGATCTACAGAATGATAATGGTGGTGAGTATGTCTAAAATGAGTTTAATAACTTCTTTGCAGTGGAAGGAATTAAATGAGAGTTGACGACACCCCATAACCCTCAACAGAATGGGGTGGCCGAGAGGAAGAACAAAAGCATAGTAGGGGCACTGAGGGAAATGTTGCATGATCGGGGCCTACCACTACACTTGTGGGCTGAGGCATGCAACACAACATTTTATGTTCAAAACTGTAGCCCACATCATATACTTGAGATGAAGACACTAGAGGAACCTTATTCCAATAAGAGGCTAGATGTTGGTCACTTCAGGATTTTTAGGTCATTGGTATATTTCCATGTGACCAAAGATGCACAGAAGAAGCTTGAACCTATAATAGAGTTGGGGATATTTGTGGGGTACACTGATATATGTCACAACTATCGAATGTGACAGTGGTTTGCAGGGATATCAGATTTGATGAGCAGAAGGCCATGCGAGTTTCCTTTGAGAGGGAGCTTGAGCTACATGTGGATGAGGAGATTTTAGCTCCTAAGGTTGGGGAACCTCATATTGATGTGGAGAAGCCACATGTATAGGTTCCAAGAGTGGAGACATCCACTCAGGCAGAGTCTTCTAGAGAGGGAAGAAAGTGCCCTAGAGACACTGACAAATTGTTGCATGGTGCACGGGAGAATGTGGGAGCACCCACTTCTCAGCGCAGGCATAGGAGGTCACCTTAGAGGTACATTGGATACATGGATCTCATGGGTGCATGTGTTGTAATAGAGCTATCTTCCTTTCAGGAAACAGTGCATCATCCAGTTTGGGTTGATGCGATGGTGGAGAAGTATGGCTCCATAGTTCGAAACCGTGTTTGGGATGTGGTCCTGAGACTAGAGGACAAGTCAGTGGTGAGATCTCGTTGGATTTAAAAGGTAAAGCTAGCTGTAGATGGTAGTGTGGAGAAGCATAAGGCCATATTTGTGGCTGATGGCTTTTCACAAGTAGAGGGCATTGACTATGATGAGACCTTTTCTCATGTTGCAAGGTACTCGTCAATCCGATCTATATTGGCACTATCAATACATATGGGTTGGAAGATCCATCATATGGATGTGAAGACAACCTTCCTCAATGGCATGATTAAGGAAGAGGTGTACATAGAGCAACCCAAAGGTTTTGAAACCTTTGACTGTGAGTCGCATGTTTGCTGACTCAAGAGAGCGTCGTATGGGCTAAAGCAAGCACCCCATGCTTGGTACACTAGGATAGATCGCTACTTCATTGGGTTGGGCTTCACAAAGAGTGAAGTGGATGCAAACCTGTACCACATCGTGGTGGAAGGTAAGTTGTTGATCATTTTACTATATGTTGATGATCTCATACTAACAGGTGATGAGAAGCTGATCAAATATTGCAAGGAGGGCCTTGTAGGAGAGTTTGAGATGAAGGACATGGGGCTCATGAATTAATTTCTTGGCATGGAGGTATGGCAGGGAGATGGGGAGTTGTTTGTATCTCAGGGAAAGTATGCCAACAATATACTCAGAAGATTCTGCATTGAGAGCAACAAACCCATGGAGACTCCTCTAGCTGGTAACTGGAGGAAGGAGGATACTACTTTAGGGGAAGTAGTGGAAGCTACTATTTGTAGGCAACTTGTGGATTCACTCATGTACTTGGTGAACACACGACCAGATAGGTGCTATGAAGTTAACCAGCTTAGTCAAGTGATGGTTAGGCCTACCAAGCTATATTGGAAGGCGGAAAAGCATGTGTTGAGATACCTCAGGGGCACTACTTAGTTTGGGTTATGGTACAGACACACAGAGGAAGTGAAGCTTCAAGGCTTCATCGATGCAGATTGGGCAGGTAATCCATCCCATAGGAAGAGCACATCAGCAGGGATATTCAGTATTGGGTCAACGACAATTTCTTAGTACAACAGGAAATAGAGATCGGTTGCACTCAGTTTGACAGAGGCAGAGTACATGGTTGTAAGTTAGGAAACATGTGAGGCTATCTGGATGGTGAAGATCTTAGTTGGTTTGTTTGGTGATCCAAGATATTTTACTTATAAATGCATTAGAATTACATGAAACATAGCTTATTAACCATGGAACTTAAAAGAAAATAAAACAAAGCAGAAATAACAAGATAAGCATGAAACCATGTCACAAGGATTTGATTATGGAGTTCATCCAATTTGGCCTACATCTACGGGCCCTGCTCAATAGTGGGAAGGATTTCTTTCATTAAGTGGCATAACAAGATATAATGTACAAGAAACATTCATTTACAATCCTTATACCTCCAAGGTGGAAGTTGGACGAAGAATCATCACAAATCGCAATCAGCTGGACCGGGGTGATACTCTATGCAACTTCTTCCCTTTGCGAACTGCAATTGCAATGTTGCAAATCGCAACTTGACTTTGTGATTGTGATATATCACATCACAACCTAGATTGCTCTGGGGCAAATTCTTTAACTCTTCCCTCCTTGCAATATGTGATTGCAATTTATCGCATCGCAACCCTGACATGCTTGGGGTCGATTTTCTTAAGCTACGATCTCTTCCTTTTGTGATCTGCGATATGTAGGGCCAATGATAGCCTGCCACTTGGTGCTTCCCCATTTGCTAAGAGTTATGCCACGTCATCTTCTTCTGCCACCTATCCTTGTCAAACATGAACTTTGACTTGCTCTAATTTCTTATGAGCTCGGATTCGAGTGTCGTTTGCATCGTTGGAATCATGATGATGAGCACTTCGATTTGATGCTAAGTTTATTCATATTCTTCCACTTTGACTTTTGAGGCCTTTTACGATGCCATTGTTACTTTTTAAAGATCCACCTGGATCAATCCTCCCCACTAAGAGATTTTGGACCGCCAAAAGCCTTTTCAGTCAATTATAAAGTGAGGAAATTTCTCCCTCACTTTTTCTTTCTCCATCCATCAATCTTTAATCAAATGAATTATTTTGAAGCCAACATGAATGTACTCCATATCTCCCCGTCATGAAGTTCTGGTTTTCCTGTCGAGTATGATATTTTCGGGAAACTTATCTAGATACTCTGGTGAAAAATCATCCACTGTAGGAATTTGTGCAGCCTCTTCGGTATCCATAATCAATGGAGGTTCATAAATCTTCAGGTTTTCAACATTCGCTACTGAGTACATTTTCATATAAGCGGGCAAGTCAAGACAAAAAGCATTGTCTCCAATCTTTGCCAATATGGTGAAGGGATCATATCAAATGGGTCTCAATTTCTTCCCTTCTCCCTTTGTTCTATCCTTGTTGATGTGGAGCCATACCTTTTCCCCAACTTGAAACTGATGGTCAACTCGGTGCTTATCATGTCGAGCTTTATATCGAACATGACTCTTCTCCAACTACTCATGTACTGCCTGATGAATCACCTGTATCCATTGAATAAACTTCCATGATTTGTCCCTATCATCTCATCCATTTCCATCCTCATCTTTCCTAAATACCATGTCTAAGGGATCCCTTGGTAGATAAACAAAACATGTCTCAAATGGTGAGCTCTGTGTGGATGAATGTGCTGTCGAGTGTATGCATGTTGCACCTAAGTAAGCTATTCATCCCACAACTTGGGATGTTTTCCACAATAGCCTCATAAAAAGTGTACCATGGTATAGTTGACGACCTCTGTCTGCCCATCAGTCTATGGATTAAATGTCATACTTATTTTCATCTTAGTGTCCATAATTCTCCACAAGATGGTCCAGAACTCTCCAAGAAATCAAGAGTTGTGATTTGACACAATAGATGTGGGAAACCCAAAATGGACCCAAACATGCTGAAAGAAAAGATAAGAAAACTGCTCAGCAATGACCTTCTTTTTACATGGCATTAAAATACACATTTTACTAAAACAATCCACGATGACATACAAATAGTCATGACCTTTTCTAAACATAGGAAAACCACCTACAAAATCCATGGACACACTTTCCCATGGTCAAATCGGAATAAGGAGTGGTGTGTAGAGTCCAAGTTTTCTATTATAGGGCTTTGAAACAGAACACAACACACAACCCCTTACAAAATGAGTCACAATGTTTTTCATACGAGGCCAAAAGCAAAACCTCTGTAAATGACATAAAGTTTTTTCAACCCCAAAATGACGAGACACAAGAGACGTATGACCCTCTTGGATTACATGTACCCTTTCATCAATGGGTATGCACAGTTTACCAAGGTGGTACAATAGTTTTTCTTGCAAATAATAATTTTCCACCTGCGATCCATGAGTCAATTTTGCAGAAATCTCTTTAAAATCATTATCGTTAACATATTGTTCAACATAAATTTCTAACAATAAAGAAGCATTTTGCAAGACTACAAATGAAGAAATAGGAGGGCGAGAGAGCATATCTGCTACTTTGTTGCTGGTACCCTTCTTGTATTTTATTACCAGATGAAACTGTTGGAGGAATCCCATCCATTTGAAATGACGGGCTTGTTGAATCTTGGTCTGTGATTGAATGTACTGCAAGAGATGATGATCCATATGTATGATGGTCTCCTTGCCGACCAAGTAGTGTTTCCACTTCTTTACACTCTAAACGAAGGTGTACACCTCCCTGTCGTACGTGGGATAATTCACAACAGCCTGGGAGAAAGTCTCTGAATGGTAACATACAAGATTCCTTTGCTGCATCAATACAATGCCCATGGCATATCTGCTCACATCTGTTTCAATCTCAAAAGGTTGTTGAAGGTATGGTAAAGTTAGCACTGGTGTTGTGTTGATCTTCTCTTTCAGTGTGGCAAAGGATTTCTGCTCCTTTCCTCCCCATTGAAAGGCCTACTTCACACTTGTCAATGCGTGTAAGGGGGTTGGGATAAAAGAGAAGTTTGCAATGAACCTTCTCCAATACTGTACCGCACCTAAAAAGCTTCGGACCTACGTAACGTTTGTGGGCTTGGGCCACTTCATAATCACATCTACTTTAGAGGGATCTATTTTCAGTTTCCCATTACCGACTATGTGACCTAAATAAACCAAAGAGGTCTTTCCAAACTCACACTTTGACAACTTTACATATAGTTTTTCATTTTTTATAACATCAAGCACTTTCTTCACATGACATACATGTTCATCCCATGTCCTACTATAAACAAGAATATCGTCCAGATATACAAGCACAAAATTATCAAGAAAAGGCCTAAACAGATCATTCATTACCCTCATAAACGTGGCCAGAGCATTGCACAGTCTGAATGGCATCACCATCCATTCGAACAACCCCTACTTGATTTTGAATATAGTCTTACAAATGTCTTGTTCTGCAATTCTAAGCCACTATGCAAATCTAGTTTTGTAAAGTAGACAACATTTTTCAACCGATCTAATAATTCATCAATGAGAGGGAGAGGGTATCGATTCTTCACAGTAATTTTGTTTAGCACCTTGTAGTCTACGCACATTCTCCATGTATCATCTTTCTTTGGCACCAACACGATTGGTGAACTACATGGAGAAGAACTCAGTCTGATGACCCCTTGAATTAGCAATTCTTGCACTTGTTTCTTGATTTCCTCCATCTTTATAGAAGCCATCCTGTACGTGCCAATATTTGATAAAGGATCATCTTGTTGTAAATGGATCTCATGTTGGATTTCCCATTTTGGGGGCAATCCTCTTGGTTCCTGAAACAATCCATCATAGTCAAAAATAATTTCTAACAATTCTTTCTTATGATTAGGATCACAACCTTTGAAAGTGTCAGTCATCTCAGCCTCCTTTGATCTCAACACCATGAGAAAGTACCCTTTGTTCGAATTAACTAGTCATTTAATCTATCACACACTTACAAGGCTAGCACTAACTTTTGTATTATGGTATCTAACTATATATTCTACGTCGTCCTTTGTGAGGTGGTATTTATATTTGTTTTGAAAGAAAACTTCCTTTCTGTGATATAGATATGGACTTCCCAAGATAATTCCATAGATATCCAAAGGCACAACATCTAACTCTACCTCATCAACTAATTTGGAAGCAATAACAAATCTGGCCCTACACTATTTGACTACTTGTAATTTTTCTTTATTGCTTACCCAACCAAGCGGGTATGGACTCGGATGAGGCTTTGTTTCGAGGCCTAACTTTTTCACTCAGGACTCTGAGATTAAATTTTCTTGGGAACCTGAATCAAATAGAGTTTCCACCTTTTTGTGTTTTATAATAACCCTAATGTGGAATAATTAAATTCTCTTTCGCTCATTACTTATAGACTCATTCAAATAACTAGTACTTGCAATTGAATTAGAATTATTATTAATAGAAAGAGTACCTTTTGCGTCCATAGCTATGATCAATGTCTCGTCGCCAGAATCTGATCCAAGGTCCTACTGCATTGTTGTGACTGTATTATACTTACCCTTTCCGCTGAATGTCTTTGGTCTCACCTCTGGATGTAGCTTCCAACAATGGTCCTTGTCATGACCTTCTCTCTTGAAATGCATGCAAGATGGCATTGCTCCGTCCCCTTTCTTATATGTGACAGTCTTCTTATCCTTCCCCTTGCCTTTCTTCTAGAATTTTCCATGTTGAGGGTTGAGCGATGTTTTCTTGGCTTGATCATCTCTTTTATTCTTGCCTCAACTTTCAAGATGAATGGCCTTTACACTGGCTGCATCAATCGTAGTAGGCGCGAACAATAATAGTGAGTGTCTTATGTAACTATGTAGTGCACCAACATACTTAGTTACAGTCTTGGGCGAATCTAATCAGATGCCCAAATTCAATGCTTGTTTATGAAATTTTTCAATGAATCTTTACACATTTTGGCCTTTACCTTGCCTTAGATATTTCCATTCCATTAGTGCCTTTTGTTTATAACCCAAAGGATAAAATTGGTATTTCAATGCAAAAATAAAATTGGACCAAGAGGAAAGAAGGTTACCCGAATTTTTGCTTCCCTTCGGCAAATTTCTCTCCCAACAAACGAGAGTAGTGCCACTCAGCTGAAGAGATTCTAACTAGATCTTTGCCTCATCTTCTTCGATTTGTTGAATCTTGTAGTAGACCTCTATTTGTCTTATCCAATTATTAAATTTTTCTACACTACACTCTCCATTGTACATGGGTAGGTCAAAATTTACATCTAGCTTGAAGAAATGTTTCTTAGATGTATGTTTGGAATCACGATTAGAGTGGTGAGAACTATCACTTGAAGAAGGAGAGGGAGGAGGCTCTTCTCCACCACCTTCATGATTTGCTGATCCATTGTCATTGACATCTTTCTTCTCGTGCCCAAGTTCCTTCTCATACTCTGAAAATATCTTGTCCACTTTCTCTGCCATATTGTAGAATACCTTGTGGAAGTTATGTTCCTCTTCCCAATGAGATTCTTCTTTTTCAATGTTTCTTCTTCGATGTGCACGCCTTGCTTCGGGATCAAAGGACTTAATCATTCATTCACCTTTCGTAACTTGTTATGGGTTAGCATATACTCATGTAATTCACATCAGCAAAGACCCGCTCTGATACCAAACTTGATCCAAGATATTTTACTTATAGATGCATTAGAATTACATGAAACAAAGCTTATTAACCATGGAACTTAAAAGAACATAAAACAATGTAGAAATAACAAGATAAGAATGATACCATGACACAAGGATTTGATAACGGAGTTTGTCCAATTTGGACTACGTCTCTAGACCCTGCTCAATAGTGGGGAGGCCTTCTTTCATTAAGTGGCATAAAAAGAGATAACGTACAAGCAATATTCATTTACAATCTTTAAACCTTCAAGCTGGAAGATGGATGAAGAATGGAGAGCCCAGCTTCTAAAACAGCCAGTACCATTGAAATCCTGGCGAAAAATCATGTAGAATCGCTTATTCAAACACCCAATTCAGAGAAATAGAACTTCTGCACCCTCTCAGAACCTCCTTGCTGCTCAAGGCAATGTCTCGGCCAGCTGCTAGGTCAGGTTACTGTTGTTAAATGGTTTCTGAACAATTCCAGTCTCTGCCTTTTTCCAATGCGAACATTCCCTTATATAAGATGGTGGCTAACTTCTCAATCCCAGGGCAGTTCTTGAACAAATGACAAGTTTAGCAAGCAATGGTTCCCACACCAAGGTTCTCATGCTTGGGATAACATGCAGGTGACAAAACATTCATATATGGAAAAACCTCCAAAACCTCTTAACCGCATATTAATCCCTACGACTTTTAACATCGACTCTTGAATCAACATTTTCAGTGGGTGGTTCCTATTGGTGGGTAGACATGTGCCTTTACAACTAGTGGCCTCAGATAAATGTGAACTTGAAGGGTTGTTAGACCATAATACATAATATATCAGGTCCGGAAGAATCATCGCAAATCGCAATCGGTGGGACTGGGTGGTACTCTATGTGACTACTTCCCTTTGTGAACTGCGATTCCAATATCGCAAATCACAAACTGAATTTGCGATTGCGATATATCGCATTGCAACCTGGCTTGCTCTAGGGCTGATTCTTTAACTCTTCCCTCCTTGCAATCTATGATTCGGTTTATTGCATTGCAACCCTGATTTGCTTGGGGCCAATTTTCTTAAGCCGCGGCCTCTTCCTTCTACGATCTGCAATATGTGGGGCCAATGGTGGCCTGCGACTTGGCGCTTCCCCATTCGCTGAGGGTTTTTCCACATCATCTTCTCCTACCACTTGTCTAAGTCAAACATTAACTTTGACTTTCTCTAACTTATTCGTATGAGCTCGGATTCGAGTGTTGTTCACATCGTCAGAATTTGGATGACGAGAACTTTGATCCGATGCTAAGTTTATCTAGATTCTGCCACTCTGAGTTTTGAGCCTTTTACCATGCCACTAGTACTTTTTAGAGACCCACTTGGATCATTTGGTCAACAGATGGATCCTATTGTGATTTACTGTGATAATCGAATTTGTATCAAACTATCTGAAAATCCATTTTTTCATGATTGATCCAAGCATATTGATATCCGATATCATCATATCAGAGATTGTGTATTGAGGTGGATCATGTTGTTATATTACATTCCCATAGAGGAGCAAGATGTTGTCATCTTGACAAAGGCATTTTCAATATGTAAATTCAAGTTTCAGAGAGACAGGATCGGGGTAGCTGATAGTCTCTTTCTTGTTGAGAGGGAGTGTTGAGAAATGGAAACAAGAAATTCTAGTTTAATTTGTCCTTGAATTAAAATGTGAATTAAAATCGAATTCTATTCTCATAGCAACTTGTAAATAGTTAATTAAGTTTAATTAACTTAATTAGCTTAGGAATTTCGAGTTGGAAGTCTTCCTGAGGTCATGTATATGTTATCCCTATATTATAGGGGTACATGATGAGTTAAGTATGATTTGTAATTAGTTAACTTAGTTTACTAATTTAAGTCCAATTAAATTAGTTCCAAACAGTTTGAGGGACTAATAGTGAGTTAACAGTCAGTTGGTGCACTAATGCCTTAACTAGTGCTACTCCAGTTAACTGAAGATTCCCTCATCAGAAACTCATGCATGTCGATTTTGAGAAAGACCCAGTTGAGACTAGAGTGCAGGGACAATGTACTATTTATTCTAGATTCTTTTCGAGTTGTACCAAGTGTGCATGCAATCAGGAACCGAGCCTAGAAGGGATTGCACAGTTTTGGATGCACTGATTTCCCTTTAAGATGGGCTAATCATCCGTAGGAATTACGCAAGGAAATAGGGACTTGGAGAGCTAGTGAATTGGCTAAGTGCTGGCCAAGAGCTTTCTTGTGAGTTGGAGATTGATTTTATTGAGTGCTGGGATTGTTCTTGTGAGAACAGGCATTGTAATCTCATCTTGATTTTTCGATAAATGCAATACAGATTGTGGGGTTTTGAGCCGTGGATTTGCCCAGATATTTAATCGGTTATGTGTATTTGATTCTCTTCCTCTTGTCAATTATTGTTTTTCTCGATCTTTATGTGCTTCTGCTGTAAAGAGTAGAAGTAGATTCTTGTCTCTTGCTTTAGTACATTGCATCAACTTGTGAATCTATAGGAAAATCTACATAGTGATGAGTTAGTTTACATTATCAATAGTAATACAAATTTACAATTATTTTTACTCATTAAAAAATGAGTTATGATTGGTTTTTACCACATTCTTAAATAAAAAGAGAAATTAAAGTTGTACTAAATTACTTTTAAGATATAAATAAAAGTAATTGTTTTTGTTTTCGATATTCATTTTAACTGTTGAAATGATAGGGGCAAGGAGGTAATTTTAATGATAAGATGGGATATTGGTTTTGTTATAAATAGTATTAATTAAAAATTGTATTTTAATTTTATAGAAATATTTCAAACTATTTTTAATTTGTTAAGAGTCTATGCTTTTTTGGAAATAAGTAGATAAGTTAACCCTTTAAAAGTGAAATTCTATTTTTTTTAAATTTTTAGTGAATTATTTTAATTGATGTGGTTTTCTTGAACAATAGTGATGAGTTAATTTACATTACCAAGAGAAAAAATAAATAACAATTATTTTTACCTATTAACAAATGAGTTATGATAAGTTTTACCACATTTTTGAAAAAAAAATAAATTAAAGTTGTAATAAATTACTTTAAAAATATAAATAAAAGTAGTTATTTGTATTTTATTAATTAAAAATTAATATTTACTATCCTAGATCCATCTTAACTCCGGATCTACCAAGGGACGAGAGGTATTAAAACTCTTGAGGTGCAAAGGTCTTTTACTGTGAAAAGATATTTGATCCTTCTAGTGGAATCCAAAGTTAAGACATATATAGGCTAGTGATAAAACAATGTTAATATTTAGAGTGTACTTTTTCTTCCTCATAAATTTGATTTAAATATTTTAAATTTTACCAATAATTAATATATATATTTATTTTTAAATAATTTTATTAAGTTGAAATTTTAAAAGTTGGAGGATCTATTTTTATCCTTTATGTTTATAGATTTTTTAATTTGATGATCGAATAAAACTTCATTAAGATATGGATTTAAAACTTTATTATTTCTATTTTAAAAAATAAGGGTAGAAGTATTCTCTTAGATTATATGGCTATTATGGTTTGCTTTCTTGTAGTGTCACTTTATTAATTAGTAGAGTTGATGGACCTCTAATCTATCAGTTGGTCCCTGTAGGCTATTGGATTAGGGTTACAAAATCTTGGAGGCAATTAATCCAATAGTTTGACAATGTTTGATGGTTAGTCGAGATTTCATTAGGATTATGAGTAGGATGTCTTTTTTTTGGAATTATTTTGAGATAGTTGTCCAATACTTACTCTTTTTAGTAAGTTAGTTTCGAGCACCGATTGCGTCAACTAATAGGGGTTCCTATTACTAGTGGGTTTAGTTTTGATTACTGTCTCAACATTTTATATAGTCTAATGGTTTTAAATGCATTTTATATAGTGTAATGCTTTTAAATAAAATAGCCATAGGGACTATAAGGAGTAGTTATAAAGTGAAGGATGTTTTATTTTAAAAAATAGAATGAGACCTTTAATTGAGAGAGTAAAAGTAATTTTATCTAGTTCCACATGACATGGCTTGATGAAGAAAGTGAAACTTCTTGGGAGACTTATAAAAGAAAATTTGTGGAATTCATTTCATATGTCAGTTTTTATATTTAATATTTCCATTTTTGGAGGAGTTTACTTCTTCTTAGTTTGTGAGGATGAAACCCCTTGCAAGCAACAATATCCACATTATTGAGATATATAATATGGAGAATATCTAGGTGATTTCACACGTAGATCACAATTGGTCTTCATTGTTGGGTTGATATATATAGTGTAAAGTAGATTTGAGGATATCTGCAAAAACAAAAAAGATTTTAGAGCTTTATACAGTATTGCTACTATGGTGACATTACTATAATGAGTTTGCATATTTCAATTGAAAATTAGACACATGCATTTCCAAATTTAATGGGTATTCTTGAATTTTGTTTTTAAAGCATTTTAGTTATGGGTATTGTTAATTTTGATCATACATTATAACCCTAAATCTAAAAATAAATACGAGTTATCTTAATTTATGGGTTTTCCTAAATATTGTTATTTTTTGAGCTATTTCATTTCTACTAGTACTATCATTGTTAAGTAAATATTTTTCATATCTCTATCTTCTATAAACACATTCAAATATGAAACCAAAAAGAAAAACAAGGGTGTATGTTACAATGGTATCAAAGAAATGTGCCTTGCCATCATCAAGGGTTCAACAAGATAGTGAAGTGATATGCTAGGATTTGAATAGCAACCTTAGATACACCATTACAATACTCATACAAAGAAGTCTACTACAAATTTGGTTACAAAAATACAGAGGCTAGTAAAGGGAAAAAATACAAGTAATATGGGTGATAGATAACCTAGACATCCGAACCTTGAAGAACGTTTTATGAATTTGTTGGATACCTTGGTTAGAGGGAAACAAGTTGTAGAGAAAAAAGCCTAGGCACAAAATCATTAGTTGGACATTTTGACACAGTTGATGGCTAGATCACTAGGAGTTGGTATTGGTGGTAACAATGCAAATGGAGAAAACAATGGAGGAAACAATGGTTAGGGAGAAAAATCTGTTCATGGGGGAAGTCAAAATAAACCAATTAATACCATTAGTTTGAGGCCTCTTATGCCCACCCTCCCTCCTAAAGAAATATCACATGTTCAAAATGAGCCACCAGTCATCGATTTTTAGGATCAGTTTATGTAGGATTGGGCAAATAGTGGCCTGAAGTTTCATGTTGTTATATCACTTAGAGATTATATTGATGTTAGGATGAAATGTAGACCCCACACATGGGACAGAGCACAAAATTATGGTTTGAAGAGGAAAGTGGGAAAATTCACTCTACCATATTATGATGGTTTAGGAAAGACTTCATCATGAGCTTGGGTTTAGAAGATTGATACATATTTCCAACTCAACCCAATGCCAGAGGAAGAGGCCATCAAATGTGCAGTTATACACCTTGATGGCATACACATGAGTGGGTGCACCATGGGGTGATCACCATGGGGCATGACATGATCACTTCATATATAGAATTTATAGAGAGGTTGATCAAAATATTTGATAAGAAGGATTTGAAGCTGCATTTCAAATAGTTTGCACAACTTAAGTAGTGGGGTTCAAGTGACATTTATATTGCATATTTTCAAAATCTTGAAATTCTAGTCACTGATGTTTCAACAAAAAGACTCATGGTGCTATTCATGGATGGTTTGACAGAACATTTGAGGATTTTGATTGAGGCCGTCAATCCACTTACCTTGTAGGAAGCTATCAAAAAAGAAAGGGGCATGGAGGCTTCTAATTTTAGAAGTAAGTTTCAATCCAAAGGGGGGATAAAGAAAAAATATAATTTCGAAAAGAATCACAATGACGATGAATTGATTGTAATATGTTAGATAGTGAGTAGTTCAATGACCTTAGAAGGAACAAGTTGTGTTTTCATTACAAAGAGCCATGTGAGCCCACACATAAATGCAGTTTGAAACCAAAAGCTAAGAAGGCCGATTACTTTTCTACTAAAGAATCAAAATTAAAAAAATTAAATCAACAATTTGATTCGAATAAAAGTGATGAACAAGAAACTTCAAAGGAAGAGTCTTAAGATGATAGGGCCACAGCACAACTCAATAGTGTAAAAAATGAAATCACACTCAAGGTAAGAGGTGTAGCACAAGGGCATTGAATAATTGCTTTGATTGATACAGGGACAACTCATAATTTCATTGATGAAAGGCTTGTGACTAAGAGGGGTTTGCAAACAAAAGAAGATAGTGGATTTAAGGTGATGGTAGCTAATGAGTATAAGATTCATTGCACTCTTAATATTTCAAATCAAAGCATATTGTTGGGTGATTATCAACAACAAGATGAATTTTATGTGGTATACATGGGGGAAAATGATGTTATTCTTGGTATGGCATGGATGATGTTCCTTGTAGAGTTCTCTTTTAATTTTCCAAAGATAGAAATCAATCTTGAACATTAAGGTAGGAAAGTAGTTTTTCAAGGACTTTTCAGATGGAGGGCCTAGAGTGGTATCACTTAAGAGGATGGAGCGACTAATCAAACAGACTAGGTAGAGTAGGCAACAAAGTGTCTCATCATGTCAATGGTTCCTACAATGTTGGACCAACAAAAGAACAATTACCATCCTAATATTGGGGGGGTGCTATCCAAACGTAGCAAGGTGTTTGGAAGTATCCCTCAGAAAGTTCCTCCTAAGAGGGGAATTGTGCATGTCATTGAGTTGGAAGAAGGAGCCAAAATAGTGATCACTACTCCCTAGAGAGATCGTAAGAGGCACAAGGATGAACTAGAAAATGAAATTAAAGAGTTACTACAGATGGGGCACATAAGACCCAAGAAAAGTAATTTTGCATTAGCAATAGTGTTGGTAAAAAAGAAGGATGGAATGATGCAAATGTGCATTTATTACAAGGCCCCAAACAAAAAGAAAATAAAGAATATGTATCCAATTCCTAGGATAGATGAATTGATCGATGAGTTCCATTGGGCATGATAATTTAATGACATCCTGATTTTCAATGAGACTTTGAAGGAGCATATGCAACATCTTGAGGAGATATTGAGCATCTTAGGGAGTGAGTATACATTTGCTAAGGAGTCTAAATGCGAATTCGAGATGAAAATTCTTCTTTATCTCGACCCTATCATAAGTGTAGAGGGAGTAAGAGTAGATCCTTAAAAGATGAAGGTTATTCTAGAATAGCCTACACCTACAATTCTCACCCAACTTAATGGATTATTGGATCTTTATATTTTATACAGGAGATTTGTTAAGGTTCTTTCATAAACTACAACACTACTTATGGATTTGACTAAGAAGGGGGGATTTTAGTGGTTTGATTCAACAAAGATTTTTTTTAGCACTTCCAGCAAGTGATGTCCACATGCATTGTGTTGGAAATAACAAATTTCTCCAAGCCCTTTGAATTGGAGTGTGATTCTTCAAGATAACAGATAAGATTCGTTCTGATGTAGGATAAGAATCTCATCACTTTTAAGAGAAGGAACTAAGAGGTGTGGAGAGGATTTTCTCACTTTATGATAGAGATAAGTTTGCCATTATACATGCATTGGCTAAATTCAGACCATATCTAGTTGGGCGTAAGTTTGTCATCAAATGAATCATAACAACATCAAATATTTCATGAACCATAAAGAAATAAATGATAGAAAACATAAGTCTATTAGTAGATTGCAAGCATATGATTTTGACATTATACATGTCAAGGGGAAGAATAATGTAGTTGTTCATGTTATTTCCAAGAGGCCTCACATATGTTCGTTGGTGGATATTTCTGTTGACTAGAGGAGTTAATTGTAGCAATGTATGTCAAAGATTCATGGGAAACATGAGATATGGAAGGAAAAATACATGATGACATATATAAAGTGGTAAATGAGTTGATAATGTATAAGGGAATAATTTATCTAGTGCCTTATTCAAAGCTTAAGGTAAAGATATTGAGGACATTTCATGATGCACCTATGGTTGGTCACTTAGGTTTCTTTAAAACCTACAAGAATATATAGGAGAGATTCACTTGAAAATGACTTATGAATGAAGCCCTTAAGTATGTTAGAGAGCGTCCTACTTTCCAACAAAAAAATAATAAGCATATTTATTCAATTGATTTGCTTCAATTCCTACCCATTCCTAATAGAAGTGGGAATCTATCTCTATGGATTTCATCACAAGGCTACCTAAAGTATAGGGTAAATATTGCATCTATATAGTGATTGAAAATTTGACTAAGTTTTCACACTTCTTTTCCATTTCAACGACTTATACAACTACATAGGTACCTGATATGTTTTTCACAAAGATTTTCAGGTTGCACGAGATGCCTAAGAATATTTTTAATGATGCGGAAAACATGTTATTGAGTCTTTTTTGGTAGGATATATTTATATTGAGTGGGACTGATCTCACTCTCAACATTAGCTACCACCCACAGATAGATTGTCAAATGGATATAGTAAACAAATGGGTGGAAGGGTATCTTAAGTATTCTTTCTAGACAATAAATATCTTGGATCACTTGGTGAGTATTTCTATAATAATACTTATCACATATCTATCAAGATGTCGCCATTCATGGATTTATATCATTATGTGGCTCCTGACTTCATGGATCTATTGTTTGGGTATGTTAGAGTGCATAAGGCAAATGTATTACCACAAGAGAGTTAGGACATCATGAAGTCACTTAAGGAAAATTTACAACAGGCACATAATGAAGAAATGTTGTATGATGATCAAACTCATATAGAGAGTAGTTTTTACGTTGAGGACATGGTTTATCTGATATTGTTGTCATTAGAAAGTCTACTCTCAAGAAGAGTGGAGTATAGGAACTCACCTAATTTTTATAGACCATTCAGAGTATCTCAGAGGGTTGGAGAGGTTTCTTATGAACTTGAGCTATCAATTGGCATCATGGTTCATAAAGTATTTCATATATCTTGACTAAACAAGGAAAATGGTCATATCATGGTTCCCTCATATAAGCTTCCATCGTTGGATGAGGAGGGGAACCTGATATTTATTTTGTAGGCCATCATTGATACTAGACAGAGGACTCCTCATAAGAGGGCCATCAAAGAGTTTCCGGTTAAATGGAAGAACTTTCCAGTAGAGGACACCGCATGGGAAAATGAATAGATATTGCATCATCTAGAATTGAGATTGTTGAGGACAAGCAATCTTTGGAAGGGTGGAATATAATGACCCCTTCCTAACTAGTGGAGTTGGTGGACATCTAGCTTATCAATTAGTTCCTATAGGCTATTTGATTAGGGTTAGGGAATATTGGACGTAATTCATCTATAACTTTGGAAGTGTTTGATGGTTAGTTGAAATCTCACTGAGATTATGAGTAGGATTCCCTATCTGGAATAATTTTGGGATAATTCTCCAATACTTACTATTTTTAGTAAGTTAGTTTCGAGCACCAATTGGGTCAATTGGTAGGTTTACTATTATTAATATTATTGGTGAGTTCAGTTTTGATGACTATCTCAACATTTTATATGGTATGGTGGTTTTCAATAAAATAATAATAAGTTATTAATTATTGTTCTGAGGCTTGTGCGATTAGTCTCTTGTGTAGTGTTTTCTTCTTCTGGGATTATCGCATCCATGATTGTTTAAATCAACATTTCGAGCCATCCATTGTGGCTCATCATCAGGATATATCAAAAATATGTATAAGCTAGATCTCAACGGGATGTATATGTAGAGGTGTGAGAGAATGGGAATGATGGTAGCCAACATGTTTATAAGCTTAGGTTAATTAGTAATTAATAATATTTAATAATTATTATAGTTAGTCATCTTATACATCTTTTTGATTTATCCTGATGATGAGCTACAATGGATGGCTCAAAACGTTGATTTAAACAATGATGGATGCAATAATCCCAGAAGTTATTAATTAATAAAGTTAAATCAAAGATTTAACTTTATCATTATTTTAATATTTTTAATGAAGGGATTATAAGGGCCAGTTATAAAGTGAAATATGTTTTATTTTAAAAAAAGAATGAGATCTTTAATTGGGAGACTAAAAGTGATTTTATTTAGACACACATGGCTTTATCAAAAGGGTCAAACTTCTTGGGAGAGTTATAAAAGAAAATTTGTGCAGTTCATTCCATATGTTGGATTTAATATTTGATATCACCATTTTTTGGAGGATAATACTTCTTCTTAGTTTGTGAGGAAGAAACCACATGCAGATGGCATTCTCCACATTATCGAGAGATATGGTCTGGAAATTATCTAGGTGATTTCACACTAAGATCATAGCTGGGCTTCGTTGTTGGTTTGACATATATAGTCTAGTGCATATTTGAGGATGTTTGTGATAGAAAAAAGGATTTCAAAGATTTCTATAGTATCGCTGCTACAATAACATTACTACAATGATCTTGCATATTTCAATTTAGAATTAGAATTATACATTTCTAGATATAATAGGTATTCTTGAATTGTATTTTTAAAACATTTTGGTTATCTTGGTATAGCTCATTTTGATCATACATTGTAATACCAACTCTAAAAATAAATATGAGTTGTATTAGTTTGTGTGTTATCCTAAATATTGCTATTTTCTAAGTTATTTTATTGTTGCTAGTACTATCATTATCAAAAAATTATTCTGCATATCTCTCTCTTCTATAAATACATTAAAAAAATAAAAAAAACACAAGGGTGTATGTTACATCTCTTTTAAAACTAGGTTATATAGAATTATTTTACAAAACAAGATTAGTGTATAATTAAATAAGTTATGGAAAAAGAGACAAAAGCAATGTATTTTTTGAAAATGATCATTAAATCATGGACCATCTAGTTATGTTTAGGATTATTGTAAAAAAAGTGGCAATAATTGAATCAATGTCCTTTGTTGATTCATTGAATTTAGTAGATATTTTGAAATCATGCCTAGAAATGATCCGGAGATCAAAAATAGGTTCAAAAACTGAAATTAATCAGAATCTCCCAAAACTATTGCCAAATCATAGTGTTCATTGTTTTGATTCCAATGCTGCTTGAATCACATCAATCTGACGTCATATGAGAAATTTATGATGTTTTGAATTTTTTACATAGTAGCTAAAAGTTAACTTGCAGGGTTGACTGGGCTACTGATTGGGTAGTCCATACATTGACATCATCAGCTAACACTCTATGGTATATTGTTAGATAGCCTAATCTAGGAGCGGCATGTGTTAAGGTCGTACAACTAGGTTAGTAGATTTTTATTGGTTGTTGTGTTTGAAGTGGCCCAATTAGGAGGCACCATGTGGCCCAAAGGGAGGGCACCACATGGCCTCCAATCATTGGCCAAAAATTTTATAGGCTAGCTTCCCAACCTCTACGGGGTTCGACCATCAACCTACTACAAAATGGACAAGCAGCTTACCACCACGACACGGCTATTTTTCTTAACTGACTATGGTTGTCGGTTTTATTTGAAGCATATATGTTAGAGCATTTGGGGGGAGTGGGAGGACGTTAAGCCTTGGCCCCAGTTATATGGAATCACACATGACCATGATGGAGAGGCTTGGTAGAAAGGAGAAGGTGGATAAAACCCGACCCCTGGTCCTTTGTTAGACCATACGGCCACCCGAAAAATACTATGGTTGAGGGGGTGAGTGGTTAGCTTGACCTTCGATCATGATTACAAATCGATAACCAATGGCTAACACGGTGGGGGGCCAAAATGGAGGGGAAAGAGTGTAGCCCATCCCCTAGCCACATGTAAGCCCACATGCCTGTATTCTAAGGGAGGTTTTCTGGGCACGAGTGGTCATTTTAAAGAGGCAACAAATAGCATAATTTGTGGTGGAATCAGTGTCCGTCCCGAGCAAAAATGTCACCTGGTGGTTTTCCAAAAGCGATGAATTCATTGCCTGGTCAGCTAGTTTTTCCATTTTGTAGGATAGTTAGCAGAAAAAACTTTCAGGAGGCATAACTTGGTGGTTTTTTAGTCTTTTGGAGCTCAAGAAGAGCCTAGATAAGGGTTTCTCAGTGTTTTTATGGGAAATGATATTTTCAAAACTTCATTGTGAAGTAGTTATATTTTTATGCTTTTTGATCTTAGCTTGAGTACAAGGACCTATTAAGAGAGAATCCTTTTCTTTGACATCATCATGAATTGTTGTAGGGAATCATCTTTTTGAGTGAGAGTTATTTATAGGAGACATTTCTTTGTAGGATAAATAGTGCCACTCTACAATCAAAGATGGGCATTGCATTATTTTGCTACTAAGATCAATAAAACGACCTAGCATTGGAGTAGGGCCCGAATACATAGCCTAGTAGGGGTGAACTCTGTTATCACTTACTTGTTTCTTCTTTGTATGTTTATCATATTGAGTTGCATATGAATTTTTTTCATTTTTAAATTCATGTGAAAACTTAACCACTCATCTTTGAAGAGGTTGAAAAATTAATTTTACCTTAAAGAACCAAGTTTATCATACTTGCAAAGTGTCAGAGGACGATCGAAGTTTTATTTTCAAATCATGTGGTATTAGAGCAGGCTTTGACCAGATTTCAAGTATGGGTAAAAGTTTTAAGCATGAAAAACTCTTAGAATTGGAAGAAATGAATTCTTCTCTCCAAGTGGAGAACATGGAATTGAGGATATTGCTAGAAGCAGTAGAGGATGAAAATAGGTTATTGCATTTTATGCTGCAGAATGTCATTGAAGAGAAAACTAGGGAATGTTTCACTATATAATCTTATCCAAAGACTCGTCACTCAAAAATTTTGTTGTCATGGAATGACTAGTGATTGTACCCTTTTCGAGATGAAGAACACTGCTTATATGTTAAACCACAAGAGTAGTTTTCTTGAGTCTTCATCTACCACTTCATATACAAAAGAGAAGGAGGAGGATATGACTAAGCTTCAAGAAGAGGACCAAGATTCGCAAGCATAAAAGGAGGTAAAAGATACTTCTTATTAAATTTATTCTCTCGATAATGATCATGCTTCTTTTGCATCATTTGAGAAACATACCAAGGGTATTGGTAGGAAATTGTTGATAAAAATGGGATATAATGGTAAGGGTCTTGGAATCCATAGTCATGGAATTATTAATCCCATTGAGGTAAGAGAACAACCTCAACATGAAGGATTGGGATATGTCCAAGAAGAAGTTGGAGAATGCTCCAAAGATGCAAGGTCAAAGAATTCTTCAAGTGTGAAATTTGTGAAGAAAGAAATCCTACAATCTAAAGGAGAATCATGTCATGATGATGAAGTTGAAGGAAAGACATCTCCAAAGAGAGATGAGCACTTCAAAGGAAGAACTAAGTCAAGTTATCCTTGTCAATCAAATTATCCTTGCCAGACTCATAAGCCAAAGGATAACCATAAGAGGTATATGCATATTGATTATTCAAAGACTTTCTATGATTACAACCAACATGATGATTTGAATAACATGTGGAATTATTTTCCTTATACTTTTTGTCATGCACCTAACCATTATGTAGCTAGGTGCCATAAAAGGAAAGCATTAGTCAAGAAGATGAATATGTCAATTGGAAGTGATACCAAGAAGGAAAATCATCATCCAAGTTTAAAGACGTGTGCCAAGAAAATATCACAAAAATGTTTGTACTCATTGCAACGTAAGTGGGCATTGGATTGAAAAGTGTTGGAAGAAGAATCCAAATCTTCATCCAAAGAAGGATAAATAGGTAATGGAATCATATAAGAAGGAAAAGGTAGAATAGTGTGTAAGACACGCCATAACCATTCCTAAACTAGTTCCAAAAGGAAGTGGAGTGCAGAAAGAAAATTCCCTAGCATGGTTGGGTAAGAAATGGTTGGACTATTTGTCTAATTAAAGACTGAATTTATTTTGTATTTCAAATGTTGCATATCAACATAGTTGGGTATTTTGTAAAAGTGATCTCATGAATAAATGACTTATGTGAAACAATGTTTTCTTTGGCATTGTTATGCTATTTTGGCTTATTGATGAGTCAATTTGTATGGAATTCGAAGAGTCGAATTTATTCCATATTGTAAAATGTTTTTCCTTCACGGAATTTTTTTTAAGAATCCTAACTTTGGGGATGAGAAGTTGCATCACATTGAGTGTGCTACAATTATATCAAACACTCATTTACACAAGTATTTCCATGTGAAGCTTGTTTGGGTTATTTTCCAAAGTCTTTTTGGATTTGATCCTTGGTAAAGATTTTACAGAAAATGGCCATATGAATATGGACAGAGCCAAGCATGTCATTGAACAAATGTAGCCAGTGCATCACATAGTATAAGTGCATATTGAGGATAGCAAAGCAAAGTACAAATAAATGCATGGTAAATATTAAGTTCCTTATGATTTCCAGGTGTAAGATCAAGTTTAGTTTCAACAAGGAAATAACTCAAGGTGAAGATTGTATGAGCCACCAAGGGAAGATGGTCATGAAGAGAATGTTAAGATTCCATCCATTAAATATTTTTCTCCTGAATAGTTAGAATAATTGCAACATGCCACAATTCTTTATAGGAGGATAAGGAATTCACGTAGAGGCAATGTGGAGTACCTTTGAATGGGGCTCAAAGGCACCAAGGCAAGAAAAGAAAGAAGGATTGAGATCAATAAAATGAAGGATTTGTATCCTCACTTATTTGTTGAGAAAAAATAGAACTTTGGCGGTCCAAAAATTCCTAGTGAGGAGGTACAATATAGAGATAAAATATAGCCTCAAAAATTAAAGTTCTTGGAATATCCCCAAACCAATGCCAGATCCTAGTGTTCATCGTCTTGATTCCAATGTTGCTTGAATCACCTCAATCCAATGTTGTATGAGAAAGTTATGATGTTCTGAAGTTTTTCCCAACAGTTAAAAGTTAACTTGTAGGGTTGACTCGGTTGCTAACTAGTAAGTTTGTATGTTGACTTCACCAACTGACCTTGCAGGTTACGGTGTTAGACGATACAATTTGGGAGTGACATGTGGCAAGGTCGTACAACTAAGTTGGTAGATTTTTATTAGTCATTGTGTTTGAAGTGGCCCAATGAGGAGGTGCCATGTACCCCAATGGGAAGGTGCCACGTGGCATCTAATCATTGGCCAAAAATTTTATAGGATGTCTCCTAGCCTTTGTGGGGCTCAACCCATCGATCTACTGCACAATGGACAAGTGACTTACCACCACGTGGTGACTATATTTCTTAAAAAACTATGGTTATCAATTTTATTTGAAGTGTATGTGCCGACGCTTTTGGGGTGACGTGCCAGGTGTTAAGCCCTGGCCTCGGTTCTCTAGAATCACACATGACCACAACGGAGATGTTTGGCTACGGGGAGTAGGTGGATAGGCCCCAGGCCTCGCTCCTTTATTAGACCATACGACCACTGGGCGAAGACTATGGCGGAGGGGGCAGACAGTTAGCTCGAACCCCAATCATGATTATAGATCCATAACCAACGGTTAACATGGTGAAGGGCCAGAACCAGAGGGGTTGGCATGTGGGCTAGCCCCTGGCCAGATGTAAGCCCACATGCCTATGTTCTAAGGGTGATTTTTTGGGCACGAGTGTTCATTTTAAAGAGACGACAAATTGCACAATTTGTGATGGAACCAATTCTAGTCCTGAGAGAAAGTGTTGCCTGAAGGTTTGCCAAAAGGAACAAGTTTGTTGCATGGTTAGCTAGTTTTTCTATTTTGCAAGATAGTTAGCAAAAAACTTTTAGGAGGCATAACTTGGTGGTTTTTCAGTCTTTTGGAGCTCAAGAAGAGACTAAATAGGGTTTTTTGAGTGTTTTAAACTCAATGGAAGCATCAAATTTCTGATTTGAGAACTCTATGTTGGAATTTTTTGTAGATCCAAGTGCTTTAGTGATGTAGACATAGATTAGTTTGAGTCCATATAGAGACCTTGTTAAGCATGGAGAAAGCCTAAACAAGATTGTTATAGACAATTTTGTGCCTTACAGCAACAAGCATGAATTGTCAATAATCCAAGGGATCCAAAGTTCCCTAAACATGATGTTCCTACCCCTAGAGGAACAAGGTCAGCAAACCAACAGCTCTCAGATCAGTTCTCCACCTGAAAACACTCAAAAACAAGCAATCCTGAAATCAAAGCAGGTGCTCCACTAGGTTTCTGCGCTGAAACTCAGTTGCTCCATGGTGTACCTGCGTTGCAAAGCAAGTGGGACAAAGGCCACCTGCGCTGAGCGAGATGGGACAAGTGGCACAATGAGTCATTGCTTTGGAATCTTCCAAAAATGACACTTGGATCAGGGATTTCGCCTTGTGATGAGTCAGAGGCTCTGTTTCTCCAAGTGGAAGCAAAGTTCACCAAGTGGACTCAAGAACTGAAGATCAACTAAAGATTAACTGAAGAGAGAGAGGACATAAGGCAGCTTGCAAGCTGACTCATCCTTTCTCAATTCATCTATATATTGAGCTCTCTCCTATGAGCTCAGGAGGCTGGAATTTGGTGCAAAGTAATGATATGCTGTTGGTTTCACTATAGAGCTATTGGGTGATTGTTTGAGAGAGGTGAAGAGGAGAAATTCTTTCTGCTGGGAGGTGTTGCTGGATTGGAGCCTTCAATGGTTGTAATACTCTCAGAACCTTTACTTCTTCATTAATAAAAGCTATTGAGGTTCTTCTATGTGCTCTTGTTTCAATAATATATTGTGATAATTGCATGTTTGGTTTACACTAATCCTTGAACCAGTTATGATTGCATGCTTCTTGTAGTTTCCTTCTTTGTTATTTTGCAGGATCTCATTGTAGCTGGGCCAGCAAAAGAGCAAGGAGCTGGGAGCAAGCGGCCAAAGAGAAGAGTTTGGATTCGACATTAAGCGCAAGGCAACGGTTAGTGCATTTCTCCATTCTCTTTTGCTTTCATAAAGAAGTAAACCTTAAGTAGTTTGTTTTACAGTTGTTGCTAAGGTACTATCACCCTTAGAGTGGGATAGGGTCATCCGAGTCGGATACTTTTCCCTACAACAAACTGGCGACTCCACTGGGGATCGTATCCGTTTGATTGTGTTTGTAGTATTTTGCTATTCATTTCCTGAACAAAAGAGTACCAAATCGAAAAGCTTTTGACTATATCAAAAGCGAAGTAGAGGGCAGCTACTCTAGCTCATTTCTGAGCAAGCTCATGATTTGAAGAGCTGATCTACAGGGATCCTTGTAAGCTCTTAGTGATAGCTTTTCACCTTCCTAATCATCCCTTTGAGTGTGCTTGACTGATTGCTTCTGATTTGAGCAAAAACCGTGCAATTTTTAGAAAATTATGACCCGGAAACTGTGAAAACGCAAGTTTCGTTTTCCAAAGCAGGTAGTACACAGGCTACCTGCTTTGCAACGCAGGTCCCGAAGGGGCTACCTGCGCTGAGAGCCAGATTGGCTGTGCAGCACCTGCGTTGGCCCAAATTTGCCTAGTGCATTTGGGGTTTCCTCACTTTCTCTTGCCTGTTTTCACTTAGATTTTGCTGCTAGGTGTCAGTCTTGTACCTGTTCTGAAACCAATATTACTTGCCATCATTCTGCCTCTATTATATAACGAAATTGTACTTGTTCTTTGTATTTCTTACTCATTTACAATTTCCCATAACGAAGAGTAAACTAGTCTTGCTTTTGGCCTCTTAGATCTGAACCTGTGTTAGGCATTTTGCTGGTCTAAAGAGTTAGCTTGTTTGCTGTCCATAGCTGATTAGTCATTTTAATTTCGTCATTATGGTTTGATTTCATGCATTTCCAGTGATTAAGCAAGTAAATCTTAAGGTGTCTTTTGATTTTGGACAAACTTGTTTGTTTTCGCTCTAAATCGAAATCAAAGTTATATAACCGCTTTCTTTTTGTAATCCATCAACATTAAGAAAGGGAAAAGAAAATACATGCATTGTGCATTTTGCATTTGACTGTTTGCTTGACGATTTAGGAAAAATTTGCATTTAGTGTGTGCTCTATGATCTGTGTGAAAAGATTTGCCTTTCTTTTCCCTCAGTAGTTAAGGTTTTCAAAGTTGAAAGATTGAAAAGTTTGCTTCTCATCTTAGACTGCATTCAGGAATTTGTTACATACATCTCGTGGTGATCCTTAAAGGCAAACTGCTAAGCAAGATCAACATTAAAATAAATCCAATTTACATAACAACGCTTTGTAACATAACGCAAACACATAGAGGTCTAGGTAGAGACGTGTTCCGACGTCGTTAAACATAGTGACTGTCGATCTCTACGAAGGTGGGTGATTCCTCCTGAGAGTCGGTGGCACTAATACGGACTTGTGCTCCCACGTACCGTCGCGTATATATTGGGAGACCCCTATAGGAAATTATCCTTTATCCATAGGAAGCCGTGTCGGCCGCCCTACTGATCGCGATGCAGTGAACACAGCATTCACGAAGATCAACCACCCGTACCGTAAAACGTATTCTGTGGTTTCGCGAAAAGTTTGGCACACCCTCTGCCTAGAACTCCAGAGCAGTTTCTTTTGGCCTTTTTCAAACTCTATAACTGAAAAAGTCCATCCGAGCATTTGTCACTTCGGGCTCGTTAAAACATCGAAGGCGACTAGAGTCATCTTTAGCTTTTTCTCGACTCTTAAAACATGAAAAAGCAAGTTTGTGTCTAAAAGCGTCGTTAATAAAATTTATTTTAAACGGAACATAATCACCTGTTATTCCCACGTTGATCTTTCAGTTGAAAAGTATGGAGCCCACCAACCAAGGAAGTAACCTTGGCGGAAGTCCCAATCCCTTCTCCTCTTGGGGAGATGTTGGTGCGCCTCATATGGCCACATTGTCACTTCCAGGATTGACGATCGGCCTACCTGTATGGCTCTTTTCAACTAATGTAGTCCAGATCGCCACTAATCCTGAGCAGTCGAATCAACAGTCAGAACAGTCTAGAGCTACCCACCAGCCTTCCACCTCTTATAATTCTCCCTCTGATCCTTCATCTTCGCAAGGTAGAGCCGGCAAAAGTCAGCCTCCCATGGAGAAGAAGGAAAAGAAGAAGAGAGAAAATAAGCAGAAGGGGCCTATGGCGAAGGCGACTGGGGGCAAGCAAAAGACAGCTGACAAAAACCCACACACTGCACCGACCGGGCCTAAAGCGCCATGTGTCATTTGCAAAGGGGCCCACTTCCATCGTGATTGTCCTTGTATTCCCCGGATACTAAGGGACTGGTCCCCAAGGTTGCACAATCTGGTAGCATCAACCTCTGGTAGTCATGTTGATTGTAGTCCGTCAACTAGCGAGAGTGAAGGACGAAGAGGGAGACCAAGATCGCCCTGTATGTTGTGTGAAGGCGAGCATGCCATCCACCGATGTCCATTCTTAGATGAGGCAAAGAGAGTTTTAGAAGATCGTCCGGTTTCACCGTTACGACTTCCTCCTGGATACCAAAAACTCGCGCCTAATCCCTCGGTAGTTGAAAATCCAGCTGACCCGCTCAAGTGGTCGGCTGAAGTGTCGGTCATTGAGAATGAACCTACTGAATCCAGACTAGACGAAAGTCTAAAGGTCGAAACGGCAGTTGACCCGGTTCTTCCTTCAGAGGTTTCATCCTCCAATGACTCCGTCGTTGAAGACCCATCTTCAAATGACACCCTCACTGAAGAGGATAAGGATGACACCGTCCATATTCTTTTCATCAACACAGACTCTGATGAGCATCAGGGCAATGCGCCCATTCCTTTATCGCAGGAAGGAACATCGTCAGGGTCGTATCCGGCCGTATATTCGGTCCCACCACCAAGCAACCTAGTCGTATCCTTTGATTGGAATCAACTAGGCAGACCCCGGTTACCAGCCAGTATCCCATTCAGAATCATAGTCCAAATCTACAGAATGGTGATGGCTGGAACTATCATTGATGAAGGGGCATCTGTGAGTATCCTTTCCTCTATTGCTTGGAAAGCACTGGGTTGCCCGGCGCTTTTACCTGAGATGAGAAATCTATCAGGTTTTGATAAAGGAACCAGTCACCCGTTAGGGATTCTCCCCAATGTACCAATTACATTGAAAGGGAAGACAGTTCATATGAAAATCATGGTCGTCCAGGGACCCTTGGTTTATAACTTACTCCTTGGACGAGACTATATATATTGCATGGAGGCAATAGTGTGCTCACTCTTTAGAGTCATGTGTTTTCCGCACGAAGGAAGAATGGTCAAGCTCGTAGACCAACTTTCATTTCCAGGATCACGCAGCGCAAATAGTCAAATACCATCCCTTAATGGTTTATTCACTCAAGGAATGCCACCACCCCCGGTTCTACTTCCCGATGAATGCGAGTAATTCGGGAAGAAAAGAACTGGGACCCAGGGGGCATGCACCCTGGCCTGCCTTGGGCAGAGAAAACCTTGGGTATAAAGTTAATTTCCGCAGAAGAATGGACTAGTCCGTACCCCGTCCGAAAAAGGAAGAGAGGGTTGTTCTAGAATAAAATTCTTTTGTCAAAGTTATGTGAAGCGGAAGAATCGCTCCCTTTGTCTAAAAAAGTAGGCTCTCCTAAGGAGGAGATCTATTTGTGGCAGCAAGTAGGCACCATCTTTGAATGTCAAGCCTCACCCATTAAAACAATATGTTTTGAAAGAGAGTAGGGGCAGTCTTCAAAGAAAGAGAGGAAATTGCTGCAACAAGTAGTCACCATCCTTAGCAACCTAATGATAGACATCGCCGAAAGAGAGTTTAGTTTGCGGCAGCAAACAAAACCATTTTCGGATAATAAGTAAGAGGACAGAATCTCGAAATTATACTTTATACCTGGGGGCATGCAAACCTTTTGGAGTGCAAGTGCGGGACGACTATTTATTTTTTAAATTTTTAGGTCCTCCCTTTAAACCCATAGGTCTAACCCGTTAAACTCGTAGGATTAGCCGTTTCCAGCTTGCATAAAGAAAGGATGAAAGGCAAAAGTTAAAACCTGCCAAATTGGAGTAATTAGTGAGGTATCGCTCCTTAAATAAGATTACCTCACCTAAAGCATTCCTTGTATTAAGATTGGTATAAATTGAGCAGTTTTAGCAATGTTCATGCTCGTTAAAAAATAAACGCAAGAATCGAGCAGTTTTTGTGTAGAGTTCATGCTCGTTAAAAAATAAACATAAATTGTGAGCAATCTTTCCCTAGCAGTTCAAGCTCACTCAGAAAAAATGAACCGGTAAATAACCATTGAGAAAAGTAACCTTTGAAAGCCATATTAAAAGCCCTTGGTCGTGTTTATATGCCATCACCTCCATCCGTTCATTTTGGCCAATCGTTCATCTCCATATGTGTGTTTACCCATTTTGAGGAACAGCTGCGAAGAGTGATTTCACTTAGCCATCCTTGTGACACTGCCGTGATTGGAGAATTCCAACCCGTACCTGGAATCTGCTGCTATCCCTGTTCATCACTCGTTCCTCAAAAGACGAGTCTTCTTTGAGCTCTTTTCACTGACTCGTAAAATATGAAAAGTTTGCCGAGTTTTGGCCTTCCAGCTCGTTAAAAGGACCGGAAGAGCTATCCCTCCTCTAGATTTTAATCTTTTTGGACCTGAGGGATTATTGCACAAAAAGATCGAGCGCTTGTTTTGTTCGGCTCGTTAAAGAAATCGAAAATTCATCCCTTCTGTATGGTTTTATACTTTTTCGGACTTAAGGGATTAGAAGACGAAAAAGGAATTTTGGAGTTAACTTTCCGTACCTTTTCAGACTCTCTAAAAATGAAAAGGACCGAGTTTTCCTTGTCGTTAGACTCGTTAAAATGATTAAATAGTGATAAACTTGTCTTTAGACGAGAACGAGTTTCCCTATCGCTAGGCTCGTTAAAACATAGCGATGGGCTTGCCCGAAGGGCAGGTTATAGAACAAGCATATGTTATCCCCCTCAAGCTTGACAAAAATAAAGAGGTACTGGTCAGCAATGACTGGGGAAAAATTGGGAGAACCTCACAGCATTAATGGTAGCAAGTCGCTCTTGAACATGACACTTTGTCCTCCGTATCACATCGGGTTGGGTTGTTTCATTCACCGGTCTCATAACCATGGTCCTCGCCACACCATCCACAATTGGGGTAATGCTACCAATCCATCACATCAGTGTCGTTGTATGTTCAAGAGATGTGGTTCTGCAAAGAGTCAACCGCGTCCCATCCACTGCCATACATTATCCTTCATCCACTTCATGACCGCCACCCTGAATCATACATCACAGTTTGTTTTCACCTCATCACAATCATTAGCTCCGTTCCGTGTCACTGATGTGGGATTCATTAAGGCCCTCCTTTGACGGATCGCTCCTTGTCGACATCAGCTCATTATCCAAGGAGTTGATCTAGGAACACACCCTTCAGTACTTTGAAGCTTGCATGCCTCAATGGCAAGTTTCTCACTTCCGGCGACAGGTATACATCAATGACCTTCGACCAGAAGATTTTGCATGGTGGTCGACGCCAAGTCCTTTATTCCCACCATGTGGATTGTACTGCCGTACCTTGAGGGTCATCATCCTTATCGGTGATTCCTCTCGCGCTTGTTAACGGTTTACATCATTGACCGGTAATCAAGCGATGTCTTTCCATGTTCGACTTCAAGAAATTCTCACATGGATCGACTTGTACATCGAGTGAAGATCGGAAGAGATTGAAGACCCCGGATCTAGTTTCATCCATCCAGGCTGCGATATATATTCAGGACATAAAGACATTTGATATGTACATCATTACAGCAGATGATCATCCTTCTCAAAGGATGATAATTTCAGCAGAGAATTATCAGTCTACAATCAGACGATCGTTTGTTCTATGTACCAAAATGTATTTATAAAGCTGAGCATGGGAATGCCCGCCTCAGCTAGATCATGAAAATGTATGAAAAATAATGTATTGTATTGTATCTTATTACAGGACACTTCTCAGCAGATTGAATGAACTTCGGATCCTCTCAATAAAGCATTTCACCCGATAAACGACCTCATACTTTAGGGGGCATCTGTTATAGACAATTTTGTGCCTTACAGCAACAAGCATGAATTGTCAATAATCCAAGGGATCCAAAGTTCCCTAAACATGATGTTCCTACCCCTAGAGGAACAAGGTCAGCAAACCAACAGCTCTCAGATCAGTTCTCCACCTGAAAACACTCAAAAACAAGCAATCCTGAAATCAAAGCAGGTGCTCCACTAGGTTTCTGCGCTGAAACTCAGTTGCTCCATGGTGTACCTGCGTTGCAAAGCAAGTGGGACAAAGGCCACCTGCGCTGAGCGAGATGGGACAAGTGGCACAATGAGTCATTGCTTTGGAATCTTCCAAAAATGACACTTGGATCAGGGATTTCGCCTTGTGATGAGTCAGAGGCTCTGTTTCTCCAAGTGGAAGCAAAGTTCACCAAGTGGACTCAAGAACTGAAGATCAACTAAAGATTAACTGAAGAGAGAGAGGACACAAGGCAGCTTGCAAGCTGACTCATCCTTTCTCAATTCATCTATATATTGAGCTCTCTCCTATGAGCTCAGGAGGCTGGAATTTGGTGCAAAGTAATGATATGCTATTGGTTTCACTATAGAGCTATTGGGTGATTGTTTGAGAGAGGTGAAGAGGAGAAATTCTTTCTGCTGGGAGGTGTTGCTGGATTGGAGCCTTCAATGGTTGTAATACTCTCAGAACCTTTACTTCTTCATTAATAAAAGCTATTGAGGTTCTTCTATGTGCTCTTGTTTCAATAATATATTGTGATAATTGCATGTTTGGTTTACACTAATCCTTGAACCAGTTATGATTGCATGCTTCTTGTAGTTTCCTTCTTTGTTATTTTGCAGGATCTCATTGTAGCTGGGCCAGCAAAAGAGCAAGGAGCTGGGAGCAAGCGGCCAAAGAGAAGAGTTTGGATTCGACATTAAGCGCAAGGCAACGGTTAGTGTATTTCTCCATTCTCTTTTGCTTTCATAAAGAAGTAAACCTTAAGTAGTTTGTTTTACAGTTGTTGCTAAGGTACTATCACCCTTAGAGTGGGATAGGGTCATCCGAGTCGGATACTTTTCCCTACAACAAAGATTTGTCCAGCCTTCTAAATGTATCTACAACAACTATTACTTTAAGAGACCATATATTTTTAGAATTTTCTTAGCCTTCTTATGGGATGTTGGCTTGAGGGGTCTTGACCCAGGTTTAGAGTTAGTTGCACCAACCAACACAACCCTAACTGCTAGCCCTTTTGGCAATAACCAGCGTAGCACAGGTTGCAGTCTCACACAAAGCAGTATTAGGGGATGACAGAACCAGGTTTCTGCATCGAGAGGTCTGTGGGATGGGTTTTTGTTACTTCTAGGGCTTTATCCTGACCTTCACGAAACCTAACCCTTTAAATGCAAAAATCACATCAAATTATAGAAAACATAATCTAACCATTCGCGAACACTTTAAACATTCATGCCATCATGTAAACTATCAGATCTACTACCTTCGCACACCAATTAAGTGTTTCTTCATATAATTGCAGAAAACAGAGTGAATGCACATAAATTGCATAAGTCTCTAAAATAGTCTCTATTAGATATAATCCTTATGTTATCGACTCTTCTTCCCTATGCACACAGTTGCAGGGGAGCATGCAAGGTCTTCACGCACATAAAAGTAGGAGAATTACCCTTCGCATATGTACAGAAAACATACCTTTTTGCCTCAGAATATTTTCCCATACAATGATCTTCAATTATCTACTTACTTCCTATGACTCGCTATGATTCCTTTATATATTTTCTTCCATTACAATACCTTAGTTCGCAAACCATAGGCAGTCACAAAACATCCTATATTCTAACAAACTAAGGGACTAAATTCCCTTTTGACTCCTATGAACTTCATGCTCCACTTCTTAAAATGCAGAGAATTTACATAATTAACAAGATTGATTACAAAATTTACCCCAAGGACCCTGTCCTAACAGGTCCCGAACACAATTTCATGACTTGTCCTTGAGTCACTCTACTGGTGGTGCCTCGATCTTCACCTACATCTCACTGAAATCAATCTTTAACACCTACAGGTCTGTTATACCTATGTAGCAGCTTGATGCACTTCCTCGACCAATTTTTCAATGGTTGGGCCTTCAACTACATGGCCCATGGTCCTTTGTGTCTGCTACATCCCTTTAAGCTTGCTCTGCACTAACAGAGTCAACTAGCCGGCCTCATCTTCCCACGACTGTGTCCTTGAAGAGATAATCGCTTCCTTGCAATGCAACTCATTAGCTTTAGTCTGAATTAGATTTCCTTCCTACAATATAGCGAACCTTTGCACTAGTGCTAAGGTCCACGCTATTGATAAGATTTTATCAAATTGTCTCTGCTAGTCCCTGATGTCCACTGTAATCTTTTGTAGAGTTGGATCTTCCTGTAGCAAGGTACATAACTCCATGGCCTGCTCAAATAGCTCTGTGCATTCCTTGACTACATCTTCCAAGGTGGTAATTCCTTCTTTAATAGTAGCTTCACACTACTCTCGGACTTTGGGAGGGGTAGTGGGATGTAGCTTTAGTTGTAACTTAGAGATTTGCAGCTACAACTCAAACCTTACTCGACTGATTTCATCCTTAGACCCTTTGACTGCAGCAACCAAATTTTGAATCTTCTTCATGGAAACCACTTCTGCTGAGATCTTGAGCTCTGGAAAATCACTGCGGGCCTGGGAAATAACTACTTCCAATTGTTGGCTTCGCGCTATGACCTCTTCTTTTTCCTTGAGGGCTTGTACCTTTTCCTCAAAGATCTATTGGTTATTAGACTTTACTTCATTGATGACTAGTAGTGCACGTTGCTCCCATATCCAGAGTTCGTCTAACACCTCTTGGTGTAACTCATGCAAAGTCTGGATGGGCAGTGCGACTAGATTCAAACTCAGGTTTTTCATTTGGAGTAGGTGTACCTTCTCTTCGGTTGAGTTGCCGTGTAGGGACCCTTCTAGTAGTTGAATGGTGAAGAGATCCACGGTGATTTCTGCATCGAATATTGACCTGCTCTCTTGATTCAGGCTCGCTTGTTTCACACTTGCTTGTCCGGTGCTCGCTTGAATAAGATCTATTTTGACCTGCAAGTCCTGCAGGCCCTGCTATACCTTATTGAGGTATTGTTGGTACTGTGCTAAAAGTGGCTCATGAGGTCCATCTTCGCATCGCAGACCACATTTCCAATTTCATCCAAGTCCCCCTCTGTGAGGACCAAAGGCATCACGCCCGCTATTTTGTCGAAATTTTTCTTCTTGCGTGGCCCTGTGGAAGTCCTCTTCTTCCTCTTCTTGACAATGAAGGGGGGCTCCAACTCTACACCCCCTTCTTCTTCTGCCTTTATTTCTTCCTCCACCTTTGTACACTCAGTGTCTAACTCGTCGACGTCAATGGTAGCTTGCGACATAATATTTTCCTGCGCTGCTTATTTTTCCTTGGCCACCGCTTCTTTCTCCTTCGCAACAGCTTCTTTTTCCCTCGCAACAACTTCTTTCTTTTGTGCAACCTTTTCTCGAGTGGCAGCTTTCTGTGCCTCCTTCTTTTGTACTGTTGTGGTCTGCGCTGTTGAACCTTCAACACCCTAATTGGTTGTTAGGTCCCTATACTACTAGTGTAACCCCTTATTGTTATTAGTGCAACCCCCTTATTATATCGTTGTGCCCATGTAGTCCCCATATTGTTATTATTGTGCCCTATAGAAGCCCATTATTGTTATTGTTGTGCCCTTACATTATTATTGTTATGTCGGCTCTAGTTACATTCTGACCCCTTAGACTCCTATATATAGAAAGGAGGTCTGGTCATTTGTATCATCCAATAATTGTTCATTTGTGTAATGTAAAGGAAGTTTCCCCCCAAAGAGGTTGATTTCTAAGGCATTGATCTTTCTTTTCTATCTTTTTGTGAGCTGGTTTCATAACATTTGGTATCAGAGCTTTGGATTCTAGGGTTTCGCTGCGCCAAACATGTCATCGTGAAATTTTATCTATAACACTTTTTCTATATCATTTCAAAAGCTAAATAAAACACCTATTTGAGCTGAAATCGTTCTGATCCTCGGGTCCGAATTTAAAATCTTGTCTCGCTATATTTTTGGAGATATGATATGAGGAAGTTAGGGTTTTTGCAAGCTCCAGAATTCCATCTCAAACAGGTCATCCTGAAATTTTCGCTATAATTTGTTTTATATGAAGTTTCAGACTATGACATTAAAGCCCATTTTAGCTAAAATAGTGTTGGAGCTCAGACCCAAATTACAAATCTTGTTTATCTATATTTTCGGGGATACAATCCAAGAAATTTAGGGTTTCTGCAGGCTCCCAAATTACATCCTAACAAGTGACCTAGAGAAAATCGTCATAACTTTCGCTTGGAGCATCAGTTTGAAATTTCGTAAGAAGCTACAGAAAGAGGATGAACTATAATTTTTGGTATATTCTTTTTAGGTCCAAAGATCGAAACAGTGACATGTGGAAATTTGTAAAAGTTTGCTCTACTGAAAAAGTATATAAGCAGGTCATCTTGGGAGATTCAGAATAACTCTTTCTTGGAGAATCAAATTTCAATCAGACTGGCAGAATTGGAAAGAGGACGTAGAGGGCTATGATAGCTCGCAATATAAGACCTTGGAGATCTGAAATTACATAGTTACAGTCATTTCAAGATCAAGCTCCTAAAATCAAGAAAAGGCGATATGAGGAAGTTTGATGGCAAGGATCCGGTAAATTGGATACTACAGATGGAACAATATTTTGATCTACATGATGTACATCTGTTACAAAAGGTACATATTGCATCTTTATATTTGGAATCGAATCAATTTTTATGGTATAAAGGGCTTTGTTCTCATAAAACACTTTTCACTTGGTCAATTTTCATGGAGGAAATGATAGCACATTATGAGGATACAAAGAGCGACACATTGTTTAGCTAATTGATAAATCTCAAACAAAAGGGTTCAATGGCAGAGCACATTGAGGACTTCCAAAAATTGAATATAATGGTAAATGATTATTCCATAGAAGCAAAGGATTGATGTCTTCATAGGGACTTTAAAGGATAACATTCAACATGAGGTTTGTCTTTGGGAACCTAATTCATTGGAGAAGGCATTCAGGTTGGCAAGAAAACTTGAAAGCTAAATTATGGAAACAAGAAATCCTACCACTCACAACTATAAATATGGAAGTGTTTTTTCTCCTAGCCTTCCACAACCTAAAGGGTTTACACCACAACAATTGGATGAAAAAAGAGAAAAAGGGCTTTGTTACATTTGCGATAGAAAATACACTAATGGTCATAAGTGTGTTGAGAAGAAATTATTTTACATAGATTGTGAAGGGGAGGAAGAAAAGGATCAAGAAACATCAAAAGAAGATCATATACACCAAGAACCAACCCCAAATAAAGAAGAAATGAATCTGATCATATCTTGTAAATCATTGGCAAGAATTACCACTCCTTAAACTCTCAATATCGAAGGACATATCAAGAAGAAAAAGGTTCAAGGAGTGAAATATCACATCAAGCATCAAGAAATGAATCCAACCATATATTGTTATGTATTGGCAGGAATTACCACTCCTCAAACTATCAAGATAGAAGGACATATAAAGAAGAAAAAGGTAATATTATTGATTGATTTGGACAGTACCCATAATTTTATTCATTGTAAGATAGCGAAGGAATTTATTTGCTTCCTATATCCAACACAAGAGTTTCAAGTGATGGTTTAAAGTGGAAGAACCATAAATTTCTCTGGAAAGTGCCATAATATCAAGCTATCCATGGGAGAATATGTTTTGAATAGTCCAATGCTTTCCATTCCAATGGGTGGTGATAATGTTGTACTAGGAGTCCAATGGCTACTATCTTTGGGTACGATAACTTTTAATTTTCAAGAACTCTTCTTGAATTTTTTTTTAGAAGGAAAGGAATTTGAATTAAGGGGTATCGCAGGGAAACAAAGAAAGATAATAAGCTCTAACAACATGAAAAATCTTCTAAAGGAAGAATAATGTGACGTAATTGCACAATTATGTTTGCTAAAGGTTCCCATGTCGAAATCATCTATTTCTCCAAATCTCCAAAAAGTCTTGGAAAACCATTCCAAGGTATTTGAGACTCCCAAAGGCCTCCCACCTATTTGTGATCATGATCATGCTATTCATTTTCTAGAAAGCATTCCTCCAAACATTAGGCCTTACATATATCCCTTTGCACAAAAGAGTGAAATTGAACGTATGGTTGCAAAAATGCTAGAGGCTGGTATAATTCAACCTAGTCAAAGTTCTTTCTCTGATCCATTAGTATTAGTGCACAAGAAGGATGGATCACGGTGCATGTGTCTAGATTATAGAGAGTTCAACAAGCTCACTATAAAGATAAATTTCCCATTCCTTTCATTGATGAATTATTGGATGAATTGCATGGAGAAATTTACTTCAGCAAGTTGGACCTTCATGTGGGATATCATCAAATCAGAATGAAGACTGAAGACATTATGAAAACAACATTTAGAACTCACGAGGGTCATTATGAATTTTTGGTCATGCATTTTTGCCTTTCCAATGCACCTTCTATATTCCGAGGTCTGATGAATTCCATTTTCAAACCCTTCCTTATAAAATTTGTGTTAGTATTTTTTGATGATATACTAATCTAGAACAAGTCTTGGAAGAATCATGTTCAACATGTTGATAGAGTGGTCAGACTATTGGACGAGAAACAATTATATGAAAAAACCTCCAAATGTTTCCTTGGAGTACAAGAGGTGGAATACTTGGGTCATATTGTATCTCATGAAGGTGTTAAGGTAGACACTCAACAACAAAAAATTCTCCAACTCTTAAAGGATAACCTCACTTTTGCACAGAATCGAATGAAACAACAGGCAGATCAACATTGCAGTGAAATAAGTTTTGATTTAGGCGATTTGGTATTTCTACGAATACAAACATACAAACAAATGTTCCTCAAGCAAGCTAAGAAGGATAATAAATTATCACCAAAGTACTATGGTCCTTACAAGGTGCTGAAAAAGATTGGTACTATGGCATACAAATTGGAGCTTCTTGCATCTTACCGAGTGCCCCCAGTTTTCCATGTTTCATGCTTAAAGAAGTTTATGAGTGACAAGCTCCCAATTCAAACAATATTGTCAGAACTTGACGAGGAAGGAAAAATCATATTGGAACTTGAAGTAGTCATGGAAATAAGAACCTAATAACTACGAAATTGATCAATTTCGGAGTATCTCATCAAGTAGAAGAACTTACCCGCTGAAGATTCCACATAGGAGGACGAGAAATTTATACAAAAGCATCCTGAACTACTCAATCATTGAGGACAACTCTTTTTGAAGGAGAGGGGCATGTTAGGTCCCTATACTACTAGTTTAACCCCTATTGTTATTAGTGCAACCCCCTTATTATATTGTTTTTCCCATGTAGTCCCCATATTGTTATTATTGTTCCCCATAGAAGCCCACTATTGTTATTGTTGTGCCCTTACATTATTATTGTTATGTCAGATCTGATTACATTATGACCCCTTAGACTCCTATATATATAAAGGAGGTCTTGTCATTTGTATCATCCAAGAATTTTTCATTTGTGTAATGTAAAGGAGGTTTCTCCCTTAAAGAGGCTGATTTCTAAGGCGTTGATATTTCTTTTCTATATTTTTGTGAGCTAGTTTCATAACACTGGTATCTGAACTGACATCAGAAGGGGTGAGCCAATCACTTGGCCACTTGCTAATAATCCCTACTATATCTTCCTTTGCAACCAAGTAAGGAAGATTCTGCCATATGCCTCTGGCATCCTTCTTTGCGCGAATATGCAAATTATGGAAATTTTCCTTAAAATCAGTGATATTAGCATATTGCGCATGCAAATTGGGTGATAATCTTGGCTGTTGGTTCATTACCATTCTTAGTTCTGTCTCAAACAAATCCCAGAATATCTTTGTCTCCATTACTTGCACGGGGTCTTTAGTAGTCCATAGCAAAGTGAACTTCAGTGACTCCAGTAGGTCCAAGTTCTGTTGAGGGAATTTTCTCTCTTCGGGCATCCTTCACACCACTAAAGCAATCAACAACAACAACCAGGCATAGTGAAACACCTTTCTCTCATCATGGGCCTCCTTGCAGTCCTCTAGAAACTCTTTACATAAATATTGAGCCTAATTATACTAGACTGCTTTCGTGCACTGCACAGCGAAAGAGACAACTAGTGCTGGTACTTCATCTGCGTGACACTTTCTCATGATCTTACCAACTAATATCTGCATAAAAAAATTGCACCACGCAATCTAATATGGATTGAATAGAGTAACCACGTGACTTCTTAACCAGACCAAATTCACCCTTCATTTGGTCAACCAACTTATTTTCCTGCAACCTTCCTACAAAAGCCTTTGTAGGGTCCACTCCTTGGGATGGAAGTAACGTTATATGATGAACATCTTGTTGGTGATCGGGATGGGTTCTCCCATCCAAAGACACCCATTGCGTACTAGCGTCAAAAATTGGCACACATAGATGGTGTTAATATTGGTGCAACTGAAGTGTGGCACCCACAACATGTTTAGGAGCCCCACGCCCCCAACTCCAATCACCCAGTTCATTGGTTCAAGGCGAATGACGCCCAACTCCTCATGGTACACCTTCTTGAGGTACTTGTTCAATGCCAATTGTGGAAATGTATCATGGTCCCCAAGGTCTAGATCCTCCATTTTGAGATTCAGTATATGGGCCAACAAGTTGCCCTCAAACAAAACACTTTCCGGCAACAATGGTGTGGAAACAATAAACTTTGCATTGTCTGGATCTTTTGGCACTTTAGTGGTGGCTTTTCAGTGTTATGTAGTATTCTTCTTGAAGGTGTACGAAAAGAAACTACTTTAGGCTGTGGATGCCAAATAACCCTAACAATAAAAATAACTATTAAATAATGTAGATCTGCAACAAATGATAGAAACAAAACCTGCCAAAGACCTTATCTATGCAATAGAAATAGTTAAATAATAGAATGAAATAGTAAACTAAGCACAAATAACTCCAATAATCCAATGAAAACCATATATATAAAGAATATATTTTAATAAAAAAACATGTAAAGGGAACAAATAATGTTACCAGTCCCCCTCTATGGGATGGGTTCTTAGGTAGAGTCTCTCTCATCTATAATGTGTAAAACCCAACAAACAAAATGCTTGAGCTCAATGAGAACTCAAATGAAAAAGAAGATGGTGTGCGACAACGATAATAATCAAAGCTACAATAGTGAGTGCAACAATGAAAATTATCAAAAGTGGAGAATGAATGTAAAACCCTTCTATTTATAACAAAATATTAGGCTATTCTTGAGTAATGGGGAATAATAAAATATTATTAACCAAATTCTATAATTAACCTTTTGGAATATTTTATTATATTTGGTTGGAGGGAAAAAGAATTTAAACTTTTATTTAGAAATAATAAATAAATAAATGATTTATTTATCATCTCAAGAAATATGGTTAAGGAATAATAAACAAATAATGATTTATTTAAGTATTCCTAAGTGATTTAGTCAATTTTGACAAGGAATAATAACTAATTAGTGATTAATTAATTATTCCTAGAGAAAAATAAGATAATTAATGATTTATTTATTTATTTCTCATAATTTGGTCAAATATGACAAGGAATATTAGTTAAACAATGGTTTAATTAATTACTCCTAGAAGATAATTAAATAAATGGTGATTTATTTAATTATTCTTCATGGGTTTAATTATAAATGACTTAACAAATGTGGTTTATTAAGTAATTTCTCACAGTGAAAGAAATTTTACTATGGTAAAATTGGCCCTACATGGTGTACTTTGATCCATCTAGTAAATTATGGCTAGATGATCAATTTTTGGTGATAATGGATTGCCCCCAAATGTATGAGCATTAGGAGAAAAATGTATGACCAAAGTATGTTGTAAGGACACAATCACTAGACAACAAAGTGGACTCAGAGAGAGAGAGAGAGAGAGAGAGAGAGAGAGAGAGAGAGAGAGAGAAACCAATGGATCTGAATCGAAAGAGGATAGTGAAAGAGGGGGCGATACCAATGTAAGTATCCTTTTATGTTGTGGTACCGGATCTTAGTGAGGCAGGGGAGGCATACCTATAACTGCTGAGATAACTTAGTACAAAAATAATAATGCACCCAGGAAAATGAAACTGAGCAATAAAGTACATGTTGAATGGTACATGACACATTGGCATAAATGAGACAGAAAATAATACAATGCATCCCATCTACATAATGTGCCTGGAAAAACATGAGCTAGTACTGAATACAATAACATTTGAGTACATGATATATAATGGCCCTTCCCTCAAAACATGGGTGGGAGGGAGGGTAAAACAACCAAAGAAGCCCTACTGAACAAGAAAGGGCTCTACAAATTGAGTGGATCATCTGAAGGAGACATGCATGCTATGAATGCTACAAGCGGCAAGAACTGAACCCATCAAATCTGTGGAACTGCATATGAGGTTATAGCATAATATGAAGGCATCTGGGCATGTGGGGGGCCACTTGAAGGGCGACCCCCTCATGAGGTCTGAAACATCTCACACACACCCGGGAAACACTAGTACAATCTGTTGCATCAATGGACCATCAAGTGTAAGAATCACGAGCATGAAACAATCAAGTGAAAGGGCACCAATGATTCCCTTTACTTGATCCAAGGCACTGAATGATTAGGTGATCAGTATTTAGCTAAAAAATGAAGTGCTCAAAATCGCTCAAAACCTAAATGACTGCATCTGTCTCGGTGATACAATCCCAATGCAACTCGTTTCACTCAAAACAAAGCTCGTATGTGAAAAATAGAGACTTGTATCCGCTTTACCAAATAGAGGAATTTTGCAAAAAAAAATTATAGTCACCACCCAATCAACAGTCTGTACTGATGACGTGGCAGGTTACTGTGCAGGTCAAATTTTGGTCAACATTGAATGAGGTCATGCCAAGTGGTGCTTTATGATTGGTCAATAGTTTGATGTGTTTGCTTCTTTTTTTATTGGTCGTCGAAGGACCAATGAGAAGGTGATGTGTGGCAAGCCCGAAGGCCACCACGTGTCCCTCCCCAAGGGCTTAGCAGGTTGGCGTGCCATGTAAAATGTTGTTTGGCAAACCGATAGAGTTGAAATCGCGACCTAGTCCACACAAACACCAAGACCTACCACTATTCCGCAACCATATGACTTAACATGTATGTGGTGGAAGGGCTATTTAAATGTTAAGCACCGAAATTTTGGCGGTAAGGGGCTAGATTCACCCCGCCCCCCAAGAAAACAACACCATACGACCTTACACCATAACTAAGAGCCAGCGTGCTAGGAGGGAGCCAGCCCAAGGGAAGTTCGCCCTGGTTCTCATCCACATGTGCCCCATATGCCCGAAACTTTTGGAAGGATAAGCACCTGTAGTTGGCAGAGGTTTTAGCAGGCTCGATAAATCTGGGGCTGCTCCAATTTTGGCGGGGCTAACTAGAGTTTCTCCAGATTTGGTGGAGTTTCACTAGGGAAAATTTAAGAGACCATAACTTTTGCAAAATTCGACCAATTTTGGCTCAGAAAGAGTCATTCCTAGAGGATTTATGTGTTCTGAACACATTGAAGCAAGTTTGAGGAGTAGTGGAGCATTGTAAACATCTGTTTTTACCATTTTGAGATAATACAGAGGCCCAAGCCATGGAAGCTGCACCAAGGAGATGTAGCCCAGGAGGGGTGAAATCCTTCATCAAAACACTGTGTTAAGTGTTCATTTTGATGGTTTACTATATATTTGTTTTTTTTTGTTCAACACTTTATTTACATGTTATTTTTCTCATGAATTTGACATAAAACTTGAAAAATTTACCCGTTACATTCACAAACACCATAAGGAAACCTATGCACATGAAGCAAATGATGAGAAATTATTTTCTAATTATGAAGTTTAAATTAACACAACAAAAATAATATTCAACAACAAATGAAGTTGTTATTAGAGCCAAGTTATTTTCTTGATTTTCTTGAGTTTTGTGCAAGTAGGGTTGTAATGGTTACAAATTTGTGGTGCTTACAAGGTTAAAGTTGCAGAGAGGAGAAGGGAAAATATTGGTTGAAAGTACTGCGGTTATGACAAGAAGAAGGAGAGCCACAAGGTCACAATCTCCACCCAGAGTTTCACTCCCAGCTGCACTTGAAGCACCTCAAGTTTTACCTTCAGTTGAGATTGAGGAGGTACAAGCAGTACCAAAACTAAGCTTGAATCCAAATCCATCATGTCTGGAGCAAGAGAGATTGAAGGTATTTCAGAAGAGGAAGCATTCAAGAAAGATTTCTATGATTTAACTGACATGGTTAGAGTCCTCTATTAAGAGAGGAATACTAGGAAAGAGAGTTCTAAGTCTCCACATGGAGAGGGAAGATCAAAAGATAAAAAACATGAAAAGAAGAATTCAAAGGGTAATGGAGGAAATCCTCCTCCATCTCCGCCATATTCATCATCTTCCTCATCATCTTCATGATCCTCATCATCAAAAATAGAATCATCTTCCATTTTCACCACAAAAACTGTTCATACTCATTCACAAACCCCAAAAGGAAAAACTCCATTAAATTGGACATTCAGTTTGAACTTCCCATGTACAATGGTGAGGTAAATGCAGAGACATTAGACAATTAGATTCAATAATTGGAGGTTTATTGCAGGATTCAAAACCTTTAAGAAGATGACATAAAGATCCAGTTGGCTTCATTGAGGCTAGAAGGAGTAGCACCAGTTTGGTGGGAAGAAAAGACTCAAGAGGAAATGCGAATTCGTGGTAAGATATCCATTTCTTGGGTTGAATTTGTTCCTTCAATTAAATTACAATTTTATCCTTTAGCCTACATGAAGAAGCCATTATGAGTTGGAAAAACTTTAGGCAACTCAAGGGCCAAACAGTTCAAGGCTATACTGAGGAGTTTAGGAAAAGGGCTTTGTTGTTAGGAGTAAACTTGAATTCCCAAGATACTCTATTGAAATACATTGGGGGTTTACATTCCTACTTAAAACACACTATCCTTATGTTTAATCCAAGCAATTTAGATGAGGTATGCATGCAAGCCACACACCTTGAAGTGAGAGGAAATAACATTCATGAAGAGGGTAGCAAGAAGAAGCCATTCAAGGGTAAGGAGAAATAGAAGGGTGGAAAATGGAAAGGAAAGAAGAATGGAAGTGTAAAGAAAGAAGGGGAGAAAATTACCTGCAAACATTGTTCCAAATAGGGGAATGATGAAGCCCACAGTTGGAAAATACATCCCGAACTAAGGTCGAAGAAGCCAAATAATAAGGGGAAACAAAAGACAATCGTTACCACACAACATGGTCTTGGATCTGATTCCAGTGATGAGAACAAGATTAAAACCATGGTCACAAAGGGAAATGAAGCTATAGCAAGCACTAGTTCCTCACATAGTCACAACAACACTCCAAATGAAGAATGAAGGATAGAGTTGTTCCATGTAATGGTGATCTCAATCCATACAAAGATTGATGCATTATTTGATAGTGGGTCACAAGCGAACTTAATTTCAAAAGACTTGGTCAAAAATATTAACCTTGAAACTGTAACTCATCATAATCCATATCCTTTGTGTTGGATAGTCAATAATGAAAATTTATAGGTTACAAGGAAATGCTTATTCAGGTTTGCCGTTACTGTAAATTTCATTGATGAAGTTGAGTTAGATGTGGTTCCATTTGACATCTCAAGAATTATTTTGGGAAGCCCATATTTATAAGACAGGAAAGTAGTATTTTATCGCCATGAGAACAAATATCAATTTCTTAAGGATGGAGTGGAGTATATTTTGAGAGCCCATCGCAAAAATTTAAACATTTATTTGGTTAATGCAACATAGATGAAGAGGCTAGTAAATGAAAGTAAAAAATTTTTGCTTCTCATGGTCAAGAAAAATAATGATATAGATTATGAATATTTTGAAGGTTGTGATGATAAGTTAAAATATGACTTGTTTGATATGGTAAGAAAGCATGGCGAGATGTTTCAGGAACCAAATGGGTTACCTCCCAATAGGGGAATTCAACATGAGATACAACTGCAACAAGATGTTCCACTTCTAAACATTGGCATGTATCTCATGTCAATCATGGAGAGCATGGAAATCAAGAAGCATAATCAAGAATTTCTGAACAAAGGTATCATACGCCCATCTACTTTGCCATGTGGTTCACCAATTGTCTTGGTGCCAAAGAAGGATGGGACTTGGTGCATGTGTGTGGATTTCTGTGCACTGAATAAGATAATGGTAAAGAATCATTATCCACTCCCAAGAATTGATGATTTACTTGATCAATTGAGGTATGAAAGTATTTCACTAGGTTAGACTTACGAAGTGGTTATCATCAAGTTAAAATAGTTGAAGAGGACATTTGGAAAACCACATTTAAAGCTAAAAAAAGATTGTTTGAGTGGCTTGTTATGCCTTTCAGTCTTACCAATGCTCCAATTACTTTCATGAGAGTTATGAATGATGTATTGAGACCATTTCTAGGTGATTTTGTCATTGTTTACTTAGATGATATTTTCACATTCAGCAAATCCATATATGAACATGTCATGCATGTGAACAAAGTACTTGATGTATTCAGAAAAGAACAATTATTTTTAAAGATGTCGAAGTGTGAATTTGGCAAGACTTCTTTAGTGTATTTGGGACACATTGTTGGAGGAGGTGAGATAAATATAGAACCCTCTAATGTTGAGGTCATTGTGAATTGGCCCAAGCCCAATACAGTTACATAGGTAAGAATATTTCTAGGGGCAGCACAATACAGGAGGAAATTTATTGATAATTTTTCTTCCATTGCAGCTCCACTACATGCATTGAATAATGTTGAGGAATTCTTCCATTAGGGATATGTATAACAAAAAGCATTTAATTCTTTAAAACAAAAGATCAGTTCAACACCAGTATTGGATCTTCTGGATCTTAGACAACCATTTGAGATTCAAACAGATGCTAGTGATTATGCCATGGGAGCAGTTCTCAAGTAGCATGGTAAGCCCATTTCATTTCATTCTGAATTTTTTAATGGTGTTGTGACTAACTATCCCACTTATGACAAAGAACTTTATGCATTGGTACAAAGTGTTAGAAAATGGAAACACTACTTGATGGGGAAGGAGACCATTATCCATACTAACCGTCAACCATTGCAGTACTTACAGTCATAGTCAAAGTTGCAACAATCATGACACTTCAAATGGATGGGTTTTCTACAACAGTTTCATTTGGTTATGAAGTACAAAAAGGGAATCTACAATAAGGTAGCTGATATGCTTTCTAGGCCTATTGTAAATTCATCTATTATACTCAAGCACAATTCTGTTTTGCATGAAAGTTACATTGAGCAATATGCATATGATAATGGCTAGATGTGTATGCAAGCTTGAGGCAAGGAAACCAAATTGAAGAATTATATTACCATGTACATAATGGTTCGTTGTATCACTTGGGCAAGTTATGTATTCCATAGGGAGAAAAAAACAATATCATAAGAGAGGCACACACTTAATTGATTGCTTGACATTTTGGTGTAGTCATTATAGTAGTGAATCTCCAAAGGTTATTTTATTGGCCACTCATGTTTGATAGTGTATCTAATTTCATTAGGGGATGTTCTTTGTGTGCAATAAGTAAACCTAGCAATAGGAAACTAGGATTGTACATTCCACTTCCGGTACCTTCACGTCCATGGGAGAGTATCTCAATGGATTTTATAGGTGGTCTTCCATTATCAAGGAAAGGTCACGATTACTTGTATGCAGTTTTAGATAGGTTCAACAAGATTTGTATTCTAACGCCATGTAAAAATAAAATTATATATGAACAAACAACTCAACTTTTCTTTCAAAATGTTGGGTTCATTTTGGTCTTCCTACTTCCATTGTAAGTGATCGAGATTCTTGATTTGATGGGAATTTTTGGTCAAACTTGTGGGACATGATGGAAACTAAGCTGAAGAAGAGTACAACCTTTCATCCGCAAACAGATGGACAAACCGAGGTGGTCATCATGATAGTCATTCATCTTCTTAGAGGATACTGCAGCAAACATCCAAAGTTGTGGGATGAACAATTACATTACATATAGCATGCATACAACAACGTAAAACATTCATCAAGGGAATTTTGAGGTCTAAAATGGGCCTCCTAAGGAAATTATAAAATAATAGTGGAAATAATAAAATAAGATTAGATTACATCATCAAAATTTAGAGAGAAAAAATAAAAACTACTTTTTCAACTCGTTATTTCAACTTATATCCCTATGGATTTACTTAAATTTCGAGCGGGAACACTTGTTGGATGCATAATTTGATTCCTCATCCAATGAGTACCCATGTTGCATACTTTTAGTGGACCCTACTAAATGAAAAATGAGAAATACATGAAAAACGTGATTTCAATCATGTTTTTTCATGTATTTCGCATTTTTCATGTAGCAAGGTCCATCAAAAGTATGCAACATGGGTACTCCTTGGATGAGGAATTAGATTTTGCATCCAACGGATTCTTGCTCAAAATTTGACTAAAACCTTAGGGAGATAAGCTAAAAATACAAGTTGAAAAAGTAGTTTTATTATTTTATTATTTTTTAATCCTTTTACTTTTTTACCCAAAAAAATGGTGAATCATCCCCCATGGTTGACATCATAATCTTGAATCCTATTGGTTCTTATAAAGTTTATTTTTGTTGTACATTTTTCTTAGGAGGCCCATTTTAGACCTCAAGAGTTCTCTAATGACGTACAACATGCATACAAAAGGGCAAAGCATTCTTCCACAAACACATCGCCATTTGAGGCATTTTTTGGGTACTTGCCAAGATCGCCATTGGACTTCATATTTGAGAAAGATGTTGCTATTGATGGCCATAGTGACATAGATAAGGCAAGGAAGTTCATTGAGCAAATTCAATTGATACATCACACAATTCAAGAAAGGTTTGAAAAGAGTCAAAGCAGCTACAAGGCAAGGCATGACAAACATCGTGTCGATCATAAATTCCAAGTTTGTGACGAAGTTTGGTTATATATTAGCAAAGAGAGACTTCAAGGGGAAGGTAAAAATATGAAGCCAATCCATTATGTTCCTTTTAAAATTCTAGAAAAGATTGGTAACAATTCATTTAAGCTAGATTTGCCTCCTTATATGAAAATATACTTGGTTGTTAATGTTGAGATTTTGAGATTGTTTGAGCCTCCTTTGATTGATGATCAAGGAGAGCATGTTCAGCTGCCATCAATAGATGATTTCTCACCAGAATATCTAGATGAACTTTAGCAATATCTCATACATGATAGAAGAACCATAACTTCAAGGAGAGGGAATGTCGAATATCTTCGAGTGGGACTCAAGGGAAAAAATCCTTCTAAGGCCAAATGGATGAAGATTGAGAAGGTGAGGGAGATGTAACATCACTTGCTGAAATATTGATAGTATATTTTGGGGTCCAAAAGGCTTCCAGTGGGGAGGAATGATCAGGTGATCAGTATTTAGCTCAAAAATCAAAGTTCTTAGAATCGCTAAAAAACTAAATGACCGCGCCTGTCTTGGTGATACTATCCCAATGAAACTCATTTCACTCAAAACAGAGCTCGTATGAGAAAGATAGAGACATCTATCTGCTTTGCCAAATAGAAGAATTTTGAAAAAAAACTTTACAGTCACTGCCCAGTCAGCAGTCCATACTGTTGACGTGACAAGTGACTGTGCAGGTCAAAGTTTGGTCAACAGTGAATGAGGTCACGCCAAGTGGCGCTTTATGATTGGTCCACAATTTGATGTGTTGGTTTTTTTTTATTGGTTGTTGGAGGACCAATGAGAAGGTGACATATGGCAAGCCCAGAGACCACCACGTGTTCCTCCCCAAGGGCCTAGTAGGTTGGCACGTAGTGTAAAATGTTATTCGGCAAGCCAGTGGAGTTGAACCTGCGACCTAGTCCACACAAGCACCACGGCCTACCACTATGCTGCAACCATATGACTTAACATGTATGCAGTGGAAGGGCTATTTAAATGTTAAGTGCCAAAGGTTTGGAGGTAAGGGGCTAGGGCTTAGCCCCGACCCCCAACAAAACAACACCATATGACCTTACACCATAACCAAGAGCCAGTGCACCAAGAGGGAGCTAGCCCAATGGAAGTTAGTCCCGGTTCTCAGCCATGTTCACCCCATTTGCCTAAAACTTTTAGAAGGATAAGCACCTACAGTTGGCGACATTTTTAGCAGGCTCGATAAATCTGGCGCTGCTCCAATTTTGGTGGGGCTAACTGGGGTTTCTCTAGTTTTGGTGGAGTTTTCCTAGGGAAAACAGGAGAGACCATAACTTTTGCAAAATTCGACCAATTTTGGCTCAAAAAGAGTCATTCCTAGAGGATTTGGATGCTTTTAACACATTGAACTAGGTCTAAGGAGTAGTAGAGCATTGTAAACAACACTTCTTTCCATTTGAACTAATATAAAGGTCCAAGCCATGGAAGCTGGACCAAGGATATGTAGCCCACGAGGGGTGAACTCCTTCATCAAAACACTATGTTAAGTGTTCATTTTGATGGTTTGTTGTTGTTCAACACTTTATTTACATGATATTTTTCTCATGAATTTGACATAAAACTTGACAAATTTACCTGTTACATTCACAAACCCCATAAGGAAACCTATGCACATAAAGAAAATGATGAGAAACTATTTTCTAATTATGAAGTTGAATTTAGCACAACAAAACTAACATTCAACAATAGATCACCGAACAAGGGTGGAAGTTGGAACCAAGATACACCACCCTCTAAGCCATTCTTCTGGAATAGATGTGATAATGTCGACAAAAGAGGGCCCTCCATAGGTGAGGCAATGATGATCCTCAGCTAAGGCATGAGGGAAAATAGTAATGTGACTGATGGAATGATAGCAAGGAAAATGGAGAAAATGGAACTGAGGGACAAACAAATGACTTCCCTTGCCAGAGCATAAAGTGCATGGTTAACCTAGCAATGACTGACTCGACTTCGGAGGGGAAGGTGGACACTATGACTGAAGGCCAAATGGGGAACATAGGATGAATGGTATGCAAAGATGTATGTAATACTGTGACATGATACAATGGGATGTGAAACAGACTCCATGGATACAAGGGTGACTCAATGACGGTGCCACACAGAATAGGCCCAGTGGGTACCATAAAGGCATGATCAAATGATGGTTACTCATGAAGAAAATCAACACATGAGATGAAAGGAATTAAAGGGAGTTGTTCCCCAATGTACAAGCATCGCATATGAAGAAATTCAATTTTAAGAGATGGCAAAGTGACCCTTCTTAGAAAAATGGCTTCCGGGTGAAGTGTCAAATCATTAAAAACTAAGAAAGACCCATTATAGTACTCAATGAGAGATTTCCAATGGTGCTGATGGTTCGTCAAACTGAGATACGGTTTGGTCGCAATGGGTGATGGAAAAACCGTGGGTTTTCCTATGAAAGGGCGTTTTCCCTTGAATTTAATTCATTTTCACATTGAGCTTTGGTGAATTTGGAGAGGGGGAAAAGGCCCTGAATCTTATGGAGATCGTAGTGGACAAACCGACCATCAGAATCAGGATCTGTGATTTTCAGGCAAGTGGCCTTACTTTTCTAAAATGTCCTTAATGCTTCTTGGAACGATGGTTTCTAGTGAAGAATTAAGGGAAGAGGAAAACGAGAAGGAACTACTAAAGGAGGTCTAGAATCATTCTCACCCACTAAGTCAAACATGGGGACTATGTGGACATAGAGTAGAATATTTGAATATATGGTATCAAATTTCTACGATATGCGATATGAATATGGCTCACCGATATGAATATGAATATGGGATGTGTTATGGATGAAATTTCTCAAGGTATAGTGCATTGTGAGGAATAGGAAGGAGTTGGCCTTCAAAATCCTCTAGAATATGTGCTCCCTTGCCTAATTCTAAGGGTAATCAGGGGTATACCTAGCTTCCACCATATCCTCATCAGAATGGAAGATGGGAAGAGGAGAGAAAGAATGACTATATGATGCGGCGATGGTACCTAGTGAATCATCCTGAGAAAGAAGGTTCACATACGTATCATCTGAAATGGTAGACGATGAGATAGTAGATGGAACATCTATCGATGTTGAGACTCGGGTGACGTTTGATAGAAGAGCGCGTTGGAACCACGGAGAGGTTTTCCTACAAGGATCTCAAGGATGATGATAGGTAAAGGATATGGACCGTGGTGTCCGTTATCTCGACACCAGGGGGAGGGATCACGATGGTGGGACTAGATTCCCCCTATTCTGGTGTACTAGTGGTACCAGAATCCATAGGTGGATGAGTATATGATCCACTATGAGTGGCCTCGAATTCGCAAAGCACTTGGAGGCAATCCTGAAATTTGTCGAGATGAGGGCAATAATGGGAATAATGACCATAATGATCGCACAAGGCACAAGGGTGATTTGTGTGCAACGTTTTAAGTCCCTTGGCTGAATCCAGTAAGGTAACTTGGACCTCATTGATATTAGACTCAGGAAATGTTTCATGAACCAAAGGTTTGAGATGAGGAAGTTGAGGACAGTTACTAGTGGAATGCCTAAGAACCTCACACAAAGTGCATGGAGGTGTTGACTTTAGAGCTTTGTGGGCTATAGGAGCTTGGGGAGCCTTGTCCTTAGGTTATTTCCTCTTGTATTTTCCCCCCATGTTTGTATACTTTCGTAGTAGGAGTGGGTTCCTATTGAGGTTCTGGTGGAACTGGAGTAGTGACAAGGGTCGTAGGGACTGGTTGAACCAGAGTCAAAGCATGATATGGTTTGAGCTGACCAAGCACAGTGTCCGCCTAAGGATAAATGTACTAGAATGGGATCCCTAAAGTCATATTAGGGAGAGTCAATGAAGCCATGATAGTGACGAAAACGATTCCAGGATGAGGAAACAAGAAAGGTATTTGTCCTATAGGGTAATGTCCCTACAGAACAACTCCTGGATGGTTAAGACCTGGAGGAATAGTTCCTGGTGAGAAGAAAGGAGAGGCACCCACAAATGGACGAGGTCCTGCGGGGGTGGATCTAGATTTCTCGGCTTAGATGATAACAATAGGGCGTTGAAAGGCTGGTTGTTGTCCATAGGTACCAGACTACTTTTGAGTAGCCCATCACAATTGTAACATGCAAACACTCAAAGAGATATTCTAAGAGATGGAACGGGGAGGACTAGGGAAAGTACCCAAGAAGGTGGAATATTTGTAGAGTCCAGGTGAAACACCGGTGAGAGGGGTGGAAGATTACTTGTCGGACATCAATGAGATAATGGATCCATGGGAGGTCAAGGATGATGGCTTGTAGTACGTCAACTGATTGATAGTGATGATCTTCCCTTCATGGGGGAAGCACATCTTGCGGAAAATCGCAGATGCAACGGATGACATGACATAAGTGTAACTACGACCCAAGAGAATGTTGTAATCTAGAGGGGCATCAATAACCTCGATGTCTACATGGAAATTATTTCCCACAAGAGTCATTGGACAATTGCAATACATGCCAAGAGGTTGGGAAGAGTGACCGTCCCAAGCATGCAAAGTGATGGTGGATGTGGATAGTTTAGGTGACTCGAGTCACTTCTAAACAATAGCATACATAACGTAGGTGCATGCATCTTTGTCAATAATTCATTGGGGGATAATGACATTACGAACTCAGACTAGTATCTGAAAAACAACAGATGGAGGTAATGGAGGATGTTCTGACGTAACAACATGAAAGACAATAAAATAACCATCTGAAGGATTTACTATGCCCAAAGCAGTTAGTAGAGCTTTCGTTTGAGATGGGAATGACTGGAGCACCTCCAACATTGACTCAACTTTAGGCAAAGGGATTTGTAACGTACCATTTGGTGTCATAAGAGGCTCAGTAGATTCTTTGGTTTTGGTCTCAGTTGTGGATGAAGGCGATAACTTGTCATATTGACGTGAGCGAGTTTGCAAGTTGATATTGGAGGTATTGATCTCATCAGAATTCATCATGAAGATCTAGTAGTCACCAGGACCAAAAGGTTTGGGAGAGTGGGCTGCTTGACCTTACTAAGGTTGAGCAGCAACAAATCCTGGCTGAGGGAAAGGATTTGTAAGCACGACCGGTTAAGATGGTGCAGGATTCTGAGGTGGTTGTTGCATGGGCAGTTGACCTCTAGAAGCTTCTTGGGATTCCCACATTTGGTGAATCTAGGGTAAGAGGGGACACTCATGAGTATAATGGCCATGTACACCACAACATGCACAACACTTGTTCATACAAATAACTTTGTTGTGCTTGGGCTGGTTGCCCTGTTGCTGGTTGTTGGTGTTAGGCTCGTTCCCTGGGGTTCATTAGGTTGATTACCTTGGTTACCCTTGTTACCCTTCCCCTTATTATTTTTCTTCAAATTTTGGGGATTGGTCACACCCTATTGTTCATACACTTGACCCTGAGGGGGTAGTGGTTGATGGGGTTGAGGATGCAAGGGAGGCTGCGACGCTAATGCTTGAGGGGATGGAGCGCTCAATAGTGCATATGTGTAAGATGATGAGGGGGCAACAATTTGGATGAAAAGTTGAGTACTAGTTGGCCCTTGACATCTGATGATGTGGTTGGGGAAATGCATAAGATGTTCTTTTTCTTGAATACACGTTGCTGGCAGGGGGGGATAAGTGTTGGAGGAACTGGTGCCCCCTGCGGATATCCATAACTTTGCCAAGTATATGGTGAAGGATGTGAAATACCTCCAACGATACCGTTGACGACATGAGATGACCCCGGTGAATTGGCACCATGAGGACAAGGGAGGTCTGGTATAATGGTATAGACATAACCAGATTGAAAATAAATCAAGTCATATCTCATAGCAGTCTGGAGAGCCTCTTCCTCTGTCTGAGGAAAGTGAGATGCAACATATTTGGCAATAGGTGCTAAAAGGGTCCTAAGAAACAAATCGAGGTAGACACGGTCTTCGAAGAGTGGAGCATGACACATGCTCCTCCTTATATGCCATTTAAAGACATGACCGGAAAGACGAGTGGTAGAGGACTGACAAAATGCGGTTAAGAGCTCCATACCAGTGTCGTATCATAGAATTAACTAAAAATATGAAAGGAATTATTTAGCATGCGTTGCAAAAGTGGAATGAGAGGTGGTGGGCTGGTCAACATACCACTCCACAGCATCTCTAGTGAGCGTGCGTTGGAACAACCAAAAATGAATGGAATCATTGGTGATAGAATTGGATGAACACCACATATGGAAGGAGTGGACGTGATTGGTGGGGTCCTCTCCAGAATTACCCTCAAACTTGGGAATGTCGGAGGGAAGCTTAGTAGGCATAGTTGGCCAACTAGCATCGTGGTGTATAGGGTTGTTAATCGACTGGAGAAAATCCGATAGGCTTAACCCAACCATGAAAGGTAGCATGGGATCTCCCGGAATGGTTCTTGTAATGGTTCCGCTAGATGTGACTACCGAGGTAGAACCAAAGCCAACACCAGGTTGGTTTCCTACACCTGTAGTGGGTCCTGACATGATGGTTGTATGCAGTGAAGGAGGCTCAGAATTGGATGAGGAATCATATGAACCAAAATAAGAGTCAGTAAGGGGACTCGGGGGATGATGAAATGGAACCCTACGAGGAGGAGTAATACGTACAGGTGGAAAATAGGGATGAAGGCCTAAGAGTTTCTGCGACAAACACCTTGGTGATGCAATGGTTGTAAGTCAAAAGTGACATGAAAATGGTGAAGGGAGATAAACAAGATGTTTTTTTCCTCTGTGTGGGGAGATAGATAAATTAAATTGAGTCTTGGCTTGGTGGTGTAAACTAAGCGTCATTCCCTTAAGGTGTGCTTGCGTGTGAAAGTGTGTTTATTAGTTAAGCCTAGATCATGTTTGAAAAAAAAGAAAAATATTGTTGAAATAAATTGAAATTAAAACATAAAATTAACAACAAATCAACTACCTAACCCCCCCCCCCCCCCCCCCCAAACTAGGTTTGAAAACACTGTGCTAGTTGGTGGAAAAATCAACTAAAAAAACACAAACAAGACTAAGAGATCTAAGCGTCAATGTGACTAGGATCAAATGACACTATGTTGTTGGAAATTGGTGCGATAACAACAAAAAAATATTGAGGAAAATCGATGCAAAAGATAGGGAGATGGGTTTGAAATATATGGAAAGCAGTAGCACCCTAAGGAAAATTACCAAACAAGGTTCAAATATGGACAATATGGCAGAAAGATCTGCAGAAACTCAGACTTCTTACTCAGCTAAATTGCTCCTATAAAGGCAGAAGTGTACTAGAAGCCCTAAGGGGATAAATTCCACTTCGAGAGTGAAATATAGTAGATCAAGGCCTAAGCAAACTAAGATAGTGGTCAACCAACCCAATAGACTGCTCTCAGCAAAACCTAGCAAAATATCAAAAATATCCCAGAAACCCTAAAATCATAGGTACTAACCTGTTTAGGGGGATATTGCACTTTTTGGGCCATAAATTACACTTTGGACCTCTAGATCACAGGTATGGGGTTGAAAAGTACGATTTCTTCTCCTTAGTTCTCGGGTGACAAGTCTCAGAAAAATGTGGTCTCTGTCACGACTAGTTCCTGTGACTTGCGGAAATGACCAGAAAACTTACGGAAGTTAGAAATTTGACTGAACTAGGGTTAGAATGCTAGTAAACAACATTAAGATTTTGAAAAAGAAAAACTCTAAGATGAAAACTAAAGGTCACCCAGGTCTCTGAATCAGAATTAAAAATGCAGTGGAGTCATCAATTTGTTATGTAGTATTCTTCTTGAAGGTGTACGAAAAGAAACTACTTTAGGTTGTGGATGAGAAACAACCCTAACAGTAAAAATGGTTGTTAAACAATGTAGATCTATAACAAATGGTAGAAATAAAACCTGCCAAAGCCATCATCTATGCAACATAAATAGTTAAACAACAGAATGAAATAGAAAAATAAGTGCAAATAACTCCAATAATCCAATGGGAACCAAATATATAAAGAATATATTTTATTAAACAACACCTATAAAGGGAACAAATAATGTTACTAGTCCCCCTCTATGGGATGATTTCTTGACTATCCTCAATATCTTTAGCTTTTATAGAATCTCTCTCCTCTATAATGTGTAAAACCCAGCAAACAAAATGTTTGAGCTCAATGAGAACTCAAATAAGAAAGAAGATGGCGTGCGACAATGATAATAATCAGAGCTACAACGGTGAGTGCAACAATGAAAATGATCAAAAGTGAAGAATGAATGTAAAACCATTCTATTTATAACAAAATAGTAGGTTATTTCAATAATGAGAAATAATAAAATATTATTAACCAAATTCTAGGATTAACCATTTGGAATATTTTATTATATTTGGTTGGAGGGAAAAAGTATTTAAAATTTTATTTAGAAATAATAAATAAATAAATGATTTATTTATCATCTCAAGAAATATGGTTAAGGAATAATAAACAAATAATGATTTATTTAAGTATTCCTAGAGGACTTAGTCAAATCTGACAAGGAATAATAACTAATTAGTGATTAATTAATTATTCCTAGAGAAAAATAAGATAATTAATATTTATCTATTTATTTCTCATAACCGGGTCAAATATGACAAGGAATATTAGTTAAACAATGGTTTAATTAATTATTCCAAGAAGATAACTAATTAAATAGTGATTTATTTACTTATTCTTCACGGGTTTAATTATAAATGACTTAACAAATGTGGTTTATTAAGTAATTTCTCATAGTGAAAACAATCTTACTATGGTAAAATTGGCCCTACATGGTGTATATCGATCCATCTAGTAAATTATGGCTAGATGATCAATTTTTGGTGATAACATTCGGGTTGGGATATACTTCAGCAACTGAATTATCGGTTCAACCTATTCTACATCAACCTCCTCTATTCCTGCATGTAGTTCTTCCTCATCTAGATCTAGTGGCTCCATCCACTATTTGTAGTTATCCATTTTTCCCTTCTCGTAGATTTCTGTTGGGGTTTTCCACGGTGATTACCTCACCGACGCTTGTTGAGGCTTCTTATGCTTCGTACAAGTAGATGGCTTAGGCCTTGGTGACCTAGGCACAATATTAGGCAATCCTGTAGGTATAGGTTGGGCCGCCACTGTCTCAGGTGCGGTTGGCTCCATCTTAGCGCGAGCTATAGTCATTCTCTCAAGGAAGTTATTATGATTCTAATCATGCAAGTTTGTGAACAATGGTCGTGAAAGAAGTTCCTCCCAATCCTAGTCAGACATACAACTCTTTAGTTGGTGCAAAGCAAGGTGAAACAACTTAAGGCATCTCAAGAAGCAAAGTGTTTATATGAGGAGAGGTATGCCATATTTATAGACCAATTTGAATTCAAACCCAACCTTTCCCTCCAATTCCTAGTCATTAATGCACATTTGGCGGCATATTTCCAAAGATATGCTCCATAAATGCTTCCCCCCCACTCCTTTCAACTAAAAATTCACCATCTAGTCAGCTACAATGCTTTCAATGGTCACTTTTTGGCTAGAATATGTGGGGCCCACCCACCTAGTGCAACTCCTTTGGCGTAGCTCCCTTTGGTGCCATCGTTCGAATTATCGCGCAATCCCTTCACTTTTTCTTTTTAACTTTTAGGTAGTGTAGTTTATAGTCTTGTACTTTCTTTCAGCTTCCTGGAGTACTAAGACTACCTCGCAATCATATAGTCATTGCACAGGGTGGCATCACCCCTATACAACTTCAATCGACTTTCATTGAATTTTTTCGTAAATAATTCTCCATTCAACTTCGCGAGATGAACGACGCCTCCATCTGTAATTTCCTTCACAACATATGGTGCCAGCCAATGTATCTGAAATTTTCCTAGGAACTTTGTGAACTTACTGTCATATAGAAATACCAAATATTTGATCTTGAAGGTGCACTATTTGGTATGGCGATCATGCCATGCCTTTTCATGGTCTTTCTGCACCTACTGATGAAATCCAACCAAGAAGCGATCCTCCTCCAATTCAATGAGCTATACAAGTCGTTCTTCCATGGTATCGCGGTCAGCCATGTCTGTAACTACTACAATCCGTAAACTTGGCACTATGTACTCCATGGGCATTACAGCCTCTTGCCCATATACCAGTCTAAATGGTGTTTGTCCTGTCAACTTTTTGTAGGTTGTTCTATACGCCCAGAGGATCGCTAGTATCCGTACATCCCAGTCATTTCACTTCACATTGCAAATCTTCGTCAAAGTGGTTTCCATAATTTTGATGAAGGCTTGTACTGTGCCATTTTCTTGAGGGTGATAAGGCATACTCTTTTGATGATATATCTAGAATTCCTCAAGTAATGCAGCAATTGTCTCATTCAAGAAGTGTGTGCCCCTATCACTCATCAAAATCTTAGGGCAAACGAACTGAAAAAAGATATATTCAAAAATAATTTTCACGACGATAATAGCGCTACAATCTTTTACAGGTTGTGCCTCTTCCCACCTGGTTAAGTACTCAGTCATCATAATGATATATCTGGCCCCTATCTTTTTCCCTAGTGTTTGTATTGGTCCAACAAATTCTATTGCCCACTTATCAAATGCCTACAATGTCACTTGCGGATTTAGTGGCAATTCATCTCTTTGCAACAACTTCCCCATTCTCTGACAGACATCACATGCCCTGCAATATATTTTGGAGTCCTTATGCATAGTCAGCCACCAAAGTCCTGCATGTAGGAGCTTCTATGTAGTTTCTCTTCCAACATAATGTCCTCCCACTATTCCTCCATGAGCTTTTGCAAGTTTACTTTTCCTCTCATGCTCCGGAACATACCTACACAATATTTCATTAGATTCCATTTTATATAGATGTTCAATGATAACAAAGAAATCTATAGCTCAGACCACTAGTTCCTTCTTCTGTTGTGTTGAATATCCTTCAGGAGTTGTACCTGTAGACAAGAATTGAATTATATCTGTGAAATGATCATCTGCAATGCGCACAACGGAGAGTTGCACATTAGCGAACCCTTCCATTATTGTACGGTCATCCCCATTCTCAATTTGCAATAGGTGATCTGGACCATTATTTAGGTGTCCTGGCTTCACAATTACTTCGAAATCATATTCCTGGAACAACAATAACCATCTGCAAATATTCCCCCCAACAAAGGCTTGTTGACCAAGTATTTCAGAGCAGAATGATCTATATACATATTGAAGTGCGCACCCAACAAATAGTTCCTGAATTTCTACAGCACATACACCATAGCTAAACCTTCGCGCTCTGTGCTTGAATAGTTCTTTTCCACCTTTGACAACTTTCTACTTGCAAATTCTATGGGATGGTAGATATCTCCTTCGCCTGGTTGGGTCAACATAGCTCCTAGCGCAATGAAGGAAGCATCTACATGAACATGGAACTCATTCTTCCAATCGGGGAACACTAAAATGGGTGGGGTGACCATTTTCTCCTTCAAAACATCCAAAATCTTATGGAAATCCTTGTCCCAACAAAACATCACATCCTTTTTCAACAATCTTTCCATGGGCGCAGTGATTTGCGCATACACTTTGATGAACTTCCTATAATATCCTGTATGGCCCAACATTGCACGCAATTGTTTAACATTCTTCAAGGCTTGTAGATTGATGATTACTGCAATTTTGGCAAGGTCTACCATCAATCCCTGCTTGCAAACAACATGGCCCAAGAGTATCTCGTAGGGTACAAAGAATATGAATTTCTTCAAATTAAGGGCTATTTGATGCTTTTGACAAGTATCCAACATGAGGTGCAGACTAGGAACATGTCTCTTTACTAACCCGAACATTGTCTAGTCATCGAAGTAGACCTCCAAAAATTTATGGATAAATTCCTTGAAAGCTGCAATTACCACCGTATAGAAAATTGAAGGGGAATTCTTAAGCCCAAAAGGAATCATTGTATACTAAAAACAACCCCATTGAGTTGCGAAGGTGGTCTTAATCCAGTCCTCCGGTGCGATCTTGATCTGATGGTACCCTGAGAATCCATCAATGAACAAATAGGCTTCCTATCCTCCAACATTATCTAGTACCTCATCCATCAATGGCCTAGGGAATGGATCATGGACACACATGTCATTAAACATTCTTAAGTCTATGCATACCCAAATTTCACCCTGTGTTTTCTTTTCTTGAACCACCATGGGACTAACCTAGTCTGATTCCTTGACAGGTTCAATAATTCTGACTTCAATCATTTTATCCAATTCCTTGCGCATGTTTTCCTTATACTCAAGATTTAATTGGTAGGGGCAATGCTTCACTAGCTTCACATCTGGCTTCAAAGTGATCTTCATGACTCCTAGATCCCCTACTATCCCTTTTAGATCAGATAACGTGGTGGGAAACAAGTCCTGTTACTCTCGCAATAGCTCTGCAATCTTATCTATTGTATCTTTGTCCCAATAGTCACCTATGTTTACAAACTTCGGTTGTACTTTCGATCCAATATTCACCTGCTTGGTCTTTAAGGGCTCTGATATATCAGGGATTTCTGCCTTAGGTCCCTCTACTTCGCATTGTCCTTCAAACTCAGGAATGTGGATGTTCCTAGGATCTTCTTCGACATCCTCTGTGGTCACATTGTAGAATTTGAGCGCATGTGGTAATTGCTCACCCCAATCTGGTTGTACCCATTCAACTGGTTCTTCAAGCATTTTGAATATAAAACTTTTGATCTCCTACAGTGCTTCATCTATGCATTCAAACCCATCTTCAAAGCTAAAAGTTAATAGAAAACATTATTTCAGAACATCCCATTTTGCGGTCCTGTGTTGTAGCTCTGTTTCCATATACCAATTCATTGGGATTGTATCCAAAGTGTGCCATAAGATATGAATCCAGTTCGGGTACAATTATTCTTCCCATTATTTTTTCCAACAAGCTAAGTTCTCACACGGATTGTCCTTCCCTGTGTATTTCTCCGTAATGCGGGTATTAGCATACCCAAACCTCAACTTCATCATTCTTCGATACTCCTTCCAATCTGCAAAACTATTCTTATGCATGCCCCACCAATGGGCAAGCGTAGCTCGCAACACAATGTATAATGCTTGGAATCGATGTTCCTACAATACATCCATTTCAAATTTATCCATAAATAAATTGACATCCTCTAAACCATCATAATACGGTAAATTGCGTACCTCAGTGGATATACATCATAGCAATTTGGTAAGCCTGTTGCAGCGCAACGATGATACTTCATGCAAGCGGTTCTGCCAATGTTCGAGCTCCTCATCTGAATCTGAATTACATGAGATGTTCTTCTCCCACGTGATTTTCCCCATGCATTCAGCTTATAGATCTACTCAATGTCATTGTCTTCCTCATAATCGAGGACTAGATCAGTGTTGGGACAGGGTCCTCTAGGTGAGTTTTGGGGTTAAGATAACCCAAGTTTTGATACATTTTTGTAACTAATGTAACATATCCACGATTTGTGTATGCGAAGAGCGTAGATGATTAGGAGTCAAAAGGGTTTAGCCCCTTCTTCTATGTAAAATTTGAGTCGGTTTTGAGATCCACCCATGGTCCGTGGACCATGGAATTGTATGCAAAAGGCTATAAATAGGTGTGTCTTAGAGAGTCTAAGATATATGTGTTTTTGGGAAGTAATTGACGATGAATGAGAAGTAATAGCAAGAAGAAGTGGATCATATAGGAGAAGAAAGGATCTGCAACTGAGTGCACAGAGGCCTGGGTAGAGTCCGCAGCTGAGTGCGCGGACCCCTACAGATGTGTGTGTAGGGTAGTCTCGAGTCTGTAATCTTGAATTGAAGGTCAATAAAGACAATTTCTCAAGAATTCTTGTCTATTTATGTTTACTTCTGTTAATTCTATATGTTGTCGATGAATGATGTGTTTTATCAAATATTGATTGAATGTCGCGCAATTCTATTGAATAAGTGTTAATGATGTACCCAATGCATGTTATGTGTTTGCGCGAAGACTCTCATGAAATCTTTGATGCTTAATAATAACATAAGTAAACTTGTGCAAACCCTGATTTAGGACTGCCTTCTGATGTGCATTAGCAGATAGATTGATTGTTAGAGGTCCGCAAAGACCAGTTGTAGACCTTCACGAAGGTTTGAAGGCCATTTTAACAGAGTTGCAGAAGTGTGCCTTAAGAGTGTATAAATCTGCGTGAAGGGATATATGAGGCACTAAAAGACATCACACTAGTATTTGGATTGAGAAACATGATTCTTGCATCCCCCCATATTGCTTCGGGTGAGACTGCAGCCTCTGCTACGTGGACTGTTGCCGAAAGGGCCAGTAGTGTAGGGATTTATGGTTGGTGCAACTAACTCTGAACCTAGGTTAGGAACCCCTAAGCCAACAAATGGTTCCTTTGTCAGGAATGAGACTTGCTTAAGGAGAATTGTGATGTTGCATCATTGGAATCCGACCAAGAAGGGAATTGAAAAGTGGTTGGATCAAAAGATTCACGAGTTCACAGCGCAAGAAAACTAGAATCCACACATGTCGAAGGATGAGTGGTTGAATAGGTATATGTATACAAAGATACATGAGATCTTCTTCTACACTTTTCCCATTGAATTGTATGAGTGGTTACCAAATTAACAGATGATTAAGGAATGTGGAAGCTCGATAGTCCTATAGTGTGGACCCCAGAATTAGTGCGATGATTAGAAGCCTCTGAAAACAAGATTACACGGGTTTTCGATCAATGGATCAATCGAATTATAGGAGTTGTTACAGAATTTGCAGTTGATACCTCAGTCAGCTACAATGAAGCAGAGCGAAGATTTTTCAAAGGGCCACAAGGTAAGTATTTAAGATCATTAAATACTTGGATTAAAATGTTGTTATGTGAAAAACTGGTGATGCCATTGCCTTGATGTTCGGAGCTATGCAAAGTGGAAGACTCTTTAGGGATCAAGAGAGACTAGGTCCAGAATATAGTCCATTAATCAGACCTTTTTCAAGCGATGACGAAGGAGTGGTGCAAGCTTCACCATGAAGTGTTTTCCAACTGATAACATAGGGTACTTTTCCATGAAAACATCATCCATCCACTCTGCCTCCACCTCTACCTCCATCGCATACAGCTTCGCCCACACCTCCACCTCCACCTCCATCACATACACCTTCGCCCACATCTCCACCTCCACCACCACCATTCAACATGGGGAATACGATGAAGCTATCGATTTTCAAAGGCATAGGAAGTGAAGATACATAGCAATTTTGGTTTGTTGCAAATGTTGTGTGAACAACGCAGTAGATTACTAATGACAACATAAAGAAGGCACAATTTGTTACCACTCTACAGGATCGCACGCTAACTTGGTATATTAAGAATTGTTATGATAATCCTCTTACATCTCTAGCAGATACTAAGGCAACTTTGAACAAGGAATTTAGTAAGCCTAAGTATAACTCACAGTCAGTAATTGGATTCAAAGAAATCATGATGAGGGTCAATGAGATGCCTTGGGAATCAGATCAAAGATTGATGTGTCAAATTCAAGAAGCTAACATGCAGCTCACATATAGTCAACATCGCGAATGGTTTATAGCTTCACTTCTACCCCACCTGAGAATTGCTCTGTCATAACAGAAGATAGGAACATAGACATAAGCCTTGGAAATCTTGATGAGGTTGCATGCAATGCCTATTGAATATGCGACCTTGGGGGTACAACAGATCCACTCTCAGTTACAGAGCTTACACCTAGAATTACAAAGTTTGAAGAAAGACAAGGAGACTAAACCAGAGGTGCGCGCAGAAATCTGTTGTCTAAAGTGTCAGAGCCAGGGGCATCATAAAGACCATTGTCCCATGTACTTGAATTATATTACAGGTGGGGGACCAATTCCCCTTAAGCTAGAAGCTCCAGCAAGGCCGAGCATGGGGGATGCCCTATGGTGCACTATTTGTCAAGTTGTTGGACAACATGTGACGGATAATTGTTATTTACTTCAAAAGTTCATCCAAACACCGCAACAGTTGTTCTGTAACTTCTGAAAATTGGTGGGCCATGATGAGCACCACTGTCGTAGCTACGAGCTAATGATGGAAAGGACACCTACATACCAGATACAAGCAAAATCACAGCCTCCATAGAAGAGTGTCAGAGGAGTGTGCAGAGGATATCAGGGATGCGGACGGGGCTGAGGAGGAGGAGGACCTTGTAGAGGTCGCAGTTAGATTATCTGCTACAACTGCAAACAACTGGGCACTACGCATGAGAGTGACATAATTAGACCTACCTGTCATGTCAATATTGTAGTCAGTTTGACCATACTATAGAAGAATGCCTGGTGCTGATAGCTAAAATGTAGGAAAATAAAGCACAGCCTCAACATCCTACGCAGAACTTGCAGATGATGAGAGATGAGCCCCGCAAGGAGGATCAAAGCATGAATATAGTATTGAGAAGTGGAATAACAACTGGTGATGTTAAACATAAACAACCTGAAGAGGATGGATGGGTCTGCAAGGCCCCAGAAAAGGAAGTTGGTTTTGATTTGAATCATGTGAACGAAAAATTTATGGAGGCCAAGAAAAGCTTTGCTGAGGTATTCACCTTTGGAAGTCAGGAAAAGGTACAAGAAACTAGCACGCCTGTAGAGGTCGATCCCTCTATTCTCACTATGTTTCTGGAGACCTGCATAAAACTGCTGCATGACAACAAAGCTATGGAAGGCATGCAGGAGTTAATAGACAAATGTGACAACAAGGAGAAGGTCCATGATGGACACTCGGTGGTTAGGAAAATTGGCAAACATGAGGCATGAGATGAGGTTGACCGTGCAGATAGGTGATTATGAGATGAACCTGGTCATCTTGGACTTGGGGTATGATATGAACGTATTGCCAAAACAGACATGGGAAAGGATGGGGAGACCTGCGCTGCAGTGGTCTCTAATTTACATGAAGTATCTACACTGCGATGCAATATGATGACAAAGTCGCTACGCTGTGTTTCGTTGAGGTAAGGAAATTTCCCTATTATGATGGTTTAATGGATGTAGATAAGTTTTTGGATGAATTTAAGCATGAAGTCTTTGAGGATCACTGCTTCCAAGAATTAGACTTGGCACTGCATGCCACACCCGCACGATGGTGTGGTACGCATAAGGATAGATTTGATGGATGGAAAGATTACAGAAGAATGATGAGGTTATGGTTTGGGCATTCTAACACTAGAATGGCTGAGAAATATAATGGGAAGGATGGTCCGCATGATCACCTAGTGAAATGGACTAAAGCATGGGGGATAGAACCACAACTAGAGTGGGTACACACATTTTTCCATACTTTGGATAAAATTCCCATGAACTGGTATCTGGAAATGGAGCTCCGTCATGGCACCGCAAAATAGGATATATTAAGGGAAGGGTTCTTATTGACCTTTAGCTTTGAAGATGGCTTCACAAGCATCGATGAAGCTCTATAGGAGATTAAGGAAGTTATCTTTAGAATGCTGCATGAACCTATGGAATAGACCCAAACAGACTAGAGCACCCAGCTGTGCCATGCGCTGGAATGCTATAATGTGACCACTGAAGAGGAAGATGAAGATCCAAGAAAATTAATATTCCATAGGCAAAGGGGCATCGTGAAGTTGAAGGCCCACAAATAGACAACCCAAATATCCAGGCGCGGAAGGATCCAAAGCAGAAGTGGAATGACTTTCCATATTTGGTAATAGAAACAAACATGCAGGAGGTTGTCACGAGATGGCTGCAGAATGGCACACCCCGTCAGACTTATCTACGGGGACAAGCACTGGTGCAGAAAGTTCTGCCACACAGAAAAAAAAGGAGGCAGCTAAGTAAGCTGCATGTAACCTGGCAACTCAGAAGAACAGGGAAGCCACTAAAAAGGCTCATGTCGTGCAAGAACACACTGCCAAGGATCAGGAAAAACATGAACAATGTGAGTCACAGAAAGGTTACAAGTCCCCTTCACCACAGACAGAGGAGGAATAACTTTCAGGGCAAGGCGGCCGAGGAGATGAGGGGCTGAGCACCCCTTTCATTATGAAGAAACGTGGTAAGGAACAATAGGAAGGTTCAAGGAAAAAGCATAAATCAAATAAGTCACAGGTGGATCCCATGGCCTTAGCATAAGGCAATCTTGATGAGATCGGGGATAAAATTAGGGATACCACAACCAAGGTACTGTAACAGTTTGAGCAACAGTACATGCAGACGCTGGGGAGGATCCAAAAGGATCTGCGTGAGCTGCAGATCTAGGAAAGAAGAATACAGGTGGGGACTAGACAATCAAGCGTGGAACAAGCGAGCTTGGCACCTTGGACAAGCCAAGAAGTTGAGTTAGTAAGGATCCTAGACATCTAAACTATAACTTTACTAGATGGGTCCCTTTGTGTAGAGATTTCCAACTATCGTATCATGCTCAGTATGATCAAGAACTTTGGGCTGAATATAGCAGCGCTCTCCAATGAGACCCACCACGTGCTAATGCAGGGATGACAAATGAGTTAAGAACCAGGGAGCAACATGCCTTCAACCTTATCAGTGAGTATAAAGTGAACAATGAGCAGAGGTTTGTTGAGAAGACGCAGTCTTTAAAGAAAAAGGAGGCACTTCAGATGCGTAGTTCTAGTCTGGAGTCTGTAGTAGCAGAGGCATGCAAGACAATGCCTAAGCTTCACATCTCGGAGGATGCACATCCAGAAGAAAAGATAAAAAAACTAGCCACTAATGTGCATGAAGCTAAAGAAGAGGTTGGATGGGTAGCCTTTGAGCTCAATATTAAGATTACAGAGCTGCAGTTAAAGTTGCATCCCATGACTCCGCCTGAGGTCCAAGAGCAGCGCGGAGCTGTGATTAAGGAAGGAATGACTACCTTGGATGCCACAATCATTGACTGTATGACATTGTTCGAGTAGGTTATGGAGGTCATGACTAATCTGCAAGAGGATCCGAACCTGCAGACATTGAACACATAGTTTATGGAGTTGCAATGACAATATGATGAAGTCAGAGCTACTGCACGCTCCATAGCACCAGCACAGTGCCTTGCCAAATTACAGGAGGGAAAGCAACTCCTAGCATAGGTGGAGGAAGCACTAAAGAAGGAGGCCTTGCTAAAGGCCAGGTTGAAACCATGGTTGGATGAATGTTATCAAGTCATGATTACATTCAGGATAAGCTTAAAGGCTTGCAGCAAACACAACCGACAATGAGGCTAGCCATCGAAGGACCAACCACGGAAATATTAGTTGAGGAAGTCAAGTAGGCAACAACTCAGAGTGTTGTCGAAGTCACAGTGATCTAGGTGGAGCTAGGGGATCTTCGCAGCAAGATCACAACACCAATCGAGTGACTCGAGGGTGAGTCATGATCTTTGTGTGGGGGGCCTGTTGGGACGGAGTCCCCTGGGCCAGTTTTGGAGTTAATATAACCCAAATTTTGATACATTTTTGTAACTAATGTAAAGTCTCCGTGCTTTGTGGATGCGCAATGCGTAGATGATTAGGAGTCAAAAGGGTTTAGCCCCTTTTTCTATGTAATATTTGAGTCGGTTTTGAGATCTACCCATGGTCAATGAACCTTGGCATTGTATAAAAAAGGCTATAAATATGTGTGTCTTAGAGTGTCTAAGATATATGTGTTTTTGGGATGTAATTGACGATTGATGAGAAGTGACATCGAGAGGAAGTGGGATAGATAGGGAAGAAAGGCTCTGTAGCTAAGTGTGGAGAGGCCTAGGTAGAGTCTGTAGTTGAGTACGCGGACCTCTGCAACTGTGTGCACAAGGTAGTCTCGAGTCTATAATCCTGAATTGAAGATCAATAAAGACAGTTTTAGAAGAATTCTTGGGTATTTATGTTATCTTCTATTAATTCTGTATGTTGTCGATGAATGATGTGTTTTATGAAATATTGATTGAATGTTGCACGATTCTATTGAATAAGTGTTAATTTTGTGAAGACTCTAATGAAATATCTAATGCTTAATAATAACTTAAGTAAACCTGCGCAAACCTTAATTTAGAACTACTTTCTGATGTGCATAAGTAGACATATTGACTGTTAGAGGTCCACAAAGACTGATCATAGACCTTCATGAAGGTCTGAAGACCATTTTGACAGAGTTGTAGTGGTGTGCCTTAAGAGGGTATAGATCTGTCCGAAGGAAGATCTGAGGTGCTGAAAGACATCACACTAGTCTCTGGATGCAGAAACTTGGTTCTTGCATCCCCCCATACTGGTTTGGGTGAGACTGTAGCCTGTGTTATGCAGGTTTTTGCAGAAAGGACTAGTAGTTTAGGGATTTATTGGTTGGTGTAACTAACTTCGAACTTAGGTCAGGACCCCCTAAGCTAACAAGTTGTATGGCCATACACTAGAAATAAAAAAATTATGCAAATAAAGCATAAACAAGGAACAAAGAAGTGAAATCACAGGCCCAACAAACACCATGACTCAATCCCCATGGTTCCCAGTGCTTCCAAAGGAAATCTCAACATGAGCCTTCTCCAAAATTTCATGGAAGTATCTTTGCTATTCAATCCCCTACATCATATTTCCATAAACACATAGCTATCAGTGCATAATTAAATATAAAAATATACTAGTTACCTTACCTTGTTATGCCAAGCACATTGCTTGCAACAAAACACATCCATGCCATCTCTCAAGGGACTCCAATTCTTTGACGAATCTAGACCTAACTAGAGCCAACTGTTATAGCTATCAAATACATATTTACGAATATAACACATGTCCACATAATACCATACAAACTAGGGTTAAGAAGATTTCTTGTATGAAATAACTCATTCGTTTGTAATTGTGATTTCCAAACATAGAAAAAGTAATTGTCACCCTGATGCAACTGAATCTTACTATATACAATCACCTCACCCAACTATTAGTTATATAAACACATCAACTATTACCTTGTCAAGCTAATACCAAACATATTGTCCTACAACTTCTCACACATGTTAGTCACATGTTCCACAAATCAAGGCATCATCTCTATGAATTTGAAATCAACCATTACCAAGTCAAGCAACCATGTCGTACACAACAATCAACTCACATTCACCAGTCATAATACATAATGCTACAACTATCACCTACTTACTACAACTATCACCTTATTAGTTCAACCATCTTAAAACAAGATCATTTCGGCAGGAAATATTATAGACACATTCTCATATCATGTAATTAATCAAACATTCAGATAACTAATAAACATAACATGTTATAAAAAGCATATAGACGACATAAGAAAAATCATACCTTAATGTATCTTAGGGGAGACTATCTTATTTGCACAACCAATCTAAATTAGCATGATATAACTTCACAACATATAAAATCAAACATAAATAAGGTCATGATATCGCTAACAATAATCAGCTATTATTTTCACATCATAAACTCATAAAAAATTGTCATTCATGCATATAAATCACATATGTATGATCAGTCTAGATTAGTACAACACAAAGTCACAAATAAGTATACTCATACCTGAATGTCATAACCCTAACCATCTGCATAGGCCAATCCAATTTAGCAAGATACATATAACATCAAGATCTTAATGTAAAACCCTAATCAATCAAGATAACTATCATATAACAACAAAAAGTGAACCTATAACATACTCATCAACAACATATAACATAATCATCAAGATATATAACATAAAACAACAAT